>JAPXFY010000026.1:29768415-29780915 GCA_030674185.1 Monoplex corrugatus
CTAGACCAGCCAAATACTAAGACAAAACTGTATTACAGATGGACAGATAAAATTAGTTCTATATATTTTTCATCAATTAAAATTAGGCCAGTGAAACACCAAAACAAAACTGTACTAAAATGGAAAAGTAAAAAACAGTTTTGTATATTTTTCAATCTTTGAAATTAGGCCAGCAAAATACCAAGACAAAACTCTATTAAAGATGGAAAAGCAAAAAATAATTAGTTTTGTATATTTTTCATTAATTGAAATTAGATCAGTGAAACACCAAGTCAAAACTGTACTAAAGATGGAAAAATAAGAAAATAGTTTTATAATGTTTTCGTCAATTCAAATCAGACTATACAAATACCAAGAAATCTGTTTGACAGCTGAGACAAAGGATCTTGGTCACAATGACCCAGAATATTGTTAAAATGAAAAATAAATGTAACTTGATTCTAACAATTCCCTAACTTAAACTGACTACCTTAGTCATTTTCCAACATACTTACTTACTAGTGTGTCTTTTACAGCCAGTCTCTCAGGAAGTATAAAGTATTGAATTGGGATAAATATGAAATGTTTTTAAGCTTCAAAATGAAGTAAAATATACCGACACTTTGTAAAGAAAAGCGAATGTCTCTATGGTGTGTCCAATAAATAATTGTCTTGGTCCGATTTCTGTTCTAAAGTAAAGAAACAAACAAAAAGACCTGTGATAGATTTCATAATCTTCACTGTCTTTGATTACCACATGTTTTCCTCATTGCTATTTGTGTATCCAAATAGCGTCGTTATCTTTCCGTAACCAGTCAAATGCCGTGTTTCTATTCTGCGTTTCTATTCTGCCCGGAGCACAGATTTCTGTGCCTCCTCTCTGACAGCAAGTTGTTTGCTTTTCAATTATCCACAGAGTGTGCTGCCAAACAAACACTCATGTCGGGGATTTATTCCATTCGCTGCAAACTCGTTGCAAGACACGAGATGATATGTGGAGACTTAATTTGATGAAACTCGCTTCACTTCGTTTTGACACACGTCAAGTCCCCATAGTTCATTGCACACAGGAAGACGTTTTTGATTTCCTGTTTGTGTTTCCTTTCTGACGTCAATTGTTGAAGTTGGGTCAGTCGGTATTTACCCGTTTTCTCTATTCTGTTCACATGCTTGCTTTAGCTGTGACACTTTTCTAGCGTTTTCTAGCAAGGCGTTAGATTGAAATACTTTCAAAGCACACTGAAGTTGACACTTGCTGCAAGCTGTGGATTGACTTTCCTTTTAAACTTGGAATATATTTTGGACAGTTGTTGTAGTTGCTTGGGTTTTTGGTTTGTTTGTTTGTTTGTTTATTTGTTTGTTTCTGGTGCACTGTTTCAATCACACATGCTTCTGAAAGGAGTTAACCATCTTTTCAAACTAACGTTTCTCTAGATTATCCAAAATATAGAAACGATAGAAATAACTGTTTCACTATACATTTTAGCTGATAAGATCTGTTAAAAGAGACACGAATCTAAGATCCAATATCTTCCATTCCGTTCGGTCACAGTCTACAAGACAAACATCGGCCTGTTTGCTGACCATCTTTATATTCCAATCAATCTGGTAGTCTCAGCTTAGCATGTCATGGGCCCTGTCCTGACCCAGTTCCTCGCTTTTCCCTATTTCATGACATGGTAAATACCAACATTCTTATGTAACTCGAGCAGTTTGCCAGATAAATGTTGACAGATATGGAAGTGTGTGAGTGCGATGAATCCATTTTTGAAGAAGCTTGGAACTCTGCCTGCCCATATCTGAATACGTGAGAGCAATAACTTCAGGTCATACTGACCCTGAACTGAATATGATCCCATCTAAAATGATATAACGATTCACACGTTCTTAACACTTACAATAAAACTGTCACTGTTTCTAGGGTCTGGCTCACACAGAGAGACACAAAGGGATTTTGCAGTACTCTAGATGTTCAGTTTTAGAATGACTTGAACCTCACGGTGAGACTTTAAAGAACAACAGACTGTGTGTTGTTTATCCTTTTCCAGTTCTATCTCAATGTTATTCAGAAATGAACAGACAAATTCACAAGAGATTCCACAGCGCACTGCATGCATATAACTGCCGCTTGTTCCCTCAATATCATCACCATGCCAGAAATTTCAGTTAAACTTCTCCAAACATAAATCAAAAGTAATCATATTTCATTATTAAAAACTGACCTGTTCGTTACCCATCTTAATATTTCCATCATTCTATTGGTGTTAGTTTATTATTTTATAGGTCCCTCTCCCCCCTCCTCCCCATTTCAAGACCTTGCCAGCATACAGGGTTTTGTGCAGGCTCAAGGAGTCAGTCAGATAATTTACTGGCAGATTTTAGTGAAGTGCGTATAGAATTGTCCGAATGTTATGAAGCTATTTTAACGCTTTGACTCCCACACCCGTCCGCCAACTACAAAAACTTACCACCAATTCCTGCAGGAAGCTGGTGGATATGGTGAGGGAATCAAAGGGTTAAGTTTTGCTTTGCAAGCGTGGTTGACAATGCAGGATGCTGGTGAACAGGGTGCGGGAGTCAAAGGGTTAAACAAAGTCAAAACTCAAACTCAAACAAAATCCAAACTCCAAACTTCATTTAGCATCGAACACGATTTAATACATATATTTATACAATCACTCGCATGCAGCATGTCGTTTTTCCTTCCACTCATCTGGCCAGTGCATTGCTAGGCAAACATTCATATTGTGATATATTCGACATGTTACGCATCTGTCGGAAAGCATCAGCTGATGTATGGACGTATAACTTGATGAAACTCGCTCCACTTCATTTTACAACATGACCCCCCACTCCCACATTCCATCACACGGAGAATGACATTTTGATTTCCTTTTCGCTTTTTTTTGTTTGTTTGTTTTTTGTTTGTTTCTTTCTTTCTTTCTTTTTCTGATTCTTTAGGGGTTGGTCAGTATCTTCCTGGTTATGAGTGTGGTTTTTTTCCTTTCCCAAGATGCCTCTCTCTGTCTGTCTGTCTGTCTGTCTGTCTGTCTCTCTCTCTGTCTGTCTGTCTGTCTCTCTCTCTTTATCTCTCTCACACTCTCTCTCGGTCTCTCTCTCTCTCTCTCTCTCTCTCTCTCTCTCTCTCTCTCTCTCTCTCTCTCCTCTCTCTCTCTGTTGTTATGACAGTTTTCTCACAAGGAATGAGATTGGAATGCCCTCACAGGAGAAGGGGTTGGATGTCTTGCATGCTTCAAGTGACCTTCCATCTATGTGTATGCTGCTTAAGTTTATTCAGATCAGGCAAGTGGTTTTGTGTGTGCGTGTGTGTGTGTGTGTGTGTGTGTGTGTGTGTGTGTGTGTGTGTGTGTGTGTGTGTGTGTGTGTGCGGTGTGTGTGTGTGTTTGTGTGCGTGTGTGCGTGTGTTTCGTTTCTCTCTCTCTCTCTCTCCCCCCCTCTCTCTCTCTCTCTCTGTCTCTCTGTTTCTCTGTCCCTCAGTCTCTGTCTCTCTTTCTCTGTGTCTTTGTCTCTCTTTCTGTGTCTGTCTGTCTGTCTGTCTCTGTCTGTCTGTCTGTCTCTTTTTCTCCCTCTCGCGCTCTGTCTCCCTTGGTCTCTCTGTTTCTCTCTGTCTGTCTGTCTGTCTGTCTGTCTCTCTCTCTCTCTCTCCCTATCTCTCTCTCTCTCTCTCTCCTCTCCCCCCCCCTCTCTGTTTTTGAAATGGTCAATGTTTTTCCCATCTTCTCTGTGTAGATTCCTGCTATTGCTATGACAGTTTTCCCTTAAGAAAGCAGATTGAAATGCCCTCAGAGTGGGATGAAGTTCAGTAGTGCTGTAAGCTAGGGGATGATCTTACATCAGAAGACAGAAAGAGGCAATATACTGGGGGGGGGGGTATGTGTGTTACTGTGTGTGTGTGTGAGTGTGTGTGTGTGTGTGTGTGTGTGTGTGTGTGTGTGTGTGTGTGTGTGTGTGTTTGTAAGTGTTGTGTGAGAGAGAGAAAGAGAGGAAGAGAGAGAGAGAGAATGAGAGAGAGAGACAGAGAGAGAAATAGAGTGAGACAGCAAAAGAGAAGAGAAAGAGAGAGAGAGAGAAAGACAGACAGACAGACAGAGATAGAGAGAGAGAGGGGGGGAGACAGATAGAAAGAGAGAGAGAGAGAGAATGAGAGACAGAGAGATCATTAAAATTCGTTTGCCCAGCTCATGCTTCCAAATACAAATGGACAGATTTTATCACGTAAGTTATATTCACCAGATCGTCTTCTTCTTTTTTCTTCTTCTCGTTTGCCATCACGCTTCGAGATAAGTCTCAAGGATGAAGTAGTTCGTCTTCTGTAGCACATCCACAGGCCTGCCAAGCTTCTCCTGTAAACTCAGAGGTGTTGATCAGATCTCCTTCCTCAACAACCGGGTAGCTCTCACCATCTAGAGGCTGTGTTCTGCTGTTTGATCAGCTTCTCCACAGGTGTAACGATGGAATGGCAGCAAACTGTATTAAAAATGAAAAAGAAAAGTAAAAGCATAGTCTTATATATCTAGAAAAGTAAAAACAGTTTTATAAAAAAAATTGAAACTAGATCAGTCAAATATCAATATAAAATTGTATTAAAGATGGGAAAGTTAAAACAAATAGTGTTGGTATGTTTTTTAACAACTGAAAAACTAACCAGCGAAATGCCAAGACAAAACTGTATTAAAGATGGACAGATAAAATTAGTTCTATATATTTTTCATCAATTGAAATTAGGCCAGCGAAACACCAAGACAAAACTGTACTAAAAATGGAAAAGTAAAAAACAGTTTTGTATATTTTTCAATCGTTGAAATTAGGCAGAAAAATACCAAGACAGAACTCTATTAAGGACGGAAAAGCAAAAAAAATTAGTTTTGTATATTTTTCATTAATTGAAATTAGATCAGTGAAACACCGAGTCAAAACTACTAAAGACGGAAAAATAAGAAAATAGTTTTATAATGTTTTCGTCAATTCAAATCAGACTATACAAATACCAAGGAATCTGTTTGACAGCTGAGACAAAGGGTCTTGGTCACAATGACCCAGAATATTGTTAAAATGAAAAATAAATGTAACTCGATTCTAACAACTCCCTAACTCAAACTGATTACCTTAGTCATTTTCCAACATACTTACTTATAGTGTGTCTTTTACAGCCAGTCTCTCAGAAAGTATAAAGTGTTGAATTGGGATAAATATGAAATGTTTTAAGCTTCAAAATGAAGTAAAATATACGGACACTTTGTAAAGAAGAGCGAATGTCTCTATGGCGTGTCTAATAAATAATTGTCTTGGTTCCGACTGAAGTAAAGAAACAAACAAAAAGACCTGTGACAGATTTCATAATCTTCACTGTCTTTGATTACCACATGTTTTCCTCATTGCTATTTGTGTATCCAAATAGCGTCGTTATCTTTCCATGGCCAATCAAATGCCGTGTTTTTATTCTGCCCTGAGCACAGATTTCTGTGCCTCCTCTCTGACAGCAAGTTGTTTGCTTTTCAATTATCCACAGAGTGTGCTGCCAAGCAAACACTCATGTCGGGGATTTACTTCATTTGCTGCAAACTCGTTGCAAGACACGAGATGATATGTGGAGACATAATTTGATGAAACTCGCTTCACTTCGTTTTGACACACATCAAGTCCCCATAGTTCATTGCACACAGGAAGACGTTTTTGGATTTCCTGTTCGTGTTTCCTTTCTGACGTCAATTGTTGAAGTTGGGTCAGTCGGTATTTACCCGTTTTCTCTATTCTGTTCACATGCTTGCTTTAGCTGTGACAGTTTTCTAGCAAGGCGTTAGATTGAAATAATTTCAAAGCACACGGAAGTTGACACTTGCTGCAAGCTCTGGACAGACTTTCCTTTTAAATTTGGAATAGATTCTGGACAGTTGTTGTAGTTGCTTGCTTTCTGTTTGTTTGTTTGTTTGTTTCTGTTGCACAGTTTCAATCACACATTCCTCTGAGTGGAGATAAACCATCTTTTCAAACTAACGTTTCACTATATGATCCGAAACACAGATACGACAGAAATAACTTTTTCACAATATATTTTAGCTGATAACCTCTGGTCACAGCCTACAAAACAAACATTGGCCTGTGTGCTTCCCATCTTTATATTCCAATCAATCTGTTGGTATCAGGTTAGCATTTCATGGGCCCTGTCCTGACCCAGTTCTTCACCTTTCCCTATTTCATAACATGGCAAATACCAACATTTTTGTGTAACTTGAGCAGTTTGCCAGATAAATGTTGACAGATATGAAAGTGTGTGAGTGTGATGAATCCATTTTTGAAGAAGCTTGGAACTCTGCCTGCCTGTATCTGAATAGATGAGAGCAATAACTTGAGGTCACGCTGACCCCGAATTGAATTTGATCACATCCAAACTGATATAACGATTCACACGTTCTTAACACTTACAATAAAACTATGGCTGTTTCTAGAGTCTGGTTCAAGCAGAGAGACACAAAGGGATTTTGCAGTACTTTGACTGTCCAGTTTTGGAATGACCTGAAACACACGGCTGGACTTTAAAGAAAAACAGACTGTGTGTTGTTTATGTGGTTCAGTTCTATTTCAATGTTATTCAGAAATGAACAGACAAATTCACAAGAGATTCCAGAGCTCACTGCATGCATATAACTGCCGCGTGCTCCCTCAATGCCATCACCATGCCAGAAATTTCAGTTAACTTCTCCCAAGATAAATCAAAAGTGATCATCTTTCATTACTAAAAACTGGCCTGTTTGCTACCCATCTTAATGTTTCCATCATTCTATTGGTGTTAGTTTAGTATTTCATAGGTCCCTCTCCCCCCTCCTCCCCATTTCAAGACCTTGCCAGCATACAGGGTTTTGTGCAGGCTCAAGGAGTCAGCCAGATAATTTACTGGCAGATTTTAGTGAAGTGCATATAGAATTGTCCGAATGTGATGAAGCTATTTTAACGCTTTGACTCCCACACCCCATCCGCCAACTACAAAATCTTAACCCTTTGACTCCCTCACCCTATCCACCAATTCCTGCAGGAAGCTGGTGGATATGGTGAGGGAATCAACGGGTTAAGTTTTTGCTTTGCAAGCGTGGTTGACAATGCAGGATGCTGGTGGACAGGGTGCAGGAGTCAAAGGGTTAAATAAAGTCAAAACTCAAACTCAAACAAAATCCAAACTCCAAACTTCATTTAGCATCGAACACAATTTAATACACGTATTTATACGATCACTTGCATGCAACATGTCGTTTTTCCTTCCATTCATCTGGCCAGTGCATTGCAAGGCAAACATTCATATTGTGATTTGTTCGACGTGTTACGCATCTGACGGAAAGCATCAGCTGATGTATGGACGTATAACTTGATGAAACTCGCTCCACTTCATTTTACAACATGACCCCCCACTCCCACATTCCATCACACGGAGAATGACATTTTGATTTCCTTTTCGCTTTTTTTGTTTGTTTGTTCGTTTCTGATTTTTTAGGGGCTGGTCAGTATCTTCCTGGTTTTGAGTGTTGTTGCTTTTTTTTTCTCAAGATGCTTCTCTCTCTCTCTCTCTGTCTGTCTGTCTGTCTCTCTGTCTCTCTCTCTTTGTCTCTCTTTCTCTGTTTCTCTCTCTCTCTCTCTCTCTCTCTCTCTCTCTCTCTCTCTCTCTCTCTCTCGCGTTATGACAGTTTTCTCACAAGGAATGAGATTGGAATGCCCTCACAGGAGAAGCTGGTTGGATGTGCTGCATGCTTGAAGTGACCTTCCACCTATATGTATGCTGCTGAGGTTTATTCAAATCAGGCAAGTGGTTTTGTGTGTGTGTGTGTGTGTGTGTGTGTGTGTGTGTGTGTGTGTGTGTGTGTGTGTATGTGTGTGTTTGTGTGTGTGTGCGTGTGTGTGCGTATGTGTGTGAGAGACAGACAGACAGAGAGAGAATTTGTGTGTGGGGTGTGTGTGTGTGTGTGTGTGTTTGTGTGTTTGTGTGTATGTGTGAGTGTGTGTGTGTGTGTGTGTGTGTGTGTGTATGTATGTGTGTGTGCATGAGGGAGAGAGAGACAGACAGACAGAGAAAAAGAGACAGAGGAGAGAAACAATGGGATGGGGAGAAAGAGACAGACAGAGAGACAGATAGAGACAGAGTGAATTTGTGTGTGTGTGGTGTGTGTGTGTGTGTGTGTGTGTGTTGTGTGTGTGTGTGTGTGTGTGTGTGTTGTGTGGTGTGTTGTGTAAAGAAAGAAAGGAGATGTAAAAATGGAGAAAAAGACGACGCGAGGATGAGAGAGGAGAGAGAGAAGAGGAGATTGGAGAAAGAAGAGAAGAGCACGAGGAAAGAGTAGAGAGAGAGAAATGATTGAGAAGAGAGACAGAGAGAGAAGGAGAGATGATAGAAGAGAGAAGAGAGAGAGGAGAAGAAATGGGAGAGAATGATGGAGAGAGAGGATGGAGAAAGAAAGAGAGGAGAGAGATATGGAGAAGAGAGAAGAGAGAAATAGGAGAAAGAAGAGAGAGAATGATGGAAAGAAAGAGAGAGAGAAATGATGGAGAGAGAGAGAGAGAGAGAGAAGAGAGAGAGATAATGAAAGAGAGAGAGATATGGAGGAGAGTAAGAGAGGATGGAGAAAGAAAGAGAGAGAGAATGATGGAGAGAGAGAGAGAGAGATGATGGAGAAGAGAGAGAGAGAGAGAGAGAATAAAGAAGAGAGAGAGAAGAGAGAGGAGGGAGAAAGAAGGAGAGAGAGAATGATGGAGAAAGAAGAGAGAGAGAGATGAATGGAGAAAGAGAGAGAGAGAGAGAGAGAGGATGGAGAAAGAAAGAAGAGAGAGAGAGATGGAGAAGAGAGAGAGAGATGGAGAAAGAAAGAGAGAGAGATGATGGGAGAGAGAGAGAGAGATGGAAAAGAAAGAGAGGGAGAGATGATGAGAGAGAGAGAGAGAGTGGAGAAAGAAAAGAGAAGATAGAGATGGAGAGAGAAGGATGTGAGAAAGAAAGAGAGAGATAGAGGAGGAGAGAGAAAGAAAGAGAGAGAGATGATGGAGAGAGAAGAGAGAGGATGGAGAAAGAAGAGAGAGAGAAATGATGGGGAAAGAGAGAGAGAGATGGAGAAAGAGAAGAATGATGGAGAGGAGAGAGAAGATAGAAAGAAAGAGAGAGAGAGATGATGGGAGAGAGAGAGAGAGGATGGAGAAGAAAGAGAGAGAGAAGATGGAAGAGAGAGAGAGAGAGATGAGGAGAAAGAAAGAGAGAGAGAGGATGGAGAAAGAAAGAGAGGAGAAATGAGAGAGAGAGAGAGATGATGGAGAAAGAAAGAGAGAGATGATAGCGAAGAGAGAGAGATGATGGAGAAAGAAAAGAGAGAGATGAGAAAGGAGAGATGATGGAAGAGAAGAGATGAGGAGAGAGAGGAGAGATGATGGAGAAAGAAAGAGAGAGATGATGGAGAGAGAGAGAGAGAGAAGAAAGATGAGAGAAGATGATGAAGAGAGAGAGAGTGATGGAGAAAAAGAGAAAAAGATGATGGAGAGAGAGAGAGAGGATGGAAAAGAAAGAGAGAGAGAGATGATGGAAAAGAGAGGAGAAAGAAGAAGAGAATGAGGAGAAAGAGAGGATGATGGAGAAAGAAAGAGAGAGAGGATGGAGGAGAGAGAGAGATGAGAGAGAGAAGGATGATGAGAGAAGAGAGGAGATGATGGAGAGAGAGAGAGATGGAGAAAGAAAGAGAGAGAGAGATGGAGAAAGAAAGGAGAGAGAAGAGGATGAGAGATGAGATGAGAAGAGGAGGAGAGAGAGAGAGAGATGATGGAGAGAGAGAGAGAGATGAGGAGAGAGAGAGATGAGAGGAAGAGAGAGAGAGATGGAGAGAAGGAGTAGAAGAAAGAGAGAGAGGATGGAGAAAGAAAGAGAGAGAGAGAGGATGGAGAAGAGAGAGAGAGAGATGATGGAGAAAGAAAGGAGAAGAGATGATGGAAGAGAGAGAGAGAAGATGGAGAGAGAGAGAGAGGATGGAGAAGAAAGAGAGAGAGATGATGGAGAAAAGAAAGAGAGAGGAGAGGATGAGAGAGAGAGAGAGAGATGATGGAGAAGAAGAAGAAGAGAGAGAGAGAATGATGGAGGAGAGAGAGATGGAGAAAGAAAGAGAGGAGAGAGGATGGAGAAGAGAGGAGAGAGAATGATGGAAGAGAGAGAGAGAGATGATGGAGAAAGAGAGAGAAGAGAGGAGAGATGGAGTGGAGAAAGAAAAAAGAGAGAGAGGATGATGGAGAAAGAAAGAGAGAGAGAGAGATGGAGAAAGAAGAGAGAGAGAGAGAGAGTGATGAGAGAGAGAGAGAGATGGAGAGAGAGAGAGAGTGATGGAGAAAGAAGAGAGAGAGAGAGATGATGGAGAAAAGAGAGAGAGAGATGGAGGAGAGAGAGTGAGGAAGAGAGAGAGAGATGTGGAGAAGAAGAGAGAGAGAATGGGAAAGAAAGAGAGAGAGGGAGAATGGAGAGGGAAGGTGAAAAGGGAGTGAGAAGAAGAAGGAGAGAGGGTGGGAGAAGGTGATGGGGAGAGGATGGAGGGAGGGGAGAGGGAGATGAGAGGAGAGGAGAGGAGAAGAAAAGAGAAGAGAGAAAGGTAAGAAGAAAGAGAGAAGAGAAGAAAAGAATGAGGAGAGGGGGTGGAAGAGGGGATGGAAAAGGGGTGTGGGAGGGGGGAGGAGAAGAAAGAGAGAGGAGAGAAGAAAGAGGGAGAAGAAAGAGAGGAGAATAGGAGAAAGGAGAAGGAGAGAAAAGAGAGAGAGGGAAGAAGTGGGAGAAAGAGAAAGAAGTAGAGAAGAGAGAGGAGAGAGAGAGAGGAGAGAGAAAGAGGAGAGAGATGGGAGAAGAGAGATGGAGAAAAGAGAGAGAGATGAAAAGAGAGAGAAGAGGAGAAGAGAATGAAAAGGAGAGATTGGAGAAAGAAAGAGAAGGAGAGGGAAGAAGAGAAGGAAAGAGGGGGAGAAGAAAGAGAGAGAGAGGATAAAAGAAAGAGAGAGAAGGAGAAAGAGAGGGAGAAGAGAGAGAGAGAGATATGAGAGAGAAGGAGAAGAGAGAGAGGAAGAAGAGAGATGAGGAGAAGAAAAGAGAGGAGGAGAAAAGAGAGAGAAAGGAGAAAGAAAGAAGAAGAAGATGGGAAGAGAGAGAGAGAGAGTGGGAAAGAAGAGAAGAGAGGTGGAGGAGGAGAGAGGTGAGAGAAAGAGAGAGTGGGAGAGGAGAGAGAGAGGGAAAGAGAGAGAGAGAGAGAAGAGAAAAGAGAGAGGAGAGAAAGAAGAAAGAGAGAGAGAGGAAGAGAGAGAGGAGAGAGGAGAGAAGAGAGAGAGGAGAGAAGAAGAGAGAGAGGAGGAGAAGAGAAAGAGAAGGAGTGGAAGAGAGGAGAGAGAGAAAGAGAGAAAGAGAGGAGAGAGGGGAAAGAGAGGAGAATGTGGAGGGAGATGGAGAAAGAAAGGGGGAGGAGAAGAAGGAGAGAGGAGGAGAAAGAAAGAGAGAGAAAGGAGAAAAGAGAGAGAGAGGAGGGAAAGAAAGAAGAGAAAGGGAGAGAAAGAAGAAGAGGAGAAAGAGAAGAGAGAGAGGAGGAGAAGAAAGAAAGAGAAGAGGAGGAGAAGAAAGAAAGAGAGAGAGAGAGAGAGAAAGGAGAGAGAGGAGGAGAGAAGAGAGAGAAGAGAGAAGAAGGAGAGAGAGAAGGAGAAAAGAAGAAAGAGGAGGAGAGAAAGAGAGGGAGAGAGAGGATGGAGAAAAGAAAGAAAGAGAGAGAGGAGAAGAGAAAAAGAAAGGAGAGAGAGGAGGAGAAAGGAGAGAGAGGATGGAAAAGAAAGAAAAAAGAGAGAGAGAGGAGGAGAGAAGAAGGGAGAGGAGGAGAAAGAAGAAGAGAGAGAGGAGAGGAAAGGAAGAAAAGAAAGAGGAGAGAGAGAGAGGGAGAAGAAGAGAGAGAGGAGAGAGGAGAAGAGAGAGGAGAAAGAAAGAGAGAGAGATGATGGAGAAAGAAAGAGAGAGAGATGATGGAGAGAGATGATGGAGAAAGAAAGAGAGTGATGATGGAGAAAGAAAGAGAGAGAGGATGGAGAAAGAAAGAGAGAGATAATGGAGAAAGAAAGAAAGAGAGAGAGAGGATGGAGAAAGAAAGAAAGAGAGAGAGAGGATGGAGAAAGAAAGAAAGAGAGAGAGAGGATGGAGAAAGAGAGAGAGAGGATGGAGAAAGAAAGAAAGAGAGAGAGGATGGAGAAAGAAAGAAAGAGAGAGAGAGAGGATGGAGAAAGAGAGAGAGAGGATGGAGAAAGAAAGAAAGAGAGAGAGGATGGAGAAAGAAAGAGAGAGAGAGAGGATGGAGAAAGAAAGAAAGAGAGAGAGAGGATGGAGAAAGAGAGAGAGAGGATGGAGAAAGAAAGAAAGAGAGAGAGGATGGAGAAAGAAAGAAAGAGAGAGAGAGGATGGAGAAAGAGAGAGAGAGGATGGAGAAAGAAAGAAAGAGAGAGAGAGAGATGGAGAAAGAGAGAGAGAGGAT
>JAPXFY010000026.1:29790915-29795915 GCA_030674185.1 Monoplex corrugatus
TTTTGTATTGTGTCTAAAAACCATTTTAAAAGTCATTGGATTTGTGTTACTTGTGTGTGTATGTGTGTTTGTGTAGCTGTGTGGTGGGTGTGTGTATTTGTGTATGTGTGTGTGTGTGTAGTGAGTGTGTGTGTGTTGTTGTGTGAGTGCGCGTATGTGTGTGTGTGTGGGGGGGGTGCATGTGTGTGCGTGTGGCGTGCACGTGTGTTTGTGTGTGTGTTTGTGTGTGTGTACGTAAGTGTGGTGTGAGAGTGAATGTGTTTGGTGTGTGTGTGTGTGTTTGTGTGTGTGTGTGTGATGTATGTGTGTATGTGTGTGTGTGGGGTGTGATTGTGGTGTGTGTGTAAAACGTGGCGTGCGTCCGTGCGTGATTTGTGTGTGTGTGTGTGCTGTGTGTGTGTTGTGTGTGATGTGTGTGTGTGTGTCTGTGAGTGTGTGTGACCTTAAATTCCCCTGGTAGGGATGCCAGGTTCTCTTTCAGTATAAGCAGTATTCCCATTCTTACGAAATTCCGTGCATGAAATTTAGTATTTTTCCGTCACTATGTTTATCCATGATCATTTGCTGTCTGTTAATCCCTTCTCCTATCATTTTCTAGCCTCGCCTGGTCCATTCACTGTATTGCGTTCATAAAAAGTCTTTACATACTTTCTATTAGGGATTGATAATGGATACATGTATTACGTGCATTTTTGAGCTATGAGAAATGCTTGCGCAGAAGTAATTTTGGCCAGGTTTTATTCTTTGTTTTTGCATGGTTTCTGTTTACTCATTTTGTATTTTGATTTTTACCCCCCCCCACGCCCCCCTCCCCTTGCTGAGTAATTTGGACGGATTAGTGAAACAGCCAGGGGCATGGCCCTGGATCATGGGCCGCATTTGCATAGATATGTGTACTTGAAATTTTCTTTTCCACATTTTACTTCAAACGGATCAACGAGGTGGTGTCTATGTGTGTTTACGTCCAGTTTGACAATACAAGTTTCTTAGAACAATGAATGTATGTCTGTCTGTCTGTCTTAACTGTCTCTCGCTAATCTCCCTTGTCTCTCCTCTCTTGGTCTGGGCTCTCTCTCTCTCTCTCTATTGTCCTCTCTCTCTCTCTATCTCTAATCTCTCTCTCTCTCTCTCTCTGTGACTCCTGCAAACTATCCTCAACTCTGAAAAAATTAAACACATTTGACCCCTCACCCTATCTACCAGCTTTCAACAGGAAGCTGGTTGTTTTATAGTGGTGGAGTGTCAAAGGGTTCATGCCACCAAACAAGAGTGATGAAAAATACGAACACGTTAACAAAAAATACGAACCAAAATAAAAACACACACAAAAATAGAATCAAGCGTGGTTGACATTGCTAGGATGCTGGTGTGGTCATGGTGTAGGAGTCAAAGGGTTAAGGGAGATTAAAACAGATTTACACCATCTGTGCGGAGGAAAAATACGCGTCGTTAACATGGAATATAAGTCTGTTATAATCGCTCTTTAGATAACCATGTTGACAGAACAAGGGATCCACAAGGGTCCCTATTTATACACACATATGTATTACATATTTTCGTCGGCTCTTTAAATCTCAAGGAGTTGATTAGTATGACCAGAGGCCGTTGTGGTCATGAGGGACAATTTCTGCTGTGGTCTGTGCAGGCCGATTCTTGAGTGGCAATTCTACTGTCACTTCTGCCCCATACAAATTGTGTCGCTGTGTTGGTTTCTGGGAACGTATATTGTGTGTGTGTGTGTGGTGGTGTGTGTGTGTGTGTGGTGTGTGTGCGTGCGTGCGTGCGTGCGGTGTGTGGTGTGTGTGTGTATGGTGTGTGTGTGTGTGTGTGTGTGGTGTGTGTGTGTGCGCACCTCACCACCATGTAATCTGTCTTAACTCAGCAATCAGTCGAACAGCACTAGGAGCTGAAAAAGGTGACTGGTATATCTGGGGAGTTTGTCATTTTTCTCAAAATTGATTTCTGTTTAGGATTATTAACTATCCACCACAGAATAGGTTTTTCTTGAAAATAATATTATTAATCTGTTCAACGTGTTGGTATTTTAATGCACTGATCGCAGCAGAAAGAACGCAGTTTCCTACCAAAAAGTACTATTTTTGTGTCTCTTATTGTGGAACCGTAACCTGTACGTAACCCGCACCACATGTAATATATGATGGGAAAGCTTTTGGTGCACCTTTCAGTAATGACAGCGAAAATTAGATAACAAACTGGGTCAAAAAGCCACCAATTAAAGAAAGTTAAGGAAAATGTGTAGCAGGAGGCACACAAAAACTTTAGAGGCCGTTTTTCATCAAAATGGCCGTTTCATACTAACCTAATGACTTTTAAATTATACATAACTTCTACATTTTTTTTTAGTACTGCTTTATTCAAGTTACCAAAATTTATTAGCACTGAATGTACACCTTCACACCAGTGATTAAGTATATCTATCAAAAATGCCAAAATGCTAGTTAAGACTGATTTCGTGATGGGGAGGTACTAATGTGTGTAATATATTATATATATATATATATACTATATTATATATATTTATATAGATGTGTGTGTGTGTGTGTGTGTGTGTGGTGTGTGGTTGTGTGTGTGTGTGTGTGTGTAGTGTGTGTGTGTGTACGTTTCTGTTGCCCAGAGGTTCACCATTCATCGAAGACCAAACAACATTCGTCTCAATTTCTTGTCTTGCCTGTAACGGCAAGCAATGGGTACCTACAAGTTTAAAAGACCCCTGTCAGCCGTGTCTTGTCCTGTGGCTTAGGGTAACATGGTAATGGTCAGCATGCCCTCTCCATTCAAAATCATTGGGACATGCTACGATGTGTATATCATTCTTAACCTTTGACTCCCGTACCCCTATCTATCAACTGCAAAAAACTTAACCCTTTGACTCCCTCACCCTATTTAACCAAATAGAAACTCTTAACTCTTTGACTCCAGCATCCTATTCTACCAACGGCAAAAACTTAACCCTTAGACTACTGACTTCCCATCTACCAATGCAAAAAACTTAGCTATTTGACTCCCTCATCTTATCCACCAACTGCATATAACTTTAACTCCCTTTGACTCCACGCGCAAACCTATCTACATCTGCAAAAACTTAAATCTTTGACTTCCTGACCCTATGCACCAGCTTCATGTGGAATAGTTGGTGGATTAGGGTGAGGGAGTCAAAAGTGTTTAATTTTTCGCTTTGATGGCTTAGTTGTCAGGCAGGTTGCATCGTGGACAGGGTTGCGGGAGGCCATTGGGGTTAATTAAAATACCGCTTGTCATCCGAAACTGGTTTGTGGGTCTCAATGCGTATTTACATCGTATACACGTAATCGGGCTTTTTATTTTTACTTTTATATTTTTTTTAGCATCATTGCACTCAGAGAAGTTATCTTTGTGCTCACCTTTTTTTGTCTCCCAGTTTCTGCGCCACCATATAATGGCCACAGTAGCTGGATCAGTTTTTTCGATGCACATGATGATGATGATGGATGATCTTGTCGATGAGTGTTGATATTCATGTGCTGTGGATTTCCATATAGGGAGTGAGACTTGCGTGACGGATTGGTACTCTACTCGCTTACTTATCATCTTAACATATCCTTGCGTTCAACCATGGCCCGAGAGATTACAGAAACCTGCAGTGCGGGTCAGACAGATTTGAGCAACACAATCAATGAACGCGATCCGTGAAGTGGATGAGAACTCGTCTGTGTGTGGGTTCCATCTTCCCAATGAGCCCACAAGCATGCCCAAGTCTGGGTAGGAGTTTCCAGTTTAGAGCCCAAAAAATACACTCAATGATTTTTGAAGGGAATGAGGGGATTCGAAACCCACAACCATTCCGAAGGTTGTATTGATTGAGTGATTGTTTTGGGTCAGTTTTTTACGTCGACACCCACCTCAGGTGTTTATTTCCGGCGGGGGGGGTGAAATTTTTTAAAAATCATCCAGGGAAGTAGGGGAAGGGGGTTGTTTGAGTGATTGATTGATTGATTGGTGAATTGAGTGAGTGACGTGAGTTGAGGTGATGTGATTGATTGATTTGATTGATTGATTGATTGATTATTCCTTCATTCATCATTCATTAATTGGTAACCAGTTTTCACGTCGACACCCCAATCCTCATGTGATTATCCCTGGGAAGTAGGGGAAGGGAACTTTTCTAATCCTATACTAACACATCCAGGAAACAACAATGACGATTATTATGTTGGAGGCAGCGAGAAGGCAGTTTTTAATGTATTACTCCTGGATTCGAACCCACAACATTAGCTTGTGAATCCGACGCTCAAACCAAAACTGAGTTAATGGGGGCTCTTTTTTCCAGTTGTTTTTTTGGTTGATTTCGTTCAGTTTTTTACGTCGACACCCGTCTCAGGTGATATGGCTGACGGGGATAAACATCACCTGGGAATTTGGGGAATGGTGGGACTTATTCTAATCCTATTATGACACAACCAGTACAACAATGATGATATTAATGATGGGAGGAGTGAGAAGACCAGTTCTTAATATAGCGACACCTCGGGATTCGAACCCACAAAACCATTAGAATGTGATTCCGGACACTCAACCCTACTGAGACTACTGGGGCCCGCAAATAAAAAAAAAAAAAAAAAAAAAAAATCTCCCCGGCGGGGTATTGAACCCCGGTTTCCGCGTGACAGGCGGGGGATAATGACCACTATTACTAACGAGGATCAAGTTTTTTTTTTGATGATTAGGTTGAGTTTTTACGTCGACAAACACCTCAAGGGATAGGCCCACGGGGATAAACCATCCCAGGGATGAAAGTGGGGAAAGGGGGACTCAATAATAATTAATTACAATATTTATATAGCGCTCAAAAAATCTTGTTAAAATTAATAATAATAAATAATTACAATTTTTATATAGCGCAATATCTTGATAAAAATATTAATAATAATAATTACAATATTTATATAGCGCAAAATCTTGATAAAATCAAAATCTAAGGCGCTGAAACACAACACAAACGC
>JAPXFY010000026.1:29800915-29805915 GCA_030674185.1 Monoplex corrugatus
TGATGTGATCTTTAGTATTTGCTTTGGACATTGTTTAAAAAGCCTTGATGTGACTCTTTATTTACCCTTGTTTTTGACAGTTTCGCCCTATATGCCCTTTGTAGTACCTTGTTTTTTAAACGGGGTTTTCAGCCCTGATGGGGACTTTCAGTATTTTTTTTTTTAACGGGGTTTCGCCTGTTTTGGGACTCTAGTACCTTTTTTTACAAGGGTTTCAGCCCTGACAACTCTGTAGTATCTTGCTTGAAACGGGGGTTTCAGATATTAGGGCTCTTTAGTATCTCCTGACTTTTCACCCTTTAATGGTTCGAATTGATATCAATAGATTACATTTACATTACTTTTTTTTACTTTAATGGGGAATTCAAATCAAACCTAAATTCATGGGCTTGGCGTTTGACTGTTGTTTTTTTATTGTTGCTTGAAGCCAGCCGACTTGGGGAGAGCCATACCAGGGGTATAACCAAACCCCAAAAAGGATACCCCTACCTAAATTTTGGGGAAAAAAAAAATGCAAAAAAAAAAATAAGTACAAATATCAGTGCGTTTTTTTCTCCCCACATCTAAGGACAGCCCCGGCGTTGCCACTCTGTCCATTTTATCACAAAAGTTTAAAAAAAAACATACCTAAATACAAATGTAACATAACTAAGGAACAAAATACATTTTTAAAACGGGCATGAATTTCCTAATATTGTGTTTAAAATATTTTAGGGAAAAAACTTAAAAACTGGGATGAATTACCTAAAATTGCTGTAAAAAATATTTAAAAAGGGGGGAAAAAAATACTTATAAAAACGGGCAAAATTACGAAAAATTTCTGGAAAAATATTTAAGGGAAAAAAATACTTATAAAAAAAGGCATTAATACCTGAAATTGCTGTAACCCAAAAATTTGGAACAAAAACTTATAAAAACGGGCATAAATTACTGAAATTGCTGTAAAACATACTTAAGGAACAAATAATTATAAAAACGTATAAAATTTAAACCCGAAAAATTTCTTCTGTACATCACAAAACCCTTGAGCAAAATTTTACAAAAAAACATGGACCAATCATCAAAACCTAAGAGAAATATGTCAACTTACAGAAAAAAACCCTACAGGTTAATGGAAACCCCCAAGATAGAAAACGATTGTAGAAATGACCCAAAAAACAAAGGACAAGGGAGAATTGAAAGAGGCGACGAAAAGAGGAAAATTTTTATCACAGGGAAATTTTCCCGATGATGGGGATTCTGGGTTTTTTACTGAAGAGCCCCTTTGGGAAACCCCCACAGGGAAGTTATTAAGCTGTTGCTTTTTATTATTTCTACGTAGTGTTTCCTGATATGGTTTCACTGGTCGGGTGGGCTTCAACAGTTCGGCTCAAACTTGACTTGTTTTTTTATCCAAAACAAGTGTGACTGCCCGTGTTCAAGCATTGCTTTTCTCACACTGGAAACCATCAGCAGGGAAGTTCAGTCTTTTCTCCTATTTTGTTTTCTGGTGTTGTTTGTTTGGAATCTTGGTATATAACAGGGGTTTTTGATCGGGTAAGACACAGTCACAAGACTTGATCATCCACCTGGAAAAAAAATCCATTTTTGATGGACAAAAATCTAAGAAAAATAAGGATTTGTTGTTGGGAACAACCGCATAATGAGGGGAAAGAATTGGGTATAGCTCTTTTCAAAACATAGAAAGAGGGATTGGCAGGGTTGTTCTGTCACCCAAAATTTTTTTACACCCCACGTGGGAAAATTGTTTCTTGCTTTGATTTAGACGGTCAGCTTCTGACGATTTCCTGAGCCTGACCCCCCCCCTTGCGCTGGCAAGGGGCTTGAACGGGGGAGGGGGGGGGGGGGGGAAAGGGGGAGGGGCCTATCAAAACACTAGCTGACACCATCACCGAATGAGGAAACAGTAATAAGACAGGCACAGCAAACAGGGGGCCCTTTTTGATGTTGCGGGCTGGGATTGAACTCAAGATGTCAGATCTTGGTCCAGTCTCTACCAAACATGGAAAAATTAAACCAATTTTTCCCTGTTAAGGGGTCGAGACGGGTAAGTATTTAAGGGGGTCGACTCCGAAGGCGGTAAAGTTTTAAAGCGTTACTGACGTGCAGTCAGTGTAGGATAGTAGGAATCATTTAAGGGGCCAGCCCTGGTCACCACTAAAAAGTGAATTTAAACCGTGACGGCGCATGAACCTTGTACGTGTATATTGACCTACAGCGGGCTGAACCATATGGTCAAACATTTCAGCAAACCTCGGTTTTTAATGAAAAAAAACAAAAAAGTATTACGGGAAATTGTGGATTTTGTACTTTTCAAGATCAACGAGATGTCAAAAAAAGATCAGAGGGGAATAATGTTAATAGTAACAATTTTTAAAGATATGATGATGTTTGACAAAATAATAATAATAATAATAATAATAATAATAAAAATTAATGATGATGATGATGATGATGATATGATGATGATTATGAGATGATGATGATATAATAATTGTTTAATAATAATAATAATAACAAACGATGATGTTGATGATGATGATGTTAACAATACTGTTTACTACTACTATTACTAACTATATTTACTACTACTACTACTACTACTACTAATGAAAATTTTTTTAATAATAATGAAAATTAAAAATTAATGATAATATGATAAGAACAAAAACTGTGATGATGATGATTAGGGATGATGATATAATAATATGACTACTACTACTAATATTACACTACAAATAATAATAATATTAATAATAAAAATTTGTATGATAATAAAAAATAACAATGATGTGATGATGATGATGATGAGGGATGATGTTGATGATGATGATGATGAATGATGAAAATTTACTTGTATCGGGCCCGTCAAATCTTGATACAAGAATCAAACCAAATAGGCAGCCACACTCTCACTTTTCACCAAGCAATCATCCCCCCAACAAGGGACCAAAACTCCAGGGCACAAAGCACACGCAAAACCCCAAAGGGGAAAGGACAAAAGGGCGTGGGGCCCAAAAAGGGTTGGGTTTAACACGTAAAGGGGGATAAGTCCACTGTTAAGCAGAAAGATTTCGTCTTCAAGCTGGTCCCTTGGGAAAGGGAAGAAATAGGGTTTTGTTTTTTTTGTTTTTTTTTTCTTTGTCCATTTTTGTTTCAACCCCTTTAATGGCCCCCAGAAGCTCAAACAGTTTGGGTTTTTTTTATAATGCGATGATGATTTATGTCGTTTTGGGATAATCCCTGACGCTTTTGGAGTTCATTAGGCTGAGACTGCGTGACAGCGTTGTTAAATCTTATGCTTACTATCATAATATGTCCTGCGTACAACCAGGCCGAGAGATACAGACACCTGGGTGTTGGTCAGAAGATTTGAGTCAACACCCTCAATGGACGCATCAGTGAAGTGGTGAGACTCGACTGTGTGGTCCCCGTCTTTCAAATTTAGCCCATAGCACGCCCAAAAATCTGGGTAGGGGCCGATTAGAGCCGAAAAAATCCCACAATGGTTTTTTGAAGGTTTCTGATGGGGGGGATTGAACCCACAAAAACCTTCCAGTCGGTTGTCGATGCGTTAAAAAACTACACCACGGCGACTGGTTGAAGGAAGACAAAAGTTTGTGCCTGTCGGGAATTTGCGGGGGAAAGATCGTTCAAATTTTTTGGAACCCGACAGAAAAAGGTGGCGACCGACGGTGTTAAAGTTGTTCGAAGAATTTGTAGACTAGTATCGCAAACCCAAATTTTATTTTGCCTGGTCCTGACGACTATTTTACAGGCACAAAACTCTTTCTGATGATGATGAATTTTCATCTTTATCATCAGGTGCCCTGCCGCATGGCGTTGGCGACCATGGACTTCCCCAACCTTTTCTATCTCTCTTTGCTCTTTACATCTCCCCAAACCCCCCCATCCCCAAGCCACTCTGCAAGTCCGTCCAGCATTTCTCTCCCTGGGGGGGTTTTAAAACCCCGGTGCTCTCCTTTCCTCCAGCTTTCCCGTTGTGACCCAGGTGGGTCCAAACCCCCTTTCCTCATAAAAAGGGCCTATAAATGTTGCCTGTCTTTTCCTAATTTCCTTATGTATGATCTACTTGTGTCTGCTCCATCAAGAACTGTCTCGTTTGTTTTCTTTGCTGTCCATGGGGAACTCTCAACATTCTTCTGAAAAAAAACCCACATCTCGGCTGCCTCAATCTTGCTCTGGCTTTGCTTGTGACTTTTCCACCCCTTTCACATCCTTTTATAAACAATATTGGTTCTATCAAAAACATTCAAGGACTTTTTTTCTAATGTTATTTGAGGGCATTTGTTGGTAAGAATGCTTGTCATCTTCTTGAATGGCCCCAGGGCACAGAAAAAGAGTGGCGCCCCGACTGTGCTACAGTTTGTAAATCGATGGGGAATTTGTAGACTAGTATCAGCAGCAAATTCTATCTGCTGGTCCTTACGACTGGAACGATCTTCCCCGCTTATTTGACAGGCACAAACTCTTTCTGATGATGATGACATAATAATAACAATAATAATAATAATGATAATAATAATAATAATGATAATAACAATGATAATAATAATAATGATGATAATAACAATAATAATATTAATAACAACAACAATAATAATGATAATAATAGACTAGTATCAGCAGTCAGGTTGATAAGTTTAAGTACTGGGAACGATCATATCACCAGACGGCAGATGCACATTAGAAATAGCCAGCAGAATCGGCCAAGCCAAAACAGCATTCAAGAAGATGAAAAGCATTCTTACACAACAATGCCTATCAATTAACATCAGGAAGAGAGTTCTTGAATGTTATGTAGAACCAATACCGTTTGTACGGTTGCAAGGCGTGGACAGTCAACAAGCAAAGCCATAACAAGATTGAGGCAGCCGAGATGTGGTTTCTAAGAAGGATGTTGATAGTTCCATGGACAGCAAAGAAAACAAACGAGACAGTCTTGATGGAGGCAGACACAAGTAGATTCATTACATAAG
>JAPXFY010000026.1:29813415-29823415 GCA_030674185.1 Monoplex corrugatus
ACGGTGGTCAGTCGCTGAACACGAGGCTTAGTTCTTCAATGGTGATTACATTTGTGATCAGCAGATTAGTGTTAAGTAGTTAATCGTTCCTACATTTGGTGGGTGTACTTGTGCAGTACGTGGTTGAGCATGAACGACAAACAACGTTTGACTATGTTTTGGTGAATTAATCGAATAATATAATACAATAGAGCAAACGAGTCAGCTTAGTATGTTTGGGTTTTGGTTTTGGTTTTGTTTGTTTGTTTGTTTGTTTGTTTGTTTTGTTTTCGTGAGTTATCTTACTATCAACTTCTTTATCAATCCAAACAAAATGTGCACGATGTGAGACATAATCACTATAGGGCTGACTCTTTAAAGTACATTTTCAGAGATTCTTCTCTAGATAGAATTTTCAAGTTTTTACAAGAGAACAAGAGACAGATTTTTATATACGGCTGACTTTTGAAGAACATTTTTAGATATGTTCGTCTAGATACAATTTTAAACTTTTACAAGTGAACATACGGCTGAGTCTTTAAAGAACATTTTCAGAGGTGTTCCTTTGGATAGAATTTTCAAGTTTTCCAAAGGATCAATACATTTCATGGTATATGATCATACGTATGGGAACGGTTTTTATATGCCTTTTAGACTTAAAAGGGTAACTGATGGCTTGGATTTTAATTTTTGTCTTTGTAAGAAAAAAAAACCCAACAACATTGGAGTTCTTAACGTGGTGTCAGTCCTGATATGGCTGGAATGGTCGGCTGGGCTATAAGCAATATGAACTTGAATTCAGCGAAATGTGGAAATGAAGTTCTCCTTTCGTGTTTGCTTGTTTGTTGATCTGTTTTGTTTGGGGGTTTTGTTTGTTTGTTTGTTTGTTTGTTTTTTATGGTAGTAGCTTTTATTAAAGTAGGGTAAATGGTATTTGAAAGGGTCGGTGACAGTGAAATAAACAACTGTGATTGAAATATAGGTACACAATTTTAGACATTTTTTTTTTTATATCTTTTAATGGCCAAGAATGCAAGTGCCAGAGATTCCCTTCTCACTTATTACAATCCCATCCTGAAACATTATGATAACAGTTGTTTGGCCCAAGTCATTACTTCTTTGAGTTTTGAATCTCTCTCTCTCTCTTTCTCTCTCTCTCTCTCTCTCTCTCTCTCTCTCATCCTCCTTCACTCTTTCTTTTCTCTGTCTGTGTCTGTGTCTCTCTGTCTCAGTCTCTGTCTCTCTCTCTCTCTTTCTTTCTTTCTGTTCTCTTTTTCGCTCTTTCTTTCTCCCTGTTCTCTCTCTCTCTCTCTCTTTTCTCTCTGTTCTTGCTCTCTCTCTCTCTCTCTCTCTCTTTCTTTCTTTCTTTCTCTCTGTTCTCTTTTTCTCTCTGTTCTTGCTCTCTCTCTCTCTCTCTCTCTCTCTCTCTCTCTCTTTCTTTCTTTCTTTCTTTCTCTCTGTTCTCTTTTTCTCTCTGTTCTTGCTCTCTCTCTCTCTCTCTCTCTCTCTCTCTCTCTTTCTTTCTTTCTTTCTCTCTGTTCTCTTTTTCTCTCTGTTCTTGCTCTCTCTCTCTCTCTCTCTCTCTCTCTCTCTCTCTCTCTTTCTTTCTTTCTTTCTTTCTCTTGTTCTCTTTTTCTCTCTGTTCTTGCTCTCTCTCTCTCTCTCTCTCTCTCTCTCTCTCTCTCTTTCTTTCTTTCTTTCTCTCTGTTTCTTTTTCTCTCTTTCTTTCTCTCTGTTTCTCTCTCGCTCTCAGTCTCTCTCTGTTCTCTCTCTGTCTCTCTGTCTTTCTGTCTCTCTTGTTCTCTTTCCTCTGTGTGTGTGTGTGTGTGTGTGTTTCTCTCTGTTCTGTCTCTGTCTGTCTGTCTCTCTGTCTGTCTGTCTATCTGTCTGTCTGTCTATCTCTCATTCTCTCTTTGTCTACCTGTCTGTCTGTCTGTCTGTCTATCTCTCTCTCTATCTCTCTGTTTGTCTGTCTGTCTCTCTCTCTCTGTCTCTCTCTCTATCACTCATTCACTTTCTTTCTCTTTCTCTTTCTCTGTTTGTGTCTCTCTCTGTCACTGTCTCTCTCTCTCTCTCTCTCTCTCTCTCTCTCTCTCTCTCTTTGAAAAACGGGAAACGAGCATCGCCCGTATAATGCTGAACCAGGGAGAAACTGAGATCTCTACCACAGCACTCTCCTTCGACCTCAGAATTATTCAATAGGAACAACTCTAAGTTTTTACCCAGCTTCCACACCGGTAACCTTTGACTCTTGTACCCTATCCGCCAACAACTAAAACTTAACCCTTTGACTCCCTCACCCTGCTACTGCTCCTCCTCCTCCTCCAACTACTACTATTACTACTACTACTACTCTACTACCACTACTACTACTATTTCTGCTGCTGCTACTACTACTAGGGTAAGGGAATTAAAGGCTTAAGATTTTGCTTTGCTAGCATGATAGAGAATGCTGGTTGCTAGTGGACAGGGCGCGGGAGTCAAAGGGTTAATCAAACATTGAACAGAGAGCATTGGAAGGATTGACACGTCCGCCGGGCAGCCAGCAGGTCAACTACTGATGCTGAAGTTTCACGATGACTAAGCTCCTGCACACCAGATCCTAAGGCTATGGCTCTGTCACCTGAGGCATCATCATCATCATCACCAGGTGCCTTGCCGCATGGCGTTGGCGATTATGGACTTCCCTCTGTCTCTATCTCTTGTTGCCTCAAGTATCTCTTCCACCTTCCTTGTCCCCAGCCACTCTGCAAGTCCGTCTAGCATCTTCTTCCTGGGTCTACCCGGTGCTCTCTTTCCCTCCAGCTTTCCCGTTTTGACCAGGTGTTCCAATTCCCCTTTCCTCATAAAATGGCCTATAAATGTTGTCTGTCTTTTCCTAATCTTCCTCATGAATGATCTACTTGTGTCTGCCTCCATCAAGACTGTCTCGTTTATTTTCTTTGCTGTCCATGGAACTCTCAACATCCTTCTCAGAAACTACATCTCGGCTGCCTCAATCTTGTTCTGGCTTTGCTTGTTGACTGAGACAGCTAAGAAAAAACAAACATCAAATGACTTTTGTGTAAATGTCTGCTGACGTAACTAGTTTTTCCTCTTTGATTGCATAGAAATCAAAGAAAATATTGTCTTCACCTACTTGATAGACAGCTGAGTATTTGGGCATTTACTGTGCGGGGGGGGGGGGGGGGGGGGGGGGGGGGAGGGGGGATGGGGGAGGGGGATGGGAGAGGGGGTTCTGTCAAGGGAGACGAGTTTATACAGAATAGCTAGTTGTTGGTGGTTTAGACCTTTAATTATTTATTTATTTACTTTATACGTATGTTCCTTTTTTTTTTTGAAGGTAAGATACACAGATATACATGTCATTTACAGGTGACCAAGATTATTCCAGCGGTAGGCTGATAAAATACAAGTATATAATATAGATTAGTGAAACATAGTCTAGGTAGGGCCTCGGGACCTGGCCAGCCCATGTGCTGGCTTAAGGCTTGTGCCATGATCACCATACACATGGCACCTGTGACGTTAGTGCGTATGGAATTCGTTCCGAGCGCGGAGACGTCATAATAATAATAATAATAATAATAATGTTTATTTATATAGCGCATATTCCATGCAAACATGCTCACCAGCGCTTTACATTTCGCAAAACAAAAAATGTTCACAACTACGTATACAATGAGAAAACAACCACCATCAAAGCTACACAAGTAAGAAGATACATCAAAAACCACAGAATATTCAAGTTCAAACACTGACTTACGCAATGAAACAACAACAGACCTTTCGTAATATAATAATAATAATAATAATAATGAGCATTTATATAGCGCACAGTCCAAAAAATTGCTTCTGGCGCTTTACAAGTACACACACACACACACACAGACACACACACACACACACACACACACACACACACAACACACACACACACACACACACACACACGCACGCGCCGCGCGCACGCACACACACACACAAACACATCTTGAGAAACTGAAACTGAGACTGACTGCATGTCTGCCGGGCCACTAAATACAAGCTAAGCGCAATGTGAGGATCAAGATGCTCTCAGAACCCTGTAGGAACAAGTAAAGAGAGACACTTAAAAGAACGGCAGTCACTAGAAATAAGGTATAAACGTCTGAACTCAAGTTCAAGTTCGTACTGCTTATAGCCCAGCTGGCTACTAGAGGCACATCAGGGCTAACACAGTTTGTATTGCTTATAGCCCAGCTGGCTACTAGAGGCACATCAGGGCTAACACAGTTTGTATTGCTTATAGCCCAGCTGATGACTAGAGGCACATCAGGGCTAACACAGTTCATATTGCTTATAGCCCAGCTGATGACTAGAGGCACATCAGGGCTAACACAGTTCATATTGCTTATAGCCCAGCTGATGACTAGAGGCACATCAGGGCTAACACAGTTCATATTGCTTATAGCCCAGCTGATGACTAGAGGCACATCAGGGCTAACACAGTTCATATTGCTTATAGCCCAGCTGATGACTAGAGGCACATCAGGGCTAACACAGTTCATATTGCTTATAGCCCAGCTGATGACTAGAGGCACATCAGGGCTAACACAGTTCGTATTGCTTATAGCCCAGCTGGCTACTAGAGGCACATCAGGGCTAACACAGTTTGTACTGCTTATAGCCCAGCTGGCTACTAGAGGCACATCAGGGCTAACACAGTTTGTACTGCTTATAGCCCAGCTGGCTACTAGAGGCACATCAGGGCTAACACAGTTTGTACTGCTTATAGCCCAGCTGGCTACTAGAGGCACATCAGGGCTAACACAGTTTGTACTGCTTATAGCCCAGCTGGCTACTAGAGGCACATCAGGGCTAACACAGTTTGTATTGCTTATAGCCCAGCTGATGACTAGAGGCACATCAGGGCTAACACAGTTTGTATTGCTTATAGCCCAGCTGATGACTAGAGGCACATCAGGGCTAACACAGTTTGTATTGCTTATAGCCCAGCTGATGACTAGAGGCACATCAGGGCTAACACAGTTTGTATTGCTTATAGCCCAGCCGACGACTGGAGGCACATCAGGTCTAACACCACGTCAAAACGAGAATCGGGTTAAGACAAAAAGACGACAGTTGAAAACCATGCTTACCGTTAACCTTGCAAGTCTAAAATGCAATTAAAAGAAAAACCGTTTAAACTAACAGGTAAATAGATAAACAAATGAACGGATGAATAGATCATCTGTTTGTTTTATATATCTATCCAGTAAGTATGCATGTTTAACAAAAATAGAGGAATGAACGACAAACACAGGCTTAAAGAATGAAGACTGACTGACTGGCAGACTGACTGACTGACTGACTGACTGACTGACTGACTGACAGACTGACTGACTGATTGACTGACTGGCTGACTGACTAACTGACTCACTGAATGAATGAATGAATGTACGAACGTATGGATGGATGAATAAATGAATGAATGAATAAGTGAATGAATGAATGAATCAATCAATGAATGAATGATGAATGAATGAATGAATGAACGTGTGGATGAATGAATGAATGAATGAGTGAATGAATGAATGAATGATGAATGAATGAATGACTGAATGAATGAATGAATGAAGGAAGGAAGGAAGGAAGGAAAGAATGGATGAATGAATGAATGAATGTATGAATGAATGAACGAACGAATGAACGTATGGATGGATGAATGAATGAATGAATGAATAAACGAACGAACGAATGAATGAATGAACGAACGAACAAACGAATGAACGTATGGATGAATGAATGAATGAATGAACGAACGAACGAACGAACGAACGAATGAACGTATGGATGAATGAATGAATGAATGAATGAATGAACGAATGAACGTATGGATGAATGACTAAATAAATGAATGAATGAATAAATGAATGAATGAATGAATGAACGACGAACGAACGAACGAATGAATGAATGAATGAATGAATAAATAAATGAGTGAGTGAATGAATGAATGAATGAACGAACGAATGAATGTATGAACGAATGAATGAATGAATGAATGAAAGAATGAATGAACGAATGAATGAATGACTAAATGAATGAATGAATGAATAAATGAATGAATGAACGACGAACGAACGAATGAATGAATGAATGAACGTATGAATGAATGAATGAATGAATGAATGAATGAACGAATGAACGTATGGATGAATGAATGAATGAATGAATGAATGGATGAATGAATGAATGAATGACTAAATAAATGAATGAATGAATAAATGAATGAATGAATGAATGAATGAACGACGAACGAACGAACGAATGAATGAATGAATAAATGAGTGAGTGAATGAATGAATGAATGAATGAATGAACGAACGAATGAATGTATGAACGAATGAATGAATGAATGAATGAATGAAAGAATGAATGAACGAATGTATGAATGACTAAATGAATGAATGAATGAATGAATGAATGAATGAATGAATGAACGACGAACGAACGAACGAATGAATGAGCGAATGAATGAATGAATGAATGAACGTATGAATGAATGAACGAACGAACGAACGAACGAATGAACGTATGGATGAATGAATGAATGAATGAATGAATGAATGAATGAATGAATGAATGAATGAATGAATGAATGAATGACAAAGAAGAGAGATACAGACAGACGATTTTTGTCATTTTCGTTGTTACTTTAAGTGTTTGATGTCCGGTTTGTTATGAAGCAAGAGATGAATTTTTTTTAAAAAGTTATTACAAAAAATAGCTAAAGACAGAGATAGATCCATGGATAATGCAGATAAACAAAAATCTACAGGTAAAACAAGGGCGACAACCATCGTCAAAGCCGTCACATTCAATAAGAGGCAATAAGCGCGACAGAACAAAGGAGAAAAAAGCCAAAGAAGGGAACTACCGCAACAAAGAATCAAAGAACAAAGAACAATACAAAGGAGAACAACAACGACGATATAGTATAGACTGTGTGTGGCAGCCATGGCTGTGTCTCGTATCACCTTGATGGGGCTGATCCTGTGCTCAGGTAGGTAAATCGCTTCTTTGGTTGGTTGGTTGGTTGCTTGGTTGGCTGGTTGGCTGGTTGGTTGGCTGGTTGGTTGCTTGCTTGCTTGGTTGGTTGGTTGGTTGGCTGGCTGTCTGGTTGGTTGGTTGGTTGGTTGGTTGGTTGGTTGGTTGGTTGGTTGGTTGGTTGGTTGGTTGGTTGGTTGGTTGGTTGGTTGGTTGGTTAGTTGGTTGGTTGAATGGTTGGTTGGTTGGTTGGTTGGTTCGATGGTTGGTTCGATGGTTGGTTGGTTGGTTGTTGGTTGGTTGGTTGGTTGGTTGGTTGGTTGGTTGAATGGATGGTTGGTTGGTTGGTTGGATGGTTGGTTGATTGGTTGATTGGTTGGCTGCTTGCTTTGTTGCTTGCTTGCTGGCTTGCTTGCTTTTTGGTTTGTTTGTATATTGTAAATAAAAAAGGAATTATTCGGTACTCTCTCTCTGTCCACCAGAGAGAGATGATGGAGAAAGAAAGAGAGAGAGATGATGGAGAGAGAGAGAGATGATGGAGAGAGAGAGAGAGATGATGGAGAGAGAGAGAGAGAGATGATGGAGAAAGAAAGAGAGAGAGATGATGGAGAAAGAAAGAGAGAGAGAGATGATGGGAGAGATGATGGAGAAAGAAGAGAGAGAGGTGATGATGATGATTGAGAAAGAGAGAGAGAGAGATGACGGAGAAAGATGATGGAGAAAGTGAGAGAGAGAGTGAGAGAGAGAGTGAGAGAGAGAGAGAGAGATTTCTCCTGTCCTTTTTCTAATAGAGTTATGGACTGCTTTCAGAACAGCAGCAAAGTTGTGTGACAGAATCTGCTGTATCTAAACAAAGTTGTAGCCTGAACCTTCTGCCTTTTTACATGTGGGGATGGTGATGGTGGTGAATGTATGTATAGTCAAACAGAGGAACGAGACTAAATGTTTTTGACCGTGAAGTTGACAATAGTGCTCTCATTGGATTCACAGGGTTTTTTGTGAGTTTGTTTTGTTTTGTTTGTTTTGTTTTTGTTTTGGGTTTGGCTTTGTTTTTGTTTTTTGTTTGTTTTGTTTTGCTTTTGCTTTTCTTTTTATTTGCTCATCTTAATGCTCCAAACGTTTTGGTGATGTCAGTTTAATGTTTCATAGATCCCCTCTCTCCCCTTTCCCCCCCCCCTCCCCACTGCAAGACCTTGTCAATACATAGAGCATTACGCTGACTTCAAGGGTCTGACATATAACTGCTTGCAAAATCGGATGGAGCGCATGTGGATATATATCCAAGTGTGATGAATCCCTCTAGAACAAGTTCCAACCTCAAAACAAACAAAAAAGCAAAAACAAACAAACGAAAAAAATCTCTATTTCCCCCTCCCCAGTGTGTGTGTGTGTGTGTGTGTGGTGTGAGTGTGTGTGTGTGTGTGTGTGTGGTGTGGTGTGTGTGTTGTGTGTGTGTGTGTGTGTGTGTGGTGTGTGTGTGTGTGTGTCTGTCTGCGTGTGATGTGTGTGAAACAGTGACAGCGAGAGACAGACAGACAGACAGATAGAGACAGAGTGTTTGCTCGTTCTTGTTCCGTCTCTGTATCTACGTGACCCCGATAAAAAAAATCTCTCCTCTGAATTATTCAAGGTTAGATTAGACTTCCAACAGTACCCATCACTGTACCACAGGGGTCACCATCAAACTGCTAAAGTACCCACACAGTGGTGTGAACAGTGGAGACCGTAAAACCAACAGTGTGGTCGTCTGAACGATGTAAATGTTTTATACACACAGGTCCACTTACAGCGTCTGTACAAACAGCAATTAAAACTTGGACTTGTACTGTTGTTTAGGTAACCTCTTTCGGAAGTGGGGGTTGGTTGTCGGGTGGGGGTATTGGTGTTTGGGTGTGGGTGTGGGTGAGTATGTGTTGTAGGGGGATGTGTGTGTGTGGGGGGGGGTTGTGTGTATGTGTGTGTTTGTGTGGGGGGGGGGGGTATGTGTGTGTGTGTGTGTGTGTGTGTGTGTGTGTGAGTGCGTGCGCATGTGGTCTGTGTGCTAATGTGTTTGCCCGTGTATGTGTTTATTTGTAGGTAGGTGTGGTGTGGTGTGTGTGCGTGTGTGTGTGTCTGTGTCTGTGTGGTGTGTGTTTGTGTGTGTCTGTGTGGTGTGTGTTTGTGTGTGTGTGTGTGTGTGTGGTGTGTGTGTGTGTGTGTGTGTGTGTGGATAGGGCGTGTATGTGTGTGATGTGTGTATATATGTGTTCGTGTGTGTGTGTGTCTGTCTGAGTGAATGAGTGAGCGGGTGTGCTTGTGTGTATGTGTGTGTGAGAGAGAGAGAGAGAGCGAGCGAGAGAGAGCGAGCGAGAGAGAGCGAGCGAGAGAGAGCGAGCGAGAGAGAGCGAGCGAGAGAGAGCGAGCGAGAGAGAGCGAGCGAGAGAGAGCGAGCGAGAGAGAGCGAGCGAGAGAGAGCGAGCGAGAGAGAGAGAGGGAGAGAGAGAGAGAGAAAGAGAGAGTTATCTGTGTTAATATGTGTTTTCTTGCGCGTGTGTCTCTCTCTGTGTATGTGTGTGTGTGTGTGTGTGTGTGTGTGCATGTGTGAGTGTATGTGATTGTGTTATGATATGTGTGAGTGATATGTCTGTGTGAGGTGTGAGTGTGTGTGCGCGTGCGCATGTGTGTGTGTGTCTGTCTGTCTGTCTGTCTGTCTGTCTGTCCGTTTGAGTGTGATGTACCTGTAAAAGTGATGGACAGACAGACAGAGAAACAGTGTTTACTCGTTCTTGTCCCGTCTCTGTATCTACGTGACCCTGATAAAAAAAAAAAAAATCTCTCCTCTGAATTATTCAAGGTTAGATCAGACTTCCAACAGTACCCATCACTGTACCACACAGGTCACCATCAGTCTGCTAAACTACCCACACAGTGGTGTGAACAGTGGAGACTGTAGAACCAACAGTGTGGTCGTCTGAACGATGTAAATGTTTTATACACACAGGTCCGGTTA
>JAPXFY010000026.1:29828415-29848415 GCA_030674185.1 Monoplex corrugatus
CCTTCCATTCCCCCCCCCCCCACACCACCAGGAGTTCCCTCCATTTCCCCCAACCCACCAGGAGTTCCCTCCGTTACGCCCACATTGCCAGGGATTTCCTCCGTTTCCCAAACCCACCCAGATTGCCCTCCCTCCTACTCTCATTTTTCTACCCTTCATCCAAATTCCCCCCCCCCCCACCTCATTTCTCTCCCCGCCACCCTGTCCGGAGTTCCCTCCCTCTGTTCTCCCCCCCCTCCCATCCCGAGTTCCCTCCCTCTTTTCTCCCCCACCCATCACGAGTTCCCTCCCTCTGTTCTTCCCCCACCCATCCCAGGTTCCCTCTATCTGTTCTCCCCCCACCATCCCATGTTCCCTCTATCTGTTCTCCCCCCACCCATGCCGAGTTCCCTCTCTCTGTTCTCCCCCCACCCATGCCAAGTTCCCTCTCTCTGTTCTCCCCCCCACCCATGCCGAGCTCCCTGCCTCTGTTCTCCCCCCACCCATGCCAAGTTCCCTCTCTCTGTTCTCCCCCCACCCATGCCAAGTTCCCTCTCTCTGTTCTCCCCCCACCCATGCCGAGTTCCCTGCCTCTGTTCTCCCCCCACCATGCCAAGTTCCCTCCCTCTGTTCTCCCCCCACCCATGCCAAGTTCCCTCTCTGTTCTCCCCCCACCCATGCCAAGTTCCCTCTCTCTGTTCTCCCCCCACCCATCCCGAGTTCCCTGTCTCTGTTCTCCCCCCCACCCATCCCGAGTTCCCTCCCTCTGTTCTCCCCCCACCCATCCCAAGTTTCCTCCCTCTGTTCTCCCCCCCCCCCCCCATCCCAAGTTTCCTCCCTCTGTTCGCCCTCGTCCACTACCTCCGTTTCCCCATCCGGAATTCCCTCCCTCTCTTCTGCCACCCCAATCAGATTCCCTCCCTCTGTTCTCCACCACCCCCGTCCGGTATTGCCTCCCTCACTTGTTCCCCCCATCCGGAATTCCCTCTCATTACCCCCCCCCCCTCTGGAGTTCCCTCCCTCATTTATTGCCCCCATCCAGAATTCCCTCTCTCATTTATTCTCCCATCCCTCATGTACTCCCGATTCAGAGTTCCCTCCCTTATTCATTGCCCCCTCCAGAGAGTTCCCTCCATTTATTTGTCCCTCCAGAGTTTCCAACCCTAATTTACTCCCTCCCCCCTCCGGAGTTCCCTCCCTCTGTTCTCCCTCGTTCCCCATCTGGAGTTACTTCCCTCTGTTCTCCCCCAGCCCCTTCCAGAGATCCCTCCCTCCGTTATCACCCCCTCCTCCTCCTGAGTTCCTTCCCTCTGTTCTCCTCCACCCCCTCTAGAGTTCCCACCCTCTGTTCTCCCCCCCTCCACCCCCTCGGAGTTCCCTCCCTCTGTTCTCCCTCACCCCACCCACCTCTGGATTCCCTCCCTCTGTTCTCCCCACCCACACCCTCCCGAGTTCAATCCCTCTCTTCTTCCCCAGCCCCACACCCTCCCGAGTTCAATCCCTCTCTTCTTCCCCAGCCCCACCCCCTCTGGAGTTCCCTCCCTCTGCCCCCCCCCCCCCCCCACACTCTCCGGAGTTACCTCCTGTTCTCCCTCACCCCCCCCCCTCTCTGGAGTTCCCTCTGACTGTTCTCCCCGACCCTACTCCGAAGTTTCCTCCTCCCTCTGTTCCTCCCCCCCCCCCCACTGCAGTTTCCTCCCCCTATTCTCTCCGTTTCCGCCCACCCATCAAGAGTTCCCTCGCTGTGTTCTCCCTCCCCATCTGGAGTTCCCTCCCTCTGTTCTCCACCCCCCATCCGGAGTTCCCGCCCTCCTATCCGGAGTTCCGCAGTTCTTCCCCCTACAGATTTTCTTCCCTAGCCTCTGGTCTCCCTCCTATCTGGAGTTCCTCCCTGCGTTCTGCCCCCATCCGAGTTCCCCTCACTACTTTCCCCCAAAGCCTGATCAGGAAGTATCTCTCTGTCGAAACAACTGCAAAACTCGTTCTCTCCTTCATAATGTCTCGCATTGACTATTGCAATTCACTCCTGTCTGGTCTTCCTGCCTCCACCATTCACATCCTACAGCGCATTCAAAACAATGCTGCACGCCTTGTACTCAAAAAGAAAAAAGCTGACCACATATCTCCTCTCCTGGCATAACTTCACTGCCTCCCTGTATCCAAAGCACATACAGTACAAACTAGACACCATGTGCTACAAAAGCCTCAATAACGCAGCCCCCGATTACCTGTCAAGCCTACTTGAGATCTATGTTCCCTCACGTACACTCCGCTCTGCCTCCGATCCTCTGACTTTTCACTCTCCACGCACTAAGCTCAATACCTATGGTCCACGAGCCTTCTTTGTTTCTGGTTCAATCTCCTGGAACAAACTTCCTCTCTCAGTCCGTCAGCAACCTACTTTTGTCTCCTTCAAGTCCGCTCTCAGAACTCACCTTTTCTCCTCTGCATAAAATCCTGACCTCACTGAACCCCCTCTGCAGCCTGTCTCCACTCAGAGTGGAATCACGTTGTAATATATATTTGTATATAATATGCTCTCTATAATTTTCCATTGCTTTTCTTCTGTATGAGCATGGTATACATGGTTGGGAGGCCAGCGCAGGTCAGGACTTCGGTATTGGTCACCTTGTCTTGCCAGGAAATGGCCGAGTATGCGCCGTTGGCTTCTCAGGTGGAAGGTATTGAGCCTGTTCTCCTGACGAGCATGTGGTCCACGCCTCGCTGCCATACAGCAAGGTGGAGGACACAGGCGTTGTATGCAGCCATCTTTGTCTTCGTGGTCAGCTTGGGATTTGTCCACGCCCTTTGTGTGAGGCGGGCTAGTGTTGTGGCTGCCTTCCCTATCCTCTTGTCGACCTCTGTGTCAAGGGAGAGGTTATCGGTGATGGTGGACCCAAGACATGTGAATTGATGGATGGTTTCAAGCTCGTAGTCATCAATGGTGATGGCTGGTGGAGATGGGTCACTACTGCGGCATTGTCGGCAAATAGCATGTCTCTGATGAGGGCTTCACAGACCTTTGTCCTTGCTCTGAGACGGGCGAGGTTGAAAAGACTGCCATCTGATCTGGTCTGCAGGTAGATCCCTTCTTGCGCTGTGCTGAACGCATGCCTCAAGAAGAGAGCAAAGAAGATTCCAAAGAGGGTTGGGGCCAGGACGCAGCCTTGTTTCACACCACTGCGTACGTCGAAGGCCTTGGAGAGGTTTCCGTTGAACTGCACCGTCCTTTTTATGTTGGAGTGGAAGGACTCAATCAAGCTGTGCAGTTTGGGAGAGAGGAGGGGCAGCCGATCTTTCGGAGGGCCCCGAAAAGGCCATCTCTGCTGACTAGGTCAAAGGCCTTGGTGAGGTCAATGAATGCCACATACAGGGGCATCTGCTGCTCTCTGCACTTCTCCTGGACTTGGCGGAGGGAAAAGACTGTCTACCGTGGATCTCTCTGCTCGAAAACCACACTGTGATTCCGGGTAGACGCGTTCAGCCAGTTTCTGCAGGCGGATTAGGACCTGAGTGTAGACTTTGCCAACAATGCTGAGGAGCGAGATACCTCTGTAGTTGCTGTAGTCGCTCCTTTCGCCCTTGTTTTTATACAGGGTGACGATCTTGGCGTCCCTCATTTCCTGCGGTACAGCTCCCTCATTGCAAAACTGACAGAGGACTGCGTGCAAAGGGTGCAGAAGAATAGTTTGGTAGTGCTTGATGAGGTCTAGAGCTGTGTTCACACACTTACCACTTACACTCAGTGAAGTGTTGAAGACTCCCCAAAATAACATACAGGCTGAGAAATAAAGCAGGACCACCAGCATGGTATTAGCTGGATGTCCCAAAGAGTACTGATTCCACTGCCTCTGACGAAACAACTCTGAAGATGCCAGGCATCTTCTAGGTTTCCAGAGACGCGCATGCGAAGAACCAATCTTTCGGCGTTTGCTGTTAGTATGGCAACACACTTTTGCCTGACGAAGAATACGAACAAACGAGTGACTACAAATAAAAGAAAATTCAGAAAATAGTTATAGAACTGGACTGTCACATGGGCAAAGCGACTGCAGATGTCAACAAGCTAATATCTGGAATAGCAAGAAAATTTCACTTAAACTAAACTTGCGACTCTACAACTCCAACGTTCCGTCAACTGTTCAATTGTGAAACGTGGTACTTTTAAACAAGCCAGAATAAAAAGCTCGAATCCTTTGACCTCGAGTACCTACGCAATATCTTCAGTATCAAATGGAAAGACTGTGACAACGATTAAGTAAGGTCAAGATGCAAACAGATCCCAGTTACCAACATCATCTGCAAACGTCGACTGAATTTGCTGGGCCATGCTACTATCTATTTGCCATCTTCCAGACATGCCAACGAAGTCCTGAAGTAGAACCCAGAGTACAGCGAAGGAGGAGAAGACCAAACAATGAATTGGAGCCAGATGGTCGACAAAGACCTGCAACTGGTGGACAGAGGCTGGAGTGATGACCTGACTCTCTGCCGACCAAACCCGTCGGAGCACTCTTGCTGTCGTATACGTCACACGATGCGAAAGCGAAAAAAAAAAAAAAAACGAACAAAAACAAACAAAAAAACAGACCACGACAATGCGCCTTATGTTGTCCGATGTCTGTGCTAGTCTTCATGTTTGTGCTGGTCGTAGTTCTTTATCATTTCTATTGTTTTCTGTCTTTTTCTGTAGTTCATGTTCTGATCTGTCTTCTTGTTCTTCTGCTTTACTTTATATTCAAATTCAGTTATTTTGGGAGGGGAAAGGGCTGCTGCTTGTCGATCTAGTTTTCATTGATATTCCTGTGGTTTTTCGTCTCACTGGTTTCTTGTTTTTGCAGTCATTTTTCTTGTCCTTGTGGTTTGTGGTAGTCTTCTTGTTCCACTTCTTTCATGGATACTGTTCATTTTTCTTGTCCTTTTGTTTTCTTGCTGGTGTATATTGGTGTGAGTGTTATTTTGCTTTAGCTGGTTCATCTTTGTTGTTGTTATTGTCATCATGCTTCATTGTCCACATTTTTTCCTTGCTGCTCTAATCCTTGTTTTTACCATTTTGTTGTTAATTTTCATCCTGCTTTTCTTGGTCTTGTGTTTTCTGTATAATATTTTGTTCTCCATATTCATATTCTTGTTACTCCTGGTGTTTTTTTTCTCGAAGAGTTGTCTTTTTTTGTTTGTTTCTTACTTTGTTGTGTTTTGTTTTTTCCTTTGTTTTTCGTTTTTATTGATTCTTTCTTTGATTATTTTTTCGTGTCTTCTTTCTGGCGAGATGGCTACCGTGTGGTATCGGAAGCTGGGCGGCGTTTGTTTGGCCATTGGTTAGAGGTTTGTCATCTCCCCACCTTTCCATTCGGCTTGTGACAGGTAACCAATGACTAGGCCTGAATGGGTCGTGCAGCGCATGGACAGCCCCCCGTTACTGGTTGGCTAATATTAGGCGCCGGGAGCTCTGGGGCATGACTGTTTGGGCGGTGGTGAGGCTTTGTTGTTCTGGGTCCAACCAGCACCCTCGTGTATTTTTCTCGATAACGTTTCTCTCTGTATTTGCTTCTGTCTTAAATCGTTTCTTTGGTTCTCGTTTGGATTTCATTCTTTTCTTAATCATTTCTTTCTTCTTATTTTGTTTCTGTTTTTCATTGTTTCTTTCCGTCTTTCTCCCATTCTCTCTTGGTTCGGTGGCTGAGCTGGACCTGGGAGGTGCACTTATCTCCCCATCTTGCCATTCGGTTTGTAAACAATGTCATTTATGACTGGGTCCGAATGGGTCATGCAGCGCATGGACAGCTCCCCTTTGTTTGGTGAAGTGGCTACGGTGTGGCGTCGGAGATCGGGAATTGTTTGTCCGGAAAGTGGTGAGGCATAAGTACTCCGGATCCCCTGAACATCCCTCGGGCGTTTCTTGTCAACCCGTTTCTTGCTGTGGCCGGGGTTTTTTTGTTTGCTTTTTTCTTTTTTTTGTTGGTTTGTTTTGTTTGTTGTTGTTTTTGTGTATGTGTGCGATTGATAATTTGATTTTTCTCTTTCTTTTATTGCATTCTTTTTTTAATTTTTTTTATTGATCTTCTATCTGATCGTGTTTTTTCTATCTTTGACTCCTTTCTCCCCCTTCGATTGCATGTATCTCTGTCTGTCTTTATCGTTGATTGTATGTTTTCTCTTTGTTTTGTTCTTTGTTTGTTGCATTTGTTTCCATTTTGTATTTTTTGTTTGTTTTTATCGTATCCTTCCGTGATTGTTTCTGTGTTGTACGTTTCTTGCTTTGTTTCTTTACAGTATCATTCTTGCTTTGATTTTTCTTTGTTTGGCTCTTTGTTTACTTTTCTGAATATTTTAGTTTGTTTTGTTTTCTGTTTCTTTGCTTATTTCTTTCATTTGATCGAGTCTTCCTCTCTGTTTGATGTATTTGTTTCTTTACAGTTTAGTTGTCGTTGTCACACGTTTCTTTCTATTATTGTTCTTTGTTTCTTTGTTCGTTTCTTGATTTCTTTTGCACTTTTTCTTTCTTTATATCTTTGTATTTTTCCTTCGAAAATGTCTATTTCGTTTGTTTGTTTGTTTGTTCTTGAATTGTTTATGTCTCGTTTTCTGAGTTTCTTTCTTTTCTTCTTTCTTTCTGTGCATTTTTGGTTTCTTCTTTTTTTGTGATTGTTCTGTTCCTAGTTTGCTTCTTTTCCTTCTTTCTGCTTTCGACCCTTTTTACTCCTTGTGTCTGTTGTTCTGACTTCGTTTCTTCCTTATGTTCTTCTTCGTGTGCTTCTTCTTTGTTTCCGTCTGTCTTTCTTTTGCTTGTTCCTGTCTTTGTTTCTTTCTTCCCGTTTTTGCTTCTTTGTTTGATTTGCTTCTTTGTTATCTTGTTTTTGTGTGCATTGATTTCTGTTTTTGTTGGTTCTTTTGTTCTGGGGTTTCTTTCTGTTTTGTTCCTTCGTTTGTTCCTTTCTTTCATTTCTTGACATCCGTTCCTGCTGTCGTCGTTTTTGCTGTTATAGTGTTATGTTGTTATTTTTTTCTGTTGGTGTTTTTCTTGTTCTTGTTGACTTAATTGCTTTTCTTCTTTTTTATTTTGTTTTGTTGTTGTTGTTGTTTTGTGCGTTTCCTTGTTTTATTTTGTTTTGTTTCCTTGTTTTGTTTTGTTTCCCTGTTCTCTTTTGTTTTCTAGTTGTCTTTTGTTTTGTTTCCTTGTCTTTTGTTTTGTTTCCTTGTTGTCTTTTGTTTTGTTTCCTTGTCTTTTGTTTTGTTTCCTAGTTGTCTTTTGTTTCTTTGTTTTCCTTTCTTTTCTTTTGTTTCCTTGTTTTATTTTATTTTCTTTTGTTTCCTTGTTTTCTTTTGTATTGTTTTGCTTCCTTGTTTTCTTGTTTTGTTTCCTTGTTGTCTTTTATTTTGTTTCCTTGTTGTCTTTTCTTTTGTTTCCTTGTTGTCTTTTCTTTTGTTTCCTTGTTTTATTTTCTTTTGTTTCCTTGTTTTATTTTCTTTTGTTTCCTTGTTTTCTTTTCTTTTGTTTCCTTGTTTTCTTTTCTTTTGTTTCCTTGTTGTCTTTTCTTTTGTTTCCTTGTTTTATTTTCTTTTGTTTCCTTGTTTTCTTTTCTTTTGTTTCCTTGTTTTCTTTTCTTTTGTTTCCTTGTTTTCTTTTCTTTTGTTTCCTTGTTTTATTTTCTTTTGTTTTGTTTCCTTGTTTTCTTTTGTATTGTTTTGCTTCCTTGTTTTCTTGTTTTGTTTCCTTGTTTTCTTTTATTTTGTTTCCTTGTTTTCTTTTCTTTTGTTTCCTTGTTTTCTTTTCTTTTGTTTCCTTGTTTTCTTTTCTTTTGTTTCCTTGTTTTCTTTTCTTTTGTTTCCTTGTTTTCTTTTCTTTTGTTTCCTTGTTTTCTTTTCTTTTGTTTCCTTGTTTTCTTTTCTTTTGTTTCCTTGTTTTCTTTTCTTTTGTTTCCTTGTTGTCTTTTCTTTTGTTTCCTTGTTTTCTTTTCTTTTGTTTCCTTGTTGTCTTTTCTTTTGTTTCCTTGTTTTCTTTTCTTTTGTTTCCTTGTCTTTTCTTTTGTTTCCTTGTTGTCTTTTCTTTTGTTTCCTTGTTTTCTTTTGTTTTGTTTCCTTGTTGTCTTTTCTTTTGTTTCCTTGTTTTCTTTTGCTTTGTCTCCTTGTTTTTTCTTTTGTTTCCTTGTCTTTTGTTTTGTTTCCTTGTTGTCTTTTCTTTTGTTTCCTTGTTTTCTTTTCTTTTGTTTCCTTGTTTTCTTTTCTTTTGTTTCCTTGTTTTCTTTTCTTTTGTTTCCTTGTTTTCTTTTCTTTTGTTTCCTTGTCTTTTGTTTTGTTTCCTTGTCTTTTCTTTTGTTTCCTTGTCTTTTCTTTTGTTTCCTTGTTTTCTTTTCTTTTGTTTCCTTGTTTTCTTTTCTTTTGTTTCCTTGTTTTTTGTTTTGTTTCCGTGTTTTCTTTTGTTTTGTTTCCGTGTTTTCTTTTGTTTTGCTTCCTTGTTTTCTTTTGTTTTGTTTCCGTGTTTTCTTTTGTTTTGCTTCCTTGTTTTCTTTTTTTGTTTCCTTGTTTTCTTTTGTTTTGTTTCCTTGTTTTCTTTTTTGTTTCCGTGTTTTCTTTTGTTTTGTTTCCGTGTTTTCTTTTGTTTTGTTTCCTTGTTTTCTTTTGTTTTGTTTCCGTGTTTTCTTTTGTTTTGTTTCCGTGTTTTCTTTTGTTTTGTTTCCGTGTTTTCTTTTGTTTTGCTTCCTTGTTTTTTGTTTTGTTTCCGTGTTTTCTTTTGTTTAGTTTCCTTGTTTTCTTTTGTTTTGTTTCCTTGTTTTCTTTTCTTTTGTTTTGTTTCCTTGTTTTCTTTTGTATTGTTTTGTTTCCTTGTTTTGTTTTGTTTCCTTGTTTTTTGTTTCCTTGTTTTTGTTTTTTCTTTTCTTTTGTTTCCTTGTTTTTTGTTTCCTTGTTTTTTGTTTCCTTGTTTGTTTTTTTGTTTTTTCTTTTGTTTCCTTGTTTTTTGTTTCCTTGTTTTCTTTTGTTTTGTTTCCTTGTTTTCTTTCGTTTTGTTTCCTTGTTTTTTGTTTCCTTGTTTTCTTTTGTTTTTTCTTTTCTTTGTTTTGTTTTCCTTGTTTTCTTTTGTTTCCTTGTGTTCTTTTGTTTCCTTGTTTTCTTTTGTTTCCTTGTTTTCTTTTGTTTTGTTTCCTTGTTTTCTTCTCTTTTGATTTCTTTGGTTTCTTTTTTTTCTCTTGTTTTCCTTGTTTCCTTTTCTTTTGTTTTCTTTTCTTTTTTCTTTTGTTTCTTTGTTTCCTTGTTTTCTTTTGTTTTGTTTTGTTTTTGTTTTGTTTATTTTTTGCTTTTTTACTCGAATTCTTGAGTTTTTTTGTTTGATTTTTGTTTTTTGTTTTTTTGTTTTTGGTTTTGTCTTGCTGCTCTGGTTCTGCTTCCAAGATTTTCTTATTCCTGGCATTCTGGACGCTCCTGATGTTGTGGTTCGGCAGTATGTTAATATTGTTTTCATGCTCTCGCCATTGTTGGTTTTGATATTTTACCATGTATTTTTCCTTAATACCTGCTTCTTTCCTCTTTTTCGTTGTTTTTATTGTTATTACCGGATGTCGTCGTTTTCGTTGTTTTTCGTGGCTTTTGGCGTCGCTCTCGGAGTTTCGCTGCTGCCGCCGCTGTCATCGTTATCGTCATCTTCCTTGTTTTTATTATTGTTTTTGTTGTTCTTCGGGTTGTTTTTCGTGTTGCTTTTCGTGTTCTTGTTCTGGATCTTGCTATTATTATTATTGCTCTTGTTCTTGGTTTTGGTCTTGTTCTTATTGTTCTCGTTTTTCTAGTTCTTGTTTTTGTTCTTGTTGCTTTTGTTATTTTCCTGTTTTCGTTTGTCTTGTATTAGTTCTGCGTTGTATTTTCTTCTTCCTGTTCCTGTTGGTGTTGTGGCGTTAAAAAGTTTTAATGATAATGTACTCCATGATGTCAGGTGTTGCTCTTCTACCCTTGTTCTTTCTTCTTGGTCTTTGTTGTCGTTCCTCTTTTTCACGTTGCTCTTGACATTCTTTTCTTTTGGGGGGGGGGGGGGCGGGAGAGAGAGAGGTTAAAGAGGTTTGCTTTTTTGCTTTTTGTGTGGTTTGGTTTGCTTTGTGTTTACGTGTATGTTTCGGTTATTTTCAATGATGGGGTCAAGTTGTTTTGTTTTTTTGTTTTGTTTTGTTTTTTTGACTTGCCCTTCTTGTCTTTTGTCTTCATCTGTCGCGTTGATTTCTCAGGTCCTACCTGTTGATCAATTAGCCTTCTTGCCTTTCTGAAATCTTGGTAAAAACAATGTGAATACGAATATGAATTTGAAGCAAGGGAGAGGGGTGCTGACCCCGGGAAAAGTTAATGTCTCTACCACTTCAATCCCCTACGACCGCCAGGTTTATGGCACTGTCTAGGTAGGACCTCAGGACCTGCCCAGCGCATGGATTTATGTGCAGGTTAAAGGCGTGTGCCGTGGTCATTCTGGATCTTCTCCATCACATGGCACCTGTGACATTAGTGCGTATGGAATTCATTCCGGGCGCGGAGACGTCATCTTGCAAAATTCAAATTTAAATTGAAAACATCTGTATTCCAGTTCTTTCGTTTGTCTTGTCCCATGTCATTTTTCCCTCTCTTCTTGTTCTGTTTACTTATTTCTTTGTTTTTCTGTTCTTGGCTTTCTTTTGCATTTCCGCCAAAAGTTTCTTCACATATTCTTTTCGTTTTTTTTTGTTTCCCGTCTTCTTTCGTGATTTTGTTTGTTAACGTGTTCTTAGGTTCTTGTTTTAGTTGTTGCCATGTCTTAGTTCTCCTGTTTTGTTTGATCCTTGTTTTCTTGATCATACGTTCCTCTTGTTGTTTCCCTATTCTGTTATGTCGGTAGTTTTATTAATCATGGTCTACATGATTGTTTTCTTGATCATACGTTCCTCTTTTTGTTTTCCTATTCTGTTATGTCGGTAGTTTTATTAATCATGGTCTACATGATTGTTTTCTTGATCATACGTTCCTCTTTTTGTTTTCCTATTCTGTTATGTCGGTAGTTTTATTAATCATGGTCTACTTTTGTCTTTCTGTTGTTTTCGCATTTAATTTTGTCGCCTAGTTTGTTAGTTCTGCCTTTGGCCTCAATGTTTTGTTTTGCTTTTGTTTTCCTTTTCTAGCTTCTTTTATCCTCCTCTTATTGATATAATTGTTCTTGATGTACTTCTTATTCTGGATGTTTTTCCTTTTACTCTTCTTCTTCATGCTGTCCCTGGCGTTTTGCTGGTGGTGTTTTTGTCGCTGTTGTTATTGATGTCTTTCTGTTTGTTGTCGTTCTGCTTCTCTTCGTTTCTGCTCTTGCTGTTCTTCTGGTTTGCTTGTTGCCACAGTTTTTGTTTCCATTTCTGTTTCTCCATGTTGTTCCTGTTCTGGCTGTTTTCAACTGTGTAATGATAACAATCATGGATTTTGTTTACATTGCTTATTGGTCGGCTTTTCTTCTTCTTGTCTTGTGTGTTCCTTTACTTATGGGTTTGCGTGTTTTTGTTTTAATTTTGGTTTTGTGTTTTTTTGTTTTGTTTTGTACAGTGCAAGTTTTGTGATTGTTCCTTTTCTTCTTGCTCAGTTTTATATCCTATCTGTTCTTGTTCTTGTGTTATTGTTGTTATTTTTCCCTCTTTTTTCTACGTTTCTTGTTGTCCTTGTTCTTGCCTTTCTTGTTCGTGTTCCCTTGTCTTTTTCATTTCCTATTCTTCCATCTTTTTGTTCCTTTTTATTTTACATGTTTTTCCTGCGTTTGTTTTATTTGATTTTCTGGTTTTCTTGTTTGGTTTCTCCTTTTATCATGTTTTTTTTCTGGTTTCTGTAACATATGTATCAGAAGACTTACTTGGTTTTGATCTTCCTGCTGCTGCTGCTGCTTCTTACGATGCAGAGCGTACGTTATTATCCTGGCGTGATGTGAGGTCATTACGGGCAAACTGCAACAATTTGAGACCAAGATTGTATGCGCAAAGACTTACACAAAATGCGTAAATAGACAAATAGAAAAATGAAAAGCTCCAAATGATTTAATAGATTCAAACGTTAAATGGATACAGACTTACAAGGTAGACTGTGGATGTATGCTTAGACTTGTCGATAGACAGGGGCGGACAGATGTATGGAAGTACAAGATTCCACAACAACAAAAAACTGCCCTAGGCAAAATCATGTAGAAAATTCGCTTTCAAAGGAAAACAAACATGCACACGCCGGAAAAACGAGCAAACAATCAAAACAAGAGAATCAATTAGTCATACGCACTTAACGTACAAACAAGCCTATAAAGTCTCTGAACAGTTGAACATTCGCACGAATCTGGAACAGATTCAAAAGGAAATAGCAGCTACAGTGTTCCAGAAACTTTAGGAGCATTTCAGGTTACTGCATTCAAATTAGGGATTACTTTCCGTTTATGTTTAAAATAAACTCCTCTTAGTTTGAAGGATGTACCATTTTGCGCTGTACAACTGATATTCCACAACATGAAAGAAAATCTCAGTTGGACAATTTTCTCGTCACTGTGATCGAACAAACAAGACTGGATTGGATTAGATTGCATTGGATTCTTTGTTTTTGGACGTAACGCAGTTTTACAACTTCGCCATCTTGCGGTGCCACCTCCCTTTGTTATAATCTGTATGCATGTATTTTTGTTTGCCTTAGGGAGTTTTCTTTTCCAGAGTTATGCCAAGGAAAGCTACTTTGCTGATGAAGGTTTTTCAATATGCCCAAAATAATTGCTGCTTACGGCATCTCCGTTTATTATTATCATTATTACTGTTTAAAGCCCAGCTGCTTGCGCATAGCTATGTCAGGGCTAAAACCATAGCAAAATGTGTACATCTCGATGACCCTCACAAGAAAATGGAAAGAAAATTAAGTACAGATAATAATGCATTCGCACACTAATCTAAACATATGCTCCTGGCATTGATCATTCTCTTAAATTTATCTCCATGAGGTTTTATAAATAAAACCTGAACACAGAGATTGCTAACGACATTAAAACATATAAAAACATGGCCTAAATTACCGAAAATTGCCTCTGAGTATCGTGTTTCCTCAGAGCCAAAAAAGTAGTTAATACCTGTACAAACAGCCAATATCAATAGAAAGCATGAACGACTGCACAGAACACAGATAGACCAATAGACCAGCACTGCAGAAAATTATAGGAAGAAATTATAGCAAGAAAAGGAACAAGGAAGAAACAGAGAATGAGAGAAAGGAAGAAATTTCTAGCACTGAATTTTCCGAAGGTGGGGATGCCATCTGGACTGAAAGATCCTCCGGCATCCACACCCCACCCCACACCCCTTTTCGGGTACAGCATTTCGGCTTAGTATGTCATCTGAAAGACTAGCACTCAGACCACCGCTCAAGGTGTAGTGGATGGATGAGAAAAATCACTGTCCAATGGGATTATAACTTGGATTTCTAGGCACATACTCTTTCCACCAGACCATACTCTGTTTTAAATACAGACTTCTGGTTTGTGGCTTTCGTAACGTTCGTCGCATGAAACAGAAGAATCAACACAGCGTTTGAAACAGTGTGGTCAAGTTCACAACAGATGACCATTTCTGTAATCCTCGGTAGCATACTTATCAATATCACCGCCTATTAGGCAAGAGACTGGGGTTCAAATCTCCGCCGGATTTTTTTTTCTTTAGTTAGGTAGAAACCTCAAGATCTCGCTTATGAGAAGGGTTTAATAGTGGTAGGCCTCCGTCAGTCGACATCGTTTATGGATGATGCGCCCTGGTGTCGTGTCGATTCGAGTTGACGTCTCTGGAGCAGCATCCGCTGTGGCTTGTAAGGCCGATGCCAGAAAGGCAGTCTCTGCGACATTGGATGCATGAATGGCTGCTGGCCATGGGATTGCCTTCACTAGAGCTTGCTTTCCACCTGGCTCTCACCTCGGCTAAAGTCTGGATCTTCTTTTTCCCCAACACGAGTTGTTTCTGAAGCACACTGCGCCTTCCATCGCGATCGGCTGCTGTGTCTTCCCAGCTCTCTGTGTTGATGTCCAAAGCTTTCATATCGCGCTTGCAGACGTCTTTTGGGGGGCGGCCAACAAATCTCTTGTCGTAGGCTAGTTCACCGTAAAGGATATCCTTTGGGATACGTCCATCTTCCTTCCGGTGCACATGGCCAAACCAGAGCAGCCTGCGTTGTCTGAACAGTGTGTGCTTGGTGGCGAGACCAGCGCATGCTAGGACCTGGGCGTTTGGTAAATTGTCGCTCCACACACACACAGACAGCAACTTAACGCACGCACGCTTATAAGAACAGGCACACGCACAGGTGCACACGCACAGGTGCACACGCACAGGTGCACACACACACACACACACACACCTGTACACGCACAAGCACACATAAATACAAATACACGCGCACACACCCCTGCACATGTACACAAACACGCACGCACGCTTGCCCATGCGCACACGCACGCACATACACACACACGCACAAGCACACGCACACACACACACACACACACACACACACACACACACACACACACACACACACACACACACACACACACACACACACACACACACACACACGCACACACGCACACAAGCAAACACGCACACACGTTCTATTAGTTACCTTCGTCGAATGCATTCAAGGCCTTTAGATGTGTGGCTGTGTGGCGTTGTCAGAAACGTTGACAAAGGCAGATGTCAGTTTTCGTCCTTTGCTGTAAAGCAGAAGGGTCCTGGAACTCATCAGTACCGTCCGTTCTGGGGATGTTTGGAATGGTGTCCAGCTTAGACGTTGTTCGTGAAGTTTCTTCAGTCATCTGTCAATAAGGAGAAGGTGTCAAACGTATTCCTATTGTCTGTGCGTGTGGTGGTGGGTGGTGATGGTGGTCGGTGATGGTGATGGTGGTGGTGGTGATGGTGGTGGTGGTGGTGGTGGTGGTGGTGGTGGTGGTGGGTGGTGGTTGGTGGTGGTTGGTGGTGGTGGTTGGTGGTGGTGGTTGGTGTTTGGTGGATGGTGATGGTAATTTCCTCGAACGTTGATTTCATATTTACATTCATGAATATAGAAAATTCCATGCGAAAGAATGTTTTGTCCGTTACACTTTTGTATATGTACGAGGTCTGTACAGACACATTAATGCTATTTGTTGTATACGTATATTTGCAGAAGTGTGAAGGACTCTTGCCAAAGATGAAGTTGAAGGAAGACATGCAGTGTCTTCATCTGAGGGAGAAACGATAAGTGAGCAGACACTATCCAACATCCAGCAAGACCATCAACATGCTTAGAATGCTGAACAACGTATGGAAATTCCCCAAAAAAACATGTGCCCTGCAGCATGGCGTTGGCGATCATGGCCCGCCACCGAATCTATCTTTTGTCGCTGCAAGTACATCTTTCATCCTCTCTGTCTTCATCCACTCCACAAGTCTGTCCAGCATTTTCTCCCTGGGTCTGCTTGGTGCTCTTTTTGCTTTTTCCTGTTTTCTTGTTGTGACAAGGTACTCTAATCTCTCTTGCCTCAAAAATGTCCTATAACTGTTGCCTGTCCCTCCCCAATTCTATTCATTAATGTTCTTTTTGTGTTTGCCTCTTTGAAGACTGTCTCCTTTGTTTTTCTTTGCTCTCCGTATAACTCTCAACATTCTTCTTAGAAACTACAGTTCGGCTGCCACAATCTTGTTGACTTTGCATGTTGACTGTCCACGCTTCGCATCTGTACAACAAGATCGGTTCCTTATAACACTGAAGAACTCTCTCTCCCCAATGCCGATCGACAGGGATCTGTCGTCAAGAACGCTGGGTGCTTTCTTACCTTGTCCGGCTCTGCTGGCCATCCCCAAAGTGCATCCGACGCCTGGTGGAATGACTGGAGGACTGGGGACATGGTCGGTGAAAGACAAGAAATCCCCTCATGCAGAGTGACGGCAGATGGCACAGCATGATGGGACAGGTTGAAGGGTTTGAATGTCTGGGAACAGTCATCTCACCAGTTCCCCCAAATACAATACAAATACACAGTGGAATTGTACCAGAGCCGTGTCCTTTTCACCCCACTTTAAGGCTCAGAATGATGGAGGATGACAGAGAGCGACCTTATTTAGCTGTCAACCCTATATACAAGAAACGTTTGAAGAATCAGAGGAATCATCTGGCACCACACCATCTCCATCCAGTAACTACTCGAAGAGAGCTGAATCATCATCCAGATTGCCCTTCACTGGACATAATATACAAATGATAATGGTTAATCAAGGCGCTAAATCTTGATTCAAGAATCTAATCAAGGCACGCACTACTATCATTCACCAAAGCAATCGCCAACAACGATCAGGGCACAAACACACGCAAACTAGGGGGGGGGGGGGGGGGGGACAGGGCAGGAGTAGGGCTTGTGACCCCTGACCCAAGCCGTCATCTTCTGTCTCACCTACACACACGCACGAACGCACGCATGCGCGCGCGCGCACACACACACACACGCATGCATGCACGCGCACGCACGCACACACACACACACACGCACGCACGCACGCAACACACACACACACACGACGCCAAGTCAGAATACACTCAAGCCTGTTTGACAAATGACCCTTGACCCAAGTTGTCTTCTCTGTCACTTTTTTTACTACCTAGACCCAAGAAAAGCAAGAAGACTAATTGGGTCTTAAGGGAAGGAAATTGAGAAATGAACCTTTATCTCTAATACCGATAGTTTTTTGCCAGGTCAGCCGGGCGAAAATCTTGATCTTCACGATTTTCAACTGTCTTAGATTCTTAAGGGTGCGCAGGCTAGAAGGTACGCGAGTCCGACTCGTTTTTCGTACCCTTCCCAAGGGCTAGACGTCCAGTTCGATTTTCCGGTCAATTTCAAAGAGAAAAGTCAACGCATCGTACGGTAAACGAACCCTGGAGCCGCGAATGTAGCTTATTGGCAGGCGAACGTCTTAACCATTCTGCCACTTTTTTCCACGAACCAAGAATATCATGGCACGAACAGAACAAGGAGATCTCAAGGCCCTGAAAGACATACACAGGCCGACTCAGAAGAGAGGAGGGGAGGATCTTCAATGTGCTAGATGCCAGTGATGTATTGAGCTGAGTCAGTCCGTCATCAGATGAACAGATTGGCACAGCCATCACAATGCTGGTCCCTAGAAAAGTTGAGATCCTCACCACCTCACTACCCCTCTCGCCCTTCCTCTATCCATCCCATCCCACCCACCCCCAGTTTTCAGTTTTGGTCTGGTTACTTACCGGACCAGACTGTGAGGAAACGTGTAAATGACGCCTTGTGGTGTCTTGGGGTGTTGACACAGGTCCTGGATGTATGGGGCTTTTTGTCCACTGAAGGCACAGTGAAGGAGGATCATAGTCTGTCATCTTTCTGTGGACAAAGGAACTTTTATTAGAATGTGTAACAATAATTACGATTCACAATATTCTGGTCATATATTTATTGTGCCTGGGATTTAAAAGGCGCATCGTTCTGGATAAAAACAAAAACAAAATGAAAATGGTTCACAATATTTTGGTCTTGTTCTTGTTGTGCCTGGAATTGAAACAGCGCACCGTTCTGGATAAAAACGGTAATAATCATGGTTCACAATATTTTGGTCTTGTTCTTGTTGTGCCTGGAATTGAAACAGCGCACCGTTCTGGATAAAAACGGTAATAATCATGGTTCACAATATTTTGGTCTTGTTCTTGTTGTGCCTGGAATTGAAACAGCGCACCGTTCTGGATAAAAACGGTAATAATCATGGTTCACAATATTTTGGTCTTGTTCTTCTTGTGCCTGGAATTGAAACAGCGCACCGTTCTGGATAAAAACGGTAATAATCATGGTTCACAATATCTTGGTCTTGTTCTTGTTGTGCCTGGAATTGAAACGGCGCACCGTTCTGGATAAAAACGGTAATAATCATGGTTCACAATATTTTGGTCTTGTTTCTTGTTCCTCGAATTGAAAAGGCGTGCCGTTCTGGAAATGGTTCACAATATTTTGGTCTTGTGCTTGTGCCTGGAATTAAAAAGGTGCACCGTTCTGGATAAAAACGGTAGTAATAATGGTTTACGATTTTGTAATCACGTGTTAGTTGTGCTTAGGATTAAAAAGGCGCACTCTTTCAGATACTGATATACCTGATGGACTGAACTCCGAGCTGGACTGGATTGTGGAGTTTTATTGTTCACAACGAATTTGAAAGTTTCCCGTGTGACAAGCGGATCGCTCCTTCCGGGGAAAGGAAATCGCCAAAGTGCGTTGTCACATTTTCATAGTAATTTTCTTGTTCATTCATTAACGCATTTTTTCTACAGAATTTTAACAGATGTAATTATTGTATTACCGTAAGATCTTCAACGTGCGCTAGATGTATACTGTATACGGGACTTAAGTTTATTATCTCATCTAAAGACTAGCAATCAGACCACCACCCAAGGTGTAATGGAAAGAGGAGGGCAGACACATACGATCAGTAATGGAATCTGGGTTTCTAGTATCCTAGGTTGATCAGATTTATTGTTATTGTTATTTTATTCAATTTAAAGCCCAGCCGGCTGTGTAAGCCATATCAGGGCTACAACCGTTTCAAAACAAATTATACAATACTTCAACAGGAAAAAAAAGGAAAAAGAAAAGTACACATATCAATGCATTCGCGCACATAATCTAAGGAGATGTCCCTGGCATTGACCGCTCCGTCCAATTTATTGCACAATGTGTTTAAAAATCATACATGAATACAAATTTAAAATAAGGACACCAAAACACATACATATCTATCTATCTATCTATCTATATATATATATATATATATATATGTGTGTGTGTGTGTGTGTGTGTGTGTGTGTGTGTGTGTGTGTGTGTGTGTGTGTGTGTGTGTGTGTGTGTGTGCATATAAACGGGCATAAATTACCTAAAATTGCCTCCGCATATCTCATTTCCCAAGAGCTAAAAATGCACTCAATACATGCACCCAATTATCAATTCTAAGAGAGTATGTAAGACTTTATTGACACATACAGGTGAATGGACCAGCAAGGCAGGAAATGATAGGAAGAAAGGACAGAAAGCATAGGTACAAAGCAGAAACAGTGACAGAAAAGAGGAAATTTCTAGCACTGAATTTCCAGAAGGTGGGGATACGATTTATACTGAAAGAATCCCCGGCATACCCATACGGGGTGATGAGCGTTATAAAGTTTGGAATTTTAAGATGAATTCATTGCACAGACAATTCCACATATGCTCCGCGCAGAATCTGGCAGCAATTACTCGATCCTATTTCTTGAACCTGCGCAAACCCCATACGTGATGGTTAGTTCTTTAAATGGGGAGAAGGGAGGAAGGCCTACTTGACAAACGCTAAATTTATTTTTAAAAGTCCAGCCGACTGCGTAGAGCCATGTCAGGAAAACAACCGCTTCAAAACATACAAAACAGACAAAATCAAGTACAACTATCAATGCATTCGCGCACATAGTCCAAGGACATATCCCCAGCGTTGACCATTCCGTCCAATTTATCGCACAGGGGACCTAAAAAACACACCTGAATACAAAAAAATCATAAGCATACCTGAGGACACCAAACCATACGTAAAAACAGGCACAAATTACCTAAACTGGCCTCCATATATCTCACCTGCCTAGAGCCCAAAATAAACTTTTAATACATGTACCCAATTATCCTAAGAGAAAAGTGCGTTAAGATTTATCGAACACATGGAGGTGAATGGACCATTAAGGCAGAAAAGAACAGGTAAAAATGACAAAGGAACAAGGCAGAAACAGAATGACAAAAAGGAGGAAATTTCTAGCACAGAATATCCAGAAGGTGGGGATGCTATCTATACTGAGAGCCCCCGGCATCCCCACGGGGGGAAACACTAAGTTAGCATCATAAGTGTTAATGAAACATTAAGATGAGCAGCGAACAAGCCAGTTTTTAAATTGTCCACCGGTTGAACTCGAGACACTAGATACTGAATCTATCAACAGAGCCAACAGCCTGTGTAACA
>JAPXFY010000026.1:29863415-29865915 GCA_030674185.1 Monoplex corrugatus
CTCCCAGTTTCTGCGCCACCATATAATGGCCACAGAAGCTGGAACAGTTTTTACGATGCCATGATGATGATGATGATGATCATGTCGATGAGGATGATATTCATGTTGCTGTGGATTTCCATCTAGGAGTGAGACTGCGTGACAGGATTGTACTCTACAGCTTACTATCACATAACATATCCTTGCGTCAACCTGGCCCGAGAGATACAGACACCTGCAGTGCGGGTCAGAAGATTTGAGCAACACACTCAATGACGCATCCGTGAAGTGGATGAGACTCGACTGTGTGTGGTTCCAATCTTCCCAATGAGCCCACAGCATGCCCAAGTCTGGGTAGGAGTTTGTTAGAGCCCAAAAAATACCACAATGATTTTTGAAGGGACTGATGGGGATTCGAACCCACAACCTTCCAGAAGGTTGATTGATTGATTGATTGATTTGGGTCAGTTTTTACGTCGACACCCACCTCAGGTGATATTTCCGGCGGGGATAATCATCCCAGGGAAGTAGGGGAAGGGGTTGATTGATTGATTGATTGATTGATTGATTGATTGAGTGAGTGAGTGAGTGAGTGAGTGATTGATTGATTGATTGATTGATTGATTGATTCATTCATTCATTCATTCATTCATTCATTGGTACAGTTTTCACGTCGACACCCAACCTCATGTGATTCATCCCTGGGAAGTAGGGGAAGGGAACTTTTCTAATCCTATACTAACACAACCAGAACAACAATGACGATAATTAAGATGGGGCAGCGAGAAGGCCAGTTTTAATGTAATACACCCTGGGATTCGAACCCACAACCATTAGCATGTGAATCCGACGCTCAAACCAACTGAGTTACTGGGGCTCTTTTTCCAGTTGTTTTTTGGTTGATTTCGTTCAGTTTTTTACGTCGACACCCGTCTCAGGTGATATGGCTGACGGGGATAACCATCCCAGGGAAATGGGGGAAGGTGGGACTTATCTAATCCTATACTGACACCACCAGAACAACAATGATGATAATTAAGATGGGAGAGTGAGAAGACCAGTTTTAATATAGCGCACCTCGGGATTCGAACCCACAACCATTAGCATGTGAATCCGACACTCAAACCAACTGAGCTACTGGGGCCCGCAAAAAAAAAAAAAAAAAAAAAAAAAAAAATCCTCCCCGGCGGGGAATTGAACCCCGGTTTCCCGCGTGACAGGCGGGGATACTGACCACTATACTACCGAGGATCCAGTTTTTTTTTTGATTGATTAGGTTGAGTTTTTACGTCGACACCCACCTCAAGTGATATGGCCGACGGGGATAACCATCCCAGGGAAGTGGGGAAAGGGGGACACAATAATAATAATTACAATATTTATATAGCGCAAAATCTTGATAAAATAATAATAATAATAATTACAATATTTATATAGCGCAAAATCTTGATAAAATAATAATAATAATAATTACAATATTTATATAGCGCAAAATCTTGATAAAATCAAATCTAAGCGCTGAAACACACACACACGCACGCACGCACACACACGCACGCACGCCCGCACACACACACACGCACCCACGCACACGCACACACACACACACACACACACACACACACACACACACACACACACACACACACACGGCTATAAATGGGGAGAAAGAATAAAAACAATGGAAAATTATAGAGAGCATAATTATTATATATACAATTATATATTATAACAATGTGATTCCCCTCCGAGTGGAGACAGGCTGCAGAGGGGATTGAGTGAGGTCAGGATTTTATGCAGAGGAGAAAAGGTGAGTTTTGAGAGCGGACTTGAAGGAGACAAAAGTAGGTTGCTGACGGACTGAGAGAGGAAGTTTGTTCCAGGAGAGCGGACCAGAAACAGAGAAGGCTCGTGGACCATAGGTATTGAGCTTAGTGCGTGGAAAGCGAAAAGTCAGAGGATCGGAGGCAGAGCGGAGGGTACGTGAGGGAATATAGATCTCAAGTAGGCTTGACCTATTTAATCCTATACTGACACCACCAGAACAACAATGATGTTAAGATGGGACAGCGAGATGGCCAGTTTTAATATAGCGCACCCCGGGATTCGAACCCACAACCATTAGGTAGTCCGTTGCGCTTTTTATAGTCGAGCTGTTCAGGTGGGCTGACCACATTCCATCACAGTGGTGTTGCACAATCTGGTGGTGTGTGTATGCTGAGTGTTACTGTGTTTACATAAGCCACAGGTCACTGACACGCTCATTAACGTACATAATTGATATTCTGCATGCGTAATATACGTGAAGGGGCCTCACGCAGGAGCAGGTCTCTGCATACACTTTGCGCCAGGTGATCGAAACTGTCGCCCTGTAACCATCGACCTGAGGTATAATAGCGGATCGAACTCTCGACTTTCTAAGTGGAAGTCCAGTGTTTATTGTAGCGGACTACCGTGGTCGTCGACACAGCCATTGTTGATGACGCACCGTGATATAACCGTCACTGTTGACATACCGTGA
>JAPXFY010000026.1:29870915-29875915 GCA_030674185.1 Monoplex corrugatus
GGTTTCAGCCCTGATATGACTCTAGTACCTTGCTTTTAACAGGGTTTCAGCCCTGATGTGACTCTTTAGTATCTTGCTTTTTAACAGGGTTTCAGCCCTGACATGACTCTGTAGTATCTTGCTTTGAACAGGGTTTCAGACCTAATATGACTCTTTAATATCTCCTGAGCTGTCAGCAATAATGAGTTCGAATTTGATATCAATAGATTACATCTTACATTACATTACCATACGTACATGAAGTGAAGAATTTTTCAGTGCATTTTAGACTTGAGAAGCTAATCATGTGCTTGGTGTTTGACTGTTGTTATTATATTGTTGCTTGAAGCCCAGCCGACTGCGCAGAGCCATACCAGGGCTATAACCACCTCAAAAAGGATACCGTACCTCATTGGAGAAAAAAAAAATATGCAAAAGAAAATTAAGTACACATATCAGTGCGTTTGCTCACATCATCTAAGGACATGCCCCTGGCGTTGACCACTCTGTCCAATTTATCAACAGAAGAGTTAAAAAAAAACCATACCTAAATACAAATGTAAAACATAACTAAGGAACAAAATACTTATAAAAACGGGCATGAATTACCTAAAATTGCTGTAAACATATTTAAGGAACAAAATACTTATAAAAACGGGCATGAATTACCTAAAATTGCTGTAAACATATTTAAGGAACAAAATACTTATAAAAACGGGCATAAATTACCTAAAATTGCTGTAAACATATTTAAGGAACAAAATACTTATAAAAACGGGCATAAATTACCTAAAATTGCTGTAAACATATTTAAGGAACAAAATACTTATAAAAACGGGCATAAATTACCTGAAATTGCTGTAAACATATTTAAGGAACAAAATACTTATAAAAACGGGCAAAAATTACCTGAAATTGCTGTAAACATACTTAAGGAACAAAATACTTATAAAAACGGGATAAATTACCTGAAATTGCTGTAAACATACTTAAGGAACAAAATACTTATAAAAACGGGATAAATTACCTGAAATTGCTTCTGCACATCACATACCCTTAGAGCCAAAAATGTACACAATACGTGTACCCAATCATCAATCCTAAGAGAAAGTATGTCAGACTTTACAGAACACATACAGGTGAATGGGCCAGCAAGATAGTAAACGATAGTAAGAAATGACAAAAAGCAAAGGACAAGGCAGAATTGAAGAGAGCGACAGAAAAGAGGAAAATTTTTATCACAGAATTTCCAGATGATGGGGATACTGTTTATACTGAAAGAGCCCCTGGCATCCTCACAGGGAAGTTATTAATTAAGCTGTTGCTTTTAATTATTTCTAACGTAGTGTTAGTCCTGATATGGTTTCACCTGGTCGGCTGGGCTTACAAGCAGTACGGACTCAAACTTGACTGTTGCTATTTATCCAAAACAAGTGTGACTGCCCCGTGTTCAAGCATTGCTTTTCTCACACTGGATCCATCAGCAGGGAAGTTTCAGTCTTTTTCTCCTAATGTTTGTATCTGGTGTTTGTTTGTTTGTAATCTTCAGCTTGACAAAGGCCAGTTGGCCGAAAATTTGCACCTGTCTTGGCTTGTTGTATTAAATACGCGTTCGTATTCTTCTTTCGTGTTTTTTTCTTGTTGCTCTTTAATTAATTGTTTCTTAGCGTGACGTTACCCTAATACGGCCTTAGTGGACACAATTTGTTTCGGTAGACAAACACTCCCATCTGGCCCGTATGAAATTAACCAACCGGGAAAAGAGTTGGAATTAGTTTGTAAAAGAGTGATTCATACCTTTCGGGCAATTCCATATACGCTCCAGATTACTGAATTTAGTCAAGTACTTTGTGCATCGGCAAGGTCTTGAAAACGGTGAGAAAGGGATGGGAGAAGGGGGGGGGGGGGGTAGGGGTGGGGATGGGAATGAAGACTGGGATTTGAACTTAAGATATCAGATACTGAGTACACGGCTCTCGTTAACAGAAGCCAGTCAGTAAAGAGTTCAAGTAAAAAAAAAGAAAAGTAAAAAAAAGTAAAGGAGTGAAAACATGGGAATTATTGGGAATTATCGGAGTTACTTCAAGAGGGATTCACCACGCTCGGACAACTCCATATGCGCTCCACCAAAATCTGCCAGCAATTATCTGACAGATGTCCAGAGCCTGCACAAAACCCTTTGCTCTGGCAAGGTCTTGAAACGGGTGTGTTGTGTGTGTGCGTGTGTGTGTGTGTATGTGTGTTGTGTGTGTGTGCGCGAGCGTTTGTGCGTGCGTTTGTGCTTGCGTGTGTGTGTGTGCGTGCGTGCGTGCGTGTGTGTGAATATGTGTATGTGTGTTGTGTGCGTACGTGTGTGTAGTGTATGTGTGTGCGAGCGTGTGTGTGTGTGTGTGCGCGCAAGCGCGCGCGTGTGTGTGTGTGTGTGTATGTGTGTGTTGATTCTGCCCCCCAAAATCTACTAGAGTTGCCTGTCAGAAAGGGAAAATCACCAAAGAAACAAAGAAGGCAAATACACCGTTTTGTCGAATAATCCTCAATCTGTTAAATCAACGTTTTCATTGAGTAACTTCATAACTTGGTATATAAACAAAGGCTTTTTGATCGGGTAAGACACAGTCACGAAGACTTGATCAACCACCTGGAAAAAAATAGTCAATATTGACGGAAAAGATCTAAGAATAATAAGGAATAGTTGTTGGGAACAACCAGCAGCAATGAGGAAAAGAAATGATACGAGTATAAGCTCTTTTAAAAACATAGAGAGAGGGATTAGGCAGGGATGTGTTCTGTCATCAAACTTGTTTACACCCTACAGTGAGGACATTGTTTCTATGCTAGGATTTAGACGTCAGCTTCTGACAGATTTCCTGAGCCTGCACAAAACCCTTTGCGCTGGCAAGGTCTTGAAACGGGGGGGGGGGGGGGGGGTAAAGGGGAGAAGGGACCTATCAAAACACTAAGCTGACACCATCACCAGAATGATGGAAACAGTAATTAAGACAGGCACAGCCAACAGGCCAGTTTTTTGATGTTGCGGGCTGGGATTGAACTCAAGATGTCAGATCTTGAGTCCACGTCTCTACCAAACATGGAAAAATCAACCATTGTTTCCTGTTAAGAAGTCGAGAGGTAGCAAGTCGACTCCGAAGGCGGTGAAGCGTTACTGACTGTGCGGTCAGTGTAGGATTAGTAGGCATCAGTACAGGGGACAGCCCTGGTCACCACTCAAGTGAATTAAACCGTGACAGGCGCATGAACCTGTACGTGTATATTGACCTACAGCGGGCTGAACCATATGGTCAAGTCATTTCAGCAAACCTCGTTTTTAATGAAAAAACAACAAAGTATTACGGAAATTGTGGATTTTGTACTTTTCAAGATCAACGAGATGTCGAAAAAGCATCAGATGGAATAATGATAATAGTAACAATTATAAAGATACTGATGATGATGACATAATAATATAATAATAATAATAATAATAATAATAATAATGATGATGTGATATGATGGATGATGATGATGAATTGATAATAATAATGAATAATAATAATAATAACAAATGATGATGATGATGATGATGATAACAATACTGCTACTACTACTATTACTACTACTATTACTACTACTACTACTACTACTACTAATGATAATAATAATAATAATAAATAATAATAATGATAATATGATAAGAACAATAACTGTGATGATGATGATTATGATGATGATAATAATAAATACTGCTTACTACTATACTACTATATCTACTACTACTACTAATAATAATAATAATAAATAATAATAAATAGTATGATATAAGAATAACATGATGATGATGATGATGCACGATGATAGATGATGATGATGATGATGATGATGATGATGATGATGACATTTACATGTATCAGGCGTCAAATCTTGACACAAGAATCAAACCAAAAGCGCAGCACACTCTCACCATTCACCAAAGCAATCATCACCCAACAACGACCAAAACTCCAGGGCACAATGCACACGCAAATCCCAAGGGGAAGGACAAGAGGGCAGTGGGGCAAAAGGGTGAACACGTAAAGGGGGATAAGTCACTGTATTAAGCAGAAAGATACGTCTTAAGCTGGATCTTGAAGGAAGAAAGAGGGTTTTGTTTGTTTGTTTTTTTTTTTTAGTCCCATTTTACTTAATGGCCGCAGAAGCTCAAACAGTTTGGGTTTTTTTTATAATGCGATGATGATGATGTCGATGTGGATGATAATCATGACGCTATGGAGTTCCATCTAGGACTGAGACTGCGTGACAGCGTTGTACTCTATGCTTACTATCATAATATGTCCTGGCGTCAACCAGGCCCGAGAGATACAGACACCTGCGGTGTTGGTAAGAAGATTTGAGCAACACCCTCAATGACGCATCCGTGAAGTGGATGAGACTCGACTGTGTGGTCCCAGTCTTCACAATGAGCCCATAGCACGCCCAACTCTGGGTAGGAGCCGATTAGAGCCGAAAAATCCCACAATGGTTTTTTGAAGGTACTGATGGGGGGGATTCGAACCCACAACCTTCCAGTCGGTAGTCCGATGCGTTAACCACTACACCACGGCGACTGGTTGAAGGAAGACAGAGTTTGTGCCTGTCGAATAAGCGGGGGAAAGATCGTTCAACTTTTAAGGACCAGACACAGAAAAAGAGTGGCGACCGACTGTGCTACAGTTGTATCGATAGAATTTGTAGACTAGTATCAGCAGCAAATTCTATCTGCCTGGTCCTTACGACTATTTTACAGGCACAAACTCTTTCTGATGATGATGACATAATCATCATCATCATCAGGTGCCCTGCCGCATGGCGTTGGCGACTATGGACTTCCAACCATCTCTATCTCTCTTTGCTCTTAACATCTCCCCCACCTCCTCATCCCCAGCCACTCTGCAAGTCCGTCCAGCATTCTCTCCCTGGTCTACCCGGTGCTCTCCTTTCCTCCAGCTTTCCCGTTGTGACCAGGTGCTCCAAACCCCCTTTCCTCA
>JAPXFY010000026.1:29893415-29895915 GCA_030674185.1 Monoplex corrugatus
TTGGTTGGTTGGTTGGTTGGTTGGTTGTTTTTGTTTGGGGTTTTTTGTTTGTTTTTTGTTTGGTTGTTGTTTTTCTGTTGTTGTTTTTTTTTTTTTTGGGGGGGGGGGGGTTTGCATATGGTGGTAGTCAGAAACATTGGGGAGAGCTAGCTGAGCTGCAGAAGGTCCTCAGAGGAGAAACATCTCCGTCAAGCAAGTGTTTCGGCCCTGACTGACTGACTGAGAGGAAAGTCTCCAAACCCTGAAGATGACGTGCCACTGAAAGATTTTAGTATCTCATACACTAACCTCATCACCAATCATCAGCGATGCTGCGCACACTAGAATCAAACAAAGCTGCCGGCCCATTTGAAGACCTTTTGAGAGAGATCTAGAACAAGCGTGACTGCCGACGTTCAAGCCAACAGGAACCAGAAAAAAGCTCGAAAAAAGAATCAGAAGAACGCGTATTTAATACAACTAGAAAAGACAGGAGAAAATTTTCGGCCAACTGGCCTTTGTCAAGCGTTGATAAGATCACAAACAAGCAAACAAACACCAAATACAAAAATTAGAGGAATAAGACAGAAACTTCCCTTGCTGCTTCATCCAGTGTGAGAAAAGGACTAAACAGCAGGGAAGTTTCAGTCTTTTTCTCCCAATTTTTGTATTTGGTGTTTGTTTGTTTGTTTGTTTGTTTGTTTGTTTGTTTGTTTGTTTGTTTGTTTGTTTGTTTGTTTGTTTGTTTGTTTGTTTTTTGTGAATTTACGCTTGACAAAGGTCAGTTGGTCGAAAATTTGCGCCTGTCTTGTCTGGTTGTATAATATCATCATCATCATCATCATCATCATCATCATCATCATCATCATCATGTGCCCTGCCGCATGGCGTTGGCGATCATGGCCTTCCATATGTGTTATCCCTTGTTGCCGCAAGCACATCTTCCACCCTTCTGTCCTCAGCCATCCTGCAAGCCCGTCCAACATTTTCTCCCTGGGCCTACCTGGCGCTCTCCCTCCCTCCAGCTTTCCTGTTGTGACCAGGTGCTCCAATTCCCCTGTTGTTATAAAATGACCTTTAAATGTTGCCTAGTCTTTCCGTAATCTTTCTTATCAATGTTCTTCTTGTGTCTGCCTCCATCACTGTATTAAATACGCGTTCTGATTCTTTTTTCGTGTGTGTGTGGTTTTGTTTGCTTGTTTATTTGTTTTTTGGGGGTTTTTTTTGTTGTTTTTTGTTCGTTTGTTTGTTCCTTTTGGGGGAGAGCCGTACGGCAAAAGGTCTTCAGAGGAAAACACCCCCATCAAGCAAGAGTTTCGTCCCTTTAATCCTGACACTCTAAGGGGACCAGGCTGTGTGACTTGGTGTCCCTCTGCTGTCGAACTCTGAGCAGACTGCCCGATGGGCAGTTTTTTAAAGGAAATCATATCGTATGTCTGAGTGGGTTGATTTTTTTTAATTCATTCTTCTTGTACATATTTAAATTCGGTTTAGAATCAGTTGCAGATTTCTTTTTTTTTTTTTCTCTTCTTTTTTTTTTTATTTTTTTTTTTTTTTTTCAGGTTCCTGCTGGGTACAGGCACCCACGTAACTGACGAGGGGAACTTGCTGACGACAGTGCTGTCTGGGTACAACAGCAATGTCCGTCCGGACTCCAATGTCGATGTCTCCATTAATCTGGTGCCATTATCTCTCAACGACTTGGTATGGTATACTTTGTGAATGTGTGGTGTGTGTGTGTGTGTGTGTGTGTGTGTGTGTGTGTGTGTGTGTGTGTGTGTGTATGTGTGTGTGTATGTGTGTGTGTGTGTGTGTGTGTGTATGTGTGTGTGTGTGTGTATGTGTGTGTATGTGTATGTGTGTGTGTATGTGTGTGTGTGTATGTGTATGTGTGTGTATGTGTGTGTATGTGTGTGTGACGTGTGCTGTGTGTGTGTAACTGTGTGTGGATAATGTGATTGTTCTTAATTGGTGCCATTATGTCATAGATTGTGTGTGGTATGTGTTTGTGGGATGTGTGTGTGTGTGTGTGTGTGTGTGTGTGTGTGTGTGTGTTGTGTGTGTGTGTGTGTTGTGTGTGTGTGTGTGTGTGTGTAATTATATATATATATATATGTGTGTGTATGTATGTTATGTATGTATTATATACATAATATATATATATAATTATATATATATATATGTGTGTGTGTGTTAGATAGATGTATAGATAGATAGATAGCTGGATAGATGGATAGATAGATAGATAGATAGAATAGATAGATAGATAGATATATAGATAGATAGGTAAGTAGGTATATATATATATATAGTGTTGTATTATTGTAGTAGTTGTGTATATGTGTGTGTGTGTGTTGTGTGTGTGTGTGTGTGGGGTGTGTGTTTGTTCGCTGTGTGTGTATTTCGTTCTCTCTTTTCTCTTCTCGTCGTCTCTTTTCTCTCTTCTCTGTGTGTGTTTTGTGTGTGTGTGTGTGTGTGTGTGTGTGTGTGTGTGTGTGTGTGTGTGTTTTTGTATTATGTT
>JAPXFY010000026.1:29900915-29908415 GCA_030674185.1 Monoplex corrugatus
TTTTAGTCATCTTTTTATTATCCATTGTTTGGTGTTTTTTGTGGTCTGTTTGGGACCGTGCATTCGCGCTTGACAAAGGCCAGTTGGCCGAAAATTTGTGCTTATCTTGTCTTGTTGTGTTGAATACGCGCTTGCTTTGGTTTGAAGATTCCCTCAGTTGTCTTTTTTTTTTTTTTTCATCCTTTGACTCCCTCACCCTGTCTGCCAGCATCCTGCATTGTCAGCCATGCCAGCAAAGCAAAAACTGCGGGAAGCTGGTGGATGGGTGTAAGGGAGTGAAAGGGTTAAGTTTTTGCAGCTTATGGACAGGCCGTGGGAGTTGAAAAAGGGTTAACGGATTTTTAAGAAATTTGAGTCAGCACAGCTGTTCCAGCCACAGACATTTAAGATGTCTGTGGTTCCAGCCCTTTTTTCTCTCTATCTACTGAGTTGGCCACTGCCCGCTAGCCGACTTTTGTTTACACACCTGGGCCCCTCCCGCGTTCCTGACGCTGCCCTTATCTAGGTCAGTGCCAGTGAATCCCTGCCTTCTTTGTCTCTACTGTTCAGTGCTTCCAGGATACCGATTTTTGTGTGTCTTTAAAGTCAAGCTGATCAGTAAAAAACATGAAATCCCCTCATGCAAAATAACAGCAAATGGCACAACCTTGACACAGGTTGATAAATTCAAATACCTGGTAACGATCATTTCATCAGACGGCAGATGCACATCAGAAATAGCCGGCAGAATCGACCAAGCCAAAACAGCATTCAAGAAAATGACAAGCAACAAATGCCTATCAATTAACATCAGGAAGAGAGTTCTTGAATGTTATATAGAACCAATACTGTTGTACGGATGCGAGGCGTGGACAGTCAACAAACAAAGCCAGAGCAAGATTGGGGCAGCCGAGATGTGGTTTCTGGGAGGAGTGTTGAGGGTTCCATGGACATCGAGGAGGACAAACGAGACAGTCTTGATGGAGGCAGACACAGGTGGATCACTCGTAGGGAAGATTGGGAGAAGACAGGCAACATTTATAGGCCATTTGGGGGGGGGGGGGGGGATTTGGAGCGCCTGGTCGCAGCGGGAAAGCTGGAGGGAAAGAGAGCACCGGGTAGACCCAGGGAGAAAATGCTGGACGGACTTGCAGAGTGGCTTGGGACGAGGAGGGTGGGGGAGATGCTAGGGGCAACGAGAGATAGAGGCAGATGGAAGTCTATGATCGCCAACGCCATGCGGCAGGGCACCTGATGATGATGATGAAAGTCAAGCTGTGCTCGTATTATTACATAGTTTGGATTACCAGTGGGTGAAATGATCACTGTGTGTATGTGCTATCTGTACCTGTGGTTGGTTTACCAGATCAATTAGTTTGTAGTGTTTTGAAAGTGTTTAAAGTGTCATCGTGTTTGAGTGACTGACAAAAGCTTACGATGGAATGTATAGTGGAACATTCCTACACACAACACACACACACACACACACACACACACACACACACACACACCACACACACCACTCCACACACACACCACACACACACACACCACACACACACACATCAAACATCATACATCAAAATGACAATATACGCTTCACTCGACTTATCCGACTTCCCTACACTAGTGATAACATACAACAACCACACACACACACACACACACAAACACACACACACACACACACAAACACACACACACACCACACGCACACACACAACAAACACACACACACACATACACACACACACACAACAACTACTGCACGTGTCCAGAGCAGAACTGCGGATATAACTGTTTTTTTTTAAGTCCATATTATTTATTATTCTATCCTCGTGGCTGCTGCTCCTGACAATGGACCGGAGGTACATGTAGCCTAGAATTTTCACTGCACAAAAGACTGTATCAGCTGCAGCCCTCAGGTAAATCGACCTACTGTTCTGTGTATTGTAATGTATTGTGCATGCATCTATCTCTCAACTCCACTGAAACGAATACGATAAAATTAATATTCTACTCGTGTGATCAATTACAGTTGTGCAATTTTCACGGGACAATACAAGCGCAACTTCGTAAAATATAATAGAATTGACTCACGTTCTTGTCTGTTCTGTTCTAAACGACTGCATGGTGTGTGTTTGATGTATGTTTCTTTGACGTTTGGTGTCTATGGAAACGTGTAATCTCTCACAGCGTTTATGTGAATGATGTGACGTCAAAAATTAAGTCGCTTTAAATTTTAGAACTACAACGTTTTTGAACAAGAGTGTAGATTTCCATTTTGCTCTCTGGGCGCTGCACCATTGCAGAGGGGTTGGGCAGAAGCCACGTTCAGTTGAGGCGAGGGTATAGGCAGAAAAATGGTGGCAGCGTTAGACTCTGCTCTGGCTACAAAGACTGGACGCGCTCATGATAAACAAGGTCAGTGCCGATCACAGACATCTTATACATAGATTGCGCATGCCTGTCTGCGAGCGTTGAGGCGAAATAAAACGGCCCCACCGCGAGCTCCTTGTGGCCGCCATGTTGAAGACCTACCAGCACTCAACTGCCTGTTGTTTACACTGTGAAAATGAATGTAGGACAGAGGGGAAAGCCAGGCTGTACCGTTGAAAAAAAAATTGTAAAGAAATCTCCGTTGACCCATTATTAGCGTGCGTGGTGGTGAGTGTGAGTGTGTGTCGTGGTGCGTGCGTGCGTGCGGTGCGTGCGTGTGTGTGTGTGTATGTGTGTGTGTGTGTGCAAAGTTTGGCTCTCTCTTCCTCATACACACACACCACACGCATGGGCGCACGCTCACACACACACGCACACACACACACATACACACACACACATACATACACACACACACACACACACACACACACACACACACACACACACACACACACACACACACGGACAAACACAGAGATTCTTATTCCGAAAAAGACCAAAGTCTTTTACTTAAGGAAACATGGGCTTAACAGCAAAAGACCAAAGTCTTTTAAACATGGGCTTAACAGCAAAAGACCAAAGTCTTTTAAACATGGGCTTAACAGCAAAAGACCAAAGTCTTTTTAAAACATGGGCTTAACAGCAAAAGTAAATGAACAAGAAAAGTGGATGTCTGTGGTGACGACACATCGCGCGCCTTTCCACTCTGGAATCCTGTAACTGAAAGTCAGCAAGGAACAGCCGTGTCAGACATGTAAACCCGTTCAAGAGTCGCGGAAGCATGAATCTTGGGAAAGGTTCTGTGCCAGGGTCAAGGTCATAAGAACGCCGAAATAAAGTCTAAAATCTGTACTTTTTTTGTCTAAGGTGTGTGAAGACTGAAGTCATGGTGACAGTAAAAAACATGAAATCCCCTCATGCAAAATAACAGCAAATGGCACAACCTTGACACAGGTTAATAAGTTCGAATACCTGGGAACGGTCATTTCATCAGACGGCAGATGCACATCGGAAATAGCCCGGCAGAATCGGCCAAGCCAAAACAGCATTCAAGAAGATGACAAGCATTCTTACCAACAAATGCCTATCAATTAACATCAGAAAGACAGTCCTTGAATGTTATATAGAACCAATACTATTGTACGGATGCGAGGCGTGGACAGTCAGCAAGCAAAGCCAGAGCAAGATTGAGGCAGCCGAATGTGGTTTCTCAGAAGAATGTTGAGAGTTCCATGGACAGCAAAGAAAACAAACGAGACAGTCTTGATGGAGGCAGACACAAGTAGATCACTCATAAGGAAGATTAGGAAATGACAGGCAACATTTATAGGCCATTTTATGAGGAAGGGGGATTTGGAGCACCTGGTCACAACGGGAAAGCTGGAGGGAAAGAGAGCACCAGGTAGACCCAGGGAGAGAATGCTGGACGGACTTGCAGAGTGGCTGGGGATGAGGGGGTGGTGGAGATATTGGGGGCAAGGAGAGATAGAGATGGTTGGAAGTCCATGGTCGCCAATGCCATGCGTGTGACGTGTTGTATGAGTCATTTTTATGTATGATATTTTGATGTGTGTGCGCATGTATGTGTGTGTGTGTACATGTAATATGCATATGTATATTCCATGTTGTGTGTTGTGTTATGTTATGTGTCATGATGTTATGTTGTGTTATGTTGTGTGTCGTGCTGTTATGTTGTGTATCCTGAGTTAGTTGTGTGTCAGGTTGTTGTGTGTCAGGTTATGTTGTGTGGTGATGTTATGTTGTGCATCCTGATGTAATGTTGTGTATAAAATATTTACATACATATTTATGTATGTAAATATGTATCTGTACACGTGTATGTGTATGTGTAAATTTCATGTATAATGTGTAGATGTGTATGTGCATGTATGTGTGTAATATGTATATGTATGTCTACATGTCCTTATGCATGTAAATATGTATGCGTATATGTATATACACATTTGTCGTATTGCCGCTTTCTTGTCGTATTCATGATTTTACTACTGTCTATTGAAATACATTAATAACAAGTTTAAAACAAAACGACAACAACAACGAATAACAAGATTAAAACAAAACGACAACAACAACGAATAACAAGTTTAAAACTAAACGACAACGAATAACAAGTTTAAAACAAAACGACAACAACAACAAAATCGTCGTCAAGTGTACTTATAGATATTTACGCTGGGTAACGCATGGCGTAAAATCAGATACATTTTCTTTTTTTTTTTTTTTTTTTTTTTTTTTTTTTGATGGAGTTTGGTAAGAGTCAGAGAAATAAAGACTGCAGAATGCATTATCAGTGATTTTTTAACGTCTGTTCATTAATCGATATTACCTAAACTTTCGTAATGGACTGGCACTGCACGAGTGATCATAGATTAATTTTGAATAGGCAAGATTAAATTTGGAAGTGCAGTGGTCAAAAAATGAAATCTGACAAATTAAACTTACGAAAGTACACAAGGTCAGTGTATGCTAAGAGAAGTTAACCTACGTGATGTCTTTTTTTCAAACCAAGGGATGGATTCTCCCGTTGATTCATTGGATGAGTAGGCTTTCTGGTTCTAAACACCTGGTGGGGATATTCATATGTGACACAAAACCAATCCTGAAGGTTCACGTTTTCCTGTAGGCACTGTTTGTGAAAAAGTCCAACCAAGTATTCAGATGAACACAAACACAATATGATTTATAAAAAGTGCACAATTTCAAGCGCAATAGAACCTCTACCAAACGTTTCATTGACTTCAAGAAAGCGTTTGACAGGACGTAGATAGGAGTTTTGTGGACCAGAGTGATAATCAATGGCATAAGCCGCACTCTGGTATCCAGTATAACATCTGTAGTACAAGACCAGTGACCCAGTCTTTCAAATGTCGATTCCAAAGAATTATGTTACATGTCTGCTAGAGTACTGCAAGGCTGTCTCCTTTCACCTATGTTTTTTAACAGTTGTCTTTAAAGATTAAAGTTAAACTTACCACGATGAAAACTTCGTCAGTGCATGGTGTGAAATCGAGGTTTGACACACTAAAACAAAAGCAAAGCTGGAATCAGTGAGCTTTCAGTTTCAGTTTCAGTTTCTCAAGACGACGTCTTCGCGCTCGGAACGAATTCCATACGCACTAACGTCGCAGGTGCCATGTGTATGGTGACCGTGGCACATGCATTAAGCCTGCACATAAACCCATGAGCTGTCCATGTCGTGAGGACCTACCTAGACTTTGTTTTACCTAGTCTATGTTTTATACTGGTATTTTATCAGCCTGCCACTGGAACAATCTTGGTTACATGTAAATGACATGTTGGGACCATAACCAGTTACGAGTAACTTTGCTTCGTTTCGTTTCATTTCGTTTCACTATGTGTCGCATAAAATTCATACCGATTTTGCACTTGGATATATCTTTTTTTTTCAACCTAGAGTGAACAACTGGGGAGAAATCGTGGGGGTGACCAATTGCACTAGGATATGTCATTTTTTTACTAGAGTGAACAATCGTGAGGAAATTAGTGAGGGGGAGGGGGGACAATTGCACCAGGATATTTATTTTAACCTAGAGTGAACAATGTGGGGAAAAATGGGGGGGGGGGGGGCGACCAATTGCAACCTAGGTATATTTATTTTAACCTAGAAGTGAACAACGTTGGAAATTGATGGGGGGGGGCGACAATTGCACCAGGTATTTATTTAACGAGTGACAATGGGGGAATTGGGGGGGGGGGGCGACCAATTGCACTATATATTATTTTAAATCTAGAATGAACAAGTTCGGGAAAATTGGTGGGGGGGGGGGGGGGGGCGACCAATTGCACAAGGATATTTATTCTAAACACAGAGTGAGCCACGTGGGGAAAATTTGAAGGGGCGACCAATTACACTAGGGTATTTTTTAACTTCGAAAAAACAACGTGGGGAAATTAGGTGGGGGCGGGGGCGACCAATTAAACTAGGATATTCAGTTTAAACCTAGAGTGAACAACGTGGGGAAATTTGGTTGAGGGGGGGGGGGGGCGACCAATCGCACCAGGGTATCTATTTTAAACTACTACAGTGAACAACGTGGGGAAATTTGATGGGGGAGGGGGCGACCAATTGCACCAGGATATTCATTTTAAACGCTAGAGTGAACAATGTGGGGAAATTGGGGTGGGGTGGGGGTGGGGGGCGACCAACTGCACTAATATATTTATTTTAAATCTAGAATGAACAAGTTCGGGAAAATTGGTGGAGGGTGGGGGGGGGGGGCGACCAATTGCACCAGGATATCTATTTTAAACCTAGAGTAAATAACGTGGGGAAATTTGGGTGGGGGGAGACCAGCTACACTTGGAAATGTTTGTTGTTGTTGTTGTTGTTGTTGTTGTTTACATAGAGTGTACAAAGTGAGGAAAATCGGTGGGTCGATCAATTACACTAAGATATGAACCAGAAAAGAAAAAAACTGGAAAAAGGAATAAGAACGTGTATTTAACACAACCAGACAAGACAGGCGAACATTTTCGGCCAACTGGCCTTTGTCAAGCGTAAGATCACAAACAAACAAACACCAGATTAAAAATTAGGACAAAAAGACTGAAACTTCCCTGCTGCTCCGTCCAGTGTGAGAATAGTTTTACACTAGGATATATATGTCCTTTTTTTAAACCTAGAGGGGGGGGGGGGGGTTGGTGAGAGGCAACCAATTGCACTAGGATTTTTTTTTTTAACTTAGAGTGAACAACGTGGGGAAAATTGGGGGGGGAGAGGGGGAGACCATTACACTTGGAAATGGTTTTGTTTGTTTGTTTGTTTGTTTGTTTGTTTGTTTGTTTGTTTTGTTTTGTTTTGTTTACTTAGAATGACTAACGTGGGGAAATCGGAGGGGCGATCTATTACATTAGGAGATGTCTTTTTTTTTTCAAACCTGGAATGAACAACGTGGGGAAATTGGTGAGAGGCAACCAGTTACACTAGGATATATGTCTTTTTTTTTTTTTTTACCTACAGTGAATAACGTCGGGGAAAATTGGAGGGAGGAGGGGGGGGGGGGAGAGAGACCAGCCACATATGGAAATGTTTGTTAG
>JAPXFY010000026.1:29913415-29918415 GCA_030674185.1 Monoplex corrugatus
ATATGGCATTGGAGAGATAGGTCTTGCGCCACACCTGAAAGACCAGTTTGCGCACTCTCTGATCCTTTGGATAGGACTGGAGAGGCAACAATATATATATATATGTATATAACGAAATATTAGGAGAGAGTAATAGCCACCATTCTATCGGATACGAAGCCGTGTTATTGCTTCAGCGTGGGACTACTTGGAAATTGTTGGAGAGATGTGATGCCTGCTGTTACAAGGGTTAGAAACGAAGCGGACATCTCGGGCACACGGCGCTTCATATAGTCCTGCCGTGGCTTTAAGAGTCGAATCATGTGACGTGCCCTTAAGTGGCAATTTCAGGTACTGCAGGCCAGTTTCTGTTTGTTTGTATATTTGTTTGTTTGTTTGTTTGTATGTGTGTGTGTGTGTGGGTGGTGTGTGTGTGTGGTTGTTGTGTGTGTGTGTGTGTGTTGTGTTGTGTGTGTGTGTGTGTGTGTATGTGTGTGTGTGTGTGTGTGTGTGTGTGTGTGTGTGTGTGTGTGTCTGTGTACTTAGTCATGTATTTTGCATTTGTATTCATGGTTGTATATATTTCATCCCTGGCCTGATGATAAAATCGGCGGAACGGCCAATCTCAGAGGCATATCCCTAAGTTATTTGCATGACTGCAGTGATGTTTGTTCTGAATTTTCATTTCCTCAACCAGCGATATGTTCACACACACACAACACACACACACACACACACACACACACACACACACACACACAAATATATATATATGTATATATATATATATATGTGTGTGTGTGTGTGTGCGTGTGTGTGTGTGTGTGTGTGCGCGCGCGCGTGTATGTGTGTGTGTGAGTGTGTGTGTGCGTGTGTGTGTGTGTGTGTGTGTGTGTGTGTGTGTGTGTGTGTGTGTGTGTGTGTGTGTGCGTGAGTGAGTGTGTGTGTGTGTGTGTGTGTGTGTGTGTGTGTGTGCTGTGTTTGCTGCTTGCTTGCTTGTTGCTTGCTCGCTCGCTTGCTTGCTTGCTTGCTTGCTTGCTTGCTTGCTTGCTTGCTTGCTTGAGGTAGCTGTTGCCGTGATATGGCTCTCGAGCAGTAGTCGGCTGGGACTTTAAAAAGTTTCAGAATCGTTGGTTCACAGTCCTGTTAATACATTACTTTAAGTTTATGAAGTTTGTACTTTAGCGTTAATTTTTCCCTTCACATTGTTGATGTTAATTGTTAGTGTTAAGTTCTTGTTTCATTTTTCTAATTTCCCCACCTACTTATGCCTTTACTCTGTCTCCCCTCTGTCCCAAACCCAACCCGCCCATATCTCATCCTTTTTTTTTTCCCCCGTCTAATATCACTCATAGTGAAAAGACGTTAAATCAAAGAACGAACTTAAAAAACACTAATCATAACAATAATCATAAATACACAAAGTGACAATAAAAGGTTGTTTCATAATACACGCAGCAATGTACGTTCCAGATATTCCCGATCATTCTGACGTCCCTGCTCATCTGCTCAGTGTTCTTCCTGCCTATTGAGTCTGGAGAAAAAATTGGCTACGCCTTGACCGTCCTGTTGTCTTACGTGGTCTTCTTGACCTGGGTAACTGACAACCTGCCGTCCGTCTCCAATGACACGTCTGTGTTGCGTAAGGTCCTTCTGTACTTTATGCCTGGGTGGTGGTGGTGGTGGTGGTAGGTGGTGGTGGTAGGTGGTAGGTGGTTGTGGTGGTAGGTGGTGGTGATAGGTGGTAGGTGGTAGGTGATGATGGTGGTGGTGAGTGAGTGGTGGTGGTGAGTGGTGGTGGTGATGGTGGTGGTGGTGGTGATGGTGGTGTGTGAGTGGTGGAGGTTGCTGGTGGTGGTTGTTGTGTTGTGGTGTTGGTGGTGTTGTGGTGTTTTGCTGTGATTTGTGTTGTTGTCGTTGTGTTGCTGTTGTTGTTATCGGTGTTTGGTGTCGTTTGTTGTTGTTATTGTTGTTGTTGTTGTTGGAGTGGTGGTATGTGGTGTGTTGTTTGTTTGTTTTGGTTGTTTGTTGTTGTTTTTTGGGGGTTGTGCTTGCTGATACTGTGTTGTGTTGCGTTGTTGTTGTTGTTTTCTGTTGTTGTTTGTGTTGCTGTGCTGCTGCTGCTGACTGCTGTTGTGTTGCTGTTGTTGTTGTTCTGTTGTTGTTGTGTGTTGCGTGTTGCTGCTGCTACTGCTGTTGTTGCTGTTGTTGTTGTTGCTTTGTTGTTGTTGTTGCTCTGCTGCTGCTCTATGTTGTTGTTGTTGCTGTTGTTGTTGTTGTTGTTTTGTTGTTGATTTGCTGCTGTTGCTTTTGTTTGGTTGGTGGTAATGGTGATGTGATGTGGTGGTGGTGGTGGTGGTGTGGTGGTGGTGGTGGTGTGGTGGTGTGGTGGGGTGGTGGAGGTGGCGGTGGCGGGGCGGCGGCGGCGGCGGCTTGTTTTTTATTCGGTTGTTTTTGTTCGTTTGTGTTCCATTTTGTATGCCACAGATTTCTGACAATTTTTCACAATACTGTGATGACGATGACGATGACGATGACGATGACGATGGGGATGATAATCAGGATGTTATGGAGTTCTGTCTAGAATGAAGACTGCGTGACACTGGCTTACTATTATAATGCATCTGGACGTCAAGCAGGCCCAAAACATATAGACACCTGCGGTGTTGAGGCTTATTTAGCGCATTCACTCATGGACAGCCAAGAAAACAAACGAGACAGTCTTGATTGAGGCAGACACAAGTAGATCATTCATAAGGAAGATAAGGAAAAGGCAGGCAACATTCATAGGCCATTTTATGAGGAAAGGGAATTGGAACATTGGTCACAACGGGAAAGCTGGAGGGAGGAGAGCACCGGGTTGACCCAGGGAGAAGATACTAGACGGACTTGCAGAGTGGCTGAAGACAAGGAGGGTGGAAGAGATGCTTGAAGCAACAAGAGATAGAGACAGTAGGAAGCCCATAATCGCCAACGCCGTGCGGTAAGGCACCTGATTGATGATGATGATGATTCATTCATGCATTCATCGTTCACAACACTTACTGACGCGGGTGTAATCATGAACGGATCTGTTTTGCTCTGTTACAGAAGTGTACCTGACCTGCGTCCTCACCCTGGGGTGCAGGCCACCATCCTGACCTGCTGGGTGGTCAACATATTCTATCGTAAGGACAGCTGCCCTATGTCCCCTCCCATGCGCGTCTTCGTCCAGCACGTTCTTGTTCCACTGTGGAACTGCTCCTGCTCTAAACGCAAAAGACCCAAGAATGTCATCGAAGTCCAACAACCAGCGGACGCCAACGAATCAAACGACAAATCGTCGGCGTCCGCCAGGGATTGTCAGAAGCGGCCCGACGCGTTCCGAGAACAGGAAGCGGAAGCGGAAGTGACAGGAGAGTTACCTTCCTGGCAGGAAGTGGCGGACATGCTGGACTGGTTCTGTCTCGTCACGTACGTTGGGGTGAAGATGCTGATCACTACTGTGGCCCTGGGTGTCATGTTGGATGCCTATTATTGACACGTGGCTCCTTGAGGGTGCAGAGGGGAGGGGGGGAGGGGGGGCTTAGGAGTGGACAGGTTTGTTTGTGGGTGAATTTGTTTTTGATTTCGGTTTGATTTGGTTTTGGGATGTGTGGTTTCGGAGAGTATATTGCAGATAAACCAAAAAAAACAAGACAATAAACTAGAATGTTGAGCCCAGTACTTCGGCCAGTGGCCTTCCTCAGGGGACTGTTTATATGTATATATATATATATATATATATATATATATATATATATATATATATATATATATATATATATATAATAATATATATAATATATATGTATATGTATATATATATATATATAAAATATGAACACAGCCACACATATATATGATTTCACACACATACACATACACAAAAACAAACACACATATCTATACATGTATGGATGTGTGTATGTATGTATGTTATACATATACGCGCGTCCGCACACACACACACACACACACACACACACACACACACACTCACACACACTCACATAATACATATGTATGTGTGTATGTATGCATATATATATATATATATATATATATATATATATATATATATATATATATATACCTATAAAAGGCTAAGGAAATCAATATACCCATACAGATACATATATTTTTCCTTAGTCATTTCATATATACGCGCAGGCACGTACGCACACACACACACACACACACTGGCACACACGCACACACGCACACACACACATCATCAACAGCATCAGCATCATCATCATATACCTAGCTGTATGCCGTTGGCGATCATGACCCTCCATACAAATATATCTTTTGTCACTACAAGTACATCTCCTACTTTTCTGTCTTCAACCACTCCACAAATCCGTCCAATATCTTCTCCCTGGGTCTGCCTGGTGCTGTTTTCCCTCCAGCTTTCCTGTTTAGACTTGGTGCTCTAATTTCTCTTGTCTCATAAAATGTCCTATAAATGTTGCTTGTCTTTTCCTAATCTTCTTCATTAATGTTCGTTTTGTGTTTGCCTCATTCAAGACTGTCTCGTTTGTTTTCTTTGCTGTCCATGGAACTCTTAACATTCCTTTTAGAATCCACATTTCAGCAGTCTCAATCTTGTTCAGAATTTGCATGTTGACTGTTCAAGCTTCTCGTCTGTACTACAATATCGGTTCTACATAACGCTCTCTTCCTAGTGTTAACTGATAGGCATTTTATGGGAATGACGCTTTTCATTTTCTTGAATATGTCTTAGTTTGACCGATTCTGCTGGCTATTTCTGATGTGCGTCTGACATCTGGTGAGATGACTGTTCCCGGATATTTAAACTTATCAACCTGTCTCAAAGTTGTGCCATTTGCTGTTATTTTGCTTGAGGGATTTTGTGTTTTTTACTGTCTACCACGACTTCAGTCTTCTTGCTATTTAGCCCCGTTCCTTCATTTTTGCTTTCTATTTCTACTATATTCACACGATTTTGTATTTCTTTTCCATTTTCAGCAGTTAGA
>JAPXFY010000026.1:29955915-29958415 GCA_030674185.1 Monoplex corrugatus
CTTCTTCTTCTTCTTCGATTTTCATTCTTCTTCTTCTTGCATTCTTCTTCTTCTCTTTGAATTCTTCTTCTTCTTCTTCTTCTTCTTCTTCTTCTTGAAATCTTCTTCTTCTTCTTTTTTCTTGTTTTTTTTTTGTTTTTTTTGCTTCTTCTTCTTTTTCTTGCTTTTTTCTTCTTGCTTTTTGTTCTTGTTCTTGTTCTTTGTTCTTTTCTTTTTTCTTGTTCTTGTTCTTGTTCTTGTTCCTCCTCCTTTTTCTTCTTCTTCTTCTCTCTTCTCTTTTTTTCTTTTTATGCTCTTCCTTCTTTTTTGTGGAGTGATCCTTTGAAACTACTAGGCATACAGATACACTAATCCATAAAAATGAAAGTAGATAGCGTGAAGCATATTTGAGTAATTGGGAATCAAAGTGACACTTCGGTGTATTTGAATCAGAAACAACATTGACTTGAATAGGCTGGAGTAAGCTTCAATCTCTCTGTCTCTCTGTCTCTGTCTGTCTGTCTGTCTGTCTGTCTCTCTCTCTCTCTCTCTCTCTCTTCCCTCCCCCTCTCTTTCTTGCTCTCTCTCTTTCCTCTCTTCTCTCTCTCTCTCTTTCTGTCTCTCTGTCGTTCCCTCTACGCTCTCTCCTGCCCCTTTTCTCTCTCTCTTTCTCTCCTCTCTCTCTCTTCCCACTTTCGCTCCCTCATTTTCTCTCTCCCTACCTCTAATCCTCCCTCTCTCTCTGTTTCTCTCCCCTGCACTGTCTCTCTCTATCTATCTATCTCTCTCTCTCTCTCCCACTCTATTTTCACCCCCCCTCTCTCTCTCTCTCCTCTTGTTCCCTCTACCTCTCTTCCCCCCCCCCACTTTTTCTCTCCCTCTTTCTCTCCTCTCTCTCTCTCTCTCCTCCCTCTTTCGCTCCCTCATTCTCTTTCCTCTCTCTGATCTCCCTCTCTCTCTCTCTCTCTCGTTTCCTCTACCTCTCTCCTCCCCCTTTCTCTCCCTCTTTCTCTCCATCTCTCTATCTTCCTTCTTTCGCTCCCTCATTCTTTCTCTCCTCTCTCGCTGATCCTCCCTTTCGCTCTGTCTTTGTCCCCCGCACTCTCCCTCTCTCTCCCCACTCTGTTTTCTCCCCTCTCTCTCTCTCTCTCTCTCTCTCTTTCATTCTCTCTCTCTCTCTTTCCCGTTCCCATTTATCCCCACTCCACCACCCTTCCACCACTTCTCTATCACGCCTACACGGCGACACAAACAGAATGTCCTTTCACGGTCTCCATCAGCCAACTTTTCACCATCCGCCAGCGTTCATTTTTATCACAAACACACAGACCCACTCCATTTGTTTGGCCATGGGAGACTACTCAGACTGCTTCCATTTCTGCCGCCTCAGTCATCTAAGGGGCGGGTAATAACTTGGCTGAGACCGCCAGGCGGCAGCACTGAATAGGGAGGAAGATGCCTATGATGGTTAGGGACAGACATATGTTTTCATTGCAACCGATTGGGGTCCGCGGCAAATGTTTTTCTTTCATCATTCCCCCCCCCTCCCCCCCCCCCCCCCCTCTTACATCTTGGCAAGAACATATCTCTACGAAGAGGAGTTTCATGGGAAGTACATTCAGCGAATGGACAGAACGAGGAAAGAGTGGTCGTTATCGGAAGTTTTACGGGGGACTTTTAATTAAGCACGAAGAGAGAGCGAGTGAGAGGTTATTGAACAAATCCATGTATTTTCAGTACAAATTTTTTTTTTTCATCTGATTTGTATATATTATGATTGTGCATTCTATCGCAAAAAAAAATCATTTCCAATCTTTGCATCTTCTTAATTTCCGTGTGTCAGAAGAATCCCGTATCATGGATGTGTGCGTGTGAAGGAAAGGGAACAGGTTGGAGTCACGTTTAACTGACAGAGAGGAAGAACGAAAGAAAAGGGAAAAGAGAGAGAGAGAGAGACAGAGAGACAGAGAGGAGAGAGAGAAAGAAAGAGAGAGAGAGAGAAAGAGAGAGAAGAGAGAGAGAGAGAGAAAGAGAGAGAGAGAAAGAAAGAAAAAAGAAAGAGAAAGAGAGAGAGAGAAATCAGAATCAGAATCAGAAATTGATTCAGTAAGGCCAAAACCCCATTTGAAGGGTGTGAACACACCACAAACAGTATACAAACATAGAATATAATACACAGTCCTTCTTGGATAATGCATACTTCAAATATATTGAAATAATCACATATAGGACCCGCAGTCCAACTTCAATAATACAATCGGAACATTTGCTGTGATTGCGCAGTCTGCTCCAAAAATCGCTTCCAATCTGCATCTTCTTAATTTCCATAATTATGTCAGAAATATGCTATCTCTTGGAAGTGTGCGTGTGAAGGGGAGGGAGCAGGTTGGATTCAAGTTTAACTGACAGAGAGCAAGAAAGAAAGAAAAGGGAAGAGAGAGAGAGAGAGAGAGAGAGAGAGAGAAATGAATGAATGAATGAATTAATTAATTAATTGATATTAATTGATTAATGAACAAAC
>JAPXFY010000026.1:29968415-29993415 GCA_030674185.1 Monoplex corrugatus
GAGGGGGGGAGACAGAGAGAAACAAACAAAAAAAGAAAGACAAGGAGAAAGAGAGAGACAGAGCGAGACACAGAAAGAGAGATAGAGACGGAAAGAGATAGACAGACAGACAGACAGACAGACAGAGAAAGAGAGAGAATATAGGTTTCAGGTCTTTATTCTGAAAAAAATTAATAAGTTGTTTTTTTGTTTTGTTTTTGTATTCTAACAGATAGACAGACATATTTTCCTGCTAGACTGGCTTTTACCCAGAAGTGAACATGATACGGGCTCATTTACAATACAAAGGCTGCGACAACACAGACCACTCGCTTCCTCTTTATGGATGCGTCACTGACAGTGTTGCTTAAATTTCCTGATCAACACTGCAGGTGTCTGTATCTCTCGCTCGGGTCTGGTTGACGCTAGGAGTATGTTATGATATCAAACGAAAAATACAGTCCCGTCACAAAGTGTTATGATAGCAAGTGAAGAATACAGACATGTCACACAAAGTGTTATGATAGCAAGTGAAGAATACAGACATGTCACACAAAGTGTTATGATAGCAAGTGAAGAATACAGACATGTCACACAAAGTGTTATGATAGCAAGTGAAGAATACAGACATGTCACACAAAGTGTTATGATAGCAAGTGAAGAATACAGACATGTCACACAAAGTGTTATGATAGCAAGCGAAGAATACAGACCTGTCACAAAGTGTTATGATAGCAAGCGAAGAATACAGACCTGTCACAAAGTGTTATGATAGCAAGTGACGGATACAGACCTGTCACAAAGTGTTATGATAGCAAGCGAAGAATACAGACCTGTCACAAAGTGTTATGATAGCAAGCGAAGAATACAGACATGTCACAAAGTGTTATGATAGCAAGTGATGGATACAGACCTGTCACAAAGTGTTATGATAGCAAGCGAAGAATACAGACCTGTCACAAAGTGTTATAATAGCAAGCAAAGAATACAGTCATGTCTCAAAGTGCTGTGATGGCAAGCAAACAATACAGTCCTGTCTCAGTGTTGTGAGGGCAAGCAAACAATATAGCCCTGTCTCAGTGTTGTGAGGGCAAGCAAACAATACAGCCCTGTCTCAAAGTGTTACGATAGCAAGCGAGGAATGCACTCAAGTCACGAAATCTTCAATCCTGGATGCAATTCCCTAGTATCGTTATCATCCTCATCATCATGAAATCATCAATGTTTTTAGCATCGTAAAAATACTATCTCGGATTCTGTGGCCCTGCATGTCCTGATATCATGGTGACCTCAACTTCGGTTTTCTCTTCCGCTTCCATGGCTGAGATGAATTCAAATTGGAATCCTCAGCGCCAGTAAATCATGGGACATGGAACTGTGGATGGCTATGGTGGTGGTGGTCTCCTCATCAGAGAATCTGTCGTTTAGTCTGGCTCTGCAACTGATCGATTATTATCATTAGTATGGGATTTAGTTTGCAGTGTCCTTAGTAAGCTGGATCAGAACAGGGCACAGTTTTGAACTCCACAAAAATGACCCAGCAGTAGTGCAGGATCTTCTTTGATGAGTGGCCTAATGGTGGCTGACATCTGCAAGAATCCGTGGACTTCCTGGCACTAGGGGCTCTGAGTGAATGAACTTTGGGCTGGTGGTGTGCTGTGGTGTCAGAATGAGCGGTTTGGGAATCAACGTGTGGAAGTTGTGACAGAAAATAAAGACATTTACTTCCAACGTATAAAACATCATTGTATGTATTCTGTATACCATGTGGAGCTCATGTGTCAACATTGTCTTTTCATATGTGTAAAAAAGATCTTTTTGTTGTTATCATTCTTCGTTGCCACATTGTGTTAGATCTCCATTTGCTGTGAAACAAAAAATAAATAAAATAAAGTTTAATAAAAAGACATTTACTGTAAAAGCCACATACATTTTTTTAAGCAGACATACAATTTTTTCAGCCTACCTTGCACTAATAATGTTCATATAAGCTTGGGTTTCAATTTAAACTCCACATCACCTTCTTGTTCATTTTTCAGTTTGATGGCCTAAAATCTTTTTTGGAACAGTGGAAGGATTTTGTCTGACAAAGGGATGGGGTAATCAGTCTTCTGTGATGCCAGATTCATGGTGGCAGATAGCAAGGAAAGAAGGGAGATAAATAGACAGACAGACCTTTAGGGCAGACACTGTTGATTGTATGGCTTCAGGCATTTGCTCTCTCCACAGTCGAGCCAAGTTTTTGAGGTCTTCGATTTTCTCTTACGTCAAGGCAAGAACCTCATTATTTGAAAACGAGTTTCACAAGGTCACAGACAGAGACGAAATTCGACAGTGAAAGAGACGGACAGCGAGACAGATGAACTCAACAGGGAAGATTTGATTTAAAATGTATCCCTTTGGATTCTGATAGCTTGGGAGAGAGATTGAGTATAGAGCAAAACCACATGATTTACGATAGCAGACATTTTTTAGTCTGATTTATGAGTATAAAGCAAAACCACATGATTTACAATAGCAGACATTTTTTAGACTGATTTATGAGTATACAGCAAAACCACATGATTTACAATAGCAGACATTTTTTAGACTGATTTATGAGTATACAGCAAAACTACATGATTTACAATAGCAGACATTTTTTTAGTCTGATTTATGAGTATAGAGCAAAACCACATGATTTACGATAGCAGACATTAGTTTAATCTGATTTATGAGTATAGAACAAAACCACATGATTTATGATAGCAGACATTAGTTTAATCTGATTTATGAGTATAGAACAAAACCACATGATTTATGATAGCAGACATTTTCTTAGTCTGATTTATGAGCATACAGCAAAACCACATGATTTACGGTAGGAGACTTTTTTAGTCCGATGTATGTTGTGACTCTGCGTTTGTGCTTAGATATCAAATCAATATTTGATTCGCTGATTTTCCCTACGTCAGCAAGAAATGCCCCATTCTCATGGAAAATGTATGTAAGAAAGAAAGAGGTGCAAGAGAGGACTATTCTGTTCTGACTAGAATTTCAGGCTGGCAAACTGGAAAATAGAATGGGCCTGTCAGAATTATTTGTTGTGCAGGACAGAAAGAAAGAGAGAGGGAAGGAGAGAGACAGACAGACAGAGAAAGAGAGACAGACAGACAGACAGGAGACAGACAGAGAGTGTGAGAGAGAGAGAGAGAGACAGAGAGACAGACAGACAGACAGACAGGAGACAGACAGACAGAGAGAGAGAGACAGACAGACAGACAGACAGACAGAGAGAGAGAGAGAGAGAGAATACATGTGGAAGTCTTTATTCTGAAAGAACAGTTTTGTATTCAAACAGATAGACAGACATTTTTTCTGCCTTGACTGGCTCTTACCCTGAACTGAACATGATACGGGCTCATTTACACAGGATGGGACCACACAGACCACTTGCATCCTCTTTACGAATGCATCACTGAGAGTGTTGCTCAAATTTCATGATCAACACTGCAGGTGTCTGTATCTCTCGGGCCTGGTTGACGCTAGGAATATGTTATGATAGCAAGTGAAGAATACAGCTCTGTCACAAAGTGTTATGATAGCAAGTAAAGAATACAGTCATGTCACAAAGTGTTATGATAGCAAGCAAAGAATACAGTCATGTAACAAAGTGTTATGATAGCAAGCGAAGAATACAGACCTGTCACAAAGTGTTATGATAACAAGTGAAGAATACAGCCCTGTCTCAAAATGTTGTGATGGCAAGCAAAGGATACAGACCTGTCACAAAGTGTTGTGATGGCAAGCAAAGGATACAGACCTGTCACAAAGTGTTGTGATGGCAAGCAAAGGATACAGACCTGTCACAAAGTGTTGTGATGGCAAGCAAAGGATACAGCCCTGTCTCAAAATGTTGTGATGGCAAGCAAAGGATACAGACCTGTCACAAAGTGTTGTGATGGCAAGCAAAGGATACAGACCTGTCACAAAGCGCGGAATGCACTCAGGTCACGAAATCTTCATTCCTGGATGCAATTCCCTAGTATCATTATCGTCCCCATCATCATGAAATCATCAATGTTTATAGCATCGTAAAAAACTGTCTCGGATTCTGTGGCCCTGCATGTCCTGATATCGTGGTGACCTCAACTTCGGTTTTCTCTTCCGCTTCCATGGCTGAGATGAATTCAAACTGGAATCCTCAGTGTCAGTAAATCATGGGACATGGGACTATAGAGGGCTATGGTGATGGTGGTGGTTTTCTTACCAGAGAATCTGTCGTTTAGTCTGGCTATGTGACTGATCAATTATTGTCATTAGTACGGGGTTTAGTTTGCAGTGTCCTTAGTAAGCTGGATCAAAACAGGTCACCGTGCAGGGTCTTCTCTGATGATTGGCCTAATGGTGGCTGACATCTGCAAGAGTCCGTGGACTTCCTGGCGCTAGGGACTCCGAGTGAATGAACTTTGGGCTGGTGGTGTGTTGTGGTGTCAGAATGAGCCGTTTGGGAATCAACGTGTGGAAGTTGTGACAGAAAATAAAAACATTTACTTCCAATGTATAAAATATCATTGTATGTATTCTGTATACTGTGTGGAGCTCATGTGTCAACATTGCCTTTTCATGTGTAAAAACCATTTTTGTTGTTATCGTTCTTCGTTGCCACATTGTATGTTAGATCTCCGTTTGCTGTGAAACAAAAAATGAATAAAATAAATTTAAAAAAAAAAAAAACATTTACTGTAAAAGCCACGTACATTTTTTTTGAAGCAGACATACAATTTTTCAGTCTGCCTTGCATTGATACTGTACATCTAAGGTTGGATTTCAATTCAAAGTCCACATCATCTACCTGTTCATTTTAAACTTTGATGGCCTAAAAGTCTTTTTTGGAACAGTGGAAGGTTTTTTGTTTGACAAAGGGATTGGGTAATTAGTATTCTGTGATGCCAGATTCATGGGGGCAGATAGCAAGGAAAGAAGGGAGATAAATAGACAGACAGACCTTTAGGGCAGACACTGTTGATTGTATGACTTCGGGCATTTGCTCTCTCCACAGTCGAGCCAAGTTTTTGAGGTCTTCGATTTTCTCTTACGTCAAGGCAAGAACCTCATTATTTGAAAACGAGTTTCACAGGTCACAGACATAGACGAAATTCGAGAGTGAAAGAGACGGACAGCGAGACAGATGAACTCAACAGGAGAGGAGATTTGATGTAAAATAAATCCTTCTGGATTCTGATAGCCTGAGAGAGATATATTTAGTATAGAGCAAATCCACATGATTTACGATAGCAGACATTAGTTTAATCTGATTTATGAGTATAGAGCAAAATCACATGATTTACGCATAGCAGTCAGTTTTTTAGTCTGATTTATGAGTATAGAGCAAAACCACATGATTTATGGGTAGCCAACATTTTTTGTAGTCTGATTTATGTTGTGACTGTGCGTTTGTGTTTAGATACCAAATCAAATTTGGGTTCTCTCATTTTCTCTGTGTTATCAAGAAATGCCCCAGACTCCTGAGAAATGTATGTAAGAAAGAAAGAGGTGCAAGAGAGGACTATTCTGTTCTGACTAGAATTTCAGGCTGGCAAACTGGAAAATAGAGTGGGCCTGTTAGTATTCTTTGTTGTGCAGGACAGAAAAAGAGAGAAGGAAGAAGAGAGAGTGACAGAGAAAGAGAGACAGAGAGATAGACATACAAACAGACAGACAGTGAGAGAGAGAGACAGGGAGAGAGAGAGAAAGAATACAGGTGGAAGTCTTTATTCTGAAAGAACATTTTTGTATTCAAACAGATAGACAGACATTTTTTCTGCCTTGACTGGCTTTTACCCAGATCTGAACATGATGCGGGATCATTTACAAAGGCTGGGACTACAGAGACCACTCGTATCCTCTTTATGGATGCATCACTGAGAGTGTTGCTTACATTTCCTGATCAAAACTGCAGGTATGTGTCTCCCGGGTCTGGTTGACGTTATGGGTATGTTGTGATAGCAAGCGAAAAATACAGACCTGTAACAAAGTGTTATGATGGCAAGCGAAGAACACAGTCCTGTCACAATGTGTTATGATGGCAAACGAAGAACACAGACCTGTCACAAAGTGTTATGATAGCAAGCGAAGAATACATTTCTGTCACAATGTGTTATGATAGCAAGCGAAGAATACAGACCTGTCACAAAGTGTTATGATAACAAGCGAAGAATACAGACATGTCACAATGTGTTATGATAGCAAGCGAAGAATACATTTATGTCACAATGTGTTATGATAGCAAGTGAAGAATACAGACCTGTCACAATGTGTTATGATAGCAAGTGAAGAAAACAGTCCTGTCACAAAGTGTTATGATAGCAAGCAAAAGAATACAGTCATGTATCAAAGTGTTATGATAGCAAGCGAAGAATACAGACCTGTCACAAAGTGTTATGATAGCAAGCAAAGAATACAGTCATGTATCAAAGTGTTATGATAGCAAGTAAAGAATACAGTCATGTCACAAACTGTTATGATAGCAAGTAAAGAATACAGTCCTGTCACAAAGTGTTATAATAGCAAGTGAAGAATACAGCCCTGTCACAATGTGTTATGATAACAAGCGAAGAAAACAGTCCTGTCACAAAGTGTTATGATAGCAAGCGAAGAATACAGCCCTGTCACAAAGTGTTATAAATGGCAAGTGAATAATACAGCTCTGTCACGATGTGTTATAATAGCAAGTGAGGAAAACAGTCCTGTCACAATATGTTATGATAGCAAGCGAAGAAAACAGTCCTGTCACAAAGTGTTATGATAGCAAGCGAAGAAAACAGTCCTGTCACAAAGTGTTATGATAGCAAGTAAAGAATACAGCTCTGTCATAATGTGTTATGATAGCAAGTGAAGAATACAGCTCTGTCACAATGTGTTATGATAGCAAGTGAAGAATACAGACCTGTCACAATGTGTTATGATAGCAAGCGAAGAATACAGACCTGTCACAATGTGTTATGATAGCAAGCGAAGAATACAGACCTGTCACAAAGTGTTATAAATAGCAAGTGAAGAATACAGTCCTGTCACAAAATGTTATGATAGCAAGCGAAGAATACAGACCTGTCACAATGTGTTATGATAGCAAGCGAAGAATACAGCTCTGTCACAAAGTGTTATGATAGCAAGTGAAGAAAACAGTTCTGTCACAAAGTGTCATGATAGCAAGCTAAGAATACAGACCTGTCACAAAGTGTTATGATAGCAAGCGAAGAATACAGACCTGTCACAAAGTGTTATGATAGCAAGGGAAGAAAACAGTCCTGTCACAAAGTGTTATGAAGGCAAGTAAAGAATACAAACTTGTCACAAAGTGTTATAATAGCAAGCGAAGAATACAGACCTGTGACAAAGTGCTATGATAGCAAGCTAAGAATACAGACCTGTCACAAAGTGTTATGATAGCAAGCTAAGAATACAGACCTGCGACAAAGTGTATGATAGCAAGCGAAGAATACAGACCTGTTACAAAGTGTTATGATAGCAAGCTAAGAATACAGCTCTGTCACAAAGTGTCATGATAGCAAGCTAAGAATACAGACCTGTCACAAAGTGCTATGATAGCAAGCTAAGAATACAGACCTGTCACAAAGTGCTATGATAGCAAGCTAAGAATACAGACCTGTCACAAAGTGTTATAATAGCAAGCTAAGAATACAGCTCTGTCACAAAGTGTCATGATAGCAAGCTAAGAATACAGACCTGTCACAAAGTGCTATGATTGCAAGCGAAGAATACAGACCTGTCACAAAGTGTTATGATACCAAGCGAAGAATACAGTCATGTCACAAAGTGCTATGATAGCAAACGAAGAATACAGACCTGTCACAAAGTGCTATGATAGCAAGCAAAGAATACAGACCTTTCACAAAGTGTCATGATAGCAAGCGAAGAATACAGACCTGTCACAAAGTGTCATGATAGCAAGCGAAGAATACAGACCTGTCACAAAGTGTCATGATAGCAAGCGAAGAATACAGTCATGTCACAAAGTGCTATGATAGCAAACGAAGAAAACAGCTCTGTCACAAAGTGTTATGATAGCAAGCGAAGAATACGTTTTTGTCACAAAGTGTTATGACAGCAAGCGAAGATTGCAGTAAAGTCACGAAATCTTCAATCCTAGATGCAATTCTACAGCATCATTAAATCATCATTTTTTTTTCATAGCATCGTGAAAACTGTCTCGGATTCTGTGGCCCTGCATGTCCTGATATCATGGTGACCTCAACTTCGGTTTTCTCTTCCGCTTCCATGGCTGAGATGAATTCAAACTGGAATCCTCAGTGCCAGTAAATCATGGGAGATGGGACTGTGGAGGGCTATGGTGGTAATGGTGGTCTCCTCACCAGAGAATCTGTCGTTTAGTCTGGCTCTGTGACTGATCGATTATTATCATTAGTATGGGATTTAGTTTGCAGTGTCCTTAGTAAGCTGGATTAAAACAGGGCACCGTTTTGAACTTCACCAAAATGACCTAGCAGTAGTGCAGGATCTTCTCTGGTGAATGGCCCAATGGTGGCTGACATCTGCAATAATCCGTGGACTTCCTGGCACTGGGACTCCGAGTGAATGAACGTGGGGCTGGTGCTGTGTTGTGGTGTCAGAATGAGCGGTTTGGGAATCAACGTGTGGAAGTTGTGACAGAAAATAAAGACAATATATCCAATGTATAAAATATCATTGTATGTATTCTGTATACTGTGTGGAGCTCATAAGTCAACATTGTCTTTTCATATGTGTAAAAAAATAAATATTTTGTTGTTATCATTCCTCGTTGCCACATTGTATATGAGATCTCCGCTTGCTGTGAAAAAAAAAATGAATAAAATAAAGTTTTAAAAAAAAACATTTACTGTAAAAGCCACGTACATTTTTTGAAGCAGACATACAATTTTTCAGTCTGCCTTGCACTAATAATGTTAATATAAGCTTGGGTTTCAATTTAAACTCCACACCACCTTCTTGTTCATTTTTCAGTTTGATGGCCTAAAGTCGTTTTTGGAACAGTGGAAGGATTTTGTCTGACAAAAGGGATGGGGTAATTAGTCTTCTCTGATGCCAGATTCATGGTGGCAGATAGCAAGGAAAGATGGGATAAAATTGGAGACAGACCTTTAGGGCAGACACTGTTGATTGTATGGCTTCAGGCATTTGCTCTCTCCACAGTCGAGCCAAGTTTTTGAGGTCTTCGATTTTCTCGTACGTCAAGGCAAGAACCTCATTATTTGAAAACGAGTTTCACAAGGTCACAGACAGAGACGACATTCGAGAGTGAAAGAGACGGACAGCGAGACAGATGAACTAAACAGGGGACATTTGATTTAAAATAAATCCCTCTAGATTCTGATAGCCTGGGAGAGAGACTGAGTATAGAGCAAAACCACATGATTTATGGACAGCAGACATTTTTTTAGTCTGATTTATGTTGTGACTGTGCGTTTGTTTCAATTTCAAATCAAAGTTTAGTTCCCTACTTCAGCAAAAAATACCCCATACTTTTAGAAAATGTTTTTAAGAAAGAAAGAGGTGAACGGACGACTATTCTGTTTTGACTGGAGTTTCAGGCTGACGAACTGGACTCCACCAAAACGACCAGGCAATAGTGCAGGGTCTTCACTGGTGAGTGGCCTAATGGCAGCTGACATATATGCAAGCGTTCGTGGGCTTCCTGGTACTGGGACTTCGAATGAATGAACTTGGGGCTGGTGCTTGTTGTGGTGTCAGAATAAGCAGTCTGGGAATCAACGTGTGGAAGTTGTGACAGAAAATAAAGACATTTACTGTAAAAGCCACGTACATTTTTCTGGAGCAGACATACACCTTTTTCAGTCTGCCCTGCACTGATACTGTACATCTAAGGTTGGATTTCAGTTCAAACTCCACATCATCTACTTGTTCATTTATCAGTTTAATGGCCTAAAAGTCTTTTTTTTTTCTTTCTTTTTTTTCTTTTTTGAACAGTGAAAGGTTTTTTATTTGACAAAGGGATGGGGTAATCAGTCTTCTGTGATGCCAGATTCATGGTGGCAGATAGCAAGGAAAGAAGGGAGATAAATAGACAGACAGACCTTTAGGGCAAACACTGTTGATTGTATGACTTCAGGCGTTTGCTCTCTCCACAGTCGAGCCAAGTTTTTGAGGTCTTCGATTTTCTCTTTCGTCAAGGCAAGAACCTCATTATTTGAAAACGAGTTTCACAAGGTCACAGACATAGACGAAATTCGAGAGTGAAAGAGACGGACAGCGAGACAGATGAACTCAACAGGAGAGGAGATTTGATGTAAAATAAATCCTTCTGGATTCTGATAGCCTGAGAGAGAGATATTTAGTATAGAGCAAAACCACATGATTTACGGATAGCAGTCAGTTTTTTAGTCTGATTTATGAGTATAGAGCAACAGCACATGATTTACGGGTAGCTAACATTTTTTGTAGTCTGATTTATGTTGTGACTGTGCGTTTGTGTTTAGATATCAAATCAAATTTGGGTTCTCTCATTTTCTCTGTGTTATCAAGAAATGCCCTATACTCCTGAGAAAGAAAGAGGTGCAAGGGAGGACTATTCTGTTCTCACTAGAATTTCAGGCTGGCAAACTGGAAAATAGAGTGGGCCTGTTAGAATTCTTTGTTGTGCAGGACAGAAAGAGGAAGAGGGAGAGAGGGAGAGAGAGATAGAGAGAGATAGAGAAAGAGAGAGAGAGAGAGAGTATGTATCTGCGTGATTGTTTCAAAAATGTATCAGTACTAATTATGCTGTCAGTTTTTTTTTTCATCATTCTTTACTGCTTATGAGCCAAATACGTGTAACTGCGGTAAAGCATATACACATTCTTGATGTAAGCAAACACAGAGCAATGACTGAAAAAAGTTCAGGGAAATGTGCATAATTTCAAAGTGACAATTACGTACAGTCACATTCCGTGTAGCAACAACTATCGTGTAAGTTGAATGGTAAATCAGGTTACTGACAAGACTTGCTGACAAAATGAACTTAAAAGAAAAAAAAACACAGAATCACGTCTGTCATGGTGCATCTTACAACTGACAAAAGGAAATAAAAAAGCAGAATATGATGTCTGTCGTGAGGTATCTTACAACTGACAAAATGAAATAAAAAAACAGAATTATGATGTCTGTCATGGTGCATCTTACAACTGACAAAATGAAATAAAAACACAGAATTATGTCTGTCATGGTGCATCTTACAACTAACAAAATGGAATAAAAACACAGAATTATGTCTGTCATGAGGCATCTTACAACTAACAAAATGAAATAAAAACACAGAATTATGTCTGTCATGAGGCATCTTACAACTAACAAAATGAAATAAAAACACAGAATTATGTCTGTCATGAGGCATCTTACAACTGACAAAATGAAATAAAAACACAGAATTATGTCTGTCGTGAGGCATCTTACAACTGACAAAATGAAATATAAACACAGAATCATGTCTTTCATGGTGCATCTTACAACTGACAAAATGAAATATAAACACAGAATCATGTCTTTCATGGTGCATCTTACAACTGACAAACGAAATCTATAAAACAGAATTATGATGACTGTCAAGGTATATCTTACAACTGACAAAATGAAATGAAAAAGCAGATTATCATGTCTGTCGTGAGGCATCTTACAACTGACAAAACGAAATAAAAAACAGAATTATGTCTGTCATGGTGTATCTCAAAATTGACTAAATGAAATGAAAACACAGAATCATGTCTGTCATGGTTCATCTTACAACTGACAAAATGGAATAAAAACAGAATTATGTCTGTCATGGTTCATCTTACAACCAACAAAATGAAATGAAAACACAGAATTATGTCTTTCATGGCGTATCTTACAACTGACAAAATGGAATAAAAAAACAGAATTATGTCTGTCATGGTGTATCTCAAAACTGACTAAATGAAATGAAAACACAGAATCATGTCTGTCATGGTTCATCTTACAACTGATAAAATGGAATAAAAACAGAATCGTGCTGTCAAGGTGCATCTCACAACTGACAAAATGAAATGAAAACGCAGAATTATGTCTGTCATGGAGCATCTTACAACTGACAAAACGACAATTTTAAAAAAGCCACAGAATTATGATTTCTCTCGTGATGTATCTTGCAAGTGACAAAATAAAAAAAAAAAACAGCAGAATTATAATGTTTCTCATGGAGTACCTTACAGATGTGCATGACGTCCATCTCTCGTACAATCAAGATATGACGGAAGTGCTCGCAAGGTTTTTGAACGGGACAAGGATGTCTCCTTTACTGGCAGTATGCAAGTGAAAAATAAGCGCTTGTAACTGCATGCTTAAGCCTGTGATTGCGTGTTTGAGAGACAGGAGAGGGGGAGAAAGATGGGGGGGGGGGGGGGGGAAAGAGAAAGAAAGAAACAAAGAGAGAGAGAGAGAGAGAAGTGACAGAGAGAAAGAGAGAGAGACAGACAGACAGACAGACTGACAGAGAGAGAGAATGTATACTGTGTCTGTGTGTGTGCGCACACGTAACACGTATGTATGCGCACGCACGTGTGTGTGTATATGTGTGTGTTTGTGCGTGTGCCTGTATGTCTGTGTGTCTGTATATGCATACGTATATTGAAAAGACAAAGACAGAGTCGGACAGACGGGGGAAATAGAGAGACAGACTATTGACAACAAAACAAAACAAAATACCACAGGCTCAAAATGTAATTAACCAGAGCCCACGCTAAGAACCTTAAACAGGACTTCAAACCCTGTTCTCACACCATCACTGCCGACACTTCTCCTGTCTTGTAAACCTCTGACAAGGAGAACGTAAATACTCGTGATGCTGCGCTCCTCTACAAAATCACAGTCTGTGGATTCAATCATCACTCTGCTTAATCAGTCTGGGGAAGCGGGGAGGGGGAGGGGGAGGGAGGGAAGGGAGATGACTTAGCGACTGGCTGACAGCTGGGTACGCTTGTTATCAGTCATACTTGTGAACGTGAGTAGAGGCGCAGCAGCTGTTCATGTCCAAACATACACGACGAGTCAGGAGACATAGCCATTGATCAGACTTTGTTAATGTCCTGTCGGTATATTCAGCCCTATCAGTATACTCAGCGCTAACGGTATACCCAAACCTATCGGTATATTTAGCCCTATTGGTATATTCAGCTCTATCAGTATACTCAACGCTATCGGTATACCCAACCCTATCGGTATATTTAGCCCTATTGGTATATTCAGCTCTATCAGTATACTCAGCGCTATCGGTATACCCAACCCTATCGGTATGGAAGTAGGTGTTTCCCATCCCACACACCCTGACTAACAATTCCTCCCCAGGATCATTTAGCACAGGCAACAGGATCTGTTACATGTATCTCATCACTGACACCAGTGGTCGGCCAGCACGAATAATTTTATATCCACTTTATAGCTTTTTATCCACTTTGTATTTTATGTACATTCCTTGGGTTTTAGAAACATCAAAACCTTGTTCATATAGAACGAATTGAGATAGATATTTTCTTTAGTGAACATTACATCGAAATAGGACTGTCTATCGAAATAAAAAAAAAAGTGGCTTTGAAGAATTTGTTGGGGGTGCAAAAAAAATTGTATCACCGTACCCTGCAAAAGCAGACGAAACCGAAAGTAGATCAGGATAGAAAGGCCAAATTGCACCGAGGAATTTTAAATAAATGTATTTCTAACTTAATTGTGACCTTTGAACTTTCATTATGTACGTATTTGTAATCTTCCGAAGTAATAGGTTGAAACGTTAGATTAAGCTTTTGATTTCTGTTGCATTTCAAAAAGAGAAACTCAATGTGAAAGTTCGAATGCCGAAAAGAGAAGTGTGACGTCAAAATGCGTCTGTCCATTCAGCTACTGTCCCCTGTTCGTTTTTGAAGATTGGTTTGTGATTCACTCGATAATGAATCGAGACTATTTGTTTTGGTTTATGCTAACTCTGAAAAAAAGACATGTTTAAGTTTGATTTTGCTGTATGGAAATATGTAGAATCCTTTGGAACAATCTAGAAATGACAAGAAAAACGTAGAATACCTTAGATCTTTCTAGAATGTTCCGGAAATCGTAAACAAATTTAATCTGTACAATGATTGGCTAGAAGTTTAATCTGTACAATGATTGGTTAGAACTACAGAATACTCTAGAAAGGGAAGGTTCGAGAATGTGACTATGATTGGCTGAAAATCTAGGGAAAAGCCGAGAATATTGTGGAACTTTCCATGATGTTATAAATAAAGCGTGACTGTGGGATGAGAGGAGAGAGAGAGAGAGAGAGCGATTGGAAGAGTTGATGTGTAAGTCTGCTGTCAGAGATAGAGAAGTTGCTATAGATTCGTGGAGTTGCTGCGTGTAGATTTGAGGGCTGAAGAAGACGAATTCTGCAAACTAGGAGTGGTGCATCGGATGTGTGAAGTTTTTACCAGTTCCTGTTGTGTTTCATTCGTTCTTCAAATAAAGGATCATTTTCGTTTAACCTGGACTGGTGTATCTTGTCTCTGAGAAGAACGATCGACTGCTAGATCTTTACGAACCTGCATAAACTGCAAGACACTGCCAGTTACATACATCCTTACATGTGACAATTTCATAGACATTGTTAACATGTATATGCTGTTTTCAACGAAATTTACCGATTGGGCTGAATATACCGATAGAGCTTTAACAAACGTTCATGTTCGTGCAGAACTTAGGAAAGAATGATAGTTGACTTACTGGAAACGTTTCCGAGCTAAATCTGTCACATGGGAGTCTTTAAGCCTTATGTCTGCCAAATATTGTGGTGTGGTGTGTGTGTGTGTGTGTGTGTGTGTGTGTGTGTGTATGTGTGTGTGTGTGAGTGTGTGTGTGTGTGTGTGTGTATGTGTGTGTGTGTGTATGTGTATGTGTGTATGTGTGTGTGTCTGTGTGTGTGTCTGTGTGTGTGTGTCTATGTGTGTGTGTGTGTGTGTGTGTCTGTGTGTGTGCGTGTGTGTGTGTGTATGTGTGTGCGTGTGTGTGTGCGTGCGTGTGTGTGTGTGTGTGTCGTGTTTGTGTGTGTGGTGTATGTGTGTGTGTGTATGTGTGTGTGTGTCTGTCTGTCTGTGTTGTGTGTGTCTGTGTGTGTGTCTGTGTGTGTGTGTGTGTGTGTCTGTGTGTGTGTGTCTGTGTGTGTGTGTCTGTGTGTCTGTGTGTGTGTGTGTGTGTCTGTGTGTGTGTGTGTCTGTGTGTGTGTGTATGTGTATGTGTGTGTGCTGTGTTGTGTGTGTGTGTGTGTGTGTGTGTGTGTGTGTGTGTGTGTGTGTGTGTGTGTGTGTGTGTGTGTGTGTGTTTCACAGAACCTGGCGCTTGTGTCACTACTGAGTCACTGGATTGAAAATATGACAATGTTATAAATTCGATGAGCTCGCCAAACTTTTAGATGTGTTTTATCATACATTGTATACGCTTTTTATTCATAAAGAGACCCTTGAGAGTGATAGCGTGACCATGAAATATTCCCCATAAGGGGAAAAATATTTTTAAAATTACTTGCGATTATGTGTATCTGCGGGAATCTGATAATCTGATGGCGTTTTTAGGAATTCATTAGCATCTATTTCTAAGAGGGGCCAGGCAGACAGACATAATGAAATATGTTTCAACGTCTTTTAAATCTTCAGATATGCCAGTATGTTTGGACTGGTGACTTAGAGTAGTGAAGTGCTTTAAAATGAGTGGTCTGGAGTTTGATTCAAATGGATAGCAGACATATTTTTAGCCTGATTTATGAGTACAGAGCAAAACCACATGATTTATACGGTAGCATACATATTTTTAGTCCGATGTATGTTGTGACTGTGCGTTTGTGCATAAATATCAAATCAAATTTTGGTTCTTTGACTTTCCCTACGTTATCATTAAATGCCCCATACTCCTGGAAAATGTACGTAAGAAAGAAAGAAGTGCAAGGAGGACTATTCTGTTCTGACTAGAATTTCAGGCTGACGAACTGGAAAATAGAATGGGTCTGTTAGAATTATTTGTTATTCAGGACTGAAAGAAAGAGAGAGAGGGAAGGAGAGAGAGATACAGAGAAAGAGAAACAGACAGACAGACAGGAGACAGACAGAGAGTGAGAGAGAGAGAGACAGAGAGAGAGAGAGATACAGAAAGAGACAGCGAGAGAATATAGGTGGAGGTCTTTATTCTGAAAGAACTTTTTTTTTTGTATTCAAACAGATAGACAGACATTTGTTCTGCCTTGACTGGCTCTTACCCAGAACTGAACATGATACGGGCTCATTTACAAAGGATGGGACCACACAGACCACTTGCATCCTCTTTACGGATGCATTCTGAGAGTGTTGCTCAAATTTCCTGATCAACACTGCAGGTGTCTGTATCTCTCGGGTCTGGTTGACACTAGGAGTATGTTATGATAGCAAGTGAAGAATGCAGCCCTGTCACAAAGTGTTATGATAGCAAGTGAAGAATACAGACCTGTCACAAAGTGTTATGATAGCAAGCGAAGAATACAGACCTGTCACAAAGTGTTATGATAGCAAGCGAAGAATACAGACCTGTCACAAAGCGTTATGATACCAAGCGAAGAATGCACTCAAGTCACGAAATCTTCGATCCTAGATGCAATTCCCTATCATCGTTATCATCCCCAATATCATGAAGTCATTTTTTTTTTTCATAGCATCGTGTAAACTGTCTCAGATTCTGTGGCCTGCATGTCCTGATATCGTGGTGACCTCAACTTCGGTTTTCTCTTCCGCTTCCATGACTGAGATGAATTCAAACTGGAATCCTCAGTGCCAGTAAATCATGGAAGATGGGACTGTGGAAGGCTGTGGTGGTAATGGTGGTCTCCTCACCAGAGAATCTGTCGTTTAGTCTGGCTCTGTGACTGATCGATTATTATCATTAGTATGGGATTTAGTTTGCAGTGTCCTTAGTAAGCTGGGTTAAAACGGGGCACAGTTTTGAACTCCACAAAAATGACCCAGCAGTACTGCAGGATCTTCTCTGGTGAGTGGTCCAATGGTGGCTGACATCTGCAAGAATCCATGGACTTCCTGGCACTAGGGACTCCGAGTGAATGAACGTGGGGCTGGTGCTGTGTTGTGGTGTCAGAATGAGCGGTTTGGGAATCAACGTGTGGAAGTTGTGACAGAAAATAAACACATTTACTTCCAATGTATAAAATATCATTGTATGTATTCTGTATACTGTGTGGAGCTCGTGTGTCAATATTGTCCTTTCATATGTGTGAAAACATGTTTTTGTTTTTATCATTCTTCGTTGCTACATTGTACGTTAGATCTCCGCTTGCTGTGAAACAAAAATGAATAAAATAAAGTTTTGAAAAAAAAAGACATTTACTGTAAAAGCCACGTACATTTTTTGCAGCAGACATACAATTTTTCAGTCTGCCTTGCACTAATAATGTTCATATAAGCTTGGATTTCAATTCAATTCCACATCATCTACTGGTTCATTTTTCAATTTGATGGCCTAAAAGTCTTTTTTTTAACAGTGGAAGGTTTTTTTGTTTGACAAAGGGATGGGGTAATCAGTCTTCTGTGATGCCAGATTCATGGTGGCAGATAGCAAGGAAAGAAGGGAGATAAATAGACAGACAGACCTTTAGGGCAAACACTGTTGATTGTATGACTTCAGGCATTTGCTCTCTCCACAGTCGAGCCAAGTTTTTGAGGTCTTCGATTTTTCTCTTACGTCAAGGCAAGAACCTCATTATTTGAAACACGGCTGTTTAAGGGTGATCACTTAGTTTCGTCCCGCGGCGGCAGCTGTAGCAGCGCGAAGCCCACTGAGTGCTGCCCTGACCTAGAAATACGAGCTCGTAGCTCCGCCTTGTTTCCGGCGATCTCGCTACGCCGTATAAGCGCAGTAGTAACTATTACAAACAAGTAACTTCAGTTTTCCACTAATTTTCTCAAGAGCTTTGTTTGTATTGGTCTGTAATGTGCATCATTAAAAAGATGAGATTTTTCTCTATAAAATGATATGTAACTCAACACGTTACGTGCATATAAGTGTCTAACTAAACGCACAGAGAAGAAAGAGAATGAAAGACGGTGTTGACATGATTTTCAATCTTCGACCGTGAAATGATCAATGTTCTAACGCCGGTAAAATCCAAATGCCAGTTCTCGAATAAAAGTAAAGGCACACATTAGAAGAATGTTGTCTGTAGAGGACGGCTGTTTTTCATTTTTCAAGTTTCGGGGCTCGGGGGCCACGTACAGCGTATCGTAATAACACATGTGACAGCTAAGGTAAACAGGGATGCCGGCGAGGCGGTTGGTGGTTACTGGTTCTGGCAGCTCATTAATCTTTAGAGTCTTCAATGAATGTTGGTATCATTTCAGTCCTCTGGATAACGCTTACCACGTACTCACTGTGGCAGAATTCCTTTGTGCTTGATAATTGTGTATAGTGTTGCCTTGGACATTTTCGTTTGAAATATAAGTGTACTGAGACGACCAGAGTCAGGTTTTGCATGTTGTAGTCGTTGATTATCTCTGTTTATTTTCTTTTGTTTTTGTTGTGTGTGTGTGTGTGTGTGTGTGTGTGTGTGTGTGTGTGTGTGTGTGTGTGTGTGTGTGTGTGTGTGTGTGTGTGTGCATATTTCATGAGTGAGACAATTAATAAGGGCCCAAAGACATTAAGCGAAGTGCAAAGTATTCCTCTCTCTCTCTCTGTCTGTCTGTCTGTCTGTCTGTCTGTCTGTCTGCCTGTCTGTCTGTCTGTCTATATGTCTGTCTGCTTGTATGTTTAAGTGTATGCATTTCATGAATGAAATAAGTAATTAAAGACTTTTGAGTATTATTATCATTGTTAAGCAAAATACATAGTATTCTTGTGCGTGTGTGTGTGTGTGTGTGTGTGTGTGTGTGTGTGTGTGTGTGTGTGTGTGTGTGTGTGTGTGTGGAGAGAGAGAGAGAGTGACAGACAGGCAGACAGAGAGATTTCAGTGTAGTTAAGTGGGTATGATATTCAGGAGTTTTAATTTCTTTTTAATACCAGTGAACCTAAAGTTCTCGTAAATGTATTGTCTTCTCTCCCCCCCCCCCCCCCCCCCCCCTCTCTCTCTCTATCGCTCTCTGTGTCTTTCCATTTTTTTAATGAATGGTCGTCTCAGTATCGTGATCCCAATCTTGACCCTTGTACGGACATGTGTGTATACGTTCCTACTATGGCAGTAAGGAGATTGCGGTATACAAGACTATCACTATCAGTGAAATGTTGGTGCTAGTGTGAAGGATAATGGAGTCTATGCCGTTATCAGTGATCTCGATTTACCCACCGCTACCTCCACAAGAAGCCACGGAACATCTGTCTGGTAAGTCAGTCTGTTAAAACATACTTTACTCTTCCTCTGTATGTGTTTCTTTCTGCTGTAATAACTGGTGAACTCTTGTTTTCGTTGTTGGAAGTTGGCTTATTTTTCTCATGAAACAGTGAAGGCGCGATATTTTCAGAATCGTTCTCCTCCTTTTCTATGTAATCCTGTTACGCATTATGGCAACAAACCAGTTCGTGTTTGATATGTATGTGTAGGGGAGAGAGTCTACTTTTCGGTAAGATTGATAATTACATATATGGCTAAATGACCAAAGCAGTATTGCGGGAAATGTAGAAACAGTAGTAATCACGTCACACAAAGGCAGCCACACAGTACCGCTTGCCTACCGATGACTCACAGCTCCAAAACCGCTGACGGGCCGTGTAGCGCAGCGGGTAAGCAGGAAAACACGCCTCTCGCGTGCGAATCGCTGACACCGTGTCCGAAAACTAAGTGATCGCCCTGCGGCCGGTTTAAACAGCCGTGGAAAACGAGTTTCACAAGGTCACAGACAGAGACGACATTCGAGAGTGAAAGAGACGGATAGAGAGACAGGTGAATGCAACAGGGGAGATGTGATTTAAAATAAGTCCTTCTGGATTCTGATGGTTTAGGAAAGAGATTGAGTATATAGCAAAACCACATGAGTTACGATAGCATACATTAGTTTAATCTGATTTATGAGTAAAGAGCAACAGCACATGATTTACAGGTAGCCAACATTTTTTTGTAATCTGATTTATGTTGTGACTGCGCGTTTGTGTTTAGATATCAAATCAAATTTTGGTTCTCTCATTTTTTTCTACGTGATCAAGACTTGCCCCATACCCCTGGAAAATGTATGTAAGACAGAAACAGGTGCAAGAGAGGACTATTCTGTTCTGACTATAATTTCGGGCTGACGAACTGGAAAAAAGAATGGGCCTGTTAGAATTCTTTATTGTGCAGGACAGAAAGAAAGAAAGAGAGAGAGAGAGAGATAGAGAGAGAGAGAGAGAGAATAAGAGACTGAAGGGGATGGAAGGAGACAGACATACAGAGACAGAGACTAAAGGGGGAGACAGAGAGAGAGAGAGAGAGAGAGAAAGAGAGACAGTATGCATCTTTGTGACTGTTTCAAATATTTATCAGTATTAATTATGCTGTCACTTTTTGTCATCATTCTTTACTGCTTGTGAGCCAAATACGTGTAACTGCGGTAAAGTATATACACATTCTTGATGTAAGCAAACACAAAGCAATGACTGAAATAAGTTCAGGGAAATGTGCATAATCTCAAAGTGACAATTACTTACAATTTTATTTCGTGTAGCAACAGTTATTATGTAAGTTGAATGGTAAATCAGGTTACTGACAAGACTTGCTGACAAAATGAACTTAAAAGAAAAAAAAAACAGAATCATGTCTTTCATGGTGCATCTTACAACTGACAAAATGAAATAAAAACAGAATTATGATGTGTATGGTGATGCATCTTACAACTGACAAAATGAAATAAAAACAGAATTATGATGTGTATGGTGATGCATCTTACAACTGACAAAATGAAATAAAAACAGAATTATGATGTCTGTGGTGGTGCATCTTACAACTGACAAAATGAAATAAAAAAAGCAGAATGATGTCTTTCATGGTGCATCTTACAATTGACAAAATGAAATAGAAAAGCAGAATATGATGTCTGTCGTGAGGTATCTTACAACCGACAAAATGGAATAAAAACACAGAATTATGTCTTTCATGGTGCATCTTACAATTGACAAAATGAAATGTTAAAGCAGAATATCATGTCTGTCGTGAGGCATCTTACAACTGACAAAATGAAATGTTAAAGCAGAATATCATGTCTGTCATGAGGTATCTTACAACTGACAAACGAAATCTATAAAACAGAATTATGATGACTGTCATTGTATATCTTACAACTGACAAAAAGAAATAAAAAAGCAGAATATGATGTCTGTCATGGTGTATCTCAAAACTGACAAAACGAAATAAAAAACAGAATTATGTCTGTCATGTGTATCTCAAAACTGACTAAATGAAAATGAAAATAAAAGAATTATGTCTGTCAAGGTGCATCTTACAACTGATAAAATGAAATGAAAACACAGAATTATGTTTTTCGTGGCGTATCTTACAACTGACAAAATGAAACGAAAACACAAAATGTCTTTCATGGTGCATCTTACAACTGACAAAACGACAAATTTAAAAAAGCCACAGAATTATGATTTCTCTCGTGGTGTATCTTGCAAGTGACAAAATAAATAAAAAAACAGCAGAATTATGATGTTTCTCATGGAGTACCTTACAGGATGTGCATGACGTCCATCTCTCGTACAATCAAGATGTGACGGAAGTGATCGCAAGGTTTTTGAACGGGACAAGGATGTCTCCTTTACTGGCAGTATGCAAGTGAGAAATAAGCGCTTGTAATTGCATGCTTAAGCCTGTGATTGCGTGTTTGAGAGACAGGAGAGGGGGAGAAAGATGGGGGGGGGGGAGGCTCAGGGAAAGAGAAAGAAAGAAACAAAGAGAGAGAGAGAGAGAGAAGTGACAGAGAGAAAGAGAGAGAGACAGACAGACAGACAGACTGACAGAGAGAGAGAATGTATACTGTGTCTGTGTGTGTTCGCACACGAAACACGCATATATGCGCACGCACATATGTGTGTATGTGTGTGTGTTTGTGCGTGTGCCTGTATGTCTGTGTGTCTGTATATGCATACGTATATTGAAAAGACAAAGACAGAGTCGGACAGACGGGGGAAACAGAGAGACAGACTATTGACAACAAAACAAAACAAAATCCCACAGGCTCAAAATGTAATTAACCAGAGCCCACGCTAAGAACCTTAAACAGGACTTCAAACCCTGTTCTCACACCATCACTGCCGACACTTCTCCTGTCTTGTAAACCACTGCCAAGGAGACCGTAAATACTCGTGATGCTGCGCTCCTCTACAAAATCACAGTCTGTGGATTCAATCATCACTCTGCTTAATCAGTCTGGGGAAGGGGGAGGGGGAGGGAGGGAAGGGAGAGGACTTAGCGACTGGCTGACAGTTGGGTACGCTTGTTAACAGTCATACTTGTGAACGTGAGTAGAGGCGCAGCAGCTGTTCATGTCCAAACATACACGACGAGTCAGGAGACACAGCCATTGATTAGACTTTGTTAATGTCCTGTCGGTATATTCAGCCCTATCAGTATACTCAGCGCTATCGGTATACCCAAACCTATCGGTATATTTAGCCCTATCGGTATATTCAGCTCTATCAGTATACTCAACGCTATCGGTATACCCAACCCTATCGGTATATTTAGCCCTATTGGTATATTCAGCTCTATCAGTATACTCAGCGCTATCGGTATACCCAACCCTATCGGTATGGAAGTAGGTGTTTCCCATCCCACACACCCTGACTAAAACAATTCCTCCCCAGGATCATTTAGCACAGGCAACAGGATCTGTTACATGTATCTCATCACTGACACCAGTGGTCGGCCAGCACGAATAATTTTATATCCACTTTATCCACTTTGTATTTTATGTACATTCCTTGGGTTTTAGAAACATCAAAACCTTGTTCATATAGAACGAATTGAGATAGATATTTTCTTTAGTGAACATTACATGGAAATAGGACTGTCTATCGAAATAAAAAAAAAAGTGGCTTTGAAGAATTTGTTGGGGGTGCAAAAAAATTGTATCACCGTACCCTGCAAAAGCAGACGAAATCGAAAGTAGATCAGGATAGAAAGGCCAAATTGCACCGAGAAATTTTAAATAAATGTATTTCTAACTTATTTGTGACCTTTGAACTTTCATTATGTACGTATTTATAATCTTCCGAAGTAATAGGTTGAAACGTTAGATTAAGCTTTTGATCTCTGTTACATTTTAAAAAGAGAAACTCATTGTAAAAGTTCGAATGCCGATAAGAGAAGTGTGACGTCAAAATGCGTCTGTCGATTCAGCTGCTGTCCGCTGTTCGTTCTTGAAGATTGGTTTGTGATTCACTCGATAATGAATCGAGACTATTTGTTTTGGTTTATGCTAACTCTTAAAAAAAGACATGTTTAAGTTTGATTTTGCTGTATGGAAATAATTATGTAGAATCCTTTGGAACAATCTAGAAATGACAAGAAAAACGTAGAATACCTTAGATCTTTCTAGAATGTTCCGGAAATCGTAAACAAATTTAATCTGTACAATGATTGGCTAGAAGTTTAATCTGTACAATGATTGGTTAGAACTACAGAATACTCTAGAAAGGGAAGGTTCGAGAATGTGACTATGATTGGCTGAAAATCTAGAGAAAAGCCGAGAATATTGTGGAACTTACCATGATGTTATAAATAAAGCGTGACTGTGGGTTGAGAGAGAGAGAGAGCGATTGGAAGAGTTGATGTGTAAGTCTGCTGTCAGAGATAGAGAAGTTGCTATAGATTCGTGGAGTTGCTGTGTGTGTAGATTTGAGGGCTGAAGAAGAAGAATTCTGCAAACTAGGAGTGGTGCATCGGATGTGTGAAGTTTTTACTCAGTTCCTGTTGTGTTTCATTCGTTCTTCAAATAAAGGATCATTTTCGTTTAACCTGGACTGGTGTATCTTGTCTCTGAGAAGAACGATCGACTGCTAGATCTTTACGAACCTGCATAAACTGCAAGACACTGCCAGTTACATACATCCTTACATGTGACAATTTCATAGACATTGTTAACATGTATATGTTGTTTTCAACGAAATATACCGATTGGGCTGAATATACCGATAGAGCTTTAACAAACGTTCATGTTCGTGCAGAACTTAGCAAAGAATGATGGTTGAACTTACTGGAAACGTTTCCGAGCTAAATATGTCACATGGGAGTCTTTAAGCCTTATGTCTGCCAAATATTGTGGTGTGTGTGTGTGTGTGTGTGTGTGTGTGTGTGTGTGTGTGCGTGCGTGCGTGCGTGCGTGCGTGCGTGCGTGCGTGTGTGTGTGTGTGTGTGTATATGTATGTATGCATGCATGTATGTATGTATGCATGTATATATGTATGTGTGTGTATGTATGTATGTATGTATGAATGTATGTATGTGTGTATGTATGTATGTATGTATGTGTGTGTATGTATGTATGTATGTATGTGTATGTATGTATGTATGTATGTATTATGTATGTGTGTGTGTGTGTGCGAGCGTGCGGCACGCGCGTGCACATGTGTGTGTGTGTGTGTGTGTGTGTGTGTGTATGTGTGTTTGTGTGTACAAGCGAGTGCGCGCGCGTGTACGTGTATGTTTGTGAATGAGTGAGTGTGCGTTTGTTCGTTCGTTGCTTGATTTAACGTCTTTTCACTATAAGTGATATTAGACGGGGAAAAATGGCATGGAGGATGAAATAAGGGGGGGGGGGTGGAGGGGAGAGGGGAACAGAGTAAGGGACGTAAAAAAAATTAAAAGGAAGCGGCAAGGTCTTAAGAAAAAGGATATGGATGAACAGAGAAATGAAACTAGAACAACGCTAACATCAATAATGTAAAAGAAAAATCGTCATAAAAACAAAATAAAACAAAAATAATCATAATTATAATAATAATCTTAAAGTAACGCATTAACAGGACTGTGAACCAATGATTCTGAAATTTT
>JAPXFY010000026.1:30000915-30005915 GCA_030674185.1 Monoplex corrugatus
AGTAGAGACAGGGAGCAGTAGAAACAGAGAGAGGGAGCAGTAGAGACAGAGAGAGAGAGCAGTACAGACAGAGAGAGGGAGCAGTAGAGACAGAGAGAGAGAGGGAGCAGTACAGACAGAAAGAGGGAGCAGTAGAGACAGAGACAGAGAGCAGTAGAGACAGAGAGAGGGAGCAGTAGAGACAGAGAGAGACAGGGAGCAGTGGACAGAGAAGGACAGAAGACAGAGAGAGGAGCAGTAGAGACAGAGAGAGAAGGGGAGCAGTAGGAAGCAGAGAGAGAGGGAGCAGTAGAGACAGAGACGAGGAGCAGTAAGACAGAGAGAGGGAGCAGTAGAGACAGAGAGAGAAGGGAGCAGTAGAGACAGAGAGAGGAGCAGTAGAGAACAGAGGACAGGAGAGCAGTAGAGACAGAGAGAGAGGGAGCAGTAGAGAACAGAGAGAGAGGAGCAGTAGAGACACAGAGAGAGAGAGGGAGCAGTAGAGACAGAGAGAGGGAGCGAGATAGAACGACAGGAGCAGAGAGAGAGAGAGCAGGTAGAGACAGAGAGAGAGGGAGCAGTAGAGACAGAGAGAGAGGGAGCAGTAGAGACAGAGAGAGAGAGCGGAGAGTAGAGACAGAGAGAGGGAGCAGTAGAGACAGAGAGAGAGGAGCAGTAGAGACGAAGAGACAGAGCAGCAGTAGAGACAGAGAGGAGGGAGCAGTAGAGACCAGAGAGAGAGGAGCAGAGAGCAGAGAGAGCAGAGAGAGAGAGAGCAGGAGAGCAGAGAGACAGAGAGAGAGCAGTAGAGACAGAGAGAGGGAGCAGTAGAGACACAGAGAGAGAGAGAGAGCAGTAGAGACAAGAGAGAGGGAGCAGTAGAGACAAGAGAGAGGAGCAGTAGGAAAGAAGAAGAGAGGGTACAGTAGAACAGACGAGAGAGAGCAGTAGACGAGACGAGAGAGGAGAGAGACACAGAGAGAGAGGAGCAGTAGAGAGAGAGAGAGAGAGGGAGCAGTAGAGGACAGACAGAGAGAGGAGAGCAGTAGAGAGAGGAGCAGTAGAGAGAGAGAGGGCAGTAGAGACAGGAGAGGGAGCAGTAGAGACAGAGAGAGGGAGCAGTAGAGACACAGAGAGAGAGAGGGAGCAGTAGAGACAGAGGAGAGGGAGCAGTAGAGAACAGAGAGAGAGGGAGCAGTAGAGACAGAGAAGAGAGAGGAGCAGTAGAGACAGAGAGAGAGAGAGCAGTAGAGAACAGAGAGAGAGAGCAGAGAGCAGAGAGAGAGGAGCAGAGAGACGAGAGAGGAAGAGTAGACGAGGAGAGAGGACAGGAGAGAGGGGAGCAAGAGAGACAGACAGAGAGAGGAGCAGTAGAGAAGAGAGAGGAGCAGTAGAGACAGAGGAGAGAGAGCAGTAGAGAAGAGAGAGGACAGTAGAGAGAGGAGAGGGACAGTAGAGACAGAGAGAGAGAGGAGCAGTAGAGACAGAGAGAGGAGAGAGAGCAGAGAGAGACAGAGAAGAGAGAGGAGCAGTAGAGACACAGAGAAGAGAGGAGCAGTAGAGACACAGAGAGAGAGAGAGGAGCGGGTAGAGAGACAGAGAGACAGAGAGAGGCAGTAGAGACACAGAGAGAGAGAGAGAGAGCAGAGAGAGAGCAGTAGACAGAGAGGAGCAGTAGAGACAGAGAGAGAGAGGGAGCAGTAGAGAACAGAGAGAGAGAGAGCAGTAGAGACAGAGAAGAGAGAAGAGAGAGAGAGAGAGAGACAGAGAGAGAGAGGAGCAGTAGAGACGAGAGAGAGAGAGCAGTAGAGACACAGAGAAGAGGGAGCAGTAGAGACACGAGAGAGAGAGAGAGAGAGAGCAGAGAGAGAGGGAGCAGTAGAGACAGAGAGAGAGGAGCAGTAGAACAGAGAGAGAAGAGAGGAGCAGAGAGAACAGAGAGAGAGGAGAGCAGTAGAGAACACAGAGAGAGAGGGAGCAGAGACCAGAGAGAAGAGAGCAGAGAGACATAGAGAGAGAGAGAGAGCAGTAGAGAACAGGAGAGAGAGGAGCAGTAGAGAAGCAACAGAGAGAGAGGGAGCAGTAGAGACAAGAGAGAGAGGAGCAGTAGAGACACGAGAGAGAGAGAGAGAGAGAGAAGACAGAGAGAGAGAGGAGCAGTAGAGACAGAAGAGAGAGAGAGGAGCAGTAGAGAACAGGAGAGAGAGAGAGAGCAGTAGAGACACAGAGAGAGAGAGAGAGAGCAGAGAGACAAGAGAGAGAGAGGAGCAGTAGAGACAGAGAGAGAGGAGAGAGCAGTAGAGACACGAGAGAGAGAGAGAGCAGTAGAGACACAGAGAGGGAGGAGAGCAGTAGAGAGACAGAGAGAGAGAGAGAGCAGTAGAGACACAGGAGAGAGGGAGCAGTAGAGACACAGAGAGAGAGGGAGCAGTAGAGACAAGAGAGAGAGGAGCAGTAGAGAACACGAGAGAGAGAGAGCAGTAGAGACACAGAGAGAGAGGAGCAGTAGAGACAAGAGAGAGAGGAGCAGTAGAGACAGAGAGAGAGAGAGCAGTAGAGACACAGAGAGAGAGAGGAGAGCAGTAGAGACACAGAGAGAGAGAGAGAGCAGTAGAGACACAGAGAGAGAGAGAGAGCAGTAGAGACACAGAGAGAGAGAGAGAGCAGTAGAGACACAGAGAGAGAGAGGGAGCAGTAGAGACACAGAGAGAGAGAGAGAGCAGTAGAGACAGAGAGAGAGAGGGAGCAGTAGAGACACAGAGAGAGAGGGAGCAGTAGAGACAAGATAGAGAGAGAGAGAGAGCAGTAGAGACAGTAGAGAGAGAGGGGAGCAGTAGAGACAGACAGAGAGAGAGGGAGCAGTAGAGACACAGAGAGAGAGGGAGCAGTAGAGACAGTAGAGAGAGAGGGAGCAGTAGAGACACAGAGAGAGAGGGAGCAGTAGAGACACAGAGAGAGAGGGAGCAGTAGAGACACAGAGAGAGAGGAGCAGTAGAGACACAGAGAGAGAGGGAGCAGTAGAGACAGAGAGAGAGGAGCAGAGAGACAGAGAGGAGCAGTAGAGACAGAGAGAGGAGGGAGCAGTAGAGACAGAGAGAGGGAGCAGTAGAGACAGAGAGAGGGGAGCAGTAGAGACAGAGAGAGGAGCAGTAGAGCAGGAGAGGGAGCAGTAGAGACACAGAGAGAGAGGGAGCAGTAGAGACACAGAGAGAGAGCGTAGAGAGCAGTAGAGGGGACACAGAGAGAGAGGGAGCAGTAGAGACACAGAGAGAGAGGGAGCAGTAGAGACACAGAGAGAGAGGGAGCAGTAGAGACACACAGAGAGAGTAGGGAGCAGTAGAGACACAGAGAGGAGAGGGAGCAGTAGAGACACAGAGAGAGAGAGAGAGCAGTAGAGACACAGAGAGAGAGAGGGAGCAGTAGAGACACAGAGAGAGAGAGAGAGCAGTAGAGACAGAGAGAGGCAGCAGTAGAGACACAGAGAGAGAGGGAGCAGTAGAGACAGAGAGAGAGGGAGCAGTAGAGACAGAGAGAGAGCAGTAGAGACAGAGAGAGGGAGCAGTAGAGACAGAGAGAGGGAGCAGTGGAGACAGAGAGAGGAGAGATAGGGGGAAGAGAGAGAGGAGAGGATGAATTGAGAGAAAGAAAGAAAGAGAGGGAGAGAGAGAGAGAGAGAGAGAGAGGAGAGGAGAGAGAGAGAGAGAGAGAGAGAGAGAGAAAGAAAGAAAGCGCAACTCTCTGAAAAACAATTGTTGTAGAAACATCCACAGAGGGTTGAAAGTTGATTCATGGCAATTGATTTTGAAAGAAATTTTACATATTGACAGACGCTGTGAATGTTAGCATGATGCGTGGGGTCCTTTTTATTTCTCTTTAAAGAAACCTAGTTCACACAATTAAACAAAATACAAGTTGATGCATGACAGATAAAAAAAGAAACGTATGCATGCAGCAAGCACATACAAGTACATCTACGCCTGTAACCACATTAATAACAGATATGTATCTCATCATCATCATCATCATCATCATCATCATCATTATCATGTGCCCTGCAGCATGGCGTTGGCGATCATGGCCCGCCATATGTATCTATCCCTTGTTGCCGCAAGCACATCTTCCACCCTCTCTGTCTTCAGCCACTCTGCAAATCCATGCAATATTTTATCCCTGGGTCTACCTGGTGTTCTCTTTCCCTCCAGCTTTCCTGTCGTGACCAGGTGCTCTAATTCCTCTTTCCTCATAAAATGGCCTATAAATGTTGCCTGTCTTTTCCTAGTTTTCTTTATGAATGATCTTCTTGTGTCTGCCTCCATCAAGACTGTCTGGTTTGTTTTCTTTGCTGTCCATGGAACTCTCAACATTCTTTTTAGAAACCACATCTCGGCTGCCTCAATCTTGTTCTAGCTGAGATACTATAATCGAAATCAAATGCTGACATATTATTACGTATGTTCACTGGTTTGTTGGCTCACCATGACCACATGAATTGAATCATGTCTGTACAGCTTCGTCTCTAATTCCATGTCTGATCTGATTCTAATATGCTAAGTTACCTTCCTACCAAAACAGAAATATTGTTGATAATGTTTTCATGTATTGTGATCGGTTTAATCCACTTCCCAGTTAGGTGGTTTAGACAAAAGCAATTGTCATTTTTCTGCAAGTCTAAGATCAGAGGGTTTGAATTTGTTGCGCCAAGTTCAATCCATTTACATTACAACCTTATCTCTAACATGCATATTTTTTTTTACATTTACTCGACCATATTTTGATAGTGTGTGTGTGTGTGTGTGTGCGTGTGTGTGTGTGTGTGTGTGTGTGTGTGTGTGTGTGTGTGTGTGTGTGTGCGTGTGCGTGTGCGTGTCTGTGTGTCTGTGTGCGTGTCTGTGTGTCTGTGTGTGTGTGTTTGATATGTGTCTATATACATACATGTATATATATATATGTAGATAGATAGACATACAGATAGATAGACATACAGATAGATAGATAGATATATGTGACCTGTTCTCACGAAT
>JAPXFY010000026.1:30018415-30023415 GCA_030674185.1 Monoplex corrugatus
AAACACAAATCACAGTCTTAATTAAACACAAATCACAGTCTTATACACAAATCACAGTCTTAATTAAACACTCAGGGCAAATTTAGGATTAAGCTGTGTGTGCGCAGATGTGAACTGACACAGATACACACACACACACACACACACACACACACACACACACACACACACACACACACACACACACATACACACACATACACACATACACACACACACACACACACACATACACACACATACACACACACACACACACACACACACACACATACACACACACACACACACACACATTCAGATATTTACAAAACATACACACTACACACACACACACACACACACACACACACACACACACACAACACCACACACACACCACACACACACACACACACACACACAACAACACACACACACAATATACATACACACATACACATACACATACATATACACACTCACGACATACCCACACATACAACACACACACACACACAACAAACAAACACACACAACACACACACACACACACAACACACACACACACACAGACACACACACACACACACAACAGACACAAAACACACACACACACACACAAGACACACACACACACACACACACAACACACACACACACACACAGACCACACACACACACACACACAACACACAACACACACACACAACACACACCACACACACACAACACACCTCCACCACCACTCCCACGACAACACACACATCACACACACACACAAACCAACCATTTTTTCTCCTGAGTATCTCACTCAACATCCCATTTCTTCCCCACACACTAACAGTATGATTGACTTGGCCGGAGACCACCAGACGCCATTCTGCACAGTCACTAAGGGAGAAATGATTGACCCGGAATATTGCGGAGCACGATTAGGTTTAAAGCGATCCTGGATTTGTGGACTGGTGTAATTTTTTCTTTAGGATTTGGTGTCTTTGCACTGGCTTAGTCAAGGCAATAGAGTTTCTTTGTCTTAAAAGGCGTTCTATGGATTATGTATATGAGAGAGAAGAATGTATGTGTGAGAGAAAAGAGAGAGCGGGAAAGGAGAGGAAATGGGGGATAGAGAGATAGAGAAAGAGAGAGAGGGAGAGAGAGAGAAAGGGAGAGAGAGAGAGGGGAGAAGAAGCAAAGGCGGGGAGAGGGCCAGGTTGAAAAGTTGTGAAATATAGCTGTTGGAGGGTGGGAGACAGAGATTATTAGACACACAACCGCATGATTTACTCTAGCAGACATTTTCAACAACAACAAAAAACAAACCAAACCAAAACAAAACAAACCAGTTTTTCATGGGTAATGTATATCTTGTTTTTCTTGTTTTGTCTGGCCATGATTTTACTTGGGGAAAGTACGATGGTGGTTTTCCGTCGACTTTCATCTAGGCAGACACTAGAAGATCATCATTCATAAGGAAGATTAGGAAAAGACAGGCAACATTTTATGAGAAAAGGGGAATTAGAGCACCTGGTCACAACAGAAAAGCTGGAGGGAAAGACAGCACCAGGTAGACCCAGGGAGAAAATATTGGACGGACATGCAGGGTGGCTGAGGACAGAGAGGGCGACAAGGGATATATACATGTGGAGGGCCATGATCGCCAACGCCATCCCGCAGGGCACTTGATTAATATGATGAATGTATATCTGTGCTTCAGGCTCTATTCAAAATCGAGTCTTTGAATTCCAAAACAAGTACAACCGCCCGCGTTAAAGCAAACAGGAACCAGAAAAAAAACCAAAAAAACACGTGAAAATAGAATCAGAACGCGTATTTAATACAACCAGACAAGACAGGCGCACATTTTCGGCCAACTGACCGAGCGTAAACGTAAGATCACAAATGCACAAACACCGAATACAAAAATTAGGAGAAAAAGACTAAAACTACCCTGCTGCTTCTCCCATCATCATCATTTCTGCCATACGCAGTTAAAACAACAGGATTCCCAAGTTCCTTACTTTCTTCAAGAATTTACAATACTGTTTATGATGGTACATGAGTCAGTATAATATATAGTAAGTTTAGGATGTACTTGGACCTGAATTCCATCTTAATTAGGGGGTAACAGGAGGGAAAGCCGGGGTATGGGGAGATGTATACCTACGGTGTGTTGTCTCAGAGCAAAAAAATAATCCATTGCACTGAAAACACAGTGAAAATGTTTGTGTCCATTTACAGTGCGAATACAATGACATTTGTAAACGTAAAAGAAAAAGAACGTTCACGGATGTGTTTGAAATTTCATACGCGAACTATGGACGGATGAAAAGTCTGAAAGTAGTGAATGTATTCTAAGAGTTGGTCGTAAAAAATACACCTGAAAATAGAATCAGAACGCGTATTAAATACAACCAGACAAGACACAACCAGACAAGACACAACGAAAAACACAAGACACAGGCGCAAATTTCCGGCCAACTGGCCTTTGTCCAAACGTAAGATCACAAATACACAAACAACAAATACAAAATTAAGGGAAAAAAATTGAAACTTCCCTGCTGCTTCCCTCCTTTTCTCACACTGGACCCAGCAGCAGGGAAATTTCAGTCTTTTTCTCCTAATTTTTGTATCTGGTGTTTGTTTGTTTGTAATCTTACGCTTGACAAACGCCAGTTGGCCGAAAATTTGCGCCTGTCTTGTTTGTTGTATTAAATACGCGTTCTTATTCTTCTTTCGTGTTTTTTTTCTGGTTCCTGTTTGTTTGAACGCGGGCAGTCACACTTGTTTTGTATTTGTAAACGTATTTAGGAAATAACTATGCGTTTTTGTTTTCCTAGTTGTTCATCCGTTTTGTAATATCTTTGTTGTATAAAAAGGGACCTCCATTGCCAGGGGGGGGGGGGGGGGGAACAAGAGAGACCCACTTGTAGCGGCTTAGTATTTTATCAGTCTGCTACAGTCACGTACGTCTGCTACGGCGAGCTTGCTACTGGCTCCAGACCCACGGGAAGGCCCATACTCCGCTACAAAGATGTGTGCAAGCGGGACCTCAAGGCGGGTGGCATTGCACCAGCAGGCTTCGAAGTGGTAGCAGCAGACCGCAGCAGCTGGAAACTTGCCATCAGTTCGGCCATCAAGACATCCGAGCAGAGGAGAGGGGAGCAGTGGGAGGTAAGAAGAGCACGCAGACGCCAGGGAGCAGGGTAAGCGCCTTCGGACGACACCATCTTCACGTGCAGCAACTGAACTGCAACAAGACCTGCCGTTCGAGGATCGGGCTCTACAGCCACAGCCGCCGCTGCAGTTCCACCACAGAATGTCTTCCAAGGCGCAATCTCCATTGTCTCCCGAGACAGACGGATGCCAGTACAATGCAATACAGTCACGTCATTAAAGGAACAGCATTTCATTAACCACAGTGTGAATGTAGAAGGCTTGAAATACTGGCTATAGCATTTTGTGGACGAGTTCATCTACTGAGGTTTTGTCATTTTTAGGTTTTATGATATAGTTGTGATTACGGTTCAAAGAGATATGTGAGAATATGAAAGAGAAGAATGTATGTGTGAGAGAAAAGAGAGAGCGGGGAGGGGGAAGAAAAGGGGGGAGAGAGAGAGAGACAGGGAGAGAGAGAGAGAGATTAACAATAGATTTGAATTGAATTGAATTGAATCAAATTGAATTGACCTGTTTCCGTACAAAACATACCACACAGGTCAGGAGACACATCAGTCATCAGACTTTCTTATGGAACTTAGAAGGGAGTGATCAATGAAACTGCTGGAAAAAGTCTCCCCGGCCAAATCTGTCCCATGGGATTTTTTTTATGTACGTTTGCCAAATAATTCCCCCATACACCACACCACCCCCACACCTAGCCTACTCCCCACCACCCACACCCCCACCTTCTCTCCTCTTATCAGCTCTTCTTCAAATGTGCAAACGTTTGATCTGTACCACGCCCAGAATTAATGTGTCCCGTGAGAGTTACTCCCCTTGTCTTAACTTTTTCCGTCCACTTGTATTTACAGGAAGGTGTCACAGGGAGACGAAGCTTTTTTCTTTGTTGTTGTTGTTGTTGTTGTTTTTTGTTGTTGTTGTTTTTTGTTGTTGTTGTTTTTTTTTGTTGTTGTTTGTTATTGTTATTGCTTAAAGCCCAGCCGACCGCGTAGAGCCATATCAGGGTTATAACCGCTTCAAAATATGCATAATGCTTCAACAGGACAAAAAGAAAAGAAAATAAAGAACACATATCAATGCATTCGCGCACGTAATCTGAAGAGATGCCCCTGGCGTTGACCACTCTGTCCAATTTATCACACAGGGATTTTAAAAAACCGTACCTGAGTAATAATTTAAACATAACTAAAGACGCTAAAACATGATTATATACAAATGGGGTTATATTACCTAAATTGCTTCGCATATATTTCCCTAGAGCCAAAAATGCACTGAATACATGCACCCAAATATCAATCCTAAGACAAAGTACATAACATGTACCCAATTATCAATCCTCATGTACCAATTATCAATCCTAAAACACAGTAACATGTACCAATTATCAATCCTAAAACATAGTAACATGTACCAATTATCAATCCTAAAACATAGTAACATGTACCCAATTATCAATCCTAAAACATGGTAACATGTACCCAATTATCAAGCCTAAAACATAGTAACATGTACCCAATTATCAATCCTAAAACATAGTAACATGCACTAATCATCAATCTAAACGCAGTAACATGTACCCAATTATCAGTCCTAAAAATAGTAACATGTACCAATTATCAATCCTAAAACATAGTAACATGTACCCAATGATCAATCCTAAAACATAGTAACATGTACACAATTATCAATCCTAAAACATAGTAACATGCACCTAATCATCAATTCTAATAACATAGTAACATGTACCCAATTATCAATGCTAAAACATAGTAACATGTACCCAATTATCAATCCTAAAACATAGTAACATGTACCCAATTATCAATGCTAAAACATAG
>JAPXFY010000026.1:30040915-30055915 GCA_030674185.1 Monoplex corrugatus
TCTTTCTTTCTTTCTTCTCTCTCTTTCTTTCTTTCTTTCTTTCTCTTTCTTCTTTCTTTCTTCTCTCTCTTTCTTTCTTTCTTTCTTTCTTTCTTTCTTCTTCTCTCTCTCTCTTTCTTTCTTTTCTCTCTCTCTCTCTTTCTTTCTCTCTTCTCTTCTTCTGTCTCTCTTTCTCTCTTCTGTCTCTCTTCTCTCTCTCTGTCTCTCTCTCTTGCTCTGTCTGTCTCGTCTTCTGTCTCTGTCTGTCTCTTCCTCTCTGTCTCTCTGTCTCTTTTTTCTCTCTGTCTCTGTCTCTGTCTCTGTCTTTGTTCTCTGTCTGTCTGTCTCTGTCTCTCTCTCTCTCATTCATTCATTCTGGCTTTGTCTCTATGTCTGTGACTCTGTCTGTCTCTCTGTGTGTCTGTCTGTCTGTGTGTCTGTCTGTCTGTCTGTCTCTCTCTCTCTCTCTCTCTCTCTCTCTCTCTCCTCTCTCACTCATTCACTTACGGACAACAGAAAATATTTAATTAAAGAGGAAACTATCTTTACAACATTATATTTAGGAAATATTACAGATAAGGTTATAACACACACACACACACACACACACACACACACACACACACACACACACACACACACACACACACACACACACACACACACACATATGTTTATGCATATGTATATATATATAAAACGTGTGTTCAGTAAAACCAAGGAAACAATGGAAGCTCAAAACCCGCAACTCACTATCAAACCAAAAAGCAAAAACAAAAACAATAAGCCAAAGATGCTTACAAGAAGGTACCAAGATGCCACTTAAACTGAAAGAAAGGTAGTAACAGATTGATGGAGTCAGTACTGCAAGACGGATTCATTGCATTTGGACACTTCCATAATATGCGCTCCACTCAAATCATCCAGCATTTATCTGGCAGACTCCCTAAGCCTGCAAAAGGACACCGTATATGCTGGCACGGTCTTGGAATGGGAGAGGGGAATGGGCGGGGGGGGGGGGCGTGGGCGCAGGACCTATGAAACGCTAAGCTGGCACCATCAGAATGGTCGAAGCACTAGGATGGGCAGCGAACAGGTCAGTTTTTAATGATGGGGCTTGGGATGGAACTCAAGACATTAGATGTCGAGTCCCTCGGTTATATAGAAATTGAGCCAGCCAGCCAGCCAACCAGCCAGCCAGCCAGCCAGCCAGTCAGCCAACCAGCCAACCAGCCAGCCAGCCAGCCAGCCAACCAGCCAACCAGTCAGCCAGCCAGCCAGCCAGCCAACCAGCCAGCCAGCCAGCCAGCCAACCAGCCAACCAGCCAGCCAGCCAACCAGCCAGCCAGCCAACCATCCAACCAACCAGCCAGCCAGCCAACCAGCCAGCCAGCCAACCAGCCAACCAACCAGCCAGCCAGCCAGCCAACCAGCCAGCCAGCCAGCCAGCCAGCCAGCCAACCAGCCAGCCAGCCAACCAGCCAGACAGCCAGACAGCCAGACAGCCAGCCAGCCAGCCAGCCAACCAGCCAGCCAACCAGCCAGCCAACCAGCCAGCCAGCCAACCAGCCAGCCAGACAGCCAGTCAGACAGCCAGCCAACCAGCCAGCCAGCCAGCCAGACAGCCAGCCAACCAGCCAGCCAGCCAGCCAACCCCCTAAAACAAGGATGGTTGATAAAGGAACGAAGACAACTGAAAAAAGTCAGTTATGTGCAATTGGTTTGTTTGGGTGGTCGGTTGGTTGGTTGGTTGGTTGTTTGCTGCTTGCTTGCTTGCTTGCTTGTTTGTTTTAGCTGCTTGTTTGTTTACTTATTTGTTTGTTTCTTTGTTTGTTTGTTCGTGTTTGCTTGTTTGTGCGTTTGCTTGTTTGTGTGTATGCTTGTTTGTTTGCTTGCTTGCTTGCTTGCTTGCTTGCTTGTTTGTTGATTTGCTTGTTTGCTTATTTGTGTGTATGCGTGTTTATTTGTGTATTTGCTTGTTTGTGTTTGCTTGTTTGTCTATTTGTCTGTCTGTTTGTCTGTCTATTTGTTTGTTTGCTTGCTTGTTTGCTTGCTTTCTTGCTTGCTCGCTTGCTTGCTTGTTTGTTTGTTTGCTTGCTTACTTGCTTGCTTACTTGCTTGCTTACATGCTTGCTTGCATGCTTGCTTGCTTTGATCACAATGGAATAACTGAAATTTGGGCTACTTTCCCTTAAAAGAACTAGTCGCCGCAGCGCAGCGCCACCCGTTTTGCTTTCCTCTTTTTTTTTTGCATTTATTTTCTGTATGCATGCATACGTAAAGAAGTGAAGTTTTCTACAAAATTCTGACAGGGGTAACGCCTTCATTGCCTAGGTATCTTTAACGAGCGCTAAAGTGCCTGCTGCACATAGGACACAGCTTCTCGTCTCATGAGACATACTAGCACCTACATCACCGCCTCACACCACACCCCCACCTTCCTTACCTTTTAGTAGAAGGGGAAGAAAAAAAAAAGTCCTCCTGTCGTATCCGTGATTCGAACACAGGGTTGTCGTGTCATCGGTAGGTATTCTAACCACTGGGCCACAAAGTCTCCACTATGTAAACATAATTAGAAAAAGGATCAAAGACAGCACAGAAAAAAAAAAAACGCCAATGACGTAAAACTTGTTTTTGAGATACAGAAAGCAAATAACGAAGCTAAGAAAGAAATCAAAGACAAAAAAAAAAAACTGGTAATAGTAGTGTACAGATAATTAAAGTAACGACGCTCTAAAAAATCAAAAGGAAACAAAACAAAACAAAACAAAACTCCACGAAAACAAAGGCAATAAAGGAACAACCTTTGATGAAACAAACCAACAAACACACTTTATCCAAAACACAAGAAAATGCTGAATGAACAACAAACGTAGGAGACTCAGAAGAAAAGATAAGGACAAATAAATGAATAACGTTTGATGAAACAAAACAACAAACACACTCACGATAATAAAAAATAAAAAAACCGCTAAGAAAATGATGAATGAAAAACAAACATAGGAACATTAAAGCAGCACACCAATTGTTTTAATTACATTGGCTCAAGCCAAGAAAACTATGAATGAGACACTGGAACGGGTGCGATTGTGGAATGGATGAATCACAGGCCTTCCAATTGGAATGTTTGGGTTTGAACCTGCATAGGTTCTTGCCTACCTGGTGGGTAAAGTGTAGGGTTTGTTATCATCTCCCGGGTCAAAATACACTGCAGACCTGTCCATGCCTGAACCTCCTACGTGTGTAAACACACGCTGAATATCAAATACGCACGTTGATTAAAAGACCCTACCAGCCGTGTCATCAACCCTTGGTGGTTTTTATGGAAACTCAAAAAAATACATATATCACTCGTATTCACACTCCTGAAAGCGGAGGGGGTCCACTGTGTGTCTCCACATCTATATAATCTCACATCTCTATATTCCTACATCTCTCATTATCATCATCAAGCGCCTTGCCACATGGCGTTGGCGATCATGGCCCTCCATATGTAACTATCCCTTGTTGCCACAAGCACATCTTCCACCCTCTCTGTCCTCGGCCACTCCGCAAGTCCTTCCAATATTTTCTCCCTGGGTCTACTCGGCGCTCTCTTTCCCTCCAGCTTTCCTGTTGTGACCAGGTGTTGTAATTCCCCTTTCCTCATAAAATGGCCTATAAGCCTAAATGTTATCCTAATCTTCCTTATGAATGGTCTTCTTGTGTCTGCCTCCATCAAGACTGTCTCGTTTGTTTTCTTTGCTGTCCATGGAACTCTCAACATTCTTCTTAGAAACCACATCTCGGCTGCCTCAATCTCGTTCTGGCTTTGTTTGTTGACTGTCCACGCCTCACAACCGTATAACATTATTGGTTCTACATAACATTCAAGAACTGTGGAAACAAAAACCTACCCGTATTCACAATCCCCAAAACCCCAAAACGGAGGGGGTCCACTCTGTGTTCCCACATCTCTATGTTCCCATATTTCTATGTTTCCACATCTCTAAGTTCCCATATTTCAATGTTCTCACATCTCTATGTTCCCATATTTCTATGTTCTCACATCTCTATGTTCCCATATTTCAATGTTCTCACATCTCTATGTTCCCATATTTCTATGTTTCCACATCTCTATGTTCCCATATTTCAATGTTCTCACATCTCTATGTTCCCATATTTCTATGTTTCCACATCTCTATGTTCCCATATTTCAATGTTCTCACATCTCTATGTTCCCATATTTCAATGTTCTCACATCTCTATGTTCCCATATTTCTATGTTTCCACATCTCTATGTTCCCATATTTCAATGTTCTCACATCTCTATGTTCCCATATTTCAATGTTCTCACATCTCTATGTTCCCATATTTCTATGTTCTCACATCTCCATGTTCCCATATTTCAATGTTCTCACATCTCTATGTTCCCATATTTCAATGTTCTCACATCTCTATGTTCCCATATTTCTATGTTTCCACATCTCTATGTTCCCATATTTCAATGTTCTCACATCTCTATGTTCCCATATTTCAATGTTCTCACATCTCTATGTTCCCATATTTCTATGTTCTCACATCTCCATGTTCCCGTATTTCTATGTTCTCACATCTCCATGTTCCCATATTTCTATGTTCTCACATCTCCATGTTCCCATATTTCTATGTTCTCACATCTGTACGTTCCCATGTCCATGTTCCCATATCTGTACGTTCCCACATCTGTATGTTCCCACGAGTTTATGTTTCTACATCTCTATGTTCTCATAGGCAGGGCACCTGATGATGATGATGATGATGATGATGTTCTCACAGCTCTATGTTCCCACCTTTCTATGTGGAAACAGAGATGTGGGAACATAGAGATGTGGGAATATAGAGACCTGCGACCATAGAAATGAGATGTGGGAACAATGGATAGGGTGTGCAAACCATAGAGATGTGGAAGCATAGAGCTGGACCCAAAGAGAGTATGACTGTCTCAATTTTTTTTTTTTAAGTGATAGACGTAAAAGCCCACTAGTCTATTCCAGGTCACGGGTAAGTTGCAAGTCAAAAGAAATAAAAGAGTAATAAGATGAAACAATACGAAACACGAACTTTCTAATCTTGAAGAATGATACTTGAGCAACAAAGAAAGAATCCAATAACAGAAGGAAAATGTGTATAAAAGACACACGAGAAAAGTAACAGATCTATTAGGCTGAATCTCTCTCTCCCCTTCCTTCCCTGTGTCTCTGTCTCTGTCTCTGTCTCTGTCTCTGTCTCTCTCTCTCTGTCTCTTTCTCTGTCTCTCTCTCACTCTCTGTCTCCCTCTTTGTCTCTCTCGCTTTCTTTCTCTCATTATCTCTCTGTCTCTCTCTCTCTCCGTCCCTCTCTCTCTCTCTCTATGTCTCTCTCTCTCTTTAGCTCTCTCTTTATCTCTCTTTCTCTCTCTCTCTTTCTCTCTATTTCTTTCTCTCTCTTTCTCTCTCGCTCTCTGTTTCTGTCTCTCTGTCTCTGTCTCTGTCTCAATCTCTGTCTCTGTCTCTCTGTCTCTGTCTCTGTCTGTCTCTCTCTCTCTGCACTCTCTCTCTCTCTGTCACTCTCTCTCTCTTTCTCTCTCTCTCTCCCTCTCTCTCTCTCCTCTCTCTCTCTCTCTCTCTCTTTCTTGCTCTCTTTCTGTATCGTCTTTTGTCTTTTTGGATTGTAATTGGATCTCTTTGTCTGCAAAGGTGTACGTCTTCTTCTTCTTCTTCTTCTTTTCAAATTATGCTATTTCTTCTTGTTCTTGACCTTGTTGTTCTTGTTGTTGTTCTTGTTGTTGTTCTTGTTGTTGTTCTTGTTCTTGTTCTTGTTCTTGTTGTTGTTCTTGTTGTTGTTCTTGTTGTTGTTCTTGTTGTTGTTCTTGTTCTTGTTCTTGTTCTTGTTGTTGTTCTTGTTCTTGTTCTTGTTCTTGTTGTTGTTGTTGTTGTTCTTCTTCTTCTTCTTCTTCTTCTTCTTCTTCTTCTTCTTCTTCTTCTTCTTCTTCTTCTTCTTCTTCTTCTTCTTCCTTATTCTTCTTTCTTATTCTTTTTCTTGAAGTTGGGCGATTTCTTCATCTTCTCCTATTCCTTTTCTGCTTGTTCTTCACATTTCCCAGATTATTTTTCTTCGGCTTCTGTTTTCTTTTTTCTTTTTTTTTCTTTTTTTCGAAGCTTCAAGTTTTTCTTCTTGAGATTGGTCCGTCTTTTTTTCAAAATAGTGCCATGTGATAAATATTTCAGTAGGGGTTATCTTAGGTACAGTCTTCTCAGATTTACATTCATAGAAATCTATTTTCCCCCGAGGAATGATTTTACAAAATGCACAATTGTTTATACTTTTTCTTCTACTTCAAATAACACATTGCATATTTGTGTGCAGTTCTAGGTTTGCGTATGAAGCACCTTTCGCCTTCACTGATTTTTTTTTTCATTTCTTTCCCAGAATCTTCAGGAATGTAGCTATTTGGCCTTCATACATAAATACAAGAAAAACTGTTTACAACCCGAATTTCTTTTGAATTAATGCAATAGTCGTTCCAAGAACTTTGCGTACGAAACAGATTTTTTGGGTATTTTTTATTTGATATGCGTTTATAGAAATTTTTAATTGATTTCATGTTCACGACTTTTAGTAACAGCTGAAACATTATGCGATTCTTTTGAATTAATGCAATAGTCATCCTAAGAACTTTGTGTACGATACAGATTTTTTTTAGGTATTTCTTATTTGATATGTGTTTATAGAAATTTCGATTTGATTTCATGTTCACGAATTTTATTTACAGCTGAAACATTATGAGTCTCAAGATCACATCTGAAAGAAATGGCCGACACTGTATGTACAGTGTGGCTTTGTGAGATTGTACACAGGTATATGGCTAATGTCAGGGTCTTTTGTTTGGGTCCTTCTTTGCTATTACTTGGTATTTGTGGAGTTGGCTTGTTCTTATGGAATTATTTCGAGCGTGTGATGAGATGGTGTCTTGAGGCAATTTAACTGACGTTGATTGTGAAGATGTGCATTCTTTGCTGTTCAGGTTGTCTTAACTTGCTTGGTTGTTTGTTGTTGTGTTGTTGTTGTTGTTGTTGTTGTTGTTGTGCTGTTGTTGTTGTTGTTTGTTGTGTGCGTGTGTGTGTGTGTGTGTGTGTGTGTGTGTGTGTGTGTGTGTTAGTGTGTGTGTGTGTGTGTGTGCGTGTGTGTGTATTAGTGTGTTAGTGTGTGTGTGTGTGTGTTAGTGTGCTAGTGTGTGTGTTGTGTGTGTGTGTGTGTGTGTTGTGTGTGTGTGTGTTGTGTGTGTGTGTTGTGTGTTGTTTTTGTTTTTGGATATGTGTGTGTTTGTTCGTGTGTTGTTGTTGTTGTTGTTGTTGTTGTTGTTGTCGTTGTCGTTTTTGTTGTTGTTGTTGTGTGTTTGTGTGTGAGTGTGTGTGACTGTACGTCTGTGTGTGTGTCTCTGCGTGTGTGTGTGTCTGTGTCTGTATGTGTGTGTCTGTGTCTGTGTCGGTTAGTGTGTTGTGTTTGTTTTTTGTTTATGTGTGTTTGTTCTTGTGTTTATGTTGTTGTTGTTGTTGTTGTGTTGTTATGGTTGCTGCTGCTGCTGTTGCTGTTGTTACAGACAAAGAATTATAAGGAAGCTTGGGAAGGAAAAATATTAGCACTTAAAATGAGCCACGTGAAGAAATTGTTCAAACACTGTTCAATAATGAACTGTTTTTTTCCTAAAAAGTGTACATGCGTGTGTATGAGTCTGTGTGTGTGTGTGAGTGTGTGTGTGTGTGTGTGTGTGTGTGTGTGGTTTGTGTGTGTGTGGTGTGTGTGTGTGTTTGTTTGTGTGTGTATGTGTATGTGTGTGTGTATGTGTATGTGTGCGTATGTGTATTGTGTGTGTGTATGTGTGTGTTTATGTGTGTGTGTGTGTGTGTGTGTGTGTGTGTGTGTGTGTGTGTGTGTGTGTGTGTGTGTGTGTATGTGTGTGTGTGTGTGTGTGTGTGGATATATGCCTCTGTGTGTGAGAGTTTGTGTTGCGTGTGTACATGTATGCGCTCGCGCTTGCCTGTGTGCGTGCACTTGCGTGTGAGCATTTGTTTGTTTGTTTTTTGTTTGTTTGTTTGATGTTGTTGTTGTTGTCGTTGGGTTTTTTTTATCTTTGCATTTAAATCTGTGTCTGTCTGACAGTCTGTCTGTCAGTCTATCTCCGTCTCTACGTCTGTGTGTATGTGAATCTGTGTGCTTTCCGTCTTTTTTTCGTAATCTTCTTCAAGCTAATTTTGTTTAAGTTTCGCTCGCCATTGTTTTTATTGACTCAGCCGCCAGTGCGCCTAACGCAATACCTTATGCAAACAACACGCCATTCCATCTTTCATTCAAAGCCCGCAGTTAGCCGCAAATCACTTTCCCCAAGCCGGTCAGCTCAAGGAGAAAATTACACAGTGGGTGGGTTGGGGGGGGGGGGGAGAACCTGGAAAAATAGAAACAAAACTCGAAAGAGAAAGAGAGAGAGAGGGATAGGGTGAAAGAGAGAGAGAGAGAGAGAGAGACAAACAGACAGACAGACAGACAGAGACAGACAGAGACAGAGAGAGCGAGGCAGAGAGAGCGAGACAGAGAGCGAGACAGAGAGAGAGAGAGAGACAGATAGACAGACGGAGAGAGAGAGAGAGAGAAAGAGAAAGAAAGAGAGAGATAGGGAAAGAGAGGAAGAGAGAGAGAGAGAGAAGAGAGTTATAGAGATACAGAGAGAGAGACGGACAAACAGACGGACAGACAGAGAGAGAGATACAGAGAGATAGAGAAAGAGAGAGATAAAAAGAGAGAAGAGACAGACAGACAGAGACAGACAGACAGAGGAAGACAGACAGACAGACAGAGAAAAAGAGGAAAGAGATGGGGAAAGACACAGAGACAGGAAAGGGAGGTAGAGAGATACACAGAGACAGACAACAGACGGACAGACAGAGAGACACAGAGAGAGGTACACAGAGAGAGAGAGAGAGAGAGAAAGAGATAAGAAAGAGAGAGGAGACACACAGACAGACAGACAGTCAGACAGACAGACAGATACAGATAGACAGGCAGGCAGGCAGGCAAGCAGGCAAGCAAACAGACAGGCAGGCAGGAAGACAGGCAGACAGACAGATACAGACAGACAGACAGACAAAAAAATCCGATTCGTATTCAGAAAATTTGTTCATTTAACCCTTTGACTCCCGCACCCTATCCACTAACTGCAAAAAATTCACCCTTTGATTCCCTCACCCTATCCACCAGCTTCATGCAGGAAACTGGTGGATAGGGTGAGGGAACCAAGGTTAAAGTTTTTGCTTTGTAGCATGGTTGGCAATGTAGGATGCTGGTGGACAGCGTGGTGGAGTCAAAGAGTTAGCACACTGCAGATGCATTGCAAATGTTTCATAACATATTGATGAGTGGCGAGAAACTGATAACAGTCGGACAACAGAAGGTCTTCAGAAGAGAAACCCCCGTCAAGCAAGTGTTTCGCCCCTTCGCTCATTCATCATCATCATCATCATCAGGTGCCTTGCCGCATGGCGTTGGCGATTATCGACTTCCATCTGTCTCTATCACTTGTTGCCTCAAGCATCTCTTCCAACCTCCTTGTCCCCAGCCACTCTGCAAGTCCATCTAGTATCTTCTCCCTGGGTCTACCCGGTGCTCTCTTTCCCTCCAGCTTTCCCGTTGTGACCAGTGCTCCGATTCCCTTTCCTCATAAAATGGCCTATAAATGTTGCCTGTCTTTTCCTAATCTTCCTTATGAATGATCTACTTGTGTCTGCCTCCATCAAGACTGTCTCGTTTGTTTTCTTTGCTGTCCATGGAACTCTCAACATTTTCTTAGAAACCACATGTCGGCTGCCTCATCTTGTTCTAGCTTTGTTTGTTACAGTGAGTGAAATGAAGATGCATTGTGGATACATTGAAGATGCTTTACAGCAAGAATGGGCTGAACAAAAACAACAACAACAAATATAATAGTGATGTTAAGCTGCATTTGAAAGGAATTATTCTACTGCAGAACACATGTTTAGATTATGAGTTCTAGTACTTGAATGTTATATAGAACCAATACTGTTGTACGGATGGACAGTCAACAAGCAAAGCCAGGGCAGGATCGAGGCAGCCGAGATGTGGTTTTCTCAGAAGAATATTGAGAGTTCCATGGGCAGCAAAGAAAACAAACGAGACAGTCTTGATGGAGGCAGACACAAGTAGATCACTCATAAGGAAGATTAGGAAAAGACAGGCAACATTTATAGGCCATTTTATGAGGAAGGGGGATTTGGAGCACCTGGTCACAACGGGAAAGCTGGAGGGAAAGAGAGCACCAGGTAGACCCAGGGAGAGAATGCTGGACGGACTTGCAGAGTGGCTGGGGATGAAGAGGGTGGGGGAGATGCTGAGGGCAACGAGAGATAGAGACGGTTGGAAGTCCATGGTCGCCAACGCCATGCGGCAGGGCACCTGATGATGATGATGATGACTACGGGAAAAAAACAATTTTCTTTTAACCGTAAATCGCACTTTGCACTTCCAGACTGTGAGAAGGCCTTTGATTTCATAAACAGATGACTACTTTGGTGTTTCCCTGGGAAAATGTCATAGAAGGGAAATTATGCAGATGTATAATAAGCATTGTATAACAAAGTTAGTAAGTGAGAACCAGATGTGGGTCGAAGTAGATTGATTACGTCAGTTGTCCTCATGGTATGAAACAGGGTGACGTAAGTGGTTTCACTTCTGTTTTCCATTTTTATGTATAAAATGGCTATCAAAGCAATAGAAAACGGTTAGCAAGTTCTTTTTTGTTTGGTTTTGTTTTGAATTTTTGGTGTTGTTTTGTTTTGTTTTTAACTCGTTGGCGATGCTCCACAGCTCAGGCTGAGGAGCTCTGTCTCTTGCCTGTGACGCTCCGCAGCCGAAGCTGCAGAGATGGTATGATTTTCTTTTTACCGAAACTATTTGCTTATTAGCGTAAGAGAGACTATGCTGACAGCACAGTTTAACCACTTTTCTAAATAGATTTCTTTCCCTTCGACCGTAGGAGACTGTTGGAAATCTATATTTGGCTTGTTTTCGGGGTACCCCAAACAAAGGAATTTTGAACAGTCAAAATGGCAGCGAGTGAGCGATACACGTTGAAAGAGGTTCTCGAAATGATTTTTGCAAGACGGTTCAGATATTTAAAGTGGTTCCAGTGACACAGAAATAACATTTTCGGAGACTGGGGATGTGGATGTTGGTCCGATGATGATTTTGATAGTGACGATGAGCAAGAACTAGCGGGTGATGTGTAGTGATGTGATTGGAGGAGACAAGAACGTTAAGTACTGACTTGTGATGTCGCTGATGGGCCTTCTGTAGTGCAAACCACCATGTTTGATGATGAACCAGACCCAGATCAGATGTATGACTGGGTCAGAGACACTGCCAATTTTCTGCTTACTGCTTCCATTTTTGTGGGAATCCTTGTTTGAACCTGCCAGATGATGGCACCGGACACGTCCCACTCCTGGCTATTTTTATCGAATCTTCATCACTCCAGAGTTGATAAAAAAATGTTGAAAGCAGAAGCAAACAGATATGCTGCACTGTCATTGCAGAAAAAAAAGAGACACAAATGAATTGACACCAAGGATCAGTATGCAATAAATGGAAGCCAGTGATCCTGGAAGAAATGGGATATTTTGTTGCGATACGTGTCCACATGGGATAGGATGGAAAAGGCCGCCTTCCAATTCAGCGGCGGGGCGACCATCCCCAACCCAGGCGGGTCACAAGTGGTGGATAGTGAAGCCCTTCAGATTTGGAGGGTGGCTGTGAATAAGCTAGCTTGCTAGCAAATAAGCAGTCCCGGACCAAACTGGCGGTGTTCCTATCAGGACGGGGTGGGGTAGCAGGTGGCACTGCTATCCTTAAAAAATGCCCCAGGTGTCCTATGACGGGTTCATCAGCGGGTAAGGGCCGATAGAAGCCCTAGCTATGGGGTGGGATCCTCGGAGAAACAATCCCCCCTGTGCTCCCAGGGCAGGACGTATGGGCCAGGAGCTAAGGGCGGGGCAACCCCTACAGAAAACCTAGAAGGCTGAAGACAGAGGTACTGGGCCAGCGTGCGCCTTCTAACAAACCACGGTACCATGCACTTTTCGCATAATGGCTACTATGGAAGCCAATGATCCTGGAAGAAATGGGATATTTTGTTGCGATACTTTATCCACATAGGATTTGTCCAAAAAACCAAAGATCACTGACTGCTAGTCGACCGACCCTTCTCTCCACACCACCTTTGCCTCAAGACTCATGTTTACAGAAGATTCCTTGAGCCAGCGCAAAACCCCATACGCTGACAAAGTCTTGAAATGGAAGGGCGAAGGTGGATGGAGGATGGGGAACAAGATCCATGAAACATTAAGCTGACACACCTGAATGATTGGAGCATTAAGAGGGGCATTTATATATAAATGCAAAATAGACAAGTGTGTTCCAAATATACATGCTTTCCAAAGAATGCTAAACCAGAGATTCAAAATTGCACAATATAATGCCAAAATAAACTTTCGCTTGTCCTTTTTTTAATGCTTAGTGGAATAACTATAGATCAATGTTCCTTGTGTAAAAAACAACTTTCTTCATGACATGTTTCTTAAATATTGATGTACATAATGAAATCATCATTGATTTGAATATTGTTTTATATAGTTTTGTAGGCTGTATGTTTTCTTTTCTTTTTTTTATGTAAACAATTATTATGAATTGAAATTGTTTTTCTTGTTCTGTTCTGTTACAACATTGTTTATTGATATCTATTCCTGTTAAAAATGAATAAAAAAAAAAAGGTGAAAAAAAATAAAGATGAAAAAAAATGAAGATGGGCAAGGAACAGGCCAGTCTTTATATTGCGTGCTGGAATTGAACTCGAGATATCAGATCTTGAATCCCTGCCTCTAGGACACAGTAGTTCACCTACAAAGACAGCTGAACAGTTGTTAAGTTGACCTACAAACACTAGTTGATACATGTTTATAGTTGGCCTACAAATACATTAGCTTGAACAGTTATAGTTGACCTACAAACACAGTTGAACAGTTATAGTTGTGCCTACAAATACAGCTGAACAAGATTGAAGTTGACCTACAAACACTGTTGAACAGTTATAGTTGACCTACAAACATTGTTGAAACAGATTTATAGTTGACTACAAACACAGTTGAACAGTTATAGTGTTGACCTACAAACACAGTTGAACAGTTATAGTTGACCTACAAACACAGTTGAACAGTTATAGTTGACCTACAAACACAGTTGAACAGTTATAGTTGACCTACAAAACATCATGTTGAACAACAGTTATAGTTTTGACCTACAAACTACAGTTGAACAGTTATTAGTTGACCTACAAACACAGTTGAACAGTTATAGTTGACCTACAAACACAGTTGAACAGTTATAGTTGACCTACAAACACAGTTGAACAGTTATAGTTGACCTGCAAACACAGTTTTGACCTACAAACACAGTTGAACAGTTATAGTTGACCCACAAACAGAGTTGAACAGTTATAGTTGACCTACAAACACAGTTGAACAGTTATAGTTGACCTACAAAACACAGTTGAACAGTTAATAGTTGACCTACAAACACAGTTGAACAGTTATAGTTGACCTGCAAACACAGTTTGACCTACAAACACAGTTGAACAGTTATAGTTGACCCACAAACAGAGTTGAACAGTTATAGTTGACCTACAAACACAGTTGAACAGTTATAGTTGACCTACAAACACAGTTGAACAGTTATAGTTGACCTGCAAACACAGTTTTGACCTACAAACACAGTTGAACAGTTATAGTTGACCCACAAACAGAGTTGAACAGTTACAGTTGGCCTACAAACACAGTTGAACAGTGACAGTTGACCTACAAACACAGTTGAATTATTGCAGTTGACCTACAAACACAGTTGAACAGTTATAGTTGACCTAAAAACGCAGTTGAACAGTTACAGTTGACCTACAAACACAGTTAAACAGTTACAGTTGACCTACAAACACAGTTAAACAGTTACAGTTGACCTACAAACACAGTTAAACAGTTACAGTTGACCTAAAAACACAGTTGAACAGTTACAGTTGACCTACAAACACAGTTAAACAGTTACAATTGACATACAAACACAGTTAAACAGTTACAGTTGACCTACAAACACAGTTGAACAGTTACAGTTGACCTACAAACACAGTTAAACAGTTACAGTTGACCTACAAACACAGCTTGAACAGTTATAGTTGACCTACATACAGATTGAACAGTTATAGTTGACCTACAAACACAGCTGAACAGTTTACAGTTGACCTACAAACACAGTTAACAGTTACAGTTGACCTACAAACACAGTTAAACAGTTACAATTGACCTACAAACACAGCTGAACAGTTATAGTTGACCTACATACAGAGTTGAACAGTTATAGTTGACCTATAAACATAATTTAAGAGTTGTAGTTGGACCACAAACACAGCTGAACAGTAGTAGTTGGACCACAAACACAGCTGAACAGTAGTAGTTGGACCACAAACACAGCTGAACAGTAGTAGTTGGACCACAAACACAGCTGAACAGTAGTAGTTGGCTACAAACACAGCTGAACAGTAGTAGTTGGCTACAAAACACAGCTGAACAGTAGTAGTTGGCTACAAACACAGCTGAACAGTAGTAGTTGGCTACAAACACACTGAACAGTAGTAGTTGGCTACGAACACAGGTGAACAGTAGTAGTTGGCTACAAACACAGCTGAACAGTAGTAGTTGGCTACGAACACAGGTGAACAGTAGTAGTTGGCTACAAACACAGTGAACAGTAGTAGTTGGCTACAAACACAGCTGAACAGTAGTAGTTGGACCACAAACACAGCTGAACAGTAGTAGTTGGCTACAAACACAGCTGAACAGTAGTAGTTGGACCACAAACACAGCTGAACAGTAGTAGTTGGACCACAAACACAGCTGAACAGTAGTAGTTGGC
>JAPXFY010000026.1:30063415-30068415 GCA_030674185.1 Monoplex corrugatus
GCTTTTCTATCTATACATGTTTCCGATCTAAACAATTTTCTATCCATACCTATTTCCATTCTAAACAAATATTCTATCTATACCTGTTTCCAATACAACTATTCTATTTCTACCTGCTTCCAGTCTAAACACCTTTTCTATCTAAACAACTGTTCTATCTATACCTGTTTCCAGTCTATACAACTATTCTATCTATACCAGTTTCCAATCTATACAACTATTCTATCTATACCTGTTTCCAATATAAACAGCTATTCTATTTCTACTTGCTTCCAGTCTAAACACCTATTCTATGTATACCTGTTTCCGGTCTGTCTAAACAATTATTCTATCTATATCTGTTTCCAATCTAAACAACTATTATATCTATGCATGTTTCCAATCTAAACAACTATTCTATCTATACCTGTTCCCAATATAGATAACTATTCTCTCTATACCCATTTCCAATCTAAACAACTATTCTATATATATACCTGTTTCCAATCTAAGCAACTATTCTATCTGTACATGTTTCCAGTCTTAACAACTATTCTATCTATACATGTTTCCAGTCGAACCAACTATTCTATCTTAACCCGTTTTTAATCTAAACAAGTATTCTATCTATACCAGTTGCCAATATAAACACCTATTCTATCTATACCTGTTTTCAGTCTAACCAACTACTCCATTATGCCTGCTTTCCAAACTAAACCAACTACTCTATTATGCCTGTTTTCCAAACCAAACAACTGTTCTATCTATACCTGTTTCCAATCTAAACAATTATTCTATCTATACCAGTTGCCAACGTAAATAACTATTCTATCTATACCTGTTTCCAATCTAACCAAGTATTCAATCTATACCTGTTTCCAAACTAAATAACTATTCTATCTACACCCATTACAATATAAACAACTATTCTATCTATACCTATTTCCGGACTAAATAACTATTCTATCTATACCTATTTCTGGACTAAATTACTATTCTATCTATACCTATTTCCGGACTAAATAACTATTCTGTCTATACCTATTTCCGGACTAAATAACTATTCTATCTATACCTATTTCTGGACTAAATTACTATTCTATCTATACCTATTTCCGGACTAAATTATTATTCTGTCTATACCTATTTCCGGACTAAATAACTATTCTATCTATACCTATTTCCGGACTAAATAACTATTCTATCTATACCTATTTCCGGACTAAATAACTATTCTATCTATACCTATTTCCGGACTAAATAACTATTCTATCTATACCTATTTCCGGACTAAATAACTATTCTATCTATACCTATTTCCGGACTAAACAACTATTCTATCTATACCTATTTCCAGTCTAAATAACTATTCTATCTATACCTATTTCCGGACTAAACAACTATTCTATCTATACCTATTTCTGGGCTAAATAACTATTCTATCTATACCTATTTCCGGACTAAATAACTATTCTATTTATACCTATTTCTGGACTAAATAACTATTCTGTCTATACCTATTTCCGGACTAAATAACTATTCTATCTATACCTATTTCCGGACTAAATAACTATTCTGTCTATACCTATTTCCGGACTAAATAACTATTCTATCTATACCTATTTCCGGACTAAATAACTATTCTGTCTATACCTATTTCCGGACTAAATAATTATTCTGTCTATACCTATTTCCGGACTAAATAACTATTCTATCTATACCTATTTCCGGACTAAATAACTATTCTGTCTATACCTATTTCCGGACTAAATAACTATTCTGTCTATACCTATTTCCGGACTAAATAATTATTCTGTCTATACCTATTTCCGGACTAAATAACTATTCTATCTATACCTATTTCCGGACTAAATAACTATTCTGTCTATACCTATTTCCGGACTAAATAACTATTCTGTCTATACCTATTTCCGGACTAAATAACTATTCTATCTATACCTATTTCCGGACTAAATAACTATTCTATCTATACCTATTTCCTGTCTAAATAACTATTCTATCTATACCTATTTCCGGACTAAATAACTATTCTATCTATACGCATTTCCACTCTAAACAACTATTCTATAATGTATATACGCATTTCAGTCTAAACAACTATACTATCTATACCTATTTCCAGTCTAAATAACTATTCTATCTATACCTGATGTAGGGTAAGGGAGGGGCAAAAGAGAAGAGACATGTTTGGAAAGGGGAAGGGGAAGGGGACAGTAGACAGGGATGGAAAAGGAAGGGGGTGGGAGTCAGGATCAATACAGATGTAATTGTGTGACGTGTATGGTGACTGGGGAGGGACAGAAATACAATCAAGGGGAGTTGACTTTTCTCCTTCACTTTCTGATAGCACTTTGATGTACTCGTTTGCCTATTTCATCTTTTCTTAAATAAAGGCCGGTGATGGAATACATTGACAGAAAAGTCTGTCTGTGTTGTTTTGTGTGTGTGTGTGTGTGTGTGTGTGTGTGTGTGTGTGTGTGTGGTGTGTGTGTGTGTTGTGTGTTTGTGTGTGTGTGTGTGTGTGTGTTGTTTGTGTGTCGGTCTGTGTGTGTGTGTGTGTGTGTGTGTGTGTCTGTCTGTCTGTGTCTGTGTGTATTTGTGTGTGTGTGTGTGTGTGTGTGTCTGTGTGTGTGTGTGGAGAGACGCATACCATGGAAAGATAACTTGGGAGTGGAGAAAGAGACTGAGAGAGAGAGAGAGGGAGAGAGAGACAGAGACAGAGAGAGAGAGAAAGACAGAGAGAGAGACAGAGACAGACAGAGAGAGAGAAGGATGACACACAAAGACAAATCATAGACTTCAATAAAGAGACAAACAACTGTCTAAGCCACCTACATATATCATCGCTTTGCTATACCTCACAACTTGTGAGCATACAGAGATAGATAGTGTTGCTGTGTCTTTCAAACAGCTTCAATCCTTTGTTGTGGTAAATTCCTGTTATCAGAAAAACAAAACGTGACAATCCATCAAATTACAGACAATTCTGAATGGGGACGCAAAAATCCCCGATCAAAATTGTCTGTAAGTTGATCAGATGTATCCGAAATTGAAACAGATAATCCAAGAGATTTAAGAAGATAGTCCCATCTTTGTCAATTAAACCAATAGAAATAAGAACGAAGTGTCACCATATCAATACAATCGTATTCACCAACCAGCAATCCTTACCTTCTCTCAACTTTATTTGGAGTTGTAATGGCATATTATGACAGAAAAAAATCGGATCGATGCTGAAGCTGCGATAGGTCAGACGATGGCTGAGTTGCCAGTTGACGCAGCTATTATATCAATAGACGCAGTAGGATGAGACAGAATCGAAAAAGAGAAGAAGTGAAACACGTATATCGGGACGGTAAAGGAGGAGTAGATAGGTAGTGGAATGGGGTGGAGGGGGTGGGAGTAGAGGAATGGGGTGGAGGGGATGGGGTAGTGGAATGGGGTGGGGGTGGTAATCAGGATCAATACAGATGTAATTTATGTGGACGTGTATAGTGACTGGAAGGACAGAAGTACAATCAAGGGAGTGGGGGGGTGATTTCCCTTTACTTTAGATAGCACTTTGACGTACTAGTTCACTTCTTTAATCCTTTCTTAAATAAGGAGTGGTGGTGGTGGTGGGGTGGTCTTGCATTGACAGAGATGGTTCTCCTTGTGTGTGTGTGCGAGTGTGTGTGTGCCGTGTGTGCGTATGTATGCACATACTAGCAAACCACAAACTAACACACACACACACACACACACACACACACACACACACAGGATAAGATATGACCAAAACTGAAACAGATAATCCAAGAGACTTGAGAATATGCTCATAACTTTGTCAATTAAAACGATGGAAACAAGAACGAAGTGTCACCATATCATTACAATCGTATTCACCAACCAGCAATCCTTACCTTCTCTCAGCTTCATTTTGAGTCGTAATGGCATTAATATGACAGAAAAAAATTGGATCAATGCTGAAGCTATGATAGACCAGACGACAGCTGAGTTGCCACTTTAGGACAACAATTATACTTATAGATAAAACAGGGTGAGAGAGGTGAGAAAGACAAGAGAACTGTACAGGGAGAGAACTGAGGATAGTAGACAGGGAGTGGAATAGGGCAATGATAGGCCAGACGATAGCTGAGTTGCCTAGTTACGCATCTATTATATCTATAGACAAAGTAGGGTGAGAAAGAATCGAAAATGAAAAGAGGAAAAAAAATAAAACATACATAGAGACGGTAAAGGAAGAGTAGATTGGTAGCGGACAGATAAGGGGTGGGTGGGAGTAGTGGAATGGGGGTGGGTGGGATGTAGTGGAATGGGGGGGTGGGAGTAGTGGAATGAGGGTGGGAGTAGTGAATGGGGAAGGGAGTAGTGGATGGAGGGTGGAGCAGTGAATGGGGTGGGAGTAGTGGAATGGGTGCTAGTGAAGGGGGAGGGTAGAAGTAAGTGGAATGGTGGTGGGAGTATGTGGAATGGGGTGTGGAGCAGTGAGAATGGGGGGTGGGAGTAGTGGAATGGGGGGTGCGAGTGTGGAATGGGTTGGGGGAGGGAGTCAGGATCAATTACAGATGTAATATTGTGGACGTGTATAGTGACTGTGAAGGACAGAAGTACAAAACTAAAGGGAGGGGTGTGTGTTGACTTGTGTCCTTTACTTTCAGATAGCAGTCTGACGTACTGGTTTGCCTAATGACGTATTTTGTTTTAAATTAAGTGTGGTGGTGGTCTGTAGGGACAGAAGAGTGAGTCTGTGTGTGTATGTGTGTGAGTGTATGTATGCATGCACATAGTTACACACACACACAACAACACACACAACACACACACACACACACACACACACACACACACACACGCACGACACACACACGCAACACACAACACAAACACACACACACTCCACGCACGACACACACACAAAAACACACACAGACTCAACCCAGTCATCTCTCTACTCATTTTTTTTCTTTCACTTAGAGCCAAAAGTTAATCAAGAAAAA
>JAPXFY010000026.1:30073415-30075915 GCA_030674185.1 Monoplex corrugatus
CAGTGTATTAGATGATTTGCCTCAATTATTAAATCAGGTCTTGTGTCTGTATCAAAAGACTGTAAGGCATATAATACAGATTTTGAATCAACAAAGAGAACTACTTTGAAAGACACAGGCCGAAGGCTTATTAAATAATGCAACGCTTGAACAACAGCGACCAGTTCTGCTGTATATATAGATACATTTGTCCCAATGAAAAAAGACTTTTTAATGTTAAATTCTGGAACATAAAACGCTGCTCCAGCACTCTGATTTGCTAAGACTGACCCATCGGTAAAAATGTGGAGGTGGGTACGGTACTTTTCATCGATGTGTTCACAAACTGTGGATAGCGTAATGTTGACATTATCATCTTTTTTAACGTCTGCATAATCGAGATCAAACGTGGCCTTTAGCATTTCCCATGTAGGGATAGGCGTTAACATTGGTTTTTTGGCTATTTCATCCATAGTTATGCTGGATTGTTTGATCAGGTCAGATATGTAAGTTGCGATGAAATGTTTTTTGCTCGTTTTGGAAAGTCAATATCAGACCTGATTTTAATTTCTTTGCTCACAAAATTATTCGCTTGTGAAGTAGTTCTGATTGCAAACTTTGCTGTAGCTAGCTCACGATGGTTGTTTAGAGGTAGAATTCCAGCAGCTTTGTACGTTACCAGAGTAGAAGCATGAGTTGGTACACCTAGTGCAATTTTAAGACTTTTGCAGTCCAAGTTCTGAATCTTTTTTAGTAAATATTTAGGTGCATTGAAAAAAATTTCTTGCGCGTAGGATAATTTAGACCTGACCAGCGCTGTTGCCAGATGAATCAGTATATTTGTATCCATTCCCCAGGGTAATTTGCTTATTATCTTTAGAAAATTTAAGGTTTTTCGTGCTTTTGTTAAAATATAATCAAAATGGATATTCCAGCTTAATTTCGACGTGATGTAAACTCCCAGAAATTTTACGACCTGTTTGTAATTTAACACATCACCAAGCAATTTGAAAGTAGGTAAGTTATTTGAGTTACCACCAGGATCAAACAGCATCATGTTAGTTTTTTCTGCCGACAATGACAGACCATTTTCTAACATATAGTTTCCAAGGTTATCAAGATCAATTTGATACAACTTCCTGATGTAATTCCGTGTTCTCTGTGGAGTTGTCTTTTTTAAAGTGATATTCATCCAAGTACATATATCATCAGCATACTGTACTAAAACAACACGATTTGAAAGAGCTTTAGGAAGATCCTGTATAAGGATATTAAACAAAATAGGTGCTATCACTGAACCTTGTGGAATCCCCATGTCAAGGCATCGTGAAGTAGAATAACTAGCTCCCACTCTAGCCCGTATTGTTCTATTAGCTAAAAAAGATTTAATGTAATTGTACATATTACCAGATAAACCAACAGATTTTAGCTTGAACAATAGACGTTTATGCCAAACTTGATCGTAAGCTTTTTTTACATCAAAGAAAGTAGCTAAAACACTTTTTCTGCGGGCAAACTGTTGTTTGATCTGAGTTGTAAGTTTAACCAGGTGTTCAACTGCAGATCTCCCTTTTCTAAAACCCGCCTGGTTTACCGGAATAACATTATTTTTATCACAGTAGTGTAAAAGTCTGTTTAAGATCAATCTTTCCATTAGTTTGCTCGTGTGGGACGTCAAAGCAATGGGTCTGTAACTGTTTTTATCAGTTTTCGATTTTCCTGCTTTTAATATCGGTATAACTATAGACTTTTGCCAGATTTGTGGTACAGTTCCGTTAACCCAGCATTTCTGCAGAATTTTGTGTAGGAAAATAAGATAGTTTTCAGGGAGATGTTTAATCATTTCAGTCGAAACTGCATCAACACCTACCGAACTCGTTTTGTTGTGTAGAGACAGTATTGTGTTTTTTAGCTCTTCTAAGGTGATTGGAGAATTAAACCAGAGATCATTCTGAGGTATTGGATCAGTGTAGATTGGGTTGTTATCTTCCATTTCTCTGTGATGTTTGCAGTCTGAAGATAAACCTTCAACTTTACTGTTTTTAGCAAATAATTCCACAAAAGTTTCTGCTTTGTCCATGTCTGAAGGAAATGTGTTACATGTTTCTATTATTATCGGACACCTTTGTAGGTTGGTTCCATTCTTCATTTGATTCATTTTCGTCCAGACTTTATGAAAATCTTTGAAATCTGAAATTTGTTTTGTGCAGAATGATGCCCAATAATCTTTCTTTGCTTCAGCGATGGTTTTGTTACATTGGATGTTAGCTTTTTTCATTTCCACATGATCTTCAGGTTTCCGGCTTTTGATGTAGATTTTGAATTTCTCCCTTTTATATTGAACTGCTTTCTCACATGCCTCTGTCCACCAAACATTACCCAATCGATTATTCGATCTAGAAGTTTTGAGTTTCGGAATTGATATGTCTGCAGCGGCTAGAATTGACTCTTGGAATTTAGAAAACATAATGTCTACATTTTCACTTTCATAATGTCTGTAATCCTGATTAGCAAGAGTAGT
>JAPXFY010000026.1:30085915-30088415 GCA_030674185.1 Monoplex corrugatus
ATCTGAAACAAGACCCACAAAAACTAAGAGTACAGGCTCACTCAATCAACTTCTCTTCAGTTGCCGAGACCAAGGTCTCGGACAGCATGCTCCATAAATGTCAAATCGAATTCCGCAGACCGATCCAGCTTTTACATGGGTCGTCGTGTCGATTAGGCCTATAGTAATCGCAAAAGGCGGCATGGGGTTAGGATTCGGCACGCAATCATGCTGCCTGTAAAAGCAAACAATTTTCGGTCAGGCGTGAGAAAGCACGTAGTGGTGCCTGGGATTGTGGGCAATGGTGATCTGTCTTCAGGACAGGAGAGAAAAATGGTGAAGCAGTATTTAGGTACCCTTCATCCAAAAAGCGAATGCAACTTTTATCATTTTCTTCATACTATGTGGGTTTCAAACAGTTGAAGAAACTCTACGAAACAATCTTTCACCCCTACACGATTCTCTAAATAAATATATTTTCCTGCTGTTTTCAGTTCTCCGTTTCAGTTTCAGTTTCAATTTTTCAAGATGACGTCTCCGCGCTTGGAATGAATTCCATATGCGCTAACGTCACAGGTGCTGTGTGATGGAGAAGATAGGGAATGGTCACGGCACAAGCCTTAAGCCTGCACATAAACCCATGAGCTGGCCAGGTCCTGAGGTCCTACCTAGATAGTTCCATAACCCTGGGGTCGTAGGGAAGTGGGGTGACAGAGACTTCAACTTTTCCCGTGGCCAGCACCACGAGGGCGGTGCCCATCCCCTCTCTCTCTCTTCAAATTCATATTTATGTTCACATTTTTTAACCCAAGTCTTCAGAAAGGCAAGAATGCTAACTGGTCTTCAAGGGGTGGGACCTGGGAAATCAACCTCTCTCTCCAATGTTTTACACCAAGGCAACCGGGCAATGCCCTGCTCTTCACGATTTTCAACTGCCGTGGGATTTTTTAACGTGCACAGCCAGAAGGCACACGGGTCCGACTCGTTTTTCGTCCCCTTCCAAAGGACTAAAAGCTCTCGGAATTTCCGAAATATTACTAAATCCAAAAACTAATGACTGTCTTACTAGTTCCTACGTGAAAATATTTCTTATTGTTATGTGTGCTGCTGCGAAATGGTTTTCATTTCATGAAGCTTTTTCAGTTTCAGTTTCAGTTTCTCAAGACGACGTCTCCGCGCTCGGAACGAATTCAGTATGCACTAACCTCACAGGTGCTATGTGTATGGTGATCATGGCACACGCCTTATGTCTGCACATAAATCCGTGAGCTGGCCAGGTCCTGAGGCCCTACCATGCCTATGTTTGATCTAGTCTGTCTTTCTTGAAGCAAACTAAGAAGTTAATTGAACTGGTCAAATCTCAGTGTTTCGGATAGATCCCTTCAACAACAGAAATGCATTGTTTTTGAAGGGAAATACAGTATGTATAAAGTCACCGCTTCTTCACCTCAGAATAGGACAGGCGTTATTTCTACCCTGTGCTGATTCGTTAACAAGAAATATGCTAAGCAGGAGAGCTATACTTCTGTTGATTAACCCTTTGACCCCGCACCCTGTCCACCAGCATCCTGCTTCGTCAACCATGCTATCAAAGCAAAAACTTAACCCTTTGACTCCCTCATCCTATCCACCAGCTTCCTGCAGGGGGCTGGTGGATAGGGTAAGGGATTCAAAAGATTAAGTCTTTTTGCAGTTGGTGTATAAGTGCGGGAGTCAAATGGTTAATTGAAAAACCAAACGCGATGTGGAGTAGGGATTAAGTAATGAAGGTCCTGTCATATTTGGATAGGATTAAAGATAGGGTTTGTATTCATAAATCAATGGTTTCGTTATTAATTATCATTCATTCACTCAGTATTTAGTATTGGAGGACGTCGGCTGTGGTCTGGCATGGAGAGGGATGGGCTCCGCCATGCGACATTGCCCAAGACACACTAAATGAAGATAACAACATGACCAAGCTAAAAGTCATCTGGAACGACAAGAATATCGCTATTGGCTCCAAGATCAGACTGATGCTTTCCCTGGTCATGTCAATATTTTTGTATGCATGCGAAACATGGACCATAACAGCAGACATTGAAAGAAGGATACAGGCAATGGAGATGAGATGCTTCCGCAAACTCCTTGGTATCTCGTACAAAGATCATATAACCAATAAGGAAGTGAAAACCCGAATCGAAAACGCCATCGGGCCGTATGAAGACCTCCTGACCTCAGCGAAAAGATGCAAACTGAGGTGGTACAGGCACGTCACACGATCATCTGGAATGGCCAAGACCGTCTTGCAGGGAACAATTCAGGGAAGGAGACGAAGAGGCAGACAGAGAAAAAGATGGGAAGACAATATCAAAGAGTGGACTGGCCTTGAATGGAATATCATTCTGCGGAAAGCTGAGGACCGTGAGGAGTGGAAGAAGTTGGTTGCAAAATCTTCAGTGGTGCCCCAACGGTCAACCAGACTACGGGACTGATGATGATGATGATGATGAATCATTTTTTTCGTATTCATTTTGTCACG
>JAPXFY010000026.1:30103415-30123415 GCA_030674185.1 Monoplex corrugatus
GTGTGTGTGTGTGTGTGTGTGTGTGTGTGTGTGTGTGTGTGTGTGTGTGTGTGTGTGTGTGTGTGTGTGTGTTAGTGTGTGTGTGTTGTTGTTTTTTTCTAGTTCTAATCGTCCAGAAGTTCATAACTGAAAAAGACCTGAACGGCTTCCTCAAGCCATCTGCTCATAGTCCATTTTTTATTAGTAATAAATCTAAAATAATTTTTCAAGAAATGACAATATACAAGTACTTTGATAGTATCACTTTGAACGAAAAGTGTTTTAGTATTGCATTACCATATTTCTCTTCCACCCACTGGTCCTGTTCTTAAATACTGATTACCAGTGCTCAAACCCCATCCACCCACTACGTGCGTTTCCCTCGCCTGGCCCAAGTTGCTCGCTTTTAGAGATAGCATGATTGCGTGCCGAATCCTGACCCCGTGCCGCCTTTTTTACGCCTGCTTCTTAAATTAGGCCTCAACGGACACGAAGACCCGTGTAAAAAGCTGGATCGGTCTGCGGAATTCGATTTGACATTTATGGAGCATGCTGTTCGGTGGTTTGGTCTAGGGGTAACTGAAGAGAAGTTGATTGAGTGTAGATGTGTGTGTGTGTGTGTGTGTGTGTGTGTGTGTGTGTGTGTGTGTGTGTGTGTGTTTATGTGTTGTGTGTGTGTGTGTGTGTGTGTGTGTGTGTGTGTGTGTGTGTGTGTGTGTGCGCGCGCGCACGCGCGCGAGCGAGCACAGACAAGTTGTTTCATATATTACTCAATGTGTGGGTTATCATCTCATTAGAAAGATTAGCACCCAGCCGTCCATATATTACATATACATATATTACTCAACGTGATGATGATGTTGGTTATATATGAATCAAACAGCAGCAGCAGCAGCATCAGGTGCCCTGCCGCATGGCGTTGGCGACCATGGACCTCCAACCATCTCTATCTCTCGTTGCCCCTAGCTTCTCCCCCATCCTCCTCATCCGCAGCCACTCTGCAAGTCCGTCCAGCATTCTCTCCCTGGGTCTACCTGGTGCTCTCTTTCCCTCCAGCTTTCCCGTTGTGACCAGGTGCTCCAAATCACCCTTCCTCATAAAATGACCTATAAATGTTGCCTGTCTTTTCCTAATCTTCCTTATGAGTGATCTACTTGTGTCAGCCTCCATCAAGACTGTCTCGTTTGTTTTCTTTGCTGTCCATGGAACTCTCAACATTCTTCTGAGAAACCACATCTCGGCTGCCTCAATCTTGCTCTGGCTTTGCTTGCTGACTGTCCACGCCTCGCATCCGTACAACAGTATCCAGCAATATTGAGATGTCAAGGTATGACACACTGGGGTAGGTTTGTGATACAACTACTAATTTTTGCACCCCACCATGCAAGCCTGGACAGGGGTATATGAAAGATAGAAGACTAGCTCTTGCCTACGAAAAACATCTCTCTCTCTCTGTCCATACCACTGATGAAGTCTATAGGTAAGACACACGAGCCAGCACAACCTGGTATCAGTTATGTGACAAGACTTGTCGGGACGAGGCTGAGAATAGCAGCGAACCTCTACACAGACTCCGTCTCTGGATTTCTGTCAGGTTTTGTCCTTAACTTTTTCTTTCCGCAAAAAAAATAAATAAATAAAATTTTAAAAAATTTAAAAACTATACAGCAAGAGCAGCGTTGTTCTGTGGGTGGCAGTTGACCTTTGTTGAACTCGTCCGGCTGCAAAAAAGTCTTTTTTTTCTAAATTCTGTAAGGGTCCCATTGTCCTCCACACCTAGCACGCCAGGTGGGAGGGACGATGTATGGTCTTAAATTGCATTTTAGGTTTGCAAAGTTAACGGTGACCATGGTTTTTAACTGTTGTCTTTTATCTTAACGGGTTGTCGTTTTTCGACGTGGTGTTAGCACTGATATGGCTGTAGTAGTCGGCTGGGCCATAAGCAGTATGAACTATGAACTACGGTGAGCATGGTATTTAATTGCTGTCTTTTATCTTAACGGGTTGTTGTTTTTGACGTGGTGTTAGCCCTGATATGGCTGTAGTAGTCGGCTGGGTTATAAGCAATATGGACTGAACTGAAGGTCCGACTGTGAACAGGTAGTATGGGTTTACGTGGTTACCGATAGTAGACTTGTGGCCTCAATGACACCTGAATATTTTCTTCTTCCTCTTCCTCTTCCTTTCCTTTTTCTTCTGTCTGTCTGTCTGTCTGTCTGTCTGTCTCTCTGTCTCTGTCTCTGTCTCTGTCTCTCTCTCCCACCTTCTCTCTGTCTGTGTGTGTCTCTCTCTCCCACCTTCTCTATCTTTTCTCTCTTTTCTTCTCTCTCTTTCTCTCTCTCTCTTTCTCTCTCTCTCTCTCTCTCTCTCTCTCTCTCTCTCTCTCTCTCTCTCTCCTGTCTCTCTCTCTCTCATCAAACATTCTGGGTCTTTAGCTTCGCAGGAACTTCATTTCTGTTTTTTGTTTGGTTGTTGTTGTTTTTTGTTTGTTTGTTTTGTTTTGTTTTGTTTTTGTGTTGTTTTGTTTTTGTTTTTTGTTGTTTTGTTGTTGTTGTTGTTGTTGTTGTTTTTTGTTTTTTTGTTTTGTTTTGTTTTGTTTTGTTTTTGTGTTGTTTTGTTTTTGTTTTTTGTTGTTTTTTTGTTGTTGTTGTTGTTGTTGTTTGTTTTTTGGGGGGTGTGGATAAGTGTTACCATTTTTCTCGGATATGTGTACGCACGTTGTTTTGCCCTCACTGCGCAGGCTGTATCTTGCTGCACAGTCTGCATACTTCGTCTTCGGTGAGCATGCAAGCTGGATGTAGTGTTTCCATCATGCCATAAGCCACCAGACACTGACAAATGACTTAGACGATCATGAATGTGCACACTTCATGTTCTGTGTGCGTCGTGTACACGATGAGGATTAAAAAAACACAAACAGGTCTGCACTCATGTGAACCTGGGAGATCTGGTAAAAAAAAATCTCCACCCTTTATCTTGTATTGTCAGGCCATGAAAGCTGCAGGGAAAGAGAGCACCAGGTAGACCCAGGGAAAAACTATTGGACGGACTTGCAGAGTGGCTGAGGACAGAGAGGGTGGAAGATGTGCTTGCGGCAACAAGGGATAGATGGGTCATTCTCCTGAAGACTGGTCAGTTGGGATCACTGCTTTTAAGAAGCCAATATAAAATGTTTTTTGAAAAAAAAATCTTAGGATATTGTTATATTTTGTTTGTAAAATGTTCCAGTGATTGAAGAAAATGAAGAAAAAAAGTGTGTTTCGTATTGTTTACTCTACAGCACTTTTTGTTGAAAAAATGAGCGATTTTTGTAGCTAGATTTGTGACATGAGTTCAGACTGGTAGATCGATCACAATTATTTCCTACATACATGACCGAAATCAATACAACCTGTTTGGACAGTGAAGAAGGAATGTAAATGTGTCTCTGACATCAATTTTTACTGCATTGTATCCATGGATGATAAATATATGCTCGGAGATCGATCAGTGTCCCGAACGTTTCATACGGTGTCTTCACTGTAGCGGTAACTTCAGTAAGTCGTGCCTTTCAAACAGAAGGCATTGGGAATTTCCGATGTGATTCATTAAAAACACAAACATTTTTCATGATTCACGTCAATAAGTGACATGAGAGAGAAGAGGAGACTGAGAAATAATCACTTGATTACGCATTGTGGGCATGGTGTCTTCAAAACCATGAAACGCTCTAGACAAACAGAGCATCTATTTCAACTTCCCCGAACTTTGACCGACCTTGGCGTATGAATCTCACTTTCCCTCCCTACCGGCGGGATTTTGCACTACTTCACAAAGGATATGTCATTATTCAGTATATTTTGAAAAATTGTCACTTCATTGACCATTTTAACAAGCAAACAGATGCCTTTTTAGTGTCTCATGTAACACATGAGACACTCCAGGGTATGTCAACATTTTATTATATTTCACCAAGTTCCAAATATTGTGTCAATTTATGCATTACAGTTCTGTATACTACAGATACCAAGCTTTCATTTTCAGTTAACATTAAAAAAAAAAGTTGTTGTTTTCTTGTTGTTGTTTTTTATTTTTTACTTGTCATGTCACAATATTGACCAGTCTTCAGGAGAATGACCCAGATACATATGGAGGGCCATGATCGCCAACGCCATGCGGCAGGGCACGTGATGATGATGACCTTTTTATCTATCAGGCTGAAGGTAGATACCCAGGCAGGATCGAACCCTATACCTTCCGATTACAAGTCTGACCGTCTTACCCATTGAGACTACCTCACCCTTCGACTTTCATTTCAACTCTCAACATATTCCTTCTATCTATCATTCGTCGATAAACGGATAGACAGACAGACAGACAGGTAGGCAGGTAGGCAGACAGAGAGACAGAGAGACGATACGCTGCTGAAAAATTCATGGTCTCGCAGATTGGATCATTGTCTAACTTTCGAAACAAAAATCAATCTCGTTAGACTTTGCTTCTGAGTGTCGGAGGGTCATCCCGGTAAATCCCAGCAAGACAGAGTGGTCTGATCTTTCAGTGCTGACAGCATTGATTGCATTGGGAGGCCCTGATATTCAGGAGACGTTGGGTTGGGGTTGGGTTGGGTTGGGTTGGGGTGAGTTGGGTTGGGTTGGGTTGAGTTGGGTTGGGGTTGATTGGGTTGGGGTGGGTGGAATTGGGTTGGGTTGGGTGGGGTGAGTTGAGTTGGGTTGGGTTGAGTTGGGTTGGGGTTGGGGTTGGTTGGGGTTGGGTTGGGTTGGGTTGGGTTGGGTTGGGTTGGGTTGGGTTGGGCTGGGGGTTGGTAGGCTCAGTGTTTGTATTGCAGTGTAGTATTATTGTGAGTTAATATTTTTGTTATCAATATTATCATTATCACCATCATGATTCCTTTTATCATCATCGATGATGATGATAAGGATATTATCATTATTATTATTATTTTTACTATTATTATTATTTGTTGTTGTTTTGTAATCATTATTATTGGTGGTAAAAGTAGTTTGTTGTTATTGTTATTGTTGTCGTCGTCGTCGTCATTTATATGAACATATATTCGACTTCTGATGACCGTGAAATCTTGAACGAGACAAACAGAATGTCAGGCATCAGAGTCAGACAGTACTAAAACACTACAACGCTGTCTGTAGTGACAAAACACTATCAGAGACCAGAATAACAACAAGCCTCCTGGGATAAAAAGATAAAAAAAAACGGTCATTAGAATTCTGGCGCCCGAAAATTACGTTTAAAGACGATACGTCAGAAAAAAATGTCTTGGAAACCATACATAGTAACCCATCTTCACCCAAAGACACTTCCAAGAACAATATGGCACACAGACAAGTGTTTATGATCCATGAATTGGAAATTATGGACAACAGCAACCCATCTACAAACGGAGACATTGGATACTTCAGCCGGGCTGCCAAGCATAAAATGACACACAGACAAGTGCCTATGACACGTCAACGTCATTATTATTATCATCATCATCATCACCATACTATCACCACCACCACCACCACCACACGATCATCATCATCACCATCACTATCATCACCACACAACCACCATCATCTCCACCACTACCACCACCACCACCACCATCATTATCATCTTTTTTATTATTATCATCACCGTTGTCAACTTTGTCGTCGTTTTCGTCGTCATCATCATCGTCATCGTCATCGTCATCGCTATCATCACTGTCGTTGTTGTCTTTGGGTTGTTAAACTGGTCGTGCTAATAGCAACTGAAATCAATTATTTACACAAAGAAAGCGAAGAAAAGAGTTCTTTGTCGTTTTGGGCCTTGCTTCGTTTTGATTTCTCGATTTTCCTGAAAGGGTCAGGGTTTTTCCTTTTATAGCAGATATAGACATTCATGTTTGTTTTAATACAAGCAGCGGTATTCCACATGAAATATGAATACTTGACATTTCCATGAAACAAAACCAAGTAAATTGAACAGAGGTAGCCATGCGATGTGTCTCCTTCCTTTTTTTTTTCCCCTATCTTTCTTTCTTTCTTTCTTTTCTTCGTCTGTATCTCTCACTCTCCTTCATTTTCTCGTTCTTTCTGTCTCTGTCTCCGTCTCTCTGTCTCTCTGTCTCTTTCTTTCTTCTTTTCTTTCTTTCTGTATCTCTGTCTTTCTTTCTCTCTTTCTCTCCCTGTCTCTCTGTGTCTCTGTCTCTGTCTCTCTCTCTCTCTTTTTCTATATATCTCTGTCTCTCTCTCTCTTCCTCCTCTCTCTCTCTCTTTTTCTTGCTCTTCTCTTCTCTCTCTCTCTCTTTCTTTCTCTCTCTCTCTCTCTTTCTTCTCTCTCTCTCTCTCTCTCTTTCTTTCTTTCTCTCTCTCTCTCTCTCTTCTTTCTTCTCTCTCTCTCTCTCTCTTCTCTCTTCTCTTCTCTCTCTCTCTCTCTCTTCTCTCTCTTCTCTTCTCTCTTCTCTTTCTTTCTCATCTTTATTTTTCATATTCTCCTCGTTTTAATAAACGTAATTCTCTTTTACATTTTTAGATTTTTTTATGACTATAACATAAAAGGAGTAATGAAGAAGAAGAAGATGATGATGGTGCTGGTATACATACATACATACATACATACAATACAAAGTAACATTTTCTCATACAACTTATCACACAAGACCGTTGGAGTCATATACTGTTTTTAAGTTTCACATTTCATGCTTGTTTCTCTCTGCTTCTGTCTCTTTGTCTGCTTGACTCTCTTTCTCTCTGTCTCTGTCTCTGTCTGTCTCGCTGTCTCTCTGTCTCTGTCTGTCTCTTTCTCTGTTTCTTTCTCTGTCTGTCTGTCTGTCTGTCTCTCTTTCTCTCTCTCTCTTTCTTTTGTCTTTCTGTCTCTCTGTCTATCTCTGTCTGTATCTGTCTCTCTGTTTCTGCCAATCTGTATGTCTCTGCCTATATGTTTCTATGCCTGTCACTGTGTCTTTCTGCCTGTCTCTGTCTGACTTGTCTCTGTCTCTGACTCTTTCTGCCTCTCTCTCTCTCTCTCTCTCTCTCCCTCTCTCTCTCTCCATCTGTCCGCTCTCTCTCTCACTCTCCGTCTCTCTCTCTCTCTCTGTCTCTCTCTCTCTCTCCCTCTCTCTCTGTCTCTCTCTCTCTCTTCTCCCTTTCTATCTCCCCCCCCCCCTTCTCTGTCTCCTACTTGGATTGCGACAGACGTAAAGTACATGAACCCATGGCAAGGAGAAATAGGAGACAGTGAGAAATTGAACAGTCCCTGTGATCTATGTGTCTCAGCGTTAACAGGAAAGTCTGATGCTTCCGCCTTCTCTTCCTCTTCTTCTTCCTTCTCCTCCTCCTCCTCTTCCTCGTCATTTTCTTTTTCCAGTTTCTCCCCCCCTCTACTTTCATTTATTTATCTTCCCCATTTTCATCTGCTCGTCTTCCTTATTATATTTGTGTTATTAGTTGTATTTATTATTTCTCTTATGTTTATATTAATAAACATGATTTTCATTGGAGTTCGGCTTTTTTTAAAACTTGTTCAGGATTTACGTACAAAGTTATGTGCAGGCTTATGGATGGCTCATACCATGGTCATTTTGAATCTTCTCCATCATATGACATCAAAGGTGTCAGTGCATGTTGAATTTAAATTGAACACGGAGACGTTTTCTTGAAATGTTTCATATTGAAGCTTATATGCAGACTTGAAAAATAACTTTCCAGCACCTGATTCTGGACCTATAAAAGTTTCAATCAATGATCGATCAATATTTCTACTTCTCTTTCTTCTCCTCCTTCCCCACCCTCCTTTTCTCCTCCATCCCTCCTCCTTCACCTACTACTTCTACTCCTCCTTCTTCTACTTCTCCTTCTCTTCCTTCTTCTCCTCCTTATTTCCTCTTTCTTCTCCTCCCTCTCCTTCTTTTCGTCCTTCTTCTCCTCTTTCTCTTCCTATATTTCTCTTCTCCTTCCCTTTCTCCTCCTCCTTCTTCTTCTTCTTCTTCTTCTTCTTCTTCTTTCCTTCTTCTTCTTCTTCTTCTTCTTGTGGGTTGAATACTTTTCACACTATTCCACATCGATCTGCCCACATAGTGCCAAGTAACATAAAGACATCTTCTAGATTGTACACCAGTTTCCAGCAATAAATGGCCAAGCCCCTCCCTGACTGACACACTCAGTGAAAACAGTCAATATCCCCAGTTCTCCTTTTCCCTCTGTCAACTGAAGGCTTTCATGCTTCACCAACACTCCACTGTAGACTACAGAAGAGATTTAGTCTGACACTTGTTCCTGAATTATTTGGGTCCATCTCGGTAAAAAGCTTTCTGACGCCAACACGTCACGTGATTTCCGCTGTACTCGGATTGGGAGACGTTTCAGGAGCCACTTCAAATGACAGTCTGTGGCGTCGAGACGTTTTTGTGTGATTGTCCCTCTTTACCGTGTCTTGAAGGTTTTCTGTTAAATTCTTTGCGCTATGAAAGTGACTGTGTTACTGGCTGAAGTTCGTTTTTGTGATGTTTGAGTTGCTAAAATAATGTCTGTGTTCTTGTGTTCATGTGGGCGTTTCGTTTCATATGCTTAGATAAATTGATATTCAGGCTGTGTTTTAGGAAGTGTGCTATGTCATCTCATGTCATGTCATGACATGTCATATTTTTTTTTTTGTATTATAGTTTCAGTTTCAGTTTCTCAAGAGGACGTCTCCACACTCAGAACGAATTCCATATGCACTAACGTCACAGGTGCCATGTTATCTGCCCCAAGTCTGTTTCTCCGGTCAGACGTTACCACCTTCTTACAGTTCTTTCTCTTTTATGCTGCAGTTCAGTTTCTTCTGGCAGTACCACCCATCCTATCATTGAGATTTTCTTCTTCTTCTTCCTCTTCTTCTTCTTCTTCTTCTTCTTTTTCTTCTTCTTCTTCTTCTTCTTCTTCTTCTTCTTCTTCTTCTTCTTCTTCTTCTTCTTCTTCTTCTTCTTCTTCTTCTTCTTCTTCTTCTTCTTCTTCTTCTTCTTCTTCTTCTTCTTCTTCTTCTTCTTCTTCTTCTTCTTCTTCTTCTTCTTCTTCTTCTTCTTCTTCTTCGGATTTTTCTTCTTCTTCGGATTCTTCTTCGGACTCTTCTTCTTCTTTATCTTATTTTTTATTTCTTTTTTCTTCTTTCTTTCTTTCTTTCTTTCTTTCTTTTTCTCAGTTCAGTACTTTTCAAACCACTCCACCTCGAACTGCCTAGATGGTGCCAGCTAACATTGGGATGCCTTCTAGATTGTACACCAGTTTCCAGCAATAAATGGCCAAGCCCCTCCCTGACTGACACACTCAGTGAAAACAGTCAATATCCCCAGTCCTCCTCTTCCCTCTGTCAACTGAAGGCTTTCATGCTTCACCAACACTCCACTGTAGACTACAGAAGAGATTTAGTCTGACACTTGCTCCTGAATTATTTGGGTCCATCTTGGTAAAAAGCTTTCTGAAGTCAACATGTGATTTCTGCTGTACTCGCATTGGCAGACGTTTCGGGAGCCACTTCAAATGATAGTCTGTGGCGTCGGGACGTTTTTGTGTGATTGTCCCGCTTTACCGTGTCTTGAAGGTTTTCTGTTAAATTCTTTGCGCTATGAAAGTAACTGTGCAATTGGTTGAGGTTTGATTTTGTGATGTTTTGAGTTGTTGAAATCATGTCTGTGTTGTGTTCATGTGGGCGTTTTGTGTCATGTCTTTAGTTAAAGTTACCATTATGGTTTGAGATATTTTGATATTCAGGTTGTGGTTTAGGAAGTGTGCTTAGTCATGTTATCTGTGTTCTCCAGTTTCAGCAGTGGCACCAGAAACTCTCTCACACGCTCTCTGATGACACCCACGCTGTGTGTAGGCCTGCAAGACATCACATGTTATCAGACCATAGCAATGACACTCAGTCAGTAGCATCATGTGATAACGTTATCGCATGTCTGCCAATAGCTGAAGCGCCTTTGCTTAGAATAACTCACTTGTAACGTTTTGGAATCACGCTGAAAAAGACCTGATGATTTTATCGCACAAGTGTGTCAGCATCTGAGGTGTCCTTGCAAAGAATGACCACCCACATGAAGAACTTTAAGGCTCATGCTGATCCCAGCGTGTGAGATTTGCGAGAACGATGTCAACCCTTTGATTTATATTCCCTGTCCACCAGCATCTTGCATTGCCAACCATGTTAGTAAAGCAAAAAAAAATTAACCCTTTGACTCCCTCATCCTATTCACCAGCTTCCTGCAGGAAGCTGTGGGATAGGGTGAAGGATTCAAAGAGTTGAGTTTTTGTAGTTGGTAGATAAGGTGTGGGAGTCAAAGGTGAATTTACATAGGAAGTAAGCAGATAGAAATTACAACAAACATAAAACTGATGCATTCTCCATTATCTCCTAACTTCCAGATACTGATATGCAAGGTTTTCCGTGGGTAGTGCTGATGTCAAGAGTCATGGACTTAAAATCTGTCTCGAATCTAACCCCAGACCACAAATATTGGTTCTTCTACAAACATCTTTAGTATAAGATGTCTATGGTTTCTTTAATGCCTATTCTGATGGTATCAGTGGTTTGAAGTTGCTCGTCCCCCTTCTCTCACTTCGCACTGTTTCAAGATCTTCTCAGCTCTCTGTCTCTCTGTCTGTCTCTTTGTCCCTCTGTGCCCTTTCTCTGTTTCTCTGTCTCCATCTCTGAGTCCCTATGTTTCTCTTTCTCTCTTTTTCTTCTCCATCTTCTTCTTCTATCACCCTCTCTCTCTGTGTCTCTCTGTCTCTGTCTCTGTCTCTGTCTCTGTCTCTGTCTCTCTCTCTCTCTCTCTGTCTCTATCTCTCTCTGTTTCTGTGTCTTTCTCTGTCCCTGTCATTGTCTCCATCATTCTTTCTCTCTCTCTCTCTCTCTCTCTCTCTCTCTCTCTCTCTCTCTCACGCTGTCTTTCTCTCTCATTCTTTCTCTCACTCTCTTTCTCTCACTCTCTCTTTCTCTCTCTCTCTCTCATTCTCTCTCTCTTTCTATCTCTGTCACTCTCTCTGTCTCTGTCTGTCTGTCTGTCTCGCTCTCTCTCTCTCTCATTCTCTCTCTCTTTCTATCTCTGTCACTCTCTCTGTCTGTCTGTCTGTCTGTCTGTCTGTCTGTCTCTCTCTCTCTGAGTTTTTTTTTTACTTTGTTTCATTGAGCTTCCTCCTGTCCTGCCTTCACAGCATTGTGTCAAAAGCAGACAGGGAGTCTGTTTAGGTTTTCTTTTTCTTTTTTTTTCAGACAACATCAGGTTTCCCAGCTTTGAATCTGGTCTACAGCAACACCTAGCATCATTTCCTTTCAAACCAAAACAAACTCCCACTAGCGATGGCAGATGTCATCAGATGGCGACAGTGTATGTACAGTGGAGACCTGACAAGTACGACACACATTCAGTGCTGGCTTCAACAGACAGCAGACAGACAAGAGTTATCTGCCCCAAGTCTGTCTCTCCGGTCAGACATCACAACTTTCTTACATTTTTTTTTTCTGCGGTACTGTTTCTTCTGGCAACATCACCCATCCCATCATTGAGACTGTCTTCTTCTTTCTTCTTCTTCTTCTTCTTCTTCTTCTTCTTCTTCTTCTTCTTATTCTTCTTCTTATTCTTCGCATTCTTCTTCTTCTTCTTCTTTCTTCTATCTCATTTCTTTTGCTTTTTCTTCTTTTATCTTGCTTCAGTCTTCTTTGTTATATCTTCGCTCTTATATTTTTTCTTTCTTTTTCTTTTTTCTTTCTTTCTTTCTTTCTTTTTTCTTTCTTTCTTTTTTTCTGGGTTGAGTACTTTTCACACCACTCCACATCGATCTGCCCACATAGTGCCAGCTAACGTGGAGACATCTTCTAAATTGTACACCAGTTTCCAGCAATAAATGGCCAAGCCCATCACTGACTGACACACTCAGTGAAAACAGTCAATATCCCCAGTCCTCCTTTTCCCTCTGTCAACTGAAGGCTTTCATGCTTCACCAACACTCCACTGTAGACTACAGAGGAGATTTAGTCTGACACTTGTTCCTGAATTATTTGGGTCCATCTCGGTAAAAAGCTTTCTGACGCCAACACGTCGCGTGATTTCCGCTGTACTGGGATTGGGAGACGTTTCGGAAGCCACTTCAAATGACAGTCTGTGGCGTCGGGACGTTTTCGTGTGATTGTCCCGCTTTGCTGTGTCGTGAAAGTTTTCTGTTAAATTCTTTGTGGTATGAAAGTGACTGTGTAACTGGTTGAAGTTTTTGTGGTGTTTTGAGTTGTTGAAATCATGTCTGTGTTGTTGTGTTCATGTGGGCATTTCGTGTCATGTCCTTACATACAGTTACCATTATTTCTTAGGTATTTTGATATTCAGGTTGTGTTTTAGGAAGTGTGCTATGTCATATCATGGTATGCCATGACATGTCATATTTTGTGTTGTATTAAAGTTTCGGATTCAGTTTCTCAAGACGACGTCTCTCGCTACAAGTACATTTCCAACCCTTTCTGTCCTCATACATTCTGCAGAATTGTCTAATATTTTCTTCCTGGGTCTACCTGACGCTCTTTTTCCATCCAGCTTTTCTAGCTGCTCCAGTTTCTCTTGCCCTATAAATGTTGTTTGCCTTTTTCTTATCTTCTTCATTAATGTTCTTTTTGTGTGTGCCTCTTTCAAGACTGTCTTGTTTGTTTTCTTTGCTGTCCATGGGACTCATCATCATCATCAAGTGCCCTGCCACATGGTGTTCGTAATCATGGCCCTCCATATGCATCTGTCCTTTGTTGGCATAAGCACATCTTCCACCCTCTCTGTCCTCAGCCACTCTGCAAGTCCATCCAAAATTTTGGGACTACTCTCAACATTCTTCTTCGAAACCACATTTCAGCTGCCTCAATCTTGTTCTGACTTTGCGTATTGGTTCTGTACAACACTGAGATATGTACATACATACATACATACATACATACATACATACATACATACAGATGGACAGACAGACAGACAGACAGATATACTACAGACAGAGATACGGACAGACATAAGAGATAGAGAGAGACAGACAAACAGACAGACAGAAAAAAGATAGAAATCATCACCTCTTTTACATTACTCTTTTTAATTATCCTGACTGACAGCAGTCCATGTGTTTCTTGGAGTCTGACCAATATTATGCACAGATGTGTGAACATCAGCATTCAGAGCAGACTATCAGACTCACACTTTCAGGAGAACAAGAGAGCTGTTTCTTTCTCCTTCAGTCTAGACACCAAATGACTGATATTAAATCATCGTAACACTCAGGTTTGTGTACTTCAGATTAATGTATTTAACATTGTAAGGAGAAAGGGTCTCGTTTGTGCCAAATGGTTACACTGAGACAGATTAACCCCAAGTTATCAGTCACTCAATCTGTCTGGCTGTGGAAAACGTTTCGCAAAATGGACAAGAGTGTGTTTCCTGATTGTGAATAGATTTCTGACTTTTTTTGTTTGTTTTGTAAAAGGTGTTGTGCTATAGGAGGTTACGATTCCTAAATTTTAAATGGATATTGTTTACTAGGGAGTGAGACTGGACGAAACAGATAGACAATTATTTCTCTCCCAGCTATTTTCAGCATATTTTAACTATTATGCATCATTGTTCAACCAGTTTTAACTGAACTTATTGATAAGGTATTGAAGGCTCATTTTTTAAAACTTGAAATAGTATGGCTAATGGTTTACAGAGATAATCAATGATATATATTTTTTAAAGTATGTTTCTTAAAATGACATAAAGGTTTTTTCTTCCTTACTTATTGAAAGATTTGTCGTGTTTGTTTATTTGTTTATTTGTTTGTTTGTTTGTTTGGTTGTTTGTTTGTTTATTGTTTTTGTTTATTTGTTTGTTTGTTTGTTCGTTTGTTTGTTTGTTTGTTTGTTTGTTTGTTTGTTTGTTTTTGCATGGATATTTTCCAATTTCTTAAAGGCGGAGATTTATTCTTTCCCTGGTAAAATGTATATACTTGTGTCTGAGCCCACTATGTGTGTATACACGCAGAACATCAAATTTGCATGTTTAAAAATCCTGTAAATCATGTTAACATTTGGTGGTTATGGAAACGAAGTTGTCCAGCGTGCACACCCACTGCTGATGAAGTATACAGACACAGGCGTGCAATGAACCCACTTTCCTTCTCTTTAGTTTATTGCTTTAGTTTTATACTTTGGCAAAAAATGAGATAAACAGTTCACATGTTAAAATGAATATAATCATCATCATCATGTGCCCTGCCACATGGCGTTGACGATCAAGGCCCTCCATATCAGTCTATCCATGGTCACTGCAAGTACATCTCCCACCCACTCTGTTGTCAGCCACCCTGCAAGTCCGTCCAGTATTTTCTCCCTGGGTCTACCTAGTGTTCTCTTTCCTTTCAGCTTTCTAAAAATGAATATAACCTCATTTAACGTTTACAAACACATTGCCCACTTTTAGGTATAAATGGATGGATGGCAATAAACAAGCAGTGTATGGGTGGCTTGTCACACTGGAAGCCATATTGTTAAACAAAATGATACAATACAATGTAACACAGTGCAATGCAATGCAACACAATACAAAAATATAACAAGCATCCAGGCCAGAAAAGAAAAATTGTCGGTATGGCATGACTCTTCCGTTACTTGTGTTCTCCATTTTCAGAAGTGACACCAGAAACTCTCTCACACGCTCTCTGATGACACCCACGCTGTGTGGTGGCCTGCAAAACATCACGTTATCAGACCACAGCAATGACACTCAGTCATTAGCAACATGTGATAACGTTATCGCTTGTCTGCCAATAGTTGAAGCGCCTCTGCTTAGAATAACTCACTTGTAACATTTTGGATTCACGCCGAAAAAGTCCTGATGATTTTATCACACAAGTCTATCACAGCATCTGAGGTGTCCTTACAAAGAATTACCAACCACCTGTAGAACTTTGAGGATCATGCCGGTCCCAGCGTGTGAGGTTTGCGAGCATAATATCAACCTTTGATTCGCAATTCCCTGCCCACCAGCATCTTGCATTGTCAACCATGTTAGTACAGCAAAAAACTTAACCCTTTGACTCCATCATCCTATTCACCAGCTGCCTGCAGGAAGCTGTGGGATAGGGTGAGAGTCAAAGGGTTGAGTTTTTGTAGTTGGTAGATGGGGTGCGGGAGTCAAAGGTTAATTTACATGGAAGTAAACAGATAGACATTACAACAAACTTAAAACTGAGTTCTTCTCCGTTCTCTCATAACATCCAGATACTGATACGCAAGGCTGTCTGTGGATAAGGCTGATGCCAACAGCCAAGAGTCATGGACATCAAGATCTCATGTCTACAATCTAATCCCCAGACCACAAATATTGGTTTCTTCCACAAACATCTTTATTATCAGATGTCTGTGGTTTCTTTGCTGCCCATCTTAATGCTCCAGTCATTCTGGTGGTATCAGTGTTTTGAAGATTCCCGTCCCCTCTCTCCCTCTTCACTGTTTTAAGTCCTTGTCAGCTCTGTCTGTCTGTATGTATGTCTGTCTGTCTGTCTCTCTCTCACTCTCTCTCTCTCTCTTTTCTCTCTCTCTCTCACTTTCTGTCAGTCTGTCTCTCTCTCTTTCCCTCCCTCTTTCTTTTTCACTCTCTCTCCCTTCCTCCCTCCTTCTCTCTCCCCTTCTCTCTCCCTCTCTCTGCTTCTCTCCATCTCTCTGTCTCTCTATTCCTCACTCTCTCCCTCACTCTTTCTTTCTTTCTCTCATTGCCTCTCCTTCTCTCACCCTCTCTGTCTCTCTCTCCCTCTCTCTGTCTCTCACTCTTTCTGTCTTTCTTTCTTTCTCTCTACCTGTCTCTCTCGCTCTCTCTCCTACTCTCCCCCTCTCTTTTCCCCACCCACCCACTCTCTCTCTCTCTTCTCTCTCTCTCTCTCTCTCTCTCTCTCTCTCACAGCAGACTAGAATTCTGCTTTTCTTTGGAAACAACAACAGCTTTCCCGGCTTTATAACTGGTCTACAACAAACACTAGTATCATTTTCTTTCAAACAAAAACAAACCCCCGCTGGCCATGGCAGATGTCATCAGATGGCGACAGTGCATGTACAGTGGAGACCTGACAAGTACGACACACATTCAGTGCTGGCTTCAACATAGCAGACAGACAAGATTATCTGCCCCATCTGTCTCTCCGTCAGACATCACAACTTTCTTACATTTTTTTTTTCTGCGTACTGTTCTCTGGCAACATCACCATCCATCATTGAGACTGTCTTTTCTTCTTCTTCTTCTTTTCTTCTTTTTCTTCTTTCTTCTTGTTCTTCTTTTCTCTTCTTCTCTTCTTCTTCTTCTTCTTCTTTTCTTCTCTTCTTTCTTCTTCTTCTCTTCTTCTTCTTTACTCATATCTTGCTTTTCTCTTCTATCTTGCTCAGTCTTCTTGTTATACTTGCTTTTAGTTTCTTCTTTCTCTCTTTCTTCTTCTTTCTTTCTTTTCTTCTTTCTTCTTTCTGGGTTGAGTACTTTCCACACCATTCCACATCGATCTGCCCACATAGTGCCAGCTAACATAAGACATTTTCTAAATTGTTACACCAGTTTCCAGCAATAAATGTCCAAGCCTTCCCTGACTGACACACTCAGTGAAAACAGTCAATATCCCCAGTTCCTCCTTTTCCCTCTGTCAACTGTAAGGCTTTCATGCTTCACCAACACTCCACTGTAGACTACAGAAGAGATTTAGTCTGACACTTGTTCATATTCTATCTCGGTAAAACTTCTGACGCAACCGTCACGTGATTTCTGCTGTACTCGGATTGGCAGACGTTTCGGGAGCCACTTCAAATGAAGTCTGTGGCATCGGGACGTTTTTGTGTGATTGTCCCACTTTACGTGTCTTGAAGGTTTCTGTTAAATTCTTTGTGGTATGAAAGTGACTGTGTAATTGGCTGAAGTTCGTTTTTTTCACGTCTTGAGTTGTTGAAATCATGTCTGGTGTTGTGTTCATGTGGGCGTTTCGTGTCATGTCTTTAGATAAAGTTACCATTATGGTTTGAGATATTTTGATATTAGTTTATGTTTTAGGAGGTGTGCTATGTCATGTCGTGTTATGTCATGATCACGTCATATTTTGTGTTGTATTATAGTTTCAGTTTCAGTTTCAGTTTCAGTTTCTATAGACGACGTCTCCACGCTCGGAATGAATTTCATATGCACTAACGTCACAGGTGCCATGTGTATGGTGATCATGGCACAAGCCTTAAGCCTGCACATAAACCCATGAGTGGCCAGGTACTGAGGCCCTACCTACCCTATGTTTACCATTTTATGTATTGTATCTTGTCACAATCATTTTCTTTATAAAATCAAGCTGGTCTTTCAGACGTCTGAATTTCTAAGCACTTTCCTTAAGCACAATTCACAGCGCTACCAAAATATTCATGACTTTTCAAATAAGTCTCACCTGTGACTCAAAAATGATCGAAATCAAGCTGTGTCCACTAACAATTGCGACAATCTTGATGTCTATACAGAATAACACAGATGAGATGGGAGGAGATATATGTATATGTGTATATACATCATGTCCCTTCATGCGAATTTGTCTTTTGTCGCTGCAAGTATATCTCCGACACCTATCTTGTCCTCATCCATTCTGAAAAACTGTCTAATATGTTCTCCCTGGGTCTACCTCGTGCTCTTTTTTCCCTTCAGCTTTCGTGTTGTGACTAGGTGCTCAAATTTCTCTTGCCTCATCAAATGTCCTATGAATTACATTTTAATTGCCTTTTCCTAATCTTCCATATGAATGTTCGTTTTGTGTTTGCCTCTTTCAAGACGATCTTAATTGTTTTCTTTGTTGTTCATGGGACAACTTTAGATATTCTTCAAAACTACATTCCAGCTGTCTCAATCTTATTCTGACTTTGCGTGTTGGTTCTATCACTAATATATAATATAAATATGTATATATATATATATAGATACAGATATACATATACACATATATACATAATATATACATACACACGAACATACACACGTACATACAGACATACAGACAGACATAAGAAAGAGACAAACAGACAGACAGATAGAAATCATCAACTCCTTCAGATTACTTCTTTAACCTATCCTGACTGACAGCAGTTGTGTGTCCCTCAGAGTCTGACCAAATTATACGTAGATGTGTGAACATCAGCATTCAGAGCACACTATCAGACTCACACTTTCAGGAGAATCACAGAACTGATTTCTTTCTCCTTCAGTCTAGACATCGAATGACTGATATCAAATCATCATAACACTCAGGTTTGTGTACTTCACATTAACATTTTAACCCTGTAAAGAGAAAGGGTCTCGTTTGTGCCAAATGGTTACACTGATACAGATTAACCCCAAGTTATCAGTCACTTAATCTGTCTGGCTGTGGAAAACATTTCGCATTATGGACAAGAGTGTCTTTCCTGCTTGTGAATAGATTTCTGACTTTTTTTTTTTTTTTTTGGTTAAAGGTGTTGTGCTACAGGAGGTTACGAATCCTTAAGTCTGAGTGGATATTGTCTACTTGGATGTGAGACTGGACAAAATAGATTCGCATCTATTTTTGTCCCAGTTATTTTTAATAAATCTTAACTATCATGGATCATTATTCAACCAATTTTAATTTACATGTATTGGTGTGGTTTCTCAGAAGAATGTTGAGAGTTCCATGGACAGCAAAGAAAACAAACGAGACAGTCTTGATGGAGGCAGACACAAGTAGATCACTCATAAGGAAGATTAGGAAAAGACAAGCAACATTTATAGGCCATTTTATGAGGAAGGGGGATTTGGAGCACCTGGTCACAATGGGAAAGCTGGAGGGAACGAGAGCACCAGGTAGACCCAGAGAGAGAATGCTGGACGGACTTGCAGAGTGGCTGGGGATGAAGAGGGTGGGGGAGATGCTGGGGGCAACGAGAGATAGAGATGGTTGGAAGTCCATGGTCGCCAACGCCATGTGGCAGGGCACCTGATGATGATGATAATGTATTGATAAGGTATTGAAGTCTCAGATTTTAAAAACTAAAACAGTATGGCTGGTGTTATAGAAAAATAATTAATAATATAGATTTTTAAAAATAAGTTTCTTAAAATGACCTAAAGCATTGGGTTTTCTCTGCTTCATTTATTGAATGATTTGTCGTTTATGTCTTTGTTTGTTTGTTTGTTTGTTTGTTTATTTGTTTGTTTGTTTGTTTGTTTGTTTGTTTGTTTGTTTGTTTGTTTGTTTGTTTGTTTGTTTGTGAATGGATATTTTCCAATTTCTTAAGGGCGGAGATTATGTTTATTTCCATGATAAAATGTATATACTTGTCTCTGAAGCCACTATGTGTGTATAGACGCAGAACATCAAATTTGCATGTTTAAAAATCCAGTAAATCATGTTAACATTTGATGGTTGTGGGGAAACGAAGTTGTACAGCGTGAACACCCACTGCTGATGAAGTATACAGACACAATGTGTGATGAACCCACTTTCCTTCTCTTTAGTCTATTGCTTTAGTTTAATACTTTGGCAAAAATGAGATAAACAGTTCACATGTTAAAATCAATATAATCATCATCATCATGTGCCCTGCCGCATGGCGTTGGCGATCATGGCCCTCCATATCAGTCTATCCATGGTCACTGCAAGTGCATCTCCCACCCACTCTGTCCTCAGCCACCTTGCAAGTCCGTAAAGTATTTTCTCCTGGGTCTCCCTGGGTCTACAATACAGAAAAAATATGACTCAAGCAATCACGCTGGAAAAGAAAGATTGTTGGTAAGGCATGACTCTCCCATTATCTGTGTTCTCCATTTTCAGTAGTGGTACCAGAAACTCTCTCACACGCTCTCTGATGACACCCACGTTGTGTGGAGGCCTGCAAGACATCACATGTTATCAGACCGCAGCAATGACACTCAGTCATTAGCAGCTTGTGATAACGTTATCACTTGTCTGTCAATAGCTGAAGCGCCTTTGCTTAGAATAACTCACTTGTAACGTTTTGGAATCACGCTGAAAAAG
>JAPXFY010000026.1:30130915-30135915 GCA_030674185.1 Monoplex corrugatus
TTCAATCGGAAAATGTATTCAAAATGCGTTTTAACCAGATAACGGCATGCTTTTTGTGTCAGAAAAATGGATATATAAACTTAAATAACAAGACAATTACAGTAGATTTTCACACCAATGTTTGTGTGCTATTGTGGCATGATGTGTTTTACCATGGTACAAAATTTGGTAAAGATTAGTGAAGTATAAATGCATGTTGCTAAGGTAAAACTTCACTGAAGTGGTGAAAAATTTAAAACTTGATCTTCTCAAAATGGCCGTTTGCTATGTTACACACTTCAAACACCCATAACTTCCTTATTTTTAGGAGTAGAATAATAAATTTCATATGAAAAAGAAAGTTAATAATCTGGACAATTTGAAAACATTTGAATTATAAAATGCTGAGTGCATGTACATGTAATTTAAAGATTAAATATTCCATTTTTGACGAAAAGTAAAAATTGACAAAATCGACCCATCACACCTTTTCCGGGCCTCTACGCTTTTCGCTGCTTGCGAGTTAGGACTCATTTCGTGAAAACGGGTCACATTTTGTCTGTCGCCTGTTACTGAATCATTCGGGTTGGTTTCGGTAAAAAGCTTTCTGACGTCAAAAAGAGACCTGACTTAGTCGTGCTACTTGAGGCGATAGTTTACGGTGGAACATGTCCTAAGCTCTTGCAAAGTAGCGCTAGCCCAAGGAAGGTATACATGGAGGCACAACCAAGTTCTGAAAGTGATCACAGATGTGGTTAGCGAAAAAACCATGACCCCAAACGCACCAATTGCTATGACAACGTTCTACAAAGCAGGAGGGAAACAAGTCTGGCCCGAAAGGGCTATGACAACCAGCACATTGCCAAAGGGTCTTCTGGATGGAGCAGTCGACTGGGAGTGTACAGCAGACCTCCCAGAGTGGAGAAATTACCCAGATGTCATCAGCAAGACAGGCATGAGACCAGACATCGCTCTCCACTCTGACTCCTCGAAACAAGTGATTCTGATAGAACTCACTGTGCCATACGAAAGCAGAATGGAAGAAGCACATATCTACAAGACCGAAAAATACGCCGGTCTTGCCAGCACCCTGAAGAAAGCAGGTCTGCGGGTCAAAATCTTCGCCATAGAGGTCGGGGCAAGAGGGTTTGTGGGCACCTCCGCTTATGATCTCATGAAACAACTCGCCATTTCTGGGAAGAAGAGGACTAGAGCCCTTAAAGCGATGGCAGAGGCAGCAGAAAGGAGCTCAAGCTGGATCTGGGCAAGGAGGAACCAAAAAAGTGAACTTCATAAGGATTAAATTCCCTACAGATGATGTGTGCCCCGTTAGCACATTGGTAAAACCGCGTACCGCAGTTCTGAAGCGCAGAATCGCCCAGGTTCGATCCCCGGCGTGGGGAAAAAAAAAAAAAAAAAAAAAAATAGACAACAGCAGAAGGGCATCCAGGAGTCATGACCTGGATGTGGCCCGGCCCCCCGAGAGTGTAAGGAATTCAGGGCCGAAACACTTGTCTAAAGGGGGTTACTTCTCTGAAGACCTTCTGTTGTCTAGCTCTCCCTAGAGTTTCTTTCTACCTGCACATGGTCAGTCCATTGACTTCCGGGAATAGTTCGGAGGACATTCGGGAAAGACCGAAGGACACTGGGAAAGACTAGATCTGCGGGCTTTGTGGGTTGGCTTCCCACCTCGCCTTTGATAACATGCCACGAGTTTTCCAAATGAAAGATGCTCCCAGGATTCACCGAAAGGGGGAGAGAATGATGAATCCATCGGCACTGACTCCATCACGACTGGAAACGCACAACGGACCATGATTAATGACCAGTTGGAATTTCCGTGTGCGTGTGGAAGGAGATTCACCACCAAACGCGGCATGAAGATCCACAGGACAAAAATGGGCTGTTTGAAGACACATACGAACCAGCAGCAGCGCACTGCGATAGCAGGTGAGACGTTGGATGACCAAGGCCAGGAATTAAACCATAGTGCCAAGGACATCCACGCTGACGGTTCTGATGCGGATTTTGCACAAGCTCTTAACGCCAAACGTGGAAAACTCAATTTGCCGCCTGCCGGTGCAAAAGAACAATGGGAGAAATTAGATGAGGAACTTGTCCTTAAGCTGAATGCGCTAATAGGGAACAGTACGCTGGAACACAAACTTGACACATACGGAGACATCATATACTCTATCTGCAGGGACACTTATGGAGTGAAGCAGCCAAAGACAAAAACGCCTCCCCAGAAATCCAGAAGACAGCAGCAGATGGAGAGCATCCGGAGGGAGAAAAGGAAGCTTAAAAAGCGAATGAAAACTGCCTCAGAATTCGAGAAGCAAGGGCTCCTGGAACTCTGGAAAGATCTGAAGGCCAAACACAATGCTCTCAGCAAAGTGGAATCAGCAAGGCGAAGAAAGAGCAAAAAGAAGAAGACTCAAGATCGTTTCTTCAAAGATCCCTTTGACTTTTCAAGAAAGCTGTTTGAACAACCCAAATCAGGGACTCTCACAGTGGGCAAGGAAACCCTAGAGCAGCATCTCAGGGAAACATATTCCGATTCTCAGCGCGAGGCACCACTTGAAATCCAAAATCTGGTTTGGCCTGCAGCGCCAGAAGGAAAATTCAATAACAAACCACCAACACTGGATGAAGTGAAGAACGTAGTAAAGAAAGCCAGAGCCAAGTCAGCACCTGGACCAAACGGAATACCATACCTGCTCTACAAGAAATGCCCAAAAGTGCTCGAGTGGCTCCACAAGATGATTCGATCAGCATGGAGGAACCAGAAGATCAGCGACCAATGGATGAGAGCTGAAGGAGTGTACATTCCGAAGGAGCAGAACTCCAGCAGCATCAATCAGTTCAGGCCAATATCACTTCTGAACGTCGAGGGGAAAATCTTCTTCTCTGTTATGGCAGCAAGATTGACAAAATACCTGACTGAAAACAAGTATCTGGATATGTCAGTCCAAAAGGGAGGCATACCAGGAATGCCTGGATGCTTGGAACATGCCACGTTGATTTGGGATGCCATCCAAAAAGCAAGAACAGAGAAGAGAGACATTGACGTAGTTTGGCTTGATCTGGCGAATGCATATGGATCAGTTCCACACGATATGATCCAGCTGGCTCTTGAAATGTATCACATTCCAGAAAACATCCGAACAATGCTGAGGAAGTATTTCCAAGGGTTCTCAATGCGGTTCTCTACCAAAGAATACACCACGGACTGGATAGACCTAGAGGTGGGCATTGCAATGGGCTGTGCAATCTCTCCCATACTGTTCGTGTTGGCAATGGAAGTCATCTTGAAAGCTGCAATGAAGAGTTCAGGTCCAGTGAATCTGGGAGATGGATACCAGATGCCTCCTCTGAAAGCTTTCATGGATGACACAACAGTCTTGTCCACGGATGAGGAAGAGACACACCAAATCTTAAAGCAGCTGGATGAGCTGGTGGCCTCTTCAAGAATGAGGTTCAAACCTAAGAAATCCCGAAGTCTCTCACTGCGAAAAGGAAAAGTGGCAGATTCAGTCAAATTCATGGTAGCCAACCAAGCCATCCCCACTGTCACAGAAGAGCCAGTAAAAAGTCTCGGAAGATGGTATGATGACTCCCTGAAAGACACACAAAGGGGATGTGAAACCAAGCAAACAGCAGAAGAAGGCCTGAAGAAAATAGATAACTGCGGACTGCCAGGCAAATACAAAGTCTGGTGTCTACAGTTCATGCTGATACCAAAGCTGCTGTGGCCACTGCTAATCTATGACATTTGCACCAGCACAGTCGAAGCAATGGAAGCCAAAATCAACAAATACACAAGAAAATGGCTCGGTGTCCCACCTGGTCTCACTGATGTTGCATTCTACTGTCGTCAAGCAATGCTGAAGCTACCTCTGAAATCCATAGTGGAGGAATACAAAGTTGGAAAAGCAAGACTGTTGAGCATGCTGGAGGAATCGGAGGACAATATCGTGAGAGCAGTTCATCCAAAGCTGAGAACTGGCAGAAAGTGGAAAGTCCAAGAGGCTGTAAACAATGCCAAGAGAAACCTCAGCATCAAAGAAATAATTGGACACACGCAAACCAACAGACAGGGACTGGGAGCAACAAAAATGCAGTGGTGGTCCAAAGCCAAAGGGAAGGAAAAAAGAGACATGATCATACAGGAGTTGAAGGAAGAAGAAGATGTCAAAAGAGTGCAGAAGGCAGTCCAGCAAGGTCAACAGGGGCAATGGACAACATGGGACAGTGCACTCCAAAGAAGTCTCAGCTGGAACGATATGTGGCACATGGCTCCTCTAAGGATAAGCTTCCTCCTCAGATCTGTATATGACCTGCTCCCCTCGAATGCAAACTTAGTGAAATGGGGGAAAGCAGACGACCCAGCATGTCCGCTCTGTCAGAAGAAACAAACAGTGGAACATGTCCTAAGCTCTTGCAAAGTAGCGCTAGCCCAAGGAAGGTATACATGGAGGCACAACCAAGTTCTGAAAGTGATCACAGATGTGGTTAGCGAAAAAACCATGACCCCAAACGCACCAATTGCTATGACAACGTTCTACAAAGCAGGAGGGAAACAAGTCTGGCCCGAAAGGGCTATGACAACCAGCACATTGCCAAAGGGTCTTCTGGATGGAGCAGTCGACTGGGAGTGTACAGCAGACCTCCCAGAGTGGAGAAATTACCCAGATGTCATCAGCAAGACAGGCATGAGACCAGACATCGCTCTCCACTCTGACTCCTCGAAACAAGTGATTCTGATAGAACTCACTGTGCCATACGAAAGCAGAATGGAAGAAGCACATATCTACAAGACCGAAAAATACGCCGGTCTTGCCAGCACCCTGAAGAAAGCAGGTCTGCGGGTCAAAATCTTCGCCATAGAGGTCGGGGCAAGAGGGTTTGTGGGCACCTCCGCTTATGATCTCATGAAACAACTCGCCATTTCTGGGAAGAAGAGGACTAGAGCCCTTAAAGCGATGGCAGAGGCAGCAGAAAGGAGCTCAAGCTGGATC
>JAPXFY010000026.1:30140915-30143415 GCA_030674185.1 Monoplex corrugatus
CTTTGACGGAAGGGTTTGAGACCTGCAACATCGTGGAACATGGGGGAAACCGAGCCATTGACCTGTGTATGTATGATTTGGGGCTTGCATTGGCTGTGACAGGGTGTGGGTGGCAAAATGTATAGAAGATAGCATGTGCCACAGCCAGCTATTGGTATACATCACTGGAACTGTACTATACAGGACATTGAACATTTGCCTTTGGCATTTTTGCCCCGCAGTATCACACCTACCACAGCCCATCCTTCTTCTCTTTGCTTTTTTTCACTCTCTCTCTTTGTTGCTGTCTTTCGGTTGTCGATCGATCTGCCACCTTCTGTCGTTTGTACTGTCTCTTCTGTCATATCTGGATGCGCTTTCTGTTGCTCCTTAACTCTCTGATTCTATGTCCTTTTCCCTTTTCGCTAGGTCCTTCTCTCTCGGTTTCTTTGTCTTTACCTCATTCTTTCCCTCTCTTTCCTCTTTCTTTTCTTTCTCTCTTTCCTCTCTGCTCTGTACTCTTTCTGTCTCTAATGCTTTCAGGCATCTCTGTCTCTCATCTCTCATTCTTCTCTTTACCTGACTCTTCTCCTGCTCTTTCTTCTTTTTTTTTTTTTTGTTTTTTGGGCGCTGTGAATAGATGACTACATGTATTTGAGCAAGAGAACGAAGAGTAGGGAAAAGAGAGAATGCAAGCAGACAATGCAAATTAGGTTTCCATCCTTTAAGGGTGCATTGGTAAAGATAAATCCATTGAAGTCCCTATGATATAATCACTCCTTAAGCTTGTTCTTGTTTTCTCTGGATTTTATACATTTTCCTGCCCTTATCCTTATCGTTGTCACTGTCCGTCTATCTTCCCCTTTCTCTACTTCTCCAATTCTCTCTTCTCTCTTTCTCTCTCTTTTGATGCTCCCTCTACTGCTTTCCTTTCCTCCTGTCTTCCTTGTCTGCCTCCCTTTTGTTGTCTGCCTGTCCAATCTCTCTCTTTCTCATTCTTTTACACATCACAGCACAGCCAACAACACAAACAACAACATCTTCCCACCTCCTTTCTTTAGGGGTGTGTTCTGCTCTTGAACTGTTTGAGACATTCTTGGAGTTTCTTGCTCCTTTACGGGAGGATTTATCCTTTGAGCTTGGTGTTAGTTGTTCACCTTGCATCATTCTGGTTTCCGCATGTTGATCTTTCTCTTTACGTCGTCGCTACATTATGGTCATATTCTTGAGAGCAGGTCATGGTGGTATGCCGTGGCCGTGTGGACTTGGCTCTTTTTCTTTTACTACGTTTCTTTCACTAATTCACCAATCGCTAATGATTGTGGATTTTGATATATTGAATTATTCCTATTATTTTGGCCTGAAAAGTGCCAACACAAAAATTAGAGTGTATTTCAAGTTGTTGTGCGGCTTGAGAACGGCTCATAGTTTTGAGAGCGCTCCTACAGAATTCCTTAATTCTATTGTGGCTTTGACCCGTTGTTAGTTCCTGATTTTGGGTGCGCAAAGAGCTTTCATGAAAAGTGCACAAGGATCTTTTAAAGAAAAATAGTCTTGGGATTCGTTCTTTTGCTCATGTACATTTCCGATTTGTTTGATATATTTTTTTGCTAGAAGAACAAATTGTGTTGGCGATAGACTTATAGTTACAGAAGATCTAATTTGAAAAAGTCAATCATTCCCTAATTAGACTGTCCCTTTTCCCTCCTGAGTGCTGTTCGATCTGTTGCGAGTCTTAACTGATTTCTGGCGGAGGTCAATATCTGTGTTCAACTGTCATAATTCCCATGTCAAGATAGTATATGTAGTTCCCGTTTTCAATTTTTGTTCTAGCTTTCTTTTCTATTAGCTTTTGCTTAAGACAATTTCCTTCTTTTGTCTAGCCCTATTTGTTTCTTTACGACCGAGGATCTGTATGTATAAATTAAAATGAACACCACGACATTCCAAGGATGTGAACATGAATATTATATACTATATGGGGGGTGCAAAAGTAGGTATACAGTCATGAAAAAAGAAAACACGTACAATACTCATTGCATTTATTATACAAACAAGTGAATATTACATATACATGTAATAACAAGCACAGTCTGTATCCCTCAGATACTCAAACTACTTGCCGTCGGTATTCACACACTCCTCTAATCGAGAGCGGAATTAAGCGTTATAATAATGATGTAATACTTACTGTATACCTACTTTTGCATCCCCGCTGTATTATATATCGTATATACGGTATGTGTATTGTAGTGTGGTGTGTGTGTGTGTGGTGTGTTGTGTGGCGCGCGCGCGCGCGCGTGCTTGTGTACGCAGGCACACTTTCATTATGGTGATTCGTTCATGAACTGAGAGCAATAGATTTAACTTTTTTTGTTTTTTTGAAAAGGTTCATTAATCGAATGTTTATTTCTAGACCTTTAATTTTCTTGTATCTGAAGATCTGAAGAAAACAGTCTTAATTTTAGCTCCATTTTGAAAAAGTGCTATGATTTCTAAATTTGCTCTAAATGAATGATTT
>JAPXFY010000026.1:30145915-30148415 GCA_030674185.1 Monoplex corrugatus
TTGCTGTTTGTGGCTGGATTCCTATCTTTCATTTCCAGTTTGTTCGTTTTGGGTTAAAAGATGCTGCGCCACCACCGGAAGTCACCAAATGAGAGTGTTGTCTTTATGTGCACAAAAGCGTGCGTGCTGCGCATAGGAGCATGATTGTTTACTTGATCTAAAGGGCAAGTAAGTAGACTACCTCCACTGTCTGGCACTAAGAGGGAGAAACAGAAGAAAAAAAAAACGATCGGGTCGACAGAATAGCTAAAAGTGCAGCACTGAATAGGGCTGGCAGTACTAAACTTGATTTACCACTATGTGAGCTTGAAATGAACGCTACATTAGAAAACAAAGTAAAAGCGCAATGTGACCTTCGCCCATTCAACGTAAATTACCAAGGTTTTACAAGACAAGAGATAACGTTAGCTAACAGATTATCTCTCAATTCACTTCGAACTAAATTCAGCAAAATCATCAAATGTATCTGTAGTGATAACATAACAGTTAAACACCCTTTTGTGTTGTCAGCGAATGCGACCTTATTTCCGTGCATCATTTATAAATCTAATACAGATACATACTGATTTCACTCTGTATTTACAGAATGCGGGCACTTACTGCACAGTCCTGTAGGTCGTTTTCTTTGATTAAGCATGATTGTTGTATACCTGTAAATCCACCTGCTCCTGTTTATTTGCTTGTTAGATTTTTTCTTACTCTGTAAAGGCCTGTTTCAACGCTTTTTTTTTTCGTCTAAAAGCACATATGTGAATAGACGTTAAAAGAAATAACGAACGAACAGAAAAAAAGCCAAGGCGACTACGTACAGCCATATCAGAGTTATAACCGTTCCAATACATACACAATACTTCAACAGGAAAAAATGAACAGAAAATTAAGTACATATGTCATTGTATTCGCGCACATAATCTAAGGAGATGCCCCTGGCGTTGACCACTTCATGAATTTATCAAACAAGGATTTCAACAACAAAAAAACCTAAATAAAATTGAAATATGACTAAGGTACCAAAACATATAAAAACGGACCTAAATTTTACAACTTCATATTCGCATATCTCATTTCCTAGACCCAAAAATGGACTTAAAAATGTTCAATTATCATCCATGATAGTATGTAAGACTTTATTAAACACATACAGATGAATGGACCAGCAAGGCAGAAAATGGTAGAAAGAAATGACAGAAAGTAAAGAAGCAATGCAGAAACAAAGAGAGATACAGAAAAGAGGAAATTTCTCGCAAGAATTTCCGAAAGGTATGGATAATGTGATAATATTATCATCACATGTCTTTCAGTATCTGAGATGCCCTTGCTAAGAAGAACCACCAGCCACTTACAGAATGTCGGAATCAGGATAGAATCGACTTGTGTGTGAGAGGCGGACACCGCTTCTTGTTACATGTTGGAATCATACTAAATAACAAAAATTTGCATATTTTTTAATTTTTATATTTTTTTGTTGTTGTTGTTGTTGATGTTGTTGTGTTGTTGTTGTTGTTGTTGTGTTGTGTGTGTGTGTGTGTGTGTGTGTGTGTGTGTGTGTGTGTGTCTGTGTGTCTGTGTGTACCTGTGTCCTTTGCAAAAAGCCAGTTGACATCATTATGTTGTTATTGTTTTATTATTGTTGTTATTATTATTATTATTATATATTTATTTATTATATTATATTATTATTATTATTATTATTGTTGTTGTTTGTGTTATGTTTCCTATTACTATTATTACTATTGTTGTTATTTTTATCATTCTTATCTTTATTCATCGTCACAGTGGATTTACTAGGTGAAACGAACTGCACTCCCCTTTAAGAGCGTGTTGCCGCATGCAGCGCCACCCACCCAGCCACCCTTTTGTTGTTTTGTTGTTGTTGTTTTGTTTTTTCTTTTTTTTTTTTTTTTTTTGGACCAAGACTTCAGAAAGGCAAGAAGGATAATTAGCCTTCAAGGGGAGGGACCAGGGAAATCAACCTATCTCTCCAATATTTTATACAAAGGGAGCAAGGTGAATGCCGTGCTCTTCACGATTTTCAACTGCCGTGGAATCTTTAGCACGCGCAGGTTAGAAGGCACACGGGTCCGATTCGTGTTTCGTCCCCTTCCGAAGGACTAGACGTTCAGTTCGATTTTCAGGTCAAACTGAGGAGAAAAATCAAGTCTTCAACAGGAAACGAACCCTGGAACCTCGAGTTTAGTTATTGGTAGACGAACGTCTGAACCATTTTGCCACTCTTCTCCTAACTGCGCGTTCTGATTCTGTTTCGTCTTTTTCTTGTTCCTATTTGCCTAAACGCTGGCAGTTACTGTGGTCTTGGAGTACTGAATACCTGATGATATTATTACGTCTGTCATTAAGCAATGTCCGCTCTCAGCAACATTCTACTTGTAACAATTTGGTCTCCTGCTAGTGCTAATGAGAAGGTGTGTGGGGGTGATGGGGGGTACGTGTGTGTTGTGTTGTGTGTGTGTGTGTTTTGTGTGTTTGTGTTTGTGTGTTT
>JAPXFY010000026.1:30155915-30158415 GCA_030674185.1 Monoplex corrugatus
GGCATGCCAGAACAACACGCTCCCCCTCTGTCTAGAGCTCTGTACCAGGTTGCCACAACCAGAAGAACAGTTCTGCAGTGGATTCCAGGGAATGAGCGAGCTGATATCCTTGCTAAGGAGGGAGCCAGAGAAGAACAACCTAACAACAGCGTCAGCTACAGTGAGAAGAGGAGCATCATCAGGGCACTTTCCATGCCGAGACGACATTGGGATGACTTCCACCTGTTGTCTAGAGAGCAGCAAGTTGTCCTGGTGAGGTTGCACAATGGTCACAATAGGCTGAACAGCCACATGTACCGCAAACTGAAGCTGGCGCCCTCCCCAACCTGTCCCTGCGGTCAAGAAGACCAAACCACGGAGCATATACTCCAAAGATGTCCCCTTCACCAGGTGGCAAGACAGGACGTGTGGCCGACAGACACTCCGCTGACAACCAAACTCCATGGCTGCAGACAGGAGCTGGAAAAAACGGCTGCATTCATCACCCGGACTCAGATGATTGTGTAGCAGCGTATGCCAAGAAGAAGAAGATCTCCCCATCATCAACACCATCATGGCATTGTGGAAACATGTCAACTCCACAGCACCATGATTATCATCTCCCGTCATCAACACGGCAGAGTCGGCCAAGCCAAAACAGCATTCAAGAAGATGACAAGCATTCTTACCAACAAATGCCTATCAATTAACATCAGGAAGAGAGTCCTTGAATGTTATATAGAACCAATATTGTTGTACGGATGCGAGGCGGGACAGTCAACAAGCAAAGCCAGAACAAGATTGAGGCAGCCGAAATGTGGTTTCTAAGAAGAATGTTGAGAGTTCCATGGACAGCAATGAAAACAAACGAGACAGTCTTGATGGAGGCAGACACAAGTAGATCACTCATAAGGAAAATTAGGAAAAGACAGGCAACATTTATAGGCCATTTTATGAGGAAAGGGGATTTGGAGCACCTGGTCACAACGGGAAAGCTGGAGGGAAAGAGAGCACCGGGTAGACCCAGAGAGAAAATGCTGGACGGACTTGCAGAGTGGCTGGGGACGAGTAGGGTTGGGGAGATGCTAGGGGCAACAAGAGATAGAGGCATATGGAAGTCCATGATCGTCAACGCCATGCGGCAGGGTACCTGATGATGATGATATCATCATCAACACCATCATGGTATAGTGAAAACTTGTGAACTTCACAACATTACGATTATCATCTCCCGTCATCAACACCATCATGGCATTGTGAAAACTTGTCCCAGGTTTTCTTGAGTATTAACCCTTTGACTCATGCATCCTATCCACCAACTGCAAAACTTAACCCTTAGACTTTCTGACCCTATCCACAAGCTTCCTGTAGAAAACTGGTGGATCGAGTGAGGGAGTCAAAGGGTTAAGTTTTTGTTTAGCTAGCATGGTTGTCATTGCAGGATGGCCGGTGGAGAGAATGCAGAGTCAAAGGGTTAAAATGTCATATAAAGAAATGAGACAACAAAAACACAGCAGACGAGACTGCTGCGCTGAGATGACAACATCCTTTGTAGTCTGTTTGAAAACTGATCTTAAACAGCAGCCAATGTAATTCCCTATAAAACAAACACCACAAAACCACACTGGTGATAGCAGATGTCATCAGGTGGCTACGATCTGCACGTTAGCGCCCCCAGACTGACACAACGCACGGTAATGTATTGCTTGCAGCAGACAGCAGACAGACAGAGATGTCTGCCCCTTAAAGTCTGTCTCTTCCATTCAGAGAACAACACACTCATAGTTACTTCTCGTCTGCTCCGTTTCCGTGTTTCTTTGCCCTCCTAATTACCTGACCGTTAAGACAGGAGACCGTACTTCCGGGGGAGGGAGGGGGAGAGTGTGTGGATTTTTATCGGTTCCTTCTTGTTCTCCTAGACACAAAATACAATGTTACATTACCAACACAATAAATCCAGTAACCAGCCCAAGGCACATATACACAGGAACCAGTATAAACACGAAAGAAGAATAAGAACGCGTATTTAATACAACAAGACAAAACAGGCGCAAATTTTCGGCCAACTGGCCTTTGTCAAGCATAAGACTACAAACAAACAAACAATCACTAAATACAAAACGTTTATGAAAAAGACTGAAACTTCCCTGTTTGTTTGTAATCTTACATCCATCTGTCTGTCTCTCTGTCTGTATCTCTCTGCCTCTCTTTCTCTCTTTCTGTCTCTGTCTCTGTCTGTCTGTCTCTCTTTCCCCATCTCTTTCCTCTTTCTCTCTGTCTGTCTGTCCATTTTCAGCAGTGGCACCAGAGATTCTCTCACACGCTGTTTAATGGCACCACGTTCTGTGTGTGTAGGCCTGCAAGACATTACATGTTGTGTGACACCACTGCAATGACACTGGGTCATTAGCAACATGTGATAACGTTATCACACGTCTGTCAGGATCTGAAGTGTCCTCGTTTAGAATAACTCACTTGTAACATGTTTGGAAGAAGACAGTGGTAATGTTATCTTTCACAC
>JAPXFY010000026.1:30163415-30168415 GCA_030674185.1 Monoplex corrugatus
ACACTGGTCACAATAGGCTAAACAGCCACATGTACCGCAAACTGAAGCTGGCGCCCTCCCCAACCTGTCCCTGCAGTCAAGAAGACCAAACCACGGAGCATATACTCCAAAGATGTCCCCTTCACCAGGTGGCAAGACAGGACATGTGGCCGATAGACACTCTGCTGACAACCAAACTCCATGGCTGCAGACAGGAGCTGGAAAAGACGGCTGCATTCATCACCCGGACTCAGATGATTGTGTAGCAGCGTACGCCAAGAAGAAGAACATCTCCCCATCATCAACACCATCATGGTATAGTGAAAACTTGTGAACTCCACAGCACCATGATTATAATCTCCCGTCATCAACACCATCATGGTATTGTGAAAACTTGTGTACTCCCCATCATCAACACCATCATGGTATTGTGAAAACTTGTGTACTCCCCATCATCAACCATCATGGTATTGTGAAAACTTGTGTACTCCCCATCATCAACACCATCATGGTATTGTGAAAACTTGTGAACTCCACATCACCATGATTATCATCTCCCATCATCAACACCATCATGGTATTGTGAAAACTTGTGAACTCCACATCACCATGATTATCATCTCCCATCATCAACACCATCATGGTATAGTGAAAACTTGTGAACTCCACATCACCATGATTATCATCTCCAATCATCAACACCATCATGGCATTGTGAAAACTTGTGTACTCCCCATCACCATGATTATCATCTCCAATCACCAACACCATCATGGTGTTGTGAAAACTTGTGAACTCCACATCACCATGATTATCATCTCCCATCATCAACACCATCATGGCATTGTGAAAACTTGTGTACTCCCCATCACCATGATTATCATCTCCCATCATCAACACCATCATGATATAGTGAAAACTTGTGTACTCCCCATCACCATGATTATCATCTCCCATCATCAACACCATCATGATATAGTGAAAACTTGTGAACTCCACAGCACCATGATTATCATCTCCCAACCATCAACACCATCATGGTGTTGTGAAAACTTGTCCCAGGTTTTCTTGAGTATTAACCCTTTGACTCCTGCATCCTATCCACCAACTGCAAAACTTAACCCTTAGACTTTCTGACCCTATCCACAAGCTTCCTGTAGAAAACTGGTGGATCGAGTGAGGGAGTCAAAGGGTTAAGTTTTTGTTTTGCTAGCATGGTTGTCATTGCAGGATGCCTGGTGGACAGAGTGCAGAGCCAAAGGGTTAATCTGTCATAAAAAGAAACGAGACAACAAAAACACAGCAGACGAGACTACTGGGCTGAGACGACAACATCCTTTGTAGTCTGTTTAAAAACTGATCTTAAACAGCAGCCAACGTAATTCCCTATAAAACAAACACCACAAAAACCACACTGGTGATAGCAGATGTCATCAGGTGGCTACGATCTGCACGTTAGAGCCCCCAGACTGACACAACGCACGGTAATGTATTGCTTGCAACAGACAGCAGACAGACAGAGATGTCTGCCCCTTAAAGTCTGTCTCTTCCATTCAGAGAACAACACACTCATAGTTACTTCTCGTCTGCTCCGTTTCCGTGTTTCTTTGCCCTCCTAATTACCTGACCGTTAAGACAGGAGACCGTACTTCCGGGGGAGGGAGGGGGAGAGGTGTGTGGATTTTTATCGGTTCCTTCTTGTTCTCCTAGACACAAAATACAATGTTACATTACCAACACAATAAATCCAGTAACCAGCCTTAGGCACATATACACAAGAACCAGAAAAAAAACACAAAAAAGAATAAGAACACGTATTTAATACAACAAGACAAGACAGGCGCAAATTTTCGCCCAACTGGACTTTGTCAAGCGTAAGATTACAAACAAACAAACAAACACTAAATACAAAACTTTTATGAAAAAGACTGAAACTTCCCTGTTTGTTTGTAATCTTACGCTTGACAAAGGCCAGTAGGCCGAAATTTGCGCCTGTCTTGTCTTGTTGTATTAAATACGTGTTCTTATTCTTCTTTCGTGTTTTTTTCTGGTTCCTGTTTGATTAAACAGCGGGCAGTCACACTTGTTTTGGATCACATTTACACAGTCAAGGACAAAAATACGATAAACATACAAATTATGTCATGTTGCTGTGCGTTCCTACCAAGGCAAGAAAAACAGTATTACCATACAAACAGCATCACTGCAGAGTGGAAAAGAAATCGTGACTGACTGATGATAGATAACTAATATAAAGGAAGTGCAAAAGTTCAACGTTAAAGTCAGGAGACTGCACTTCTGTTCACAGACAACAACAGCCTTTATAGTTGTCTGTTTGAAATCTATCTTAAAGAATATTCTTAGCAGTTCTCTTAAATAAGAAACAAACACTCACATGAAAACAAAACCATAGTGTCTGGACAGAAAACAGAGAACTTGTGTCATATCAATCAGTGTACGTGTGTCTGCTGCAAAGATCACAGGAGTGCACTGTAGTCAAGTGGGTAAATGTGAGACTTCCAGTCAGAAGGTCTTGGGTTCGATCCTACCGAGACAGCTGTGCTTGATGGGCAAAGGTTGGAGATCATAATAATAATAATAATATAACGATGATGATGATGATAATAATAATAATAGTAATAAACAGCTTTTGTATAGCGCTATTCTCAGTTCGACTCACTGCTTTGTTACATAAATCATCTCAATCACATACATCATTTTTCAATCACATCACACACACACACACACACACACACACACACACACACACACACACACACACACACACACACACACACATGCACACACACACACACACACACACACACACACACACACACACAAAGAAGGAGGGGGAAACATGAAAATGCCTGTAGAAACAATTTTCAAGTGATGCAAGCATACTTCTTTGCGTGTTTTCTTTTTCTTTTTCTCTTTTTTTTCTTTTACTTCATCGCTCCAAACACAACGAAGCACTCATATTGCAAATTGTTTTTGCATGGTGCTGTTTCTTAAAACTCATTTTGGACTCATTTCGCATAACATATAAAGTCTACATATTCTGACATCATTTTATGTTTGCGACTTCGATGTATCCCATCTGCAATGTCAACATGTGTGTAGACTTGCCAGTACCTAAACCCCCTTTGTGTGTATATGCGCGCTGAATTTGAAGTTTGTATGCCATGGGAAAGAGGAATTGGAGCACCTGATCACAACGGGAAAGCTGGAGGGAAAAAGAGCACCGGGTAGACCCAGGGAGAAGATGCTAGACGGACTTGCAGAATGGCTGGGGCCAAGGAGGGTGGAAGAGATGCTTGAGACAACAAGTGATAGAAACAGATGGAAGTCCATAATCGCCAACGCCATGCGGCAAGGCACCTGATGATGATGATAATGATGCTATGTTAAGGATCTTGAAAATCATGTCAATGGCCACGATTTATGGAAACATGAAAACACCCCCACATGTACGTTCACCAAAGATGCAGACTGTGCAACAATGTAGTGGAATGAGGTCAGCTCACCTAACAACTTGAGTTGTCCGTGCTCCACAAGAAAGTCTGATTATATGTCATTCACAGTGAGTCCAAATGAGTTTGAAGAGTGCTATACATGAGGGAATCATCATCATCGTCATCACCATGACGATGACGACGACGATGCTGATGATGATATCAATAATACTAATAATTGTAATAATAATGATTACAAAGACAACAACAATAACAACACCACTACTGCTATTGCTACCACTATTACTACTAAAATTACTTATAATATTCATAATGATGATGATGATGGTGGTTGGGGTCGGGATGATGATGATGATGATGATGATGATGAGATGATGATGATGATGATGATGATGATGATGATGATGATGATGATGATGATGACGACGACGACGACGACGAACACGATGGCAACAATGACGACGATGACGATGACGATGATGACGATAACACCACGCCATTCTGGTCTTACCCTCTTTCGTTTACTAAAATAATGGAAACTATTTGAGGGGGATGCTGAATCACGATAGTTCGGTGCTTCCCTTCTTTCATACGGTATTTCACGATGTTTCGTACATTTGTTTTTTTGTGTCACATAAACTCTGTTTTCTGCTCCTTTACGAATCGTTCTTTCATCTGCTTGCTAATGGACGTGTTATCATCACTGAGGCTGAGAACTGTAGTGGCGACTGATGTCTGCTGTTGATGATGATGATGATGATGATGATGATGTAAGGAAGTTTTCTGAGAGTGGAGCAGAGGCGGTCATGGTGATGACGCTGGTGGGGTTTGGTGATGATGCTGGTGGGGTGGTGATAATGGTGGTGGTGAAGCAGTGGTGGTGGGGATGGTGCTGTACGATGAGAATGATGATAGTGATAGTGCAGCTGAAAGTGCTGCCAAAAAGAAAGAGAGAGAAAGAGAGAGAGGGGGAGAGAGAGTGAAAGAGAGAGAGAGAGAGCGATGAGAGAGAGAGAGAGAATGAAAGAAAACAAAAGTGGTAGTAGCAGTGATGAATATGGATTCAGTATTGCTGGTTGCAATGTTCGTTATATCGTCGGTGTAGACAGAGGTGGGTGAGTGGGTGTGAGAAACGTGTGTGTGATGTATGCACGTATATAGATAGATAGATATTTTGTTATGCATATATATATATATATATATATATATATATATATATATATATATGTGTGTGTGTGTGTGTGTGTGTGTGTGTGTGTGTGTGTGTGTGTGTGTGTGTGTGAGTGAGTGAGTGAGTGTGTATGTGTGTGTGTGTGTGTGTGTGTGTGTGTGTGTGTGTGTGTGTGTGTGTGTGTGTGTGTGTGTGTGTGTGTGTGTAGACATATGTGTACAGATATATATGTCTCTCCGCCATACGTATGCATATATATATATACCTGTTTGATTGTCTGTCTGTCTGTCTGACTGTCTGTCTGTCTGTTTGTCTGTCTGTATGTATGTATGTATGTATGTCTGCCCGTCCGTCTTTCCGCCAATATAATCTCT
>JAPXFY010000026.1:30173415-30180915 GCA_030674185.1 Monoplex corrugatus
TTCTCTCTTTCTCTCTCTCTGTCTCTCTCTCTCTCTCTTTCTTTCTTTCTTTCTCTCTCTCCCTCTCTTTCTCTCTCTCTGTGTCTCTCTGTCTCTCTCTCTCTTGCTCTCTCTCTCTCTCTCTCTCTCTCTCTCTCTCTCTGTCTGTCTGCCTGTCTCTCTTTCTCTCTCTCTCTCTCTCTCTCTCTCTCTCTCTTTCTCTCCAACTCAGCCTGTGTCTTTGTCTGTCTCTGTCTGTCTGTGTCTCTCAGTCTCTCTGTCTCTGTCTCTGTCTCTCTCTCTCTCTCTCTCTCTCTCTTTCTCACTACTCTCTTTCTCTACCTTCTCTGTCCATTATATCTGAATATTCGTCTATCTGTCTGTCTGTCTCTGTCTCTGTCTCTCTCTTTCTCTCTCTCTCTCTCTCTGTCTCTCTCTCTCTCTCTCTCTCTCTCTCTCTCTCTCTCTCTCTCTCTCGCTGCCTACCTGCCTGTTTGTCTGTCTGTTTGTCTGTCCGTCTGTCTCTCCATCCGTCTTTCCGCCAGTCAATGTGTCTGACCGACACACAGGTAGAATTCAGGACAGGGTGATGTATATTTTTAAACTTTAAAATGCTGTTGTTAGTGTTAGCCCTTGTCAGCTAAAAAAAAGTGAATTTACAAGATGATCATGCCACTTGGATAATGTCTGTCACCTTTCCTGGCAAGCTCTGGGCCAAAGTTAAAAGAGTTTCCAGAATCATTGCTCTTCGTGAATAGGTCACTTTGAAAACTGATCTTAAACAGCAGCCAACGTAATTCCCTATAAAACAAACACCACAAAAACCACACTGGTGATAGCAGATGTCATCAGGTGGCTACGATCTGCACTTTAGAGCCCCAGACTGACACAACGCACGGTAATGTATTGCTTGCAACAGACAGCAGACAGACAGAGACGTCTGCCCCTTAAAGTCTGTCTCTTCCATTCAGAGAACAACACACTCATAGTTACTTCTCGTCTGCTCCGTTTCCGTGTTTCTTTGCCCTCCTAATTACCTGACCGTTAAGATAGGAGACCGTACTTCCGGGAAGGGAGGGGGAGAGATGTGTGGATTTTTATCGGTTCCTTCTTGTTCTCCTAGACACAAAATACAATGTTACATTACCAACACAATAAATCCAGTAACCAGCCCAAGGCACATATACACAGGAACCAGTATAAACACGAAAGAAGAATAAGAACACGTATTTAATACAACAAGACAAGACAGGCGCAAATTTTCGGCCAACTGGCCTTTGTCAAGTGTAAGACTACAAACAAACAAACAATCACTAAATACAAAACTTTTATGAAAAAGACTGAAACTTCCCTGTTTGTTTGTAATCTTACGTCCATCTGTCTGTCTCTCTGTCTGTATCTCTCTGCCTCTCTTTCTCTCTTTCTGTCTCTGTCTCTGTCTGTCTGTCTCTCTTTCCCCATCTCTTTCCTCTTTCTCTCTGTCTGTCTGTCCATTTTCAGCAGTGGCATCAGAGATTCTCTCACACGCTGTCTAATGGCACCACGTTCTGTGAGTGTAAGCCTGCAAGACATTACATGTTGTGTGACACCACTGCAATGACACTGGGTCATTAGCAACATGTGATAACGTTATCACACGTCTGTCAGGATCTGAAGTGTCCTCGTTTAGAATAACTCACTTGTAACATGTTTGGAAGAAGACAGTGGTAATGTTATCTTTCACACAAGTCTGCCAGTATCTGGGGAGTCTTTTCAATCAATTACCGACCACTGCAAGGATGATTAATAATTCATGCTGGTGCCAATGTATGAGATGTAAAAGAGTGAAATTAACAGACGTTAGAAATAATCAGATGTACAAGTGTTTTGGTTCGTTGGTTGGTTGGTTGGTTGCTTGCTTGCTTGCTTGCTTGCTTGCTTGCTTGGTTACTTGGTTGCTTACTTGCTTGCTTGCTTGCTTGCTTGGTCAGTCGGTCAGTTGCTTGCTTGCTTGCTTGCTTGCTTGGTCAGTCGGTTGCTTGCTTGCTTCCTTGCTTGCTTGCTTGCTTGCATGCTTGGTTATTTGGTTAGTTGGATAATTGGTTGGTTGGTTAGTTGGTTGCTTGCTTGCTTGCTTGCTTGCTTGCTTGCTTGCTTGATTTGCTAACATGGTTGACAATGCAGGATGCTGGTTGACAGGCTTCGGGACGCAAAGGGTTAAAGGGAAGAAGGAGAAAAATTAGATTAAATAATAATTTAAATCAAGTGAATAACAATGTCAGTATCAACATACAACACTTATATAAAGGTTCATAACAATCTGCCAACAGAGAATCTGAGAATTAGCTGACAGTTTGAATATTGTCATTGTTTTTTGTTTGTTTTGTTTTGTTTTGTTTTTGTTTTGTTTTGTTTGTTTTTTTGTTTTGTTTTGTTTTGGTTTTGGTTTTTTGTTCGTTTGTTGTAAAGATGTCCCTAATGTTAGTACACGAAAATTCGAAATTCCTATTTCTATACATCGTAAGTAGAACGGGACATTAAAAGAACAGATGGTAGACTGATAATGCCTTTGTATAAATACATGCATTTTGTGCATAATATATATATATATATATAATATATATATATATATATATATATTACAGCCCATTTTATGAGGAAAGGGGAATTGGAGAACTTGGTCACAACAGGAAAGCTGGAGGGAAAGAGAACACCAGGTAGACCCAGGGAGAAAATATTGGACGGACTTGCAGGGTGGCTGAGGACGGAGAGGGTGGAAGATGTGCTTGCGGCAGCAAGGGACAGATACATATGGAGGGCCATGATCGCCACCACCATGCTGCAGGGCACTTGATGATGATGATGTGAAAAAGGATTCTTCTTCATTCTGTCTAAGAATCCACAAGCTAGTCTGTGATGTTTGTGGTGCTTGTGATGATTATTGTGGTGAGGTTGTGGTCCTTGATGCCACAGAAGTAGTATCATCATCACAGCAGCAATAAAAGCAGCACGAGGAGAAGTATTACAGTGATAGCAATAGTTGTAGTCATGGTTGTTGTAGTTGTTGTTGTTGTCATTGTTGTTGTTGTCGTTGTTGTTGTTATTGTTGTTGTCATTGTTGTTGTTGTTGTTGTCGTTGTTGTTGTTGTTGTTGTTGTCGTTGTTGTTGTTATTGTAATGTGGCAGAGGATAGTCACACACACACACACTCTCTCTCTCTCTCTCTCTCTGTCTCTCTCTCTCTCTCTCTCTCTCTCTCTCACTCACTCACTCACTCACGCAGGCCCACACACGCCCACAGAGAGACAGAGAGAGAGAGAGGGAGAGCGACAGACAGACAGTGACAGAAAGAGACCAGGAAAGACAGAGACACAGAGATAGAGAGAGAGACAGAAAGAGAGACAGACAGATGGAGACAGAGACAGACAGAGACAGAAACTATTTGTGTACATCATGTATGTCGTTGTGTGACCATGTGTATGTGCACACTAACAAACATGAGAGAGAGACAGATAGATAGACAGAGACAGAGAGAGACAGACACAGACAAACAGACAGTCAGATAGAGAGAGACAGACACAGACAGACCGAGACAGAGAGAGACACAGAGAGAGACAGACAGACACAGACAGAGAGACAGACACAGACAGACAGACAAGCAGAAACAGACAAACAGAGACAGAGAGACAGACAGAGACAAAGAGAGACAGACACAGACACAGACAGACAGACAGTCAGACAGTCAGATAGAGAGAGACACACAGACACAGACACAGACAGACAGACAGAGACAGAGAGAGACAGAGAGAGAGAGACAGACACAGACAGACAGAGACAGACAGACAAGCAGAGACAGACAGACAAACAGAGAGAGAGAGAGACAGAGAGAGACAGACAGAGAGAGACAGAGAGAGACAGACAGAGAGAGACAGACACAGACACAGGCAGACAGACAATCAGACAGTCAGATAGAGAGTGACAGAGAGAGACAGACACAGACACAGACAGACAGAGACAGAGAGAGACAGAGACAGACAGACAGACACAGACACAGACAGACAGACAAACAGACACAGACACAGACAGACAGACAAACAGACACAGACACAGACAGAGAGAGACAGAGACAGACAGAGGCAGAGACAGACAAACACAGACAGACAGACAAGCGGAGACAGAGACAGACAGAGACAGAGAGAGACAGACAGAGACAGACAGAGACAGACAGACATACACAGACAGACGCAGACAACAGACAGACAGACAAGCGGAGACAGACAGACAGACAAGCGGATACAGAGACAGACAGACAGACAGACACAAACTATTTTCACATATCATGCATGTCATTGTGCCACCATGTACATGTGCACACTAACAAACACACACGCCTACTGAAGACGTGAGTGTGTGCAGACTATGTAACAACATATCGCTCACACAATGTGGAAAAAAAACAACAACACCAACACCAACAACAACAGCAACAACAACAACAACGTGCACACAAAGCATACAAGTACCCAATGAAATCAGAACGCTTGCATGTAAGAATACAAAACCCGTGTGTTTTGTTATTAAATGTCCATGTGTGTGAGCCAGGCGAAAAGGTCAGTAGTATCAACCGTGCTGGCAGTATCAGACGTCATCAGGTTGGCGATGATTTTTTTCACGATGGACCGCGTCTGATGCGAGACACATTTCAGCATTGCCCCCTCACGAGATGGTTTTCTCTCTCTCTCTCTCTCTCTCTCTCTCTCTCTCTCTCTCTCTCTCTCCTCTCTCGTCTCTTCTCTCTCTCTTCTCCTTCTCTGTCTCTGTCTCTCTCTCGTCTCTCTCTCTCTGTCTCTGCTCTGTCTCTCTCTCTTCTCTCTCTGTCTCTGTCCTCTGTCTCTCTCTCTCTTTCTCTCTCTCTGTCTCTGTCCTCTCTCTCTCTCTCTCTCTTCTCTCTCTTGTCTCTGTCTCTCTTCTCTCTCTCTCTCTCTCTCTGTCTCTGTCTCTCTCTTCTCTCCTCTCCTCTCTCTGTCTCTGTCTCTCTCTCTCTCTCTCTCTCTGTCTCTGTCTCTGTCTCTCTCTCTCTCTCTTCTCTGTCTCTGTCTCTCTCTGTCTCTCTCTCCTCTGTCTCTGTTCCTCTCTCTCTCTCTTTTCTCGTCTCTGTCTCTTCTGTCTCTTCTCGTCTCTCTCCTGTCTCTCTCTTCTCGTCTCTGTCTCTCTCTCTCTGTCTCTCTCTGTCTTCTCTCTCTGTCTCTGTCTCTCTGTCTCTGTCTCTCTCTCTCTTTCCTCTCTCTCTCTAGTTAATAATTAACCCTTTGAATCCTGCATCCTATCCACCACCAATTGCGAAAAACTTAATTCTTTTGACTCCCTGATCCTATCCACCGGGTTCCTGATGGATGTTGGTGGATAGGGTGGGGGAATCACAGGGTTCAGTTTTTGCTTTGCTAGAATGGTTGACGATGCAGGATGCTGGTGGACAGGGTGCTGGAATCAAAGGATTGAATTAAACGACACACACACTCACAAACACACTCACTCTCTCTCTCTCTCACTCTCTCTCTCTCTCTCTCTCTGGCTATCTATCTATCTATCTATCTATCTCTGTCTCTCTCTCTATGTATCTATCTCACTTTCTCTCTCTCTCTCTCTCTCTTTCTCTCTCTCTCTCTTTCTCTCGCTTTCTCTCTCACTCACTCACTCACTCTCTCTCTCTCCCTCCCTCTCCCTCATACACTTATGCACACACACACACACACACACACACACACACACACACACACACACGTGCACATTCTTCTCTCTCTCTCCCTCTCTGTCTCTCTTTCTCTATCTATCTATCTACCTATGTATCTATCTATCTAGCTAGCTAGCTAGCTATCTCGCTTTCTCTCTCTCTCGCTTTCTCTATCTCTCTATCTAACTACCTATGTATCTAGCTAGCTAGCTATCTCACTTTCTCTCTCTCGCTTTTTCTCTCTCTCTCTCTAACTCTCTCTCTCTCTCACCCTCTCTCTCTCTCTCTCTCCTCACTCTCTCTCTCTCTCTCTCACCCTCTCTCATGCACTTATGCACACACACACACACGCACACACGTGCGCACACATTCTCCTCTCTCTCTCTCTCTTTCGCTCTCTTTCTCTCTCACTCAATTTCTCTCTCCCTCATACACTTATGCACACACACGCACACACATACACACACATTCTCTGTCTCTGTCTCTGTCTCTGTCTCTCTGTCTCTGTCTCTCTCTCTCTCTCTCTCTGTTCACTTTTTCATTTGCTTCCTTTCAGTGTGTTTCCTACAATCCATTCTTTGAGGCATTGAGACAACAACAACAGTACACGTGACAAGTTACCTGTCACTGTGGCGCAGACAAACGACTAGATGGTCGTGGGTTTAAATCTCCATTAGTCCTGCGAAAATCATCGCAGGATTTTTCGTTCCAATCCGGCTCTTACCCGGAGTTGAGCGTACTGTGGGCTCCTTGGGAAGACTGTGACCACATAATGTGTGTGTCGTGAACTTCCTCGATACGTTCTTGAGGGTGTTATCCAAAATTTAATGGTCTGACTGCAGGTGTCTGTATGTCTTTAGCCTAATTTAATGCCAGAATAAATTCATACTATAAACAATCATAGATTACGGCCTTTTCACGCAGCACCATGATTATAATCTCCCATCATCAACACGGCAGAATCGGTCAAGCCAAAACAGCATTCATGAAGATGACAAGCATTCTTACCAACAAATGCCTATCAATTAACATCAGGAAGAGAGTCCTTGAATGTTATATAGAACCAATACTGTTGTACGGATGCGAGGCGTGGACAGTCAACAAACAAAGCCAGAACAAGATTGAGGCAGCCGAAATGTGGTTTCTAAGAAGAATGTTGAGGGTTCCATGGACAGCAATGAAAACAAATGAGACAGTCTTGATGGAGGCAGACACAAGTAGATCACTCATAAGGAAAATTAGGAAAAGACAGGCAACATTTATAGGCCATTTTATGAGGAAAGGGGATTTGGAGCACCTGGTCACAACAGGAAAGCTGGAGGGAAAGAGAGCACCGGGTAGACCCAGAGAGAAAATGCTGGACGGACTTGCAGAGTGGCTGGGGACGAGTAGGGTGGGGGAGATGCTAGGGGCAACAAGAGATAGAGGCAGATGGAAGTCCATGATCGCCAACGACATGCGGCAGGGTACCTGATGATGATGATGATCATCATCAACACCATCATGGTATAGTGAAAACTTGTGAACTCCACAACATTACGATTATCATCTCCCATCATCAACACCATCATGGCATTGTGAAAACTTGTGTACTCCACATCACCATGATTATCATCTCCCATCATCAACACCATCATGGTATTGTGAAAACTTGTGTACTCCACATCACCATGATTATCATCTCCCATCATCAACACCATCATGGTATTGTGAAAACTTGTGTACTCCCCATCATCAACACCATCATGGTATTGTGAAAACTTGTGAACTCCACAACATCAACACCATCATGGTATTGTGAAAACTTGTGA
>JAPXFY010000026.1:30190915-30193415 GCA_030674185.1 Monoplex corrugatus
TCCGATAGGGCTGAACATATCGATAGGGCTGGATATACCGATAGGGCTGAACATACCGATAGGGCTGGATATACCGATAGGGCCGAACATACCGATAGGGCTGGATATACCGATAGGGCTGAACATACCGATAGGGCTGAACATACCGATAGGGCTGAACATACCGATAGGGCTGAATATACCGATAGGGCCAAACATACCGATAGGGCTGAACATACCGATAGGGCCGAACATACCGATAGGGCTGGATATACCGATAGGGCTGAACATACTGATAGGGCTGGATATACCGATACGGCTGAATATACCGATACGGCTGGATATACCGATAGGGTTGAATATACCGATAGGGCTGAACATACCAACAGGGCTGAACATACCGATAGGGCTGACTATACCGATAGGGCTAAACATACCGATAGGGCTGAATATACCGATAGGGCTGAACATACCAACAGGGCTGAACATACCGATAGGGCTGACTATACCGATAGGGCTGAACATACCGATAGGGCTGGATATACCGATACAGCTGAATATACCGATACGGCTGAATATACCAACAGAGCTGAATTTACCGATAGGACTAAGTATACCGATAGGGCTGAATATACCTATAGGGCTGGATATATCAATCAGGCTGAATATACCAATACGGCTGAACATACCAATAACGCTGAATATACTGATAGGGTTGAGTGTACTGATAGAGCTGAATATACTGATAGGACTGAATATACCAATAGGACTGAATGTACCAATAGGGCTGAATATACTGATAGGGCTGAATATACCAATAGGACTGAATATACCAATAGGACTGAATATACCAATAGGGCTGAATATACCAATAGGACTGAATATACCAATAGGGCTGAATATACCAATAGGGCTGAATATACCAATAGGACTGAATATACCAATAGGGCTGAATATACCAATAGGACTGAATATACTGATAGGACTGAATATACCAATAGGCTGAATATACCAATACGGCTGAATATACCAATAGGGCTGAATATACCAATACGGCTGAATATACCAATAGGGCTGAATATACCAATAGGACTGAATATACCTATAGGGCTGAATATACCAATAGGACTGAATATACCGATAGGACTGAATATACCGATAGGGCTGAATATACCAATAGGACTGAATATACCAATAGGACTGAATGTACCGATAGCGCTGAATATACCAATAGGGCTGAATATACCAATAGGGCTGAATATACCAATAGGACTGAATATACCAATAGGGCTGAATATACCGATAGGACTGAATATACCAATAGGGCTGAATATACTGATAGGGCTGAATATACCGATAGGGCTGAATGTACCAATAGGACTGAATGTACCAATAGCGCTGAATATACCAATAGGACTGAATATACCGATAGGGCTGAATGTACCGATAGCGCTGAATATACCAATAGGACTGAATATACCGATAGGGCTGAATATACCGATAGGGCTGAGTATACCAATAGGACTGAATATACCAATAGGGCTGAATATACCGATAGGGCTGAATATACTGATAGGGCTGTGTATACTGATAGGGCTGTGTATACTGATAGGGCTGTGTATACTGATAGGGCTGTGTATACTGATAGGGCTGTGTATACTGATAGGACTGTGTATACTGATAGGACTGTGTATACTGATAGGGCTGTGTATACTGATAGGGCTGTGTATACTGATAGGACTGAATATACCAATAGGGCTGAATATACTGATAGGGCTGAATATACCGATAGGGCTGAATGTACCAATAGGACTGAATGTACCAATAGCGCTGAATATACCAATAGGCTGAATATACTGATAGGGCTGTGTATACTGATAGGGCTGTGTATACTGATAGGGCTGAATATACCGATAGCGCTGAATATACCGATAGGGCTGAATATACCGATAGGGCTGGACATATCCATTGGGCTGAATATACCGATAGGGCTGAATATACTGATAGGGCTGAATATACCACTAGGGCTGTGTATACCGATAGGGCTGAATATACTGATAGGGCTGAACATACTGATAGGGCTGAATATACCGATAGGGCTAAATATACCACTAGGGCGTTAAGTTACGTGTGCCTACAGGAGCATGGATGTCAAGTACATCGCTGAGCCGAGACTTTGTAATGGCCCACAAAGAGAGGGAGATGGCCATTGTCTTTACAATGCTGGTCATTAACAAAAAAATTAGGTCCCTTGTCATCTCAGTTTTCCAAAGATCTTAATGCGTATTTGTGTTGTAGTGTGTATCTTGTTTGTGTGATTGTACATGTATGTGTACGTGTAATATTAACAGCAGCACAGGGTCTTCTCTGATGTGTACCCTCGTGGCGTTTGACATTCAAATGCCTTCAGAATTCTGACGCTGAGAATGCAACAAAAAGAATATAATATAAGACTGGTGTTAAAAGAGTTGTAGAGCCAGAGAGAATTTTTGATGGCAAGCGGTAATTCCTCTGCGACAGC
>JAPXFY010000026.1:30208415-30220915 GCA_030674185.1 Monoplex corrugatus
AATCTACATTTGATTCTTATGCTCGTTCTAAATCTACATTTGATTCTTATGCTCGTTCTAAATCTACATTTGATTCTTATGCTCGTTCTAAATCTACATTTGATTCTTATGCTCGTTCTAAATCTACATTTGATTCTTATGCTCGTTTTAAATCTACATTTGATTCTTATGCTCGTTCTAAATCTACATTTGATTCTTATGCTCGTTCTAAATCTACATTTGATTCTTATGCTCGTTCTAAATCTACATTTGATTCTTATGCTCGTTCTAAATCTACATTTGATTCTTATGCTCGTTCTAAATCTACATTTGATTCTTATGCTCGTTCTAAATCTACATTTGATTCTTATGCTCGTTCTAAATCTACATTTGATTCTTATGCTCGTTCTAAATCTACATTTGATTCTTATGCTCTTTCTAAATCTACATTTGATTCTTATGCTCGTTCTAAATCTACATTTGATTCTTATGCTCGTTCTAAATCTACATTTGATTCTTATGCTCGTTCTAAATCTACATTTGATTCTTATGCTCGTTCTAAATCTACATTTGATTCTTATGCTCGTTCTAAATCTACATTTGATTCTTATGCTCGTTCTAAATCTACATTTGATTCTTATGCTCGTTCTAAATCTACATTTGATTCTTATGCTCGTTCTAAATCTACATTTGATTCTTATGCTCGTTCTAAATCTACATTTGATTCTTATGCTCGTTCTAAATCTACATTTGATTCTTATGCTCGTTCTAAATCTACATTTGATTCTTATGCTCGTTCTAAATCTAACATTTGATTCTTATGCTCTTCTAATGCGAAACTGTTTGAAAAAATGTAGTACACCTTATCATACTTTTAGTAATAAATTAACACCTTATCATACTTTTAGTAATAAATTAACACCTTATCATACTTTTAGTAATAAATTAACACCTTATCATACTTTTAGTAATAAATTAACACCTTATCATACTTTTAGTAATAAATTAACACCTTATCATACTTTTAGTAATAAATTAACACCTTATCATACTTTTAGTAATAAATTAACACCTTATCATACTTTTAGTAATAAATTAACACCTTTTCATACTTTTAGTAATAAATTAACACCTTATCATACTTTTAGTAATAAATTAACACCTTATCATACTTTTAGTAATAAATTAACACCTTATCATACTTTTAGTAATAAATTAACACCTTATCATACTTTTAGTAATAAATTAACACCTTATCATACTTTTAGTAATAAATTTTCCTGAACAACCAAGACTCAATCTTCATGTCAGAAAAATACATTTTGCGAGGGGTTCGATAGGTCTATTGTAGAAACAGGGCGGATAAAATGGTTGATGATAGTAGGCATTCTCGGAGATTTTTTTCCTTTTAAAAAAAAACGCCTTAAAGACTGTTGAGTAAAGTTTTCAAAAAACGTCATGACAAGCAAAATTACGAATCAAAATATTTGGAATTTACATGGAGTGTTGTAGTATCAGTGTAAATTAAAATCCGTAAATCGACTCATGAGACCCCTCTACCTCTTATTTTGAAAAATTTGACCAGACACTGTTACATCGTGTCGTTGTCTTTACCGTTGGAAAACAAAGACTGATTAATCATTTACTAGTGGCAAACATTGTAAGGCGGCATTTTTGGCTCATTCCACGGGCATCTGAATTATGGTACAATCTAAAATTCTAGACAGCAAAGAAAACAAATGAGATACTTTTGAAAGAAGCAAACACAAAAATAATATTAATGACGAAGATCAGTAAAAGACCAGCGACATTTATAGGACATTTTATGAGACACGAGGAATTGAGACACCTAGTCACAACAGAAAAGCCAGAGGGAAACACAGCACCAGGAAGACCCAGGGAGAAAATATTTAAACAGTTTTGCAGAGTGAATGGGGACGGAAAGGCAGGAGATAGTATACACACAGACAAAAGATAGATTCGTATGGAGAGCTATGATCGCCAACACCATGCGGCATGGAACATCACGATGATAAATAAAACTATGAACGTGTTGACACACACAACCACACACACACACACACACACACACACACACACACACACACACACACACACAACACCCCACACACACACACACACACACACACCACATCAAAACACACACACACACGCACACATGCACACACACATGCACGCACACACACGCAGCCCTTGGCACAACACGCTTCACAAAAGAACAAAAGAACAGCATTGTGGGTGTGTGGGTGTTTTGTGTGTGTGGTTGTGTGTGTGTGTGTGTGTGTGGTGTGTGTGTGCGTGGTGTGTGTGGTGCGTGTGCTGTGTTGTGTGTGTGAGTGTGTGGTGGTGGTGGTGTGTTGTGTGTTGTGTGTGTGTGTGTGTGTGTGTGTGTGTGTGTGTGTGTGTGTGTGTGTGCATGCGTGTGTGTACGCGCGGGGCGTAAATGCATGAATCAGCGTGGGTGCGATGTATCTCAAATTTCTATTTTATGTGTGTGTCTCTTTGTGTCTTGACCTGAAACGAACTGGCTGTATCTATATATTCATTTGTGCATTTTACTACAGTCATGAAAGTGTGCATTTATCTTCCTGTGCATCGCATGTGTGAGAGATAGTAGTAAGGTGTAGAGAAACGGACAGAAGGCGGTTGACGAACTGTGGGTGTTTTGTTTTCAAACTCAGAAAACCCTGATTCAAAAGCAACGACGCTACAATCTTATCTAATAACTAATCTAATTCTTTTTCCCCTTTCAAAGCAAGCTCGGGTTCATGAGTCACAATCAGTTTGGAGCTTTTTTTCTCGTTATTTTCTTTCGTACGAAAGTCACAGACTTACAGAATTCTTTCGTTTAATAACCCTTTGACTCCCACACCCTATCCACCAATTGTAAAGAACGTAACCCTTTGACTCCCACACCCTATCCAAAAATGCTAAAACGTAACCCTTTGACTTCCTCACCCTATACAACAACTGCAAAAACGTAACCCTTTGACTCCTTCACCCTATCACCTACTACAAAAATGTAACCCTTTGACTCCCTCACCCTATTCCCAACTGCAAAAAACGTAACCCTTTGACTCCCACACCCTTTCCACCAACTGAAAAAACGTAACCCTTTGACTCCCTCACCCTTTCCACCAACTGTAAAAAACGTAACCCTTTGACTCCTGCACCCTATCCACACTTAAAAACGTAACCTTTGACTCCCTCACCCTATCCACCAACTGCTAAAACGTACCCTTTGGCTCCCTCACCCTATCCACTGACTGTAAAAAACGTAACCCTTTGACTCCTGCACACCCTATCCACCAACTGTAAAAAACGTAACCCTTTGACTCCCTCACCCTATTCACCAACTGTAAAAACGTGATCCTTTGACTCCCTCACCCTATCCACCAACTGTAAAAACGTAACCCTTTGACTCCCTCACCCTATTCACCAACTGTAAAAACGTACCCTTTGACTCCCTCACCCTAGTCCACCAACTGTAAAAAACGTAACCCTTTGACTCCCTCACCCTGTCCACCAACTGTAAAAAACGTAACCCTTTGACTCCCTCACCCTATTCACCAACTGTAAAAACGTGACCCTTTGACTCCCTCACCCTGTCCACCAACTGTAAAAACGTAACCCTTTGACTCCCTCACCCTGTCCACCAACTGTAAAATCGTAACCCTTTGACTCCCTCACCCTGTCCACTAACTGTAAAAACGTAACCCTTTGACTCCCTCACCCTATCCACCAACCTCAGAAACGTAACCCTTTGACTCCCTCACCCTATCCACCAACTGCTAAAACGTAACCCTTTGATTCCCTCACCCTATCCACCAACTGCTAAAACGTGACCCTTTGATTCCCTCACCCTATCCACCAGCTTCCTGCCCTGCGGTGAGGGAGTCAAAGGGTTACATTTTTGCTTTGCTGTCATGGCTGACAATGCAGGATGATGGCAAATAGGGCGGAGGGAGACAAAGGGTTAATTAATGGAGAGGTTCGTTCTTTGTAAATCATTTTTCTTTCTTTGTGTCTTTTTTCACCCCCTTTTCTTTTCTTCCCGACAAAGCAACAAGTGAGACAGGGAGGTATGTTAAACCCATCAGTTACCACCCTCTGAGTGATCCTACACCAACTCACATCGCACACAACATACAAACTTCGTTCTTTGCCAAAACAATAGCAGCTAGCTACCGAAACACAGTTATGAAGGAAGCCCCCCCCCCATCCCCCACCCCCATCCCCATCCCCCACCACCCACCACCCCGGCACACCCCAACAACCTCCACCCCCCCTCCCCCAATCGTGGAAAGGGGAACTCCCTTCCCTCGTCAATGTTATTTTTGTTTAAAGCCCAGCCGACTGCCTAGAGCCATATCAGGGCTATGACCGTTTCAAAACTTACAGAAAGCTTCAATAGGTGAGGGGGGGGGGGGGAAGGAAGAGAAAATTAAGTACAAGTACCAATGCATTCGCGTATATGATCTAAGGAGACGCCCCTGGCGTTGACCACTCCGTCCAGTTTGTCAAACAGGTGAATTAAAAAAATTCTTACCTGACAGAAATTTAAACATAACTAAGGACACTAAAACATATGTAATAATGGGCCTAAATTACTTACTTTCCACTGTCTGTCGCCAGCTTGTCCTTGAGCCCCCGTCCTCTCTTTGTTTGGATTGTTGGGTCCATTTAACTTGCAGGTCTTGTTGTGAAGAGCCTCCAGACATGCTACATATGACAGACAATGGGCAAAGACTGAGATGTGGTCTCTAAGAAGAATGTTGAGTGTTCCACGGACAGCATAGAAAACAAACGAGACACTCTTGAAGGAGGCAGACACAAGAAGATCATTAATAGATAACATTACGTAAAGACGAGCATCATTTATAGGACATTTTATGAAGAAAGGGGTATTGGAGCACCTGGTCACAACAAGAAAGCTGGAGGGAAAGAGAACACTAGGTAAACCCAGGGAAAATATATTGGACGGACTTGCAGGGTGGTTGAGGAACAGAGAGGGTGGGAGCTGTACTTAGCGACAAGGATAGATTCGTATGGAGGGCCATGATTGCCAACGCCATGTGGCAGGGCACATGATGATGATGATGATGAAGTAGAGACTATTTTCGAAAATCATTTGCATGCGTGCATATTGTAATAAACCGTTCTGGCAGGAAAACCTGGGAATAAGTACGGTAATTCATTCCTCAGTGGGGGATATTATCCCCAGTAGAAAATCTTGGTCTGAATATTTCTTCTTTTCCTTTTGCTGCAGCTCCAGTTAATTTTGTTGCATCACCATGGTTTTTTTTCTTTTCTTTTCTTTTTTGTTTGTTTGTTTGTTCCTTCTTTCTTCTCTCTCTCTTTTTTGTCTGTCTGTCTGTCTGTCTCTGTCTCTGTCTCTCTCTCTCTATATATATATATATATATATATATGTATGTATGTATATATATATATATGTGTATATACATACACACACACATATATATATCCATACATATACATATACTACATATATATATATATATATATATATATATATATATACATACACATATATATATGCATACATACATACAAATATATATGCATACATACATAATCATGTATATGTTTGTTTGTTTTTTTCTCTGTCTCTTTCTTTCTCTTTTCTCCCCTTCTCTCTTTCTTTCTCCTGCTCTCTCTCCTGTATCTGTCTGTCTCTGTCTGTCTCTTTTTCTGTCCCTCATCCCCATCTTTCTCTTTCCCCCTTCGTCCCTCTCTTTCTGACTCCCTCTCTTTTATTTATTGTCTTTTTATCTTTTTGATAAACGTCAATTATATAAATTGGCGTTTGTGCTATCTTTTCCGTAAGAAAATATAGGTCTCTCTCTCTGTCTCTCTCTCTCGGAGAGAGAGAGAGACATAGAGAGACAGACAGACAGAGAGAGAGAGACAGAGAGAGAGACAAAGAGAGACTGACAGACAGACAGAGACAGAGAGAGAGAGAGAGAGAGCGAGACAGAGACACACAGAGACAGAGAGAGAGAGGGAGAGAGAGAGAGAGAGAGAGAGAAAGAAAGAGAGAGAAAGAAAGAAAGAAAGGAAAAAAGAAAATGAATGAATGATAAAGGAAGAAGAAGGAAAAAAGAAAGAAAGTAGAAGAAAAAGAAGAAAAGACAGAATGAGGGGAGTGTTGATGAATTGTATAGGCCGACGCTTTTTCTGAGACTCACAGGGTTCTTTTTGCCGACGGATCAGACGTCAGTGTCTTATATTTTTCTTCAAAGCAAAACCTAAATTATTGTAGGGCCTTTCCCTTCTTTCCTTTTCCTCACAACAAAGCAACTAGTGAGACAAGGAGGGGGCGTAAAACTCATCAGTTTCCAACCTCTGTTTGAGAGCCAACACCAACTCACATCGCATACAACACGCAAACCCAGCTCGTTGCCAAATCTGTGACAGCCACCGGAACACAGCTGTGAGTGATTCCCCCCTCCTCTTGGAAAGGGGAATTCCCTTCTCTATTTTAATTGTGTACCCTCGACATACAACAATGGCGCTCTTTCTATATGCTTGTACCTTCTGAGACTGCCTGGACCTCTGAGACGACAGTCTGTCTGTCTGCCTGCTGCCTGCTGCTGCTGCTTGCTGCTTGACACAGCTCCTGTGTTCCGTAATTTCCCCCCAAAAAACTTTTCATGTGGCATAGTGATTGTGCTACCCTACATCAGATGTGCCCCTGGCTTCTTTTTCTTTTTTGTTTTGTTTCGGTTTTTGTTTTGTCTTTTTCTATTTCTTTTTTTTTCTTCTTTTGTTTTTTTGCTGCTGCTGTTACGTACAACAAATGGCTGTTGAATTGCTGTTGCTGTTGCTGACTCGGAAATGCCTGGGGCGCTCTAAATCAACTGGACAAAATCTGGAAATCCAATCTAGCAGACAATCTGAAAAGGAACTTTTTCCGTTCTTACATATGGCTCAATCTCTTGGACCCTAACAACGACATTGGAGAAGAAGATTGATGGAGCATATACACGAATGCTGCGTGCAGCCCTGAACAAATCCTGGAGAGAACATCCAACTAACAAAGAGTTATATGGTAAGATCCCACCAATCAGTAAATCAATACGTCAACAAAGACTGCGCTTCGCAGGACACTGCTGGCATAGCAAAGAAGAACTGGTGGGGGATGTTCTACTATGGAGACCCAGCCATGGCAAACAAAGACCAGGACGTCCAAAGAAGACCTTCATCGACCAACTGATGGATGATACGGGCTGTCAGTATGATGAACTACCTACTGCAATGTCTGACAGAGAAGGATGGAAGAAACGTGTCATGGATAGCCGAGCAAGCTCGACATGATGATGATGATGATGTTGCTGCTGCTTCTGCTGTTGCTGCCGCTGCCGCTGTAGCTACAATTCTAGTGCTGTTGCTGTCTCGTTTGCTGCTGTTGCTTCTGCCGCTGAAGTTAGGTCTGCTGTTTGCTGTTGCTTCTACTGCTGCAACTGTTGCTGGTTGTTACCCAGACGTTGTATTGTTGATATCGTTGTTGCTTTTCCCCAACGCGCTCTTCACTTCTATTTTTGGCTGTCGGTCAGGCAGCATCATATAATGAGTGGTATCATATAATGAGTGGTATCATATAATGAGTGGCATCATATAATGAGTGGTATATAATGAATGGTATCATATAATGAGTGGCATCATATAATGAGTGGTATTATATAATGAGTGGTATCATATAATGAGTGGTATCATATAATGAGTGGTATCATTATAATCAGTGGCATCATATAATGAGTGGTATCATATAATGAGTGGTATCATATAATGAGTGGTATCATTATAATCAGTGGCATCATATAATGAGTGGTATCATATAATGAATGGTATATAATGAGTGGCATCATATAATGAGTGGTATCATATAATGAGTGGTATCATATAATGAGTGGTATCATTATAATCAGTGGCATCATATAATGAGTGGTATCATATAATGAATGGTATCATATAATGAGTGGCATCATATAATGAATGGTATATAATGAGTGGCATCATATAATGAGTGGCATCATATAGTGAATGGTATCATATAATGAGTGGTATCATATAATGAGTGGTATCATATAATGAGTGGCATCATATAATGAGTGACATCATATAATCAGTGGCATCATATAATCAGTGGTATCGCATAATCAATGACATCATATAATCAGTGGTATCATATAATCAGTGACATCATATAATCAGTGGTATCATATAATCAGTGACATCATATAATCAGTGGTATCATATAATCAGTGGTATCATATAATCAGTGGTATCATATAATGAGTGGCATCATATAATCAGTGGTATCATATAATCAGTGACATCATATAATCAGTGACATCATATAATCAGTGGCATCATATAATGAGTGACATCATATAATCAGTGACATCATATAATCAGTGGTATCATATAATCAGTGGTATCATATAATCAGTGACATCATATAATCAGTGGTATCATATAATCAGTGTGACATCATATAATCAGTGACATCATATAATCAGTGGTATCATATAATCAGTGGTATCATATAATCAGTGGTATCATATTATAATCAGTGGTATCATATAATCAGTGGCATCATATAATCAGTGGTATCATATAATCAGTGACATCATATAATCAGTGGTATCATATAATCAGTGACATCATATAATCAGTGACATCATATAATCAGTGACATCATATAATCAGTGACATCATATAATCAGTGACATCATATAATCAGTGGTATCATATAATCAGTGGTATCATATAATCAGTGGTATCATATAATCAGTGGTATCATATAATCAGTGACATCATATAATCAGTGGTATCATATAATCAGTGGTATCATATAATCAATGACATCATATAATCAGTGACATCATATAATCATGACATCATATAATCAGTGACATCATATAATCAGTGACATCAATAATCAGTGGCATCATATAATCAGTGGCATCATATAATCATGGCATCATATAATCAGTGGCATCATATAATCAGTGGCATCATATAATCAGTGGCATCATATAATCAGTGGTATCATATAATCAGTGACATCATATAATCAGTGGTATCATATAATCAGTGACATCATATAATCAGTGGTATCATATAATCAGTGGTATCATATAATCATGGTATCATATAATCAGTGGCATCATATAATCAGTGACATCATATAATCAGTGACATCATATAATCAGTGGTATCATATAATCAGTGACATCATATAATCAGTGACATCATATAATCAGTGGCATCATTAATCAGTGACATCATATAATCAGTGACATCATAAATCAGTGGTATCATATATCAGTTGTATCATATAATCAGTGGTATCATATAATCAGTGGCATCATATAATCAGTGGCATCATATAATCAGTGGCATCATATGAGTGACATCATATAATCAGTGACATGATATAATCAATGACATCATATGATCAGTGGCATCATATAATCAGTGACATCATATAATCAGTGACATCATATAATGAGTGGAATCATATAATCAATGACATCATATAATCAATGACATCATATAATCAGTCATATAACTGCACACTTATAATCATATTTTTTTACACGTGTACGTATGGTTCGGTATGTTGGTATATATTCATCTGTGCGTGTTCATCGATTGTTAACTCTTTTGCGTATGTGTGATGTGTTATGTATTATACTCTGTGTCTTGTTAAATTCATAACAGTCTGTAAGTCCAACTGAGTTTAGTTAACGACGCTATCATATCATTATCACCCAGTACCTGCCGCATGGCGTTGGCGATCATGGCCCTCCATACGAATCTATCCCTGTCGCTACAAGTACATCTTCCATCCTCTCTGTCTGCAGCACCCTGCAAGTCCATCCAATATTTTCTCCCTCTTCCCCTCCAGCTTTCCTGTTGTGACCAGGTGTTCTAATTTCTCTTTCCTCACAAAATGTTCTATAGATGTTGCTAACAGCGATATACAAGAATGATTTATTATCATTATTATTACCACAAGAATGATTTATTATCATTATTATTACCACAAGAATGATTTATTATCATTATTATTACACTTCTTCTTTTCCTCCTTCTGTCTTATTCTACTACTGCTCCTTCTCTTATTAAGTCCCTTCTTTTCTTTTCGTCTCTGCTTCCCTGCTATTTTTCTTCTTTCCTTTTGTCTCTTTTCCTACTTTATTTTGTTTTTCATTTCTTTTTCTGCTTCTGTTTCTATATGATTCTTTTACATTTGTTTTTCTTTGCACTTTCCCCTTTTCTTCTTCTTCGTGTTGTACACGTTACATGTGTTGTTGTTTTCTTGTGATTGTATTTGTGATAGCAGGTGTTTATGTTGAAGCCCTCACTGTTGGACGGTGATATTATTTGTGCTTGTGGTATTGCTTTTGTTCTTGCTGTTGTTGTTGTGATTGTTTCCTTATTAGATTTTGATGATATCAGGAAATTTCTGCTGTTTGTGTTATGATAGACTCTCTCTCTCTGTGTCTCCTCACTCCCTTCCTCTCTTTTTCTGTCTGTCTGTTTGTCTGTCTGTCTCTCCCCCCTCTCTATTTTTCTCTCCTCCTCTCTTTCTCTCACCCCTTCTTTCTCTCAGCCGGAGCAAACAACCTGGAAATAAAGGATGTTCAAGGTATTCTAAGTCCATCTTTTTATACAAACACAGACACACAGAGACACACAGACACAGACACAGACACAGACACACACACACACACACACACAGACACACAGACACAGACACAAACACACACACACACAGAGACACCACACACACACACACACACACACACACACACACACACACACACACACGCACGCACGCACGCGCGGCGCGCCATTTCAGTAATATGAAATAATCACCCTTTGTTAAGAAAAAAGTGAATAAGTAAAAAAGAAACAACAAAAAAAACAACAACAAAAAACATCATCATGAGATCACACAGTTTTCACGACTATGAAATACGTGTGGGAGTAACGTACTCAAAAGTGGTCATTCATTATGATATGACGTTACGTAGATGAGTCGTTGGGTGACACTTTTTCATTTATTTATTTAGTTAGTTAGTTATTGCTGTCACATCTTCTACGCCTCTACAATGAACGCGAGAATCTGAGACAATCTTTCACAATACTCTGATGGTGCTAGAAGATGGGGATGACAATCATCCTGCTGTGCATTTCCATTCTGCATTAATTAAGACCGCGTGACATGGTTGTATGCTACACCTTACTATCGTAATATATCCTGGCGTTAACCAGGTCCGAGAGGTACACACACATGCGGTGTCTATCAGATCTGAAAAATACTCTCAGTGAAGTGGATGAGACTCGAATGTGTATTTCCAGTCTTAGTAGTAGTAGTAGTGGTAGTAGTAGAAGTAATAGTAGCAGTAGTAGTAGTAGTAGTAGTAGTAGTAGTAGTTATTGTTACTGTTGTCGCTGATGTTGATGATGTTGATCACCAATGACATATGAATCGATATTCAAGAAACACAATTACAGATTGAAGACAGAGGGGCAAATCTGATGGAGGGAACACTTCTAGACCGAGACATTTCATTCTGCCTTTCGCTGCTTGACAGAGCCACACTGTTTAGTTATTTTCAGACAGCGGGAATGAAAGAAAGAGACAGGGAGGAACAAGCCCTCCCCAAACCAGTCTATCACACTCCTCCTTCTCCAAACAATCTTCTCAGCCCTCGTCTCTCCCCACCCTATTACACCACCACCACCACCATCCCAACCCTTCCTACTCCCCTCTCCCTCAAACCGCTATTACTAACACCACCATCATCACCCGAAAATCACTTTTCTTACCCCGCCCCCTCCATTCCCTACCTCTATTTACTACGACGGCCACCACCAACCACCTCCCCATTACCCAAATCCAACCTCCCACCCGCTCCCTCTCTCCTCTCTCCCTCTCTCCCTCTCTCTTCTATTACCACAACCATCGTCATCACTCCCACCCCCACCACACAGCCACCGGCGCCCAGCAAAAAGGCCGGCGTGAAGCACGTGCTGTCTCATTGACAAGCGCGTGCAGCACTGAGTGAGGAGAGTAGTAAGGGAGAGAACCCAGGGTTTTGCTTGTCTGTCAGTGTGTGAAACATCGTGTCGGAGATTGTTGCCTGTCTGCTCCCGTTATTGAGTGAGTGTGTGAACACGGCGGAAGAAAGACAGACACACACGCACACACACACACATACAAAACAACAATCACAGACGAACAAGTTCAGATTCTGTGTTTGGAACGTTTTTGTTTTCCGCTGCCCAAAATACGTAATTAATTTCCACTACTCATTCTGTCTTCAACGCAGGAGAGTGGACCTGCCAACTTCGCTATTTCTTTGGTGAAAACCTTTACCCAAACATTTATTTTTACTACTAGATCTACATCTTTTTTTCCCCCACCTCTCCGTTGTTGTTTCTGATCGTCGGAGTGTGT
>JAPXFY010000026.1:30235915-30268415 GCA_030674185.1 Monoplex corrugatus
CGACAAAACAGAAGCTATCCTCATTGGCACCCGTCAGAAACTTTCTCAGCTGCCTCCTCTTTCTCTCCCATTATGTAACACATCAGTCCCAATTTCTGATTCAGCTAAAAACCTTGGTGTCTGCATTGACTCTACCCTCTCCATGAACAACTTTGTTTCTCAAACTGCCAGATCCTGCTACTATCATCTCCATCGTATAAAGCTGATCAGGAAGTATCTCTCTGTCGAAACAACTGCAAAACTCGTTCTCTCCTTCATAATGTCTCGCATTGACTATTGCAATTCACTCCTGTCTGGTCTTCCTGCCTCCACCATTCACATCCTACAGCGCATTCAAAACAATGCTGTACGCCTTGTACTAAAAAAGAAAAAAGCTGACCACATATCTCCTCTCCTGGCACAACTTCACTGGCTCCCTGTATCAAAGCGCATACAGTACAAACTAGACACCATGTGCTACAAAAGCCTCAATAACGCAGCCCCCGATTACCTGTCAAGCCTACTTGAGATCTATGTTCCCTCACGTACCCTCCGCTCTGCCTCTGATCCTCTGACTCTTCGCTTTCCACGCACTAAGCTCAATACCTATGGTCCACGAGCCTTCTCTGTTTCTGGTCCACTCTCCTGGAACAAACTTCCTCTCTCAGTCCGTCAGCAACCTACTTTTGTCTCCTTCAAGTCCGCTCTCAAAACTCACCTTTTCTCTCCTGCATAAAATCCTAACCTCACTCAACCCTCCCCTCTGCAGCCTGTCTCCGCTCGGAGGGAATCACATGGTTATAATATATAATTGTATGCTATGCTCTCTATAATTTTCCATTGCTTTTATTCTTGCTTTTATTGCTTTTATTCTTTCTCCCCATTTATAGCCATGCGTGTGTGTGGGTGTGTGTGTGTGTGTGTGTGTGTGTGTGTGTGTGTGTGTGTGTGTGTCTGTATGTGTGCGTGCGTGTGTGTGCGAGCGTGCGTGCCTGCGTGTGTGTCTGCTTCAGCGCTTAGATTTGATTTTATCAAGATTTTGCGCTATATAAATATTGTAATTATTATTATTATCACACACACAAACACAAACACAAACACACACTCTCTCTCATTTGTTCTCTGCCTCTCTGTCTCTCTTTCTTTCTGTCTGTCTGTCTGTCTGTCTGTCTGTCTGTGTCTCTTTCTCTCCTTCCCACTCTCTCTCTGTTAGTGTATGTTATGGTGTTGGTGTGGTGTGGTGTGTGGTGTGGTGAGGTGAGGTGTGGCGAGATGTGGTATGGTATGGCGTGGTGTGGTGTTGTGTGGTGTGGTGTGGTATGGTGTGTGGTATGGTGCGGTGTGTGCAGGCTTGCTCGCTCGCGCTGGCACTTACATACAAATGTGTACGCTTACGTGCGAGGAACACGTAGCCACGCATTATTTATTATTCTTTTTTTTTTTTTACTAGAATGTCAGAAATCTGTCATACCATTTTAGCTACATTACTTTTCACAGGTTTGAGAAGAAAACAGCAGCTGAGTTCTCTCCCAGTCTGGATCAGGCGAACAGTGAAGGGTAAATGTCATGTCATCAGAAACGTATCGAGTCTTCTTTCCCCTGTGTCCTGGATGGTAATGGACCAATTCCGATGGGAACCACGTACAAGAAATCGATAAGTCTGCTAATCCGTTCGCTCGTCTCTCGCCTTGATGACACGTTTAGTAGAAATGAAATAATGTCAAAAAAATGGAGGCAGTTTCCTCGTGAAATAAAATCCTACATTAGCAAGAAAGAAAGACAAAGATTAATGGATGGAAGGGAAACAAATATCAGAGCAGTCTGTTCCATTGAAAGGGAAAGATTGAACTTGAAAGAAAGAAAGAAAGAAAGAAAGAAAGGAAAGAAGGAAGGAAGAAAGAAAGAAAGAAAGAAAGAAAAGAAAGAAAGAAAGAAAGAAAGAAAGACGTGGAAGTAGTTTCCTTTTGTGTGTCCTTCTCATTGTTTATCTCTGTCTATCTGTCTGTCTGCCTGCCTGCCTGCCTGCTTGCCTGCCTGCCTGCCTTCCTGCCTGTCTGTCTGTCTGTCTGTCTCTGTTTCTTTGTATCTCTATCTGTCTGTCTGTCGTTCTCGTTCTCTTTCTCTCTCTCTCTCTCGCTCGCTCTCTCGCTCTCTCTCTCTCTCTCTCTCGCTCTCTCTCTCTCTCCAATCTCCCTCCCTGTCTCTCTTATTCTCTTCTCTCTGAACAAGTATCGAAATGACTTTTTTTGTGCATAGTTTGCTTTTGGCGACCAGCCAAGAAAACATAGCGGGGAAGTTATGAGTTCATTTTGTATCAAGCATTTACGTTACGATCTGTTGCAACTTTATGATGCACAACAGTTACTGTACGTATCGTTCGCAGTGGCTGAAGTATCATGTTTTGCACATGTTGTGTGCGTGTGTGCCCCGTCAGAAGGGGGCCATGGCGTTTATTATACGAATGAATCATCTGAACCTATCCACCTCCTCTTTCTGTACCTGAACCTATCCACCTCCTCTTTCTGTACCTGAACCTATCCACCTCCTCTTTCTGTACCTGAACCTATCCACCTCCTCTTTCTGTACCTGAACCTATCCACCTCCTCTTTCTGTACCTGAACCTATCCACCTCTTTCTGTACCTGAACCTATCCACCTCCTCTTTCTGTACCTGAACCTATCCACCTCCTCTTTCTGTACCTGAACCTATCCACCTCCTCTTTCTGTACCTGAACCTATCCACCTCCTCTTTCTGTACCTGAACCTATCCACCTCCTCTTTCTGTCTGTCGTTTCAAAGTTTTGTTTTCTTCTTGTCGCAGTATATTTATGGATATTACGTAAACTGTGTTCACCACAATGCCATACGTTTAAACCATTTTCATCTTATCTTTCGTACTGCTGTCTCTGTTATTTTGTACGGGCCCCAGTCTTTTTTTTTTCTTTTTCTTTTGGAGATCAGATTTTCCCAGTGTTATCTAAAGTGCGTGTTTGCTCTGTAGAATGGGGGGGGGGGGGGGGGGGGGGAATCTTAGCTCTTTCTTTTAATGTACCTTGGATGGACACAAATAGTGCATGCATTATACTATTCATTGCATTCTCTCTCTCTCTCTCTCTCTCTCTCTCTCTCTCTCTCTGTGGTCTTTGGCACTCTATTTACAGTGGACTCTTCCCTTTGGTTCCTTTTGTCTCCTTTCCTTTTTTCTTCATGGGCTGCTCTGGGCATCTGGTTCTGCATCTGGAGTCTGGGTCCAACTTTGCTTCTGCGATGGGATGTGTTGGGTCCTTTTTCTGTCCCCCTTCTGGGTCCTTTTTCTGTCCACCTTCTGGGTCCTTTTTCTGTCCCCCTTCTGGGTCCTTTTTCTGTCCCCCTTCTGGGTCCTTTTTCTGTCCACCTTCTGGGTCCTTTTTCTGTCCACCTTCTGGGTCCTTTTTGTCTGTCCACCTTCTGGGTCCTTTTTCTGTCCACCTTCTGGGTCCTTTTTCTGTCCACCTTCTGGGTCCTTTTTCTGTCCACCTTCTGGGTCCTTTTTGTCTGTCCACCTTCTGGGTCCTTTTTCTGTCCACCTTCTGGGTCCTTTTTGTCTGTCCACCTTCTGAGTGTTCTTGATGTTTCTGGTTCATCCTTTTCGAGCACTGTCTGTTGGTTTCGGTAAATGTTACTTCGGGTGATGTGTGGTCAGTAACTGCATGCTGGTCATTCAAGCTTTCCATACATTCTTTCTTTTTTGTTTTTGTTTTTTGTTTTTTGTTTTGGTTAGTATGAACATCATTCGAACTTAGATAACATTCATTCATTTTCTACTCATTTTCACGGCTAGATTCCCTGTACGGCCCCGGTCTAAATGATTTACCTAGTAAATTAATTCCATCCGGATTATTTTTGTGAAAAGCGAAGACTGTTTCAGTTGTCATTGATTTTCTCATCCCGAAGTGTAGATAATATCAGGAAGCTGGGGATCATCATCATCATCGTCATTATCCAGTGCCTTGCCACATGGCGTTGGCGATCATGGCCGTCCATATATTTCTATCCCTTGTTGCTGCAAGCACATCTTCTGGGGATATTTTCGTAATAATATCGACATTTAGAGACATTGCATCAGAGATACAGTTTTATGTTAAGCCGGATGTATAAATGTGTATTTACATACTTATGTATCGATTTATAGCTATCTATCTATCTGTCTATCTATCTATCTGTCTATCTATCTATCTGTCTATCTAAAGGTCTACCTATCTGTCCATCTTCCGAAAGATCTATCTATCTATCTATCTATCTATCTATCTATCTATCTATCTATCTATCTGTCTGTCTGTCTATCTGTCTATCTATCTATCTATCTATCTATCTGTCTATCTATCTCTCTATCTATCTCTCTATCTGTCTGTCTATCTAAAGGTCTATCCATCTTCCTAAAGGTCTCTCTATCTATCTATCTTCCTAAAGATCTATCAGTCTATTTATCTGTCTATCTATCTATCTATCTATTTATCTGTCTGTCTCTGTCTGTCTATCTGTATGATGAACATTTTTTTATATGATATGTATTTTAGATATTGTTCACAACCCTTCGTAAGGCGTGGTGGCTTATTTGAATATCTTGTGACATGTTTGTCTGTCTGTCTGTCCGTCTTTCTCTCTGTCTCTGTCGGTTTGTCTGTGTGTCTGTATGTGCTTGTATGTGTATGTGTGATTGTGTGATTGTGTGTGTGTGTGTGTGTGTGTGTGTGTGTGTGTGTGTGTGTGTGTGTGTGTTGTGTGTGTGTGTGTGTGTGTGTGTGTCTATCTGTTTGTCTCTGTCTCTGTCTCTCTCCCTCTTTCTTTCTATCACTCTGTCTCTCGGTCTGTCTGTCTGTCTGTCTCTCTCTCTCTCGCTTGCTTGCTCGCTCTCTGTCTGTCTGTCAGTCTGTCTCTGTCTGTCTGTCTGTCTCACTCTGTCTGTCTGTCTGTCTGTCTCTCTTTCTCTCTCTCTCTCTCTCCCTCTTTATCTCTTCCTCTCTCCCCATCTTCCTCTGCTCCTCCCTTTTTCTCCAAAGAAACTTTTTGGAGCACAAATGTTCGTCTGCCAGGTTCCAGGATCCTGCAAATCAGCTCCAACGCTGTATTCGCTATCCCCATTTTTCCAGACACAGATTTCGGGTCTTTTCTGAAAACATTCAGTTCTTCTTTTTGCAGAACCTATCACTAATATGCTTTACACAGTCTTTGCTTCCTGTTTGAAGTGTGTGTGTGTGTGTGTGTGTGTGTGTGTGTGTGTGTGTGTGTGTGTGTGTGTGTGTGTGTTGTATGTGTGTGTGTGCTTGTTTGTGTATGTTTGTGTCTTTGTGTGTGTGTGTGTGGCGTGTGTGTGCGCGTGTGTGTATTTGTGTGTGTTTGTGTGTGTTTGTGTGTGTTGTGTGTGTTTGTGTGTGTGTTTTGTGTATGTGTGTGTTGTGTGTGTGTTGTGGTGTGTGTGTGTGTGTGTGTGTGTGTGTGTGTGTGTGTGTGTGTGTGTGTGTGTGTGTGTGTGTGTCTGTTGTATGTGTATGTGTGTGTATATTTGGACATGTATGTTGTGTGGTGTGTGTGTGTGTGTGTGGGCGCGCGCGAATGTGTGTGTATGTGTATGTGTGCGCGCGCGCCTGTGTATGTTTCAGTTTCCCAAGATAGCGTGTGGGCGCTAGGAACGAATACCATATGCACTAAGGTCATTGATGCCATGTGATGGAGATGATCTAAAATAATCATGGCACAAGCTTGCAGGCCTGCACATAAGCCCTGTGCGCTGTGTGCATATGTAACACACACACACACCACACACACACACACACACACACACACACACACACACACACACACACATACAGAAGAGAGAGAGAGAAGAGAGAGAGAGAGAGAGAGAGAGAGAGGAGAGAGAGAGAGAGAGAGAGAGAGCTTTGATAAACGTCTTTTCACTATGAGTGATATTGGAGAAAGAGTGAGTGTGCGTGTGTGTGTGAGGGTATGTATGGGGGGGGGGGGGTGTATGCGTGTGTTTGTGGTGCGTGTGTGTGTTGTGTGTGTGTGTGTGTTTGCTTTAAGTATGTGTGTGTTTGTGTTTGAGTGTGCGTGTATGCGTATGTGTGTTTTTGTGTATGTGTGTGTGTATATGTGTGTGTGTGTGTGAGAGAGAGAAAGAGAGAAAGAGAGAAAGAGAGAGAGAGAGAGAGAGAGGTGAGAGAGAGAAGGAGAGTGTGTGTGCTTGTGTGAGTGCTTGTTTGAGTCCATATGTGCGTCACTGTGTGTGTAAAAAAATGAGTAAGAGAGAGGAAGGGAAGAGAGAGAGAAGAGAGAGAGAGAGAGAGAGAGAGAGAGAGAGAGAGAGAGAGAGAGAGAGAGAGAGTGTGTGTGTGCATGTGTGTGTGTTGTGTGGTGTGCTGTTGGTTAGTTGAATGTGTGTGGCTGGTTGGATGATCTTATATTTCGTTTGGGTATGATAATCTGAAAATAGTACAAAGATGAGTACACTTGTGTGTATTGCACGAGTTCCTCAGTTTGAATAGCACGTCCGATAATGAATATGCATGTGTGCGTGTTTGGTGTGTGTATTTCGTGCACCCCTTGTGCATGTCTTCTAATTTTGAAGTAGACGTATTCTGCAGCCAAGTTTCTTCCATATTTGATTGCAAATGATTGAGGGGAAAAAGTTTTCAAAAAGTCGGAAAGTATTGAAGTTGAATGTTTATTCATACATCCGTGTATATCTGACTTATTTCTGACCATTATGTGACCGCATATGGGGGTATCTCTCTCTCTCTACTCGCTTGTGTGTGTGTGTGTGTGTGTTGTGTGTGTGTGTGTGTGTGTGTTGTGTGTGTGTCTTGTTGTGTGTGTGTGTGTGTGTGTGTGTGTGTGTGTGTGTGTGTGTCGTGTTGTGTGTGTGTTTTTTTGTGTCCTTTCTCTTGTGTCTGTCTCTAATTATACGTCGTTCTGCTGTCTGTCTGTCTTCTCTCTCTTTCTCACTGTTCTCTGTCTTGAAAGTATTCCTAAGTTGATTGTTTTTTCGACATGTATGATTACTTTCATATCGACCTGATGTGGTGGTGATGTTCTTCTTTGTTTACGTTTTCTTGTGTGTGTGTGTGTGTGTTGTGTGTGTGTGTGTGTGTGTGTGTGTGTGTGTGTGTGTGTGTGTGTGTGTGTGTGTGTGTGTGTGTGTGTTGTGTGTGTGTGTGTTGTGTGTTTGTTGTGTGTGTGTGTGTGTGTTGGTGTGTGTGGTGTTGTGTGTGTGTGTGTGTGTGTGTGTGTGTGTGTGTGTGTGTGTGTGTGTGTGTGTGCTCCCGTAATTTAGGGATACTGATTCAGTTCGAGCTGTGTGTGTGTCTTCGTTCGTTTGTGCGTGCATGTGTGCATGTGTCTTGAAATATCTTTCCTAAGTTTTGTTTTCATCTTTTCTTTCGACAGAGAAGATACTTTCATATCGAACGAGGCGGGGGCGAGGTATTTATGTGTAGGTGTGTGTGTGTGTGTGTGTGTGTGTGTGTGTGTGTGTGTGTGTGTGTGTGTGTGTGTGTGTGTGTGTGTGTGTGTGTGTGGTGTGTGTGTGTGTGTGAATCTCTCTGTCTCTCCCTCTTTCTGTACCTCTTTCTTTGTGTATACATGGAAGTCCATAATCGCCAACGCCATGCGGCAAGGCGCCTAATGATGATGATGATGATGACGTGGATTTATGTTAGTTTTGCGTCGAACAATGTGTTACCCAAAAGTACGTTTCTCATTATTTGCTCTCACGAAAGAACATGTTGCCCTGTAGCTATTAAAATACCAGGCTTTCGGGTCTCTGTGTCTTGTCTCTTTATCTGTGTGTTTGTTTCTCTCTCTATCTGTCTCTATATCTGTCATGTCTCTCTGTCTGTCTGTCTGTCTGTGTGTATCTGTGTGTGTGTGTGTGTGTGTCTGTCTGTCTCTGTCTGTCGTGTGTATCTGTCTATCTCTGTCTGTCTGTCTCTGTCTGTCTGTCTCTGTTGTCTGTGTGTTTGTTGTGTGTCTGTCTGTCTCTCTGTCTCTGTCTGTCTGTCTGTCTGTCTCTGTGTGTCTGTCTGTCTCTGTGTGCTGTGTGTATCTCTGTGTGTCTGTGTGTATCTGTCTGTCCTCTGTCTCTGTCTGTCTGTCCTTCTGTCTGTCTCTGTTGTCTGTGTGTATCTCTGTGTGTCTGTGTATCTGTCTGTCTCTCTATCTCTATGTCTGTGTGTATCTCTGTGTGTCTGTGTGTATCTGTCTGTCTCTCTGTCTCTGTCTGTCTGTCTCTGTGTGTCTGTGTGTATCTGTGTGTGTCTCTCTGTCTGTCTGTCTCTCTTCTGTCTGTCTGTCTGTCTGTCTCTCTCTCTCTCTCTATATATATATATATATACATACACACACACACCACACACACACACACAACCACCACAACACACACAATATCTCCACCTCTCTCTCTCTGGCTCTCTCCATCCGTGTCCTTCCTCGTTGGGGTAGAGGTTTGCTGAGGGTTTGAGTGGAGTGGTGATGTACGATTTGTATGGACAGCGCTTTCATATTTAGGTTAATTGCTCAAGTCCTAATCTGTACTGAAAATTTTTGCGAATATTGTGGATTTGAATATGTCTGGTACATATTGAAGATACAGGTTGCGCAAAAGATGTGCACAGCCAAACAACGCCGAGGACCAGCAGTTTACACCACCGTTTTGTAATTATTGTAAATCCTTTCTCATGGTGTGAGGGTTGATTGTTATTCGTTTTTTTTTTCCTTCCGAAAAGGGTGATTTCAGCACGAGAAGACCATGTGTCAGCTTAGGGTTGTTTATGTAGCAAGACTTTTGTGTGTGTGTGTGTTTTTTCTTCCGAAAGGGGTGATTTAAGTTTGAAAAAACCATCCTGTGTCAGGTCAAGATTGTTTGTATAGCAAGACTTTCGTGTTTTCCTTCCGAAAGGGGTGATTTTAGCACGAAAAGACCATGTTGCGTCAGCATAAGATTGTTTGTATAGCAAGACTTTCGTGTTTTCCTTCCGAAAGGGGCGATTTTAGCATGAAAAGACCATGTTGCGTCAGCATAAGATTGTTTGTATAGCAAGACTTTCGTGTTTTCCTTCCGAAAGAGTTGATTTTAGCACGAAAAGACGTGTTGCGTCAGCATAAGATTGTTTGTATAGCAAGACTTTCGTGTTTTCCTTCCAAAAGGGGCGATTTTAGCATGAAAAGACCATTTGCGTCAGCATAAGATTGTTTGTATAGCAAGACTTTCGTGTTTTCCTTCCGAAAGGGGCGATTTTAGCATGAAAAGACCATCTTGTGTCAGCTTAGGATTGTTTATATAGCAAGACTTTCGTGGTGTTTTTTTTTTCCTTCCGAAAGGGGTGATTTTAGCATGAAAAGACCATCTTGTGTCAGTTTAGGATTGCCTCTATAGCAAGATTTTAGTGGGGGGGGGGGGGGGTTCTTCCGAAAAGGGTGATTTAAGTATGAAAAGACCATCTTGCGTTAGCATAAGATTCTTTGTATAGGAAGACTTTCGTTGTAGTTTTTTTTCCTTCCGAAAGGGGTGATTTAAGCATGAAAAGACCATGTTGCGTCAGCTTAAGATTGTTTATATAGCAAGACCATCTTGATATATTCTCCCCTGCAACCCCTCCCCACTCCCCCTCTTTTTTTTTCTTCTTCTTCCACTTTTGGGCTAGTTTATTTGAAAGGCAGGGAATTGGCAAAAGTTGGGGGTCTTGGAATCGATCTGTGTGTGTAGATCAACTGCTCGTTTCAGGTTAGCGTTGACTTTTCGCTCACCCCCAAAATCCATTTAGTCTGACTCTGCAGAGCTGTTCTCTGTCGCAGATTGGAAAGAATGGTTTTGGTGAATATTGAAGAACTTTCTTTATCCTTCGGGTTCTTTGGTTTTTTGGTATAGTATGGAGTTGTCTCTGGGTTTATGAGTTTCATCTGTACACGCTTTGTCAAAGAGCTTGGAGATGATACTGAATGTGCAAGCATTTAGGTTTCCTTTGTAACTCTTTGTCAAAGAGCTTTTGTAACTCTTTGTCAAAGAGCTTTTGTAATATTTAATGTCTGTAAGCATTTGGGTTTATGACAGACAGTCTTCTTTGTACACTCTTTGTCAAAGAGCTTTTTGTGATGATACTTAATGTGCCTGTAAGCTTTTGTGTCTATGGTTTAGTTTATCTTTGTACACTCTTTGTCAAAGAGCTTTTTGTGATGATACTTAATGTGCCTGTAAGCTTTTGTGTCTATGGTTTAGTTTATCTTTGTACACTCTTTGTCAGAGAGCTTTTGTGATGATAATGTGTCTGTAAGCATTTGTGTTTATGGTTGAGTTTTGTCAGAGAGTTTTTGTGATGATAATGTGTCTGTAAGCATTTGTGTTTATGATAGTTTTCTTTGTACACTCTTTGTCAGAGAGCTTTTGTGATGATAATGTGTCTGTAAGCATTTGTGTTTATGGTTGAGTTTTGTCAGAGAGCTTTTGTGATGATAATGTGTCTGTAAGCATTTGTGTTTATGGTTGAGTTTTGTCAGAGAGCTTTTGTGATGATAATGTGTCTGTAAGCATTTGTGTTTATGGTTGAGTTTTGTCAGAGAGCTTTTGTGATGATAATGTGTCTGTAAGCATTTGTGTTTATGGTTGAGTTTTGTCAGAGAGCTTTTGTGATGATAATGTGTCTGTAAGCATTTGTGTTTATGGTTGAGTTTTGTCAGAGAGCTTTTGTGATGATAATGTGTCTGTAAGCATTTGTGTTTATGGTTGAGTTTTGTCAGAGAGTTTTTGTGATGATAATGTGTCTGTAAGCATTTGTGTTTATGATAGTTTTCTTTGTACACTCTTTGTCAAAGAGATTTTTTGATGATACTTAATGTGTCCATAAGCTTTTTTTTTTTTTTTTTTTTTTGGCAGTCTTCTTCGTACACTCCTTGTGAAAGAGCAATTTTAATTAAACTTAATGTGTTTGTAAGCATTTAGATTTATGACAGTTTCCTTTGCATACTCTTTGTCAAAGAGCTTTTGTGATGATGTTTTATGTGTCTGTAAGCATTTGGGTTTATGACAGAGTTTTCTTTGTAACTCTTTGTCAAAGAACTTTTGTGATGATACTTAATGTGTCTGTAAGCATTTGGGTTTTTGTTAACAGTTATATTTGTACTGTTTGTCAAAGAACCTTTTTTTTTTCTTTTAAGATAATACTTTGTGTTTCTATTAAGTACATGGAACATATGTGCACAGAAGGCTGTGGCATAGAGCCAAAACTGTGTTCAACTGCAAAAGTTACGTTGGACTGAATTGTGTGTTGTATTGAATGTATATTATGTTCAGTGTATTGTTATGCAATGAAATATGATGTTGTGGTGTATAGTGTCATTCAGTGGTGTACACTATGACGCAGCCAAGCCTACAAAACAATAGCACGCGTGTCGTGGTGTGAGAGAGAGGAGAGAAGAGAGAGAGAGAGAGAGAGAGGAAGAGAGAGAGAAGAAGAGGAGAGAGGAGAGAGAGAGGAAGAGCAGAGAAAGAGAGGAAGAAGAGGAGAGAGAGAGAAAGAGAGAGAGAGAGAAGGAAGAAGAGGAGAGGAGGAAGACAGAAGGAGAGAGAGTGAAGAGAGAAAGGAGAGAGGAAGAGAGAGAGAGAGAGACAGACAGAAGACAGAGAGAGAGAAGAGAAGAAGAGAAGAGAAGAGGAGAGAGAGAGAGAGGAAAGACGAGAGAGAAGAGAGAGAGAAGAGAGGAAGACAGAGAGAGAAGAGAAAGAGAGAGAGAGAGAGAGAGACAGACAGACAGAGAGAGAGAGAGGAGAGAGAGGAGAGAGAGGAAGAGAGAGAGAGAGAAGGAAGAGAGAGAGAGAGAGGAAGACAGACAGACAGAAGAGAGAGAGAGAGAGGAGAGAGGAAGAGAGAGAGAGAGAGAAGAAAGAGAGACAAAGAGAGAGAGAGAGAAGAAGAGAGAGAAGAAGAGAGAGGAAGACAGAGAGAAGAGAGAGAGAAGGAAGAAGAGAGAGAAAGGAGACAGAAGACAGAGAGAGAGGAGAGAAGAGAGGAGAGAGAGAAGAGGGAAGACAGAAGAGAGAGAGGAAGACAGAAGAGACAGAAGAGAGAGAGAGAGAGGAAGAGAAGAGAGAGAAAGAGAGAGAGAGAGAGAGAGGAGAAGAGAGAAAGAGAGAGAGAGGAAGAAGAGAGAGAGAGAGAGGAAGACAGAGACAGAAGAGAGAGAGAGAGAAGAGAGAGAGGAAGGAGACAGAGAGAGAGAGGGGGAAGAGAGAAGAAAGAGAGAGAGAGAGAAGAGAGAGAGAGAGAAGACAGAGAGAGAGAGAGGAAGACAGAGAGAGAGAGAGAAGACAGAGAGAGAGAGAGGGAAGACAGAAGAGAGGAGAGGAGAAAGAAGACAGAGAGAGAGAGAAGACAGAGAGAGAGAGAAGGAGAGAGAGAGAGAAGACAGAGAGAGAGAGAGAGAGAAAGAGAGAGAGAGAGAGGAAGACAGAGAGAGAGAGGAAGACAGACAGAGAGAGAGAGAGAGAAGAGAGAGAGAGAGAGAGAAAGGAAGACAGACAGAGAGAGAAAGAGAGAGAGAGGAAGACAGAGAGAGAGAGAGAGAAAGAGAGAGAGAGGAAGACAGAGAAAGAGAGAGAGAAAGAGAGAGAGAGGAAGACAGAGAGAGAGAGGAAGAGAGAGAGAGAGGAAGACAGAGAGAGGAGAGAGAGAGAGAGGAAGAGAGAGAGAGAGAAAGAGAGAGAGAGGAAGACAGAGAGAGAGAGAGGAAGACAGAGAGAGAGAGAAAGGAAGACAAACAGACAGACAGACAGAGAGGAAAAGAGAGATAGAGAAAAAGAGAGAGAGAGGAAGACAGAGAGAGAGAGAGGAAGACAGAGAGAGAGAGAGAAAGAGAGAGAGCGAGAGGAAAGACAGAGAGAGAGAGAGGAAGACAGAGAGAGAGAGAGAGAGAAAGAGAGAGAGAGAGGAAGACAGAGAGAGAGAGAGAAAGGGAGGGAGAGAGAGAGAGGAAGAGAGAGAGAGAGAGGAAGACAGAGAGAGAGAGAGAAAGAGAGAGAGAGGAAGACAGAGAGAGAGAGAAAGAGAGAGAGAGAGGAAGACAGAGAGAGAGAGAGAGGAAGACAGAGAGAGAGAAAGAGATAGAGAGAGGAAGACAGAGAGAGAGAGAGGAAGGAAGAGAGAGAGAGAAAGAGAGAGAGGAAGACAGACAGACAGACCACACACACACACACACACACACACACACACACACACACACACACACAAAACACACATACACACACACACACACACACACAGAGTTTAGTTGTACATCGGCCTTAGGCTACAGTACAAGCCAGACGATGGGAGGTTTGATACTGTGCACATTTTTTTTACAATCACTGAACATGATCAACAACGTAGAGAAACATCGAGACTGGGGTACATTATTGCTTAAAAATACTGACATTCACATTTCCTACACACTTCATCATTGGAGAGAAGAGAGAGGGAGAGGGAGGAAGGGAGAGAGGAGAGAGAGAGAGAGAGAGAGAGAGAGAGAGAGAGAGAGAGAGAGAGAGAGAGAGAGAGAGAGAGAGAGGTGTAATGAACTGAAATGAAACTTTACTTTATAACGATAGAGATATAGATATTAGTACGTGGACCAACTTTACATTATCTGCCGTTGCTAATCTACTTACGTTAACACAGAAAAAAGTAGGATACTCTAAACGAATTACGATTTAAACAGTAACAGACAAATACATCAACCAAAAAAAAAAAAAAAAAAAAAAATGAAAACCAAAACCAGGTGGAGACAACGACAACAACAACAACAACAACAACAACAACAACAACAACAACAACAACAACAAAGTTGAAGGACGACATTTCACTATGAAAACATGAGCAAAACTGTTTCTCTCTCTCTCTCTCTCTCTCTCTCTGTCTCTCTCTCTCTGTCTCTCTCTCTCTCTCTCTCTCTCTCTCTCTCTCTCTCTGTCTGTTCTCTCTGTCTCTGTCCTACAAATGGTAAATTTTTGACCATTTTTATGTTTGGCTTTTTTTTTGCACGCTTGACAAAGATCATTTGGCCGGAATTTCGCGCCTGTCTTGTTTCATCAGTTAAAGACCCGTTCTTATTCTCTGTTCCTGTGTGTCTGGTTTTCATCCCCTACATATTTGACCCCCGGTCTGTTACTTTTGACCTCCTTCCCTCCATCTATCCCCTTCTCTCTGTGTGTTTCTCTGTCTCTGTCTCTGTCTGTCTGTCTGTCTGTCGCTCTCTCTGTCTGTTTCTGCCTCTGTCTCCATCTCTGTCTGTCTCTCCTCTCTCTCGTCTCTCCCTGTCTCTGTCTCTCTTCTCTCTCTCTCTCTCACTCTCCTTTCTCTCTCTCTCTCTCTCCTATCTCTCTCTTTTCTCTCTTTCTTCTCTGTCTGTCTGTCTGTCTTCTCGCTTTTTCTCTGTCTTTCTCTCTCTCTCCCTCTCTCGCTCTCTCTCACGCTCTCTCTCACGCTCTCTCTCTCTCTCTTCTCTATCTCTGTCGCTCTCTCTGTGTCCTTTCTCTCTCTGTGTCTCATTTCTGTCTCTCCTTTTTCTATGTCTGTCTGTCTCTCTCCATTCTCTCTCTCTCTTTCTCTGTGTCTCTGTCTCTGGTTCTCTTTCTCTGTGTCTGTGTCTCACTGTCCTTTCTCTCTGTCTCTCTCTCTCTCTCCTCTCTCTTTCTCGCTGTCTCTCTCTCTCTCTCTCTATCTCTCTCTCCTCTCTCTCGCTCTGTCTTTCTCTTTTCTCTCTCTCTGTCTCTGTCTCTCTCTGTCTGTCTGTCTGTCTGTTATGTCTGTCTCTCTTTTTCTCTGTCTCTCTCTCCTCTCTCTCTCGCTCTGTCTCTGTATCTCTCCTTTCTCTCTCTCTCTCTCTTCTCTCTCTCTCCTCTCTCTCTCGCTATTTCTCTCTCCTTTGTCTCTCTCGTTTCTGTCCTGTCTCTTTCTCCTTCTTCTCTCTCTGTCTCTCCTCTCTCTTTCTCCCCCTCTCCTCTCTCTCTCTCTGTGCCCCTCTCCTTCCCTCCTCCTGTCACTCTCTTTGTCTTTCTCATCTTTACTATTCTAATGTGCGGGAGAGATAGCAATTGAACCCGTTTCCATGGGTTTATTGATTCTGATAACGCATTATTGATGCCACTGTGTCCTTATTCAGTTTTTACCCAATGACGACACAGTGCAGTCAAACGTGTTTGCTGTCAGTTGTCACAGTGTGTTTTTCAGCTGAATAATTAAAACAGTTTGTGGAATTAAAAATGATAGCCTGTTAGTGGCCTGATCTGGAAACATTGATTAAATCAGAAATCGACCTCATTCCGGCGTCCGTCCATCACTCCTCGCGTTTTCTTTCTTTTTTCTCCTTGGTTCTGTTTTGAATATAAATTTAAAGAAATGTTTTCACGTAAAACATCGTCTTGTGGATTTTGCTGAAAGATTAGAATGAAGTGGTTTATAGAATTGAGGTTGTGCACTGATTTCAGATGAAATGCAATACATATTTCTTTTCAAATGTTATGAGCTTTCTCTCTCTGTCTCTCAGTCTGTCTGTTTGTCTGTCTTCTGTCTGTCTGTCTGTCTCTCTTTGTGGCTCTCTGTCTGTCTGTCCGTCTCTCTCTCTCTTCTCTCTCTCTCTCTCTCTCTCGCTCTCTCGCTCTCTTTTTCTTTCTCTCTCACACATATGTGTACACACAGAGAGAAATAAATACACATAAAAGATAACGAAACATCCGCATTTTGATCAGTTTTTAGTTTCAAACCACCCATCCTCTACTGTCTTTTATGTAAATGTAAGTTTTCTCCTAACATTACCCATACTTTTTGCTTAGTGCTTAAATTTGGTTCTGATAGTGGCACTTACCTAAGTGTATTAAAATGTGACCTTTTTCCGAACAGCACAGTGTGTTGTGGACGCTCCCAGACGTCCAGTATGTAGCCGTTTTTCAAATTTTCGAAATGTGTGTACAATCCAGACGCGTGAAACAGTCCCATTCTCAATGTTTAAGTTCGGTCGCTTTCAGACACTAGAAATGTTTGCATTCTTAAGCGGTTTTGAGTGTCAGACATTGAAAACACTATAAATTTGATTGTTAAACGGTTACAGACACTTTGATGTCGAGTCAGTTTCAGGGCTTAAAACGTTCCGCGTCTGGGCGGAATTCCGCGATTTCGGTGTGTCAAAAACAAAACAAAACAAAACAAAAACAAAAACAAAAAACAAACAAACAAAAAAACCGAAAGGAGCAAGGCATCCGTGATCGGGATTTTAACCCCTTCTCCCCTTTTCCAAAATATATCTTCCTGTAATAATTATGTGTTTACAGCAATTTTTATGCACTAAACATCTCTTGAAATTATGTCCAGAAAGCGCGAAATGGCATAGATTTACACTTGGTTTTTAAAAATTTTCCCGGGGGAGCAAGCCCCCGGACCCCCCTAGTTTCAGTGGGGTTTTTCCCTCCTGTTTTAAGCCCTGAAGTTTTATAGGCATTTGGACGCTTTAGGACAATGGTATATCAGATATTAAAAACACTATAAATTTGATTGTTAAAACGGTAAAGCACTCTAAATAAATTTGATTGTTACACGCTTGCAGACACTTTGATGTCGAGTCACTTTTATAGACTTTTGGACGCTTTAGAACATCGGTACAGACTATCAGACCCTTTCAGCTTAATATCCATATAAAAAGCATTTTAGTCCCAGACAGTTTTACGTCTTCCCAAGGGCTTTGAAATTAGGCAGCTTCCGACACTGAAAACTTTTTAAGTGTTAGTAGTGAGTACTGGTTATACTATCTTCAAAGAGTTGAAAGGAAGCATTGATTGGTTGTATTCTGTGTTGTTTGGTCGGCGCGGTCTGATTGGCGTAGTGGTAGAGCTGTCGTCTTTTGATCTGATCGAACGGGTTCGATCAAAGAGTCTGCTACGGAGGAATAGTCTGTTTGGTTCTATCCTGGCTGAGGAAACTTTGTGCGACTGACCTCCAGTTTCACCCAGCTGTGACTGGGTACCTTATTGTTATTGTTGTTTAAAGCCCAGCCGACTGCGGAGAGCCATATCAGGGCTATAATCGCTTCAGAACATACACAATACTTCAACAGGAAAGAAAAAGAAAAGAAAATGAAGTACACATATCAGTGCATCTGCGCACATAAATCTAAGGAGATGCCCCTGGCATTGACCACCCCGTCCAGTTTATCGCACAGGGTATTTAAAGAAAAACACACCTGAACACAAATTTAAACTTAACTAAGGACACTAAAACATATATAAAAACAGGCTCAACTTACCTGAAATTGCTTTCGCATATCTCATTTCCCTAGAGCCAAAGATGCAGTTAATACGTGTACCCAGTTATCAATTCTAAGAGAAAGTACGTAAGACTGTATTGAACACATACAGGTGAAAGGACCAGCAAGGCAGTAAATGATAGGAAGAAAATGATAGAAAGCAAAGGAGGAAGAAGGAAACAAAGAGAGTGACAGAAAATAGGACATTTCTAGCACCGAATTTCCAGAAGGTGGGGATACTATTTATACTTAAAGACCTCCCGGCAACCGCACGGGGGGACTGGGTACCAACCTTGTTCAGGAGTGGGAAAGGTAACGCAGGGGGGGGGGGTGGGGGTGGGAATCGACCCTCCATCAAACAGCTGACCCCAGAACAATGAAGTATCTACCCACCTTACTCCCATATGAGCCAGCTGAGAGTTATAGGACTATCTTTACTTGTTTTGTTTGTTAAGCTCTGATGCATAAGTAATTGTAGCGGAAGGAGAGTTCATCATGATCATCATGTACCCTGCCGCATGACGTTGGCAGTCATGGCCCTCCATACGAATCTGTCTTTTGTCGCTGCAAGTACACCCCCTACCCTCTTTCGGTAGGATCTCAGGAGCTGGCCAGCTCGTGGGTTTTTCTCCATCACATGGCACTAGTGATGATAGTGCATATGGAATTAATTCCGAACGCGGAGACGTCATCTTGAGAGACTAAAACTGAAACTTGTGCCCTCTCTGTCCTCAGCCACCCTGCAAGTCCGTCCAGTATTTTTCCCTGGGTCTACCTGGTGCTCTCTTTCCCTCCAGCTTTTCTGTTGTGACTAGGTGCTCTCTAATTTATCTTGCCTCATGAAAAGGAAGGGTTAGTTGTTAGTACTCCTGGTTTTCGTGTTTTTACCCATCTAATTTCACGGTTGTCAGCCATGGAACCTGTACAGTAGTAACTTATTCCGTGTGAAAGAAGGCCACGTTCTTCGGAAAAGGTACACAACATGGTAAGATTATGCTATTGAAGTTCTTTTATTTCACGGTGTGTACACTGTTTACCTCCCCCCCCCCCCCACACACACATACGCACGCACGCGTACACACATACATACATACATGCACATCTGCACACACAAACACACACACACACACACACACCACACCACACCACACACACACACACCACACACACACACACACACACACACACACACACACACACACACACACAACACACACACACACACACACACACACACACACACACACACACACACAACACAACACACACACACACACTTACTTCCCTCAGTGGCGATATGAGAATACCTCCCTTATTCAAAGAAAAAAAAAGATTTGAAGAAACTTGGGGAAAGATATTTCTAGACCCCTGGATTGATAAAGACGGGAGACAATAACACTGGAACAGTTACAGCTACGCAGTCACACCCTCGGCGGTGGCCTCAGCAGTTCAGGTGTCCCCAGGGCCGTGGTCCATGTCAAAAACACTCTGTGACTATGACGGGCCGTTAATAGTGTGTAGTGTGGTGTGGTATGGTGTGGTATGGTGGGGCTGTTCACCGACAAGCCGTGCATGCCACCAAGCTGATGGTATAGTTCTGTGTTCAACATACTAGGTCATGCCTCAAACGGTCGTTGTTTCCATCTGAGGCACGTTTATTTCGTTCGGCTGCGTTGCACGTGTGTGTGTGCGCGCGCGCTTTGGGTTTGATTTATGCGCGTCAAGATCCATCGCCTTGTTAGTATATTTTATAATGATAATGATAATGATGATGGTGATGGTGGTGGCGGTGGTGGTGATGATGCTGGTGAAGATGATGAAGAAGAAGTAGAAGAAGTTGATGAAGATGATGATGAATCGCCTTCTTGATATAGTTTATGATGATGATGATGATGATGATGATGATGATGATGATGATGATGATGAAGAAGAAGAAGATGAAGATGATGATGATGATGATGATTGATGAAGATGATGAAGAAGAAGAAGAAGATGATGAAGATGATGATGATGATGATGATGATGAGAGAAGAGCAGAAGAAGAAGAAGAAGAGAAGAAGAAGAAGAAGAATTCAAAGCAGAAGAAGAAGAATTCAAAGCAGAAGAAGAAGAATTCAAAGAAGAAGAAGAATTCAAAGAATTCAAAGAAGAAGAAGAAGAAGAAGAAGAAGAAGAAGAAGAAGAATTCAAAGAAGAAGAAGAAGAAGAAGAATTCAAGAAGAAGAAGAATTCAAAGATAAAGAAGAAGAAGAAGAAGGAGAAGAAGAATTCAAAGAAGAAGAATTCAAAGAAGAAGAAGAATTCAAAGAAGAATTCAAAGAAGAATTCAAAGAAGAATTCAAAGAAGAAGAATTCAAAGAAGAATTCAAAGAAGAAGAAGAGGAAGAAGAGGAAGAAGAAGATGATGATGATGATGATGACGAAGATGATGACGAAGAAGAAGATGATGATGACGATGATGACGATGATATTATTATTTTTATTGTTGTTGTTGTTATTATTATTGTTATTATTATTAGTAGTAGTAGTAGTACTATTATTATTATTACGAGTAGTAGTAGTAGTAGTATTAAGAGTACATGTAGTAGTAGTAGTAGTAGTGTGCGCGTTGCTCTGGCCTACGATGTTCAAGCACCTGCTTTTCAGCAGAACAGGTGCTTCAGCAGAAGAGGGATCGGAGGAGGAGGTGGAACCAAAAGGCCATAGGACTTCATCCCTCGTAGCGCCTGCGGAAGATCATGTGCTTCCAGGATCAGTTTTATAGCCCACATTAAAACCCTTACCAATCGATAAAGGAGCAATATACCATCTCACCCATTGCCTTGATGGAAGAGCTCATCATCACCATACTCATCTCATCATCATCATCATCTCATCATCATCATTATCATCATCATCATCATCATGTGCTCCTGTCGCAAGGCGTTCCCGATCATGGCTCTCCATACGAATCTATCCCTTGTCGCTGCAAGTACATCTCACATCCTTTCTGTCCTCAGCCACTCTGCAAGTCCGTCCAGTATTGATTTCTCCCTGGGTCTACTTGGTGCTCTCTTTCCCTCCAGCTTTCGTGTTGTGACTAGGTGCTCTAATTTTTCTTGCCTCATAAAATAAAAGAAGACTGTACGAGGCATCACCATACTATGCAAGCAAAATAATGTCGTTGCACAGTCTGCATAATCCAGTTTAGTGGGGAGGAAAAGAAAGAGAAAACGTGCAACTATTTGTTGAAAATAACCAGGTGTACTGTTAGATAAGGCAAGAGATTGAGGAGAAGAGGGGATAGAAAGAAAAGAAGAAGAAGAAGCAAAATAAATAATTAAATAAATAAATAAATAAAATAAAATAAAATTAAATTAAAAAAATAATAATAAAATAAGAAAAAAGAAACTGAAACAAAGAGATTAATCAAAAAAGAGGAAAGTTCTAGCACAGAATTTCCAGAAAGTGGGAATATTGTTTATACTGACATTCCCCGGCATCCCCACAGGGGGAGTGATGGTGGCACAATAGAGTTTGTTAGGTCCTGTATGCCTAAACGCTGGTGCGGCATGCATGCTGGAGATAACAGGGTAAGACGCACATGTAACTCCGCCTGTGGCATTCAGTGTATTTAAGAGTAAGGTAGACTGTGTGTGCCAAACTGGGGGCTATTTCAGTATAAAAAACAGTGTCCCCACTTTCTGGAAATTCTGTGGTAGAAATTCCCCTTTTCTGTCACGCTCTTTGTTTCTGTTTTGCTCCTTTGCTTTATCTTCTTTTTGATTTTCTGTCTTTGCTGGTCCTATTCACCTGTATGTTTTCCATAAAGCACTACATCAGTGCTTAAAACGTTCCGCGTCTGGGCGGAATTCCGCGATTTCGGTTTGTCAAAAAAAAGAAGAAAAAAACGAACAAACCCGAAACCCTTCTCCCCTTTTCCCAAATATATCTTCTTGTAATAATTATGTGTTTTTCAGCAATTATTATGCACTAAATATCTCTTGAAATTATGTCCAGAAAGCGCGAAATGGCATAGATTTACACTTGGTTTTTAACAAATATTCCCGGGGGAGCATGCCCCCGGACCCCCCTAGTTTCAGTGGGGTTTTTTCCTCCTCCTGTTTTAAGCCCTGCTACATACTTAGGATTGATGATTAGATGCCTGTGTTAACTGCATCTTTGGCTGTACGGAAATGTGGTGTACACATGCAAGTGTTTTGGGTGTTTAGGCCAGTTTTTATGTTTTAGTATACTTAGTTATGTTTATACACTTATTTACATTTTTTTTCAAACCCCCCTGCTGATAAATCGGACGTAATAGTCTACGCCAGGGGCATATTCCTGGATTATGTGGGCGAATGTATTAACATGTGCATATATTTTTCTTTTCCGGCTTTGCTTATTCAGGGTCAGAGGGTGTACGTTGTGTGTGGTTTGAGATGGTTATAGTCCTGGTATGGCTCTGCGCAGTCGGCTGGCCTTTAAACAGTACTGATGATAAAGTCCTGTGGTGTGATGCTTGGTGATGTTAATTGTGATGATGGTTGTTTTCTGACGATTGTGGTGGTGACGATGATGGTGACTATGGACTGTGTGTGTGTGTGTGTGTGTAAGTGTGTGTGTGTGTGTGTGTGTGTGTGTGTGTGTGTGTGTGTGTGTGTGTGTGTGTGTGTGAGAGAGAGAGAGAGAGAGAGAGAGAGAGAGAGAGAGAAAGAGAGGTCATTTCACAGAGAACTCAGTGTGTGAGTGAGAGTGTGTGAGTGAGAGAGAGAGAGAGAGAGAGAGAGTGTGTGTGTTTTGTGTGTGTGTGTGTGTGTGAGAGAGAGAGAGAGAGAGAGATGAGAGAGAGAGAGAGAGAGAGAAGTCATTTCACAATGAACTCAGTGTGTGAGTGAGTGAGTGTATGTGTGTGTATGTGTGTGTGTGTGTGTGTGTGTGTGTGTGTGTGTGTGTGTGTGTGTGTGTGTGTGTGTTGTGTGTGTGTGTGTGAGAGAGAGAGAGAGAGAATTTCACAATGAACTCAGTGTGTGGGTGAGTGAGTGGTGTGTGTCTGTGTGTGTGTGCGTGCGTGCGTTTTCAGTTTACATTCAGTTCAGTTCAAAATAGTTCTTATCTATGAAGGAGAAAATGTATAAAACTGCTACCACAGTACCACGCACACATATGAAGCACCGTTTAATACAACAACAACAATAACAAACGAGATTCTCTCTGTCTGTCTGTCTGTCTGTCTGTGTCTGTCTCTCTGTCTGTCTGTCTGTCTGTCTCTCATTCCCTCTCTCTCTCTCTCTCTGAAGTTAAACGTTATTTCACAAATCAAATGATTAAAATAAAATAGAAAAGACTAGACGGCCATGAAGTTTTTCACAAAACGACTTTGACAATACTTAACGCTGTTAACACCGAAACCATTAGCGATAGATATGCCTCAGCCCCAGAACACAATAATTTGTTAAAACTGATCCTATAACTAGACAGCCAAAAATGACCTGGATTTTTTTTTTCACCACAGAAACACTGTGTGCGTATGTTTGATTGTTTTTGCTGTTGTTGTTTTCGTCGTCGTTAATGATTTTCGCCGGTTTCATTTGCTAACTAACACTGCACCTTTACTGATAAAGTATGAAGACTGCACTGTGTGTGTATGTTTTATTGTTTGTTGCTGCTGTTGTTTTCGTCGTCGTTAATGATTTTCGCCGGTTTTCATTTGCTAACTAACACTGCACCTTTACTGATAAAGTATGAAGACTGCACTGTGTGTGTATGTTTCATTGTTTGTTGCTGCTGTTGTTTTCGTCGTCGTTAATGAATTTCGCCGGTTTCACTTGCTAACACTGCATCTTTATTGACAACGTATGAAGACTGCAAGAAAAGATTATTTCCTGTGTTTAATTTATAAACCAAATTGCAGTAAAAATCTCAGCCGAAATAACCGTTGTCAAGGTTACAAAAAAGACAAATACTAGACGTAAGATCCCCGAGTTTAGGACAATACGTCGAACAGCATCTTTAGCCCTGATAGGGCTGTGGTAGTCGGTTGGGCTGTTAGCAGTATTAACCTTAACATCAACTTTAGCCCTGATATGGCTCTAGTAGTCGGCTGGGCTATTATCAGTATGAATCTGAACAGCAACTTTAACCCCGATATGGCTCTAGTAGTCGACTGGGCTATAGGCAGTATGAACCTGAATAGCGACTTTAACCCTGATATGGCTCTAGTAGTCGGCTGGGCTATAAACAGTATTGACGTAACAGCAACTGAGTGCTGAGTCAGTTGCATTGAGAAATGAAGACTCAGTTATTTCCTGACTCGTAAAATGACTGACTGCAGACCAAACGTCTCTAGCTTCTTGGCTGCGCTGTTGACGTCAAACGTACGTCAGTATTTAATAATAATAATAATTACATATTTATATAGCGCAAAATCTTGATAAAATCAAATCTAAGCGCTGAAGCAGACACACACGCAAGCACGCACGCACGCACGCACGCACACAACACACGCACGCACGCACACACACACACCACACACACACACACACACACACACACACACACACACACACACACACACACACACACACACACACACTCACACACACGCATGGCTATAAATGGGGAGAAAGAATAAAAGCAATAAAAGCAAGAATAAAAGCAATGGAAAATTATAGAGAGCATAGCATATACAATTATATATTATAACCTTGTGATTCCCCTCCGAGCGGAGACAGGCTGCAGAGGGGGGGGGGGGGGGGGGGTTGAGTGAGGTTAGGATTTTATGCGGAGGAGAAAAGGTGAGTTTTGAGAGCGGACTTGAAGGAGACAAAAGTAGGTTGCTGACGGACTGAGAGAGGAAGTTTGTTCCAGGAGAGTGGACCAGAAACAGAGAAGGCTCGTGGACCATAGGTATTGAGCTTAGTGCGTGGAAAGCGAAAAGTCAGAGGATCGGAGGCAGAGCGGAGGGTACGTGAGGGAAGATAGATCTCAAGTAGGCTTGACAGGTAATCGGGGGCTGCGTTATTGAGGCTTTTGTAGCACATGGTGTCTAGTTTGTACTGTATGCGCTTTGATACAGGGAGCCAATGAAGTTGTGCCAGGAGAGGAGATATGTGGTCAGCTTTTTTCTTTTTGAGTACAAGGCGTACAGCATTGTTTTGAATGCGCTGTAGGATGTGAATGGTGGAGGCAGGAAGACCAGACAGGAGTGAATTGCAATAGTCAATGCGAGACATTATGAAGGAGAGAACGAGTTTTGCAGTTGTTTCGACAGAGAGATACTTCCTGATCAGCCTTATACGATGGAGATGATAGTAGCAAGATCTGGCAGTTTGAGAAACAAAGTTGTTCATGGAGAGGGTAGAGTCAATGCAGACACCAAGGTTAGCTGAATCAGAATTGGGACTGATGTGTTACATAATTGGAGAGAAAGAGGAGGCAGCTGAGAAAGTTTCTGACGGGTGCCAATGAGGATAGCTTCTGTCTTGTCGTCATGACGCGTTGTTGACGTACGTTGGACGTCAGGTAAAGTAGTGATAGTGTGTCGTTCAGCATTGCAGCGGTGTTGACTGCTAAGCTACTAGATTTAAATTGCCCCCCCCCCCTCTCTCTCCCCCTTTCCCTCTCTCGCTGTGTGTGTGTGAGAGAGAGAGAGAGAGAGAGGGGGGGAGGGCAAGCAGACACATGAGCGCACACAAACACACCCGCACGAACACATACACACACGCGTACACGAATGTGCGCGCGCGCATACACACACACACACACACACACACACACACACAGAGACAGAGAGAGAGAGGAGAGAGAGAGAGAGAGACACATACACACACACACACACAGAAAGAAAGAAAGAGAGAGAGAGAGAGAGAGAGAGAGAGAGAGAGAGAGAGAGAGAGAGAGAGAGAGATGTGAAGAAAATTATATTTCAGGAATAGCATGTAACAGTCTGGTTCAGTGTTTGCAAAGTACATTGCTACAAAGAGAATCTTTGCTTGTTTCCTATTCATTTATATAAACTTATAGTTATACACTTACGGAGATATAACTAAACAATATCGTCAGTATAATGTCTCGGTGTTTTCTGGACCTTTTCTCGGCGGACACTAAAGCCAAAGGCATAAGCAGCAGAGGGGCTAGACGAGAGGCACTGAAGACACGAACACTGACCAGTCACAACTATGACATTGGCCTCAGGAGCTCTGGTGTCTCCAGGGTGTTTGGTCCATATCAGAAACTCCGTGACTATGACAGGCCATGCGTGCCGTACCAGTGGTGGTACATAATCATGATAGTTCCTGTATGCCAAAACGCGGATATTGCATGATGTGCTTACAGTATAGTAGATTGTACGTGCCAAGTTATGGGTGATGTGTAATGTTGATAGTATGGTGGGCTGTGTGTTCCCATACGCCGGATGTGGTATGTAATGATAATAGTATACGGTAGACTGGGTGGTGGAATCTTGATGCTGGCGTACCGCGTATTCGATACTATGGCAGGCTGTGCGTGTCATAACGCCGTCGGTATTTGATTTATTTGATATTTATGGTAGGCTGTTTTGCCTAGACGATGGTGTGGTGTATTGATATTTGATTTATTTGGCAATGAGATAGGTTGTTTTGTCTGATCGATGGTGTGGTGTGTTAATATTTGATTTATTTGATAGTATGGTAGGCTGTTTTGCCTAGACGATGGTGTGGTGTATTGATATTTGATTTATTTGGCAATATGGTAGGTTGTTTTATCTGGTCGATGGTTGGTGTGTTAGTATTTGATTTATTTGATAGTATGGTAGGCTGTTTTGCCTGGCCGATGGTTTTGGTGTGTTGATATTTGATTTATTTGGCAATATGGTCGGCTATTTTGTCTGGCCGATGATCTGATGTCTAGTAGTCTCAGTAAGTTGTGGAGTATTGATATTTGATTTATTTGAAAGTTTGCTTTGCCTGGCCAGCAGAGCTGTGATGTGGAGTAGTATTTGTGTGATGTGGTGAGATGACATTTGATTTACTTGATTTTGTAGTAGGCTGTTTTGTTCATTTCGTTTATTGTCCATTGTGCTGTAAGTCAGTTTTGAACGCCTGATTTGCCCAGCCGATGGTGTGGTGTGTGATAGTATTTGTGTGGCGTGGTCTGATGGCATTTAATTTATTTGATATTGTAGCAGGCTGTTTGTTTATGTCTTTTACATGTAATGTCCATTGTGCTGTAACTCAAGTTTTGGAAGCTTGGTTTGCCCAGCCGACGGTGTGATGTGTGGTAGTATTTGTGTGGTGTGGTGTGATGGCATTTGATTTATTTAGTGTTGTAGTGGGCTTTTTGTACGTTTCGTTTAATGTCCATTGTGCTGTCAGTCGATTTTGGAAGCCTTATTTGCCCAGCCGACGGTGTGGTGTATGGTAGTATTTGTGTGGTGTGGTGTGGTTTGGTGTGAAGTGGTGTGGCGTGATGTTGATAATCACGATGGTAAACGTTGTCTCGTGATCCTGGCAGAGGAATGAGTGTCTAAGTGTCTTGGGGGGGGGAGGGGGAGGGGAGAATGGGGGGGGATGGAGATGTTCGCATGTGCACGTGTGTTGTTCTATTCTCCACACATACCTTGTGGCAAGGTACCTTTCCAGTTAAACTCTTTGAGCATGAGACATGCGTCATCAAATTGAATATCTCTGTGTATAGATCTTTCTATCTGTCTGTCTGTCCGGTGGTCAGTCTATCCGTTTTCTCTGTCTCTGTCTCTGTCTCTGACTCTGTCTCTGTCTGTCAGTTTGTCTCACTGTCTCTCTTGTGTATGAAGGAATGTAACTCTACATGTAATTGCGTGCGTGCGTGGGTGCTTGTATGTGTAAGTGTGCGCGCCCATTTGACGTTATCGTTTAACAGTCACGCGTCATTTAAACATTGAACCGTCACTGTCTTGTCTCTACAAAATGAAGGAAATAAAGGACAGAAATATTAACTGTATTCATATTTGCGTTTTTTTACCTTCTGAAATTCGGACATATGCACATTAAGAAGTCTTGGTCACTTATCACAGAACTAAGTCAAAGATATATATGATGGTGTCTTCAACAATTCGGGTGGCCCTTGGTACATATCACAGGATGAAGTCAAAGATCTATGATAGTGTTTTCAACAATTCGGGTGGCCCTTGATAACTCAGGACTAAGTCAGAGATCTATTATGATGGTGTTTTCAACAATTCGGGTGGCCCTTGATAACTCAGGACTAAGTCAGAGATCTATATGATGGTGTTTTCAACAATTCGGGTGGCCCTTGATAACTCAGGACTAAGTCAGAGATCTATATGTATGGTGTCTTCAACAATTCGGGTGGCCCTTAGATAAACTCCAGGACTTAAGGACAAGAGATCTTTATGTGGTTGTCTTCAACAATTCGGATGGCCCTTGATACTCAGGACTAAGTCAGAGATCTTATGATGGTGTCTTCAACAATTCGGGTGGCCCTTGATAACTCAGGACTAAGACAGAGATCTTTATGATGGTGTCTTCAACAATTCGGGTGGCCCTTGATAACTCAGGACTAAGACAGAGATCTTTATGATGGTGTCTTCAACAATTCGGGTGGTCTTGATACATATCACAGGACTAAGACAGAGATCTTTATGATGGTGTCTTCAACAATTCGGGTGGCCTTGATAATATCACGGACTAAGCAGAGATCTTTATGTGGTGTCTTCAACAATTCGGGTGGACCTTGATACATATCACAGGACTAAGTCAGAGATCTGTGTTATGGTGTCTTCAGCAATTCGGGTGACCCTTGGTATATGTCACAGGACTAAGTCAGAGATCTGTGTTATGGTGTCTTCAGCAATTCGGGTGACCCTTGGTATATGTCACAGGACTAAGCAGAGATCTGTGTTATGGTGTCTTCAGCAATTCTGGTGATCCTTGGTATATGTCACAGGACTAAGCAGAGACTATGTTTTTTGTCTTCAGCAATTCTGGTGACCCTTGGTATATGTCACAGGACTAAGCAGAGAGCTATGTTTTTTTGTCTTCAGCAATTCGGGTGACCTTGGTATATGTCACAGGACTAAGCAGAGATCTATGTTTTTTTTGTCTTCAACAATTCTGGTGACCCTTGATATATGTCACAGGACTAAGCAGAGATCTATGTTTTTTTGTCTTCAGCAATTCGGGTGACCCTTGGTATATGTCACAGGACTAAGCAGAGATCTATATTTTTTTGTCTTCAGCAATTCGGGTGACCTTGGTATATGTCACAGGACTAAGCAGAGATCTATGTTTTTTTTTGTCTTCAACAATTCGGGTGGCCCCCGAGATTTTGGTTCATGTATGAAACACTATGACAGCCGTGCATGCCAGCGTGGTGGTACATAATTGTGAGATATGTCGGGTATGCCGTATCGCTAGTGCGGTATGCTATGATGATAGTATGGTGGTACGCTGGTGAGGCATGTTATGATATTAGTATGGTGGTCTTTGCGTGAGTAGCTGCAGGTTATGTGTGATATAGTTTATAACATAGTAGGCTGTGTGGGCCAGACTGACTGGCGTGTTGTGCAGCTCTGTTTGTGTCTTGTGATGGCTTGGTGGTGGTGGTGGGGTGGTGTGGTGGTGGTGGTGGTGGTGGTGGTGGTGGTGATGATTGCGTATTGAGTGTGTGTTCGTTCGTTCTTTGATTTAACATCTTTTCACTATAAATGATATTAGACGGTGAGTGTTTGTGTGTGTGTGTGTGTGTGATATGTGTGTGTGTGTGTGTGTGTCTATGTGTGTGTGTGTGTGTATGTGTCTGTGTGTGTGTGTGTTGTTATTACTAGGATGATGATGATGATGATGATTTATTGTTATTGTAGTTTTCATTATCCTAACTTATCATTTCATTATGGATTTACCTCAGATGTACCTACTGAGCAAAGTTCTTGAAAAGAAGAGCTGTCTGACTCTTAACTTAAAATATATCGTATAGTTAACACGTGTGGTGCGTGCGTGGTGTGTGTGTGTGTGTGTGTGTGTGTGTGTGTGTGTGTGTGTGTGTGTGTGTGTGTGTGTGTGTGTGTGTGCGTGCGCGTGCGTGCGTGTGTGTGTGTGCGCGCGCGGTGTGTGTGTGTGTGTATGTGTTTGCGTGCACGCTAGTGCGCGCGTGTTTATATGTGTGTGTTGTATGCGCGGGCGGGCGTGCGTGTGTGCATGCGCCCGCGCACACTATTTTTTGTTTTTATCTCTATGACGTGACGTGTGTGATGTAGAGTATGTATCAGTCATTCTTTGTCGTGTTGTCCTCAGCAACCTGGAACTGATTATGTGTTGTTATGTGTGGTGTATTGTTATTTCTGCTGTTATTGTTACTGACTGTATCATTCAGTTGATTCATCGTCTTTTCTACAGCAGTGTACAAGTTAACACCAGTACTTCTTCTCTTTAACTCCCCCTTGGGGATGCCGGGGGTTCTTTCAGTACAAATAGCATCCCCACCTTGTGGAAATTCTGTGCTAGAAATTTCCTATTTTCTCTCACTCTCTTTGTTTCTGCCTTGTTCCTTTGCTTTCTGTCATTTTTCCTTTTCCTTTTCTGCCTTGCTGATCCATTCACCTGTAAAGTTCGATAAAGTCTTACGTACTTTGTCTTAGGATTGACAATTGGGTACATTGTTTAAGTGCATTTTTGACTCTAGGGAAGTAAGAAATGCGGAAGCAATTTCAGGTAATTTAGGCCGTTTTTATCTATATTTTTGTATCCTGAGTTATGTTTAAATCTGTATTCAGGTATATTTTTTTAAATCCCCGTGTGCGATAAATTGAACGGAATGGTCAACGCCAGGGCATCTCCTTAGATTATGTGGCGAATGCATTGATATGTGTGTGTACTTAATTTTCTTTCCTTTTTTCACTGTGAAGTATTGTGTATGTTTTGAACTGGTTATACCCCTGATATGGCTCTACGCAGTCGACTGGGCTTTCAGCAACAATAACAACAACAATAACAACCCATCTTTCAGTAGTTAAAGGATGGCGGTGCTTCTGTTTGACAATGCGTATAATTTAGAACACAACACGCACAGACCAGCAAGTCCCTGGTGGACAGTCTGTCCAGCCTGAAGCATCCCTCTGTGTCTTTGTTTCTGTTCCTTCAGTCGCTAGAGTGAACCGAGATAAGGAAAGAGACTGGTAACTTACTCTGCGGCAACTGGTCTGATGGTGACTCTCCCGCCGATCGAAGGGATGAATAAGCAAGCTGGTATCCTTTATCGCCTGCTATTGGTCTTCATGTGGTATGCAACATAAGTATTGTGTCTTTATCATCATGTGCCCTGCCGCATGGCGTTAGCGATCATGGCCCTCCATACGACTTATCCCCTGTCGCTGCAAGTATATCTCCCACCCTCTCTGTCTTCAGCCACCCTGCAAGTCCGTCCAATATTTTCTCCTTGGGTCTACCTGGTATTCTTTCTTTCCAGCTTTCCTGTTGGGACCAGGTGCTCTAATTCCCCTTTCCTCATTTATGTTCTGTAAACGTTGCTTGTCTTTTCCTAATCATCTTTATCAATGATCTTCTTGTGTCTGCCTCCTTCAAGACTGTCTCGTTTGTTTTCTTTGCTGTCCAAGATTGTGTGGAGGCGCATATTCTTCCGCTCCCCCGTTGGGATGCCGAAGGTTCTTTCAACAAAAATAGTATCCTGACCTTCTGGAAATTCTGTGGTAAAAATTTCTTGTCTTTGTTTCTACCTTGCTCCTTTGCTTTCTGTCATTTCTTCCTATTACTTTTTTTCTTGCTGGTCCATTCACAGCGTGTGTTCGATAAAGCCTTATATATTTCCTCTTAGGATTGATAATTGGGTACATGTATTATGTGAAGTTTGTCTCTAAGGAAATGTGACGTGCTGAGGTAATTTTAGGTAATTTAGGCTGTTTTTTATGTCTTAGTATCCTTAATTATGTTTACATTTGTATTGGGGTTTATATTTAGGTCGTCTTGTAATGGATTGGATGGAGTGGCCAGCGCCAGGGGCATGTCCTTGGATTGTGTGCGCGAATGCATTGATATGTGTACTTAGATTTCTTTTCTGGATGGTTTTTTTTTTCCTCTCTAGTGAGGTATGGTGTATTTTTTTTAGATGGTTATAACCCTGATATGGCTGTACGCAGACGGCTGGGCTTTAAGCAACACTAACAACGACAACGTTCTTCCACAGACGCTGTATGGGAAAGATTCCTGTAAACCTTGGGTTCTCCTCCGCTGATCCCTTTTCTGTTAACCCTTTGACTCCCTCACCCTATCCCCAGCTTCCTGCAGGAAGTTGGTGGATAAGGTGAGAGAGTCAAAAGGGTTACGTTTTTGCTTTGTAACATGGTTGATAGTGCGGATGCTGGTGGACAGGATGCGGAGTCAAAAGGTTAAGTTTTTTCCTTTGCACCATGGTTGACAACGCAGGATGCAGGTGGACAGGATGCGGGAGTCAAAAGGTTAGTTTTTTTCCTTTGCTAGCATGGTTGACAATGCAGGATGCTAGTGGACAGGATGCAGGAGTAAAAAAGGTTAAGTTGCTGCTTTGCTGGCATGGTTGACAACGCAGGATGCTGGTGGACAGGATGCGGGAGTCAAAAGGGTTAAGTTTTTGCTTTGCTAGCATGGTTGACAATGTAGGATGCTGGTGGACAGGATATGGGAGTCAAAGGGTTAATTAACCAGAAGCTGTTCCGCGCTGTTCAAATGTGATTGTACTCTGCGTGCACTGCTGTCGCCGGCCAACTCTCTTTTAACCCTTCGACTCCCGCATCCTATCAAACAACTACAAAAACCTAATCCTTTGACTCCCTTACCCTATCCATCAGCTTCCTGCAGGAAGTTGGTGGATAGGGTGAGGGAGTCAAAAGGGTTAAGTTTTTGCTTTGCTATAATGGTTGACAATGCAGGATACTGGTGGACATGAGTACACACATGGACACACTTTAACCCTTTGATTCTCGCACCCTATCCAAGATGCTGGTGGACAGGATGCCGGAGTACGAGTCAAGGGTTAATTAACTAGAAGCTGTTCGGCGCTGTTCAAATGTGATTGCGCTGTGCGTGCACTGCCGTCGCTGGCCTGGTGTGTGGTAACAACATTTACAGGCCACAGCACATCGGTCAGTGACACACTGTGTGTCCTCGTGGCGAGGTGTGCAGTCGGCGTGTAGTCATCCGTGAAAGACAAATTCCGGTAGGACGTCTTACGCCTGATCAGCTCAGGGAATTTTTTTAACCCTTTGACTCCCG
>JAPXFY010000026.1:30280915-30293415 GCA_030674185.1 Monoplex corrugatus
CACACATACACACACACATACACACACACACACATACACACACACACACACACCACACACATACACACACACACACACACACACACACACACACACACACACACACCACACAGGCACCGACTTGTCTTCCAGTCTCCTTCCAGCACACAGATGTCTCACCCTTCTTTTAGTTTATTCACAGACTTACACGCGGGAATGGTCAATGGGTTCCTTCCTGGTATCTTTCCTCCTCTGAGATCATTGTCTGTCGGACAAGATTACCACGTAGCCACCCCCCCCCCCCCTTATTTTTTCCTTTGCTCAGTTTCCTTCATACCAGTCGCTCAGTGCAGCCTACGTCCAGTATTCCCCTGGTGGGATATTGTATGAAAGAATCTTGCAAGGGTGTGGCATAGGGTAAAGAGGGGCAAGTTTGTCTGGATGGGTGTTTCATTTCCAACAGCTTCACGCCTTCACATCATCAGTAAGTGTATTCTGGACAGTTTATTTCTGGGCTGTTGTGAGAGTGAATGAATGGATGGCTCTCTTCTCTGTGGATGGTTGGTTCTTAACTCTATTCGTGGTTCTTTTCTCTATTTTCTGCAACAAAGAAAAGAGGCCTCTTAATTGCTGGCGTGTCTGAGTGGTAAAGGGAGAATGGATTGATTCCCATGACTGCTCCTTCCTGGCGTACTACTTAATCTAGTCCCAGCCAAAAAACAAAAAAAAAAAAACCAACCATAAACACAAAAAACAGAGCAGTTCGATTCTTGTTTATCCTTCAGGAAGACATCGTGTTACATCAGTCAGTTTTGACTTGACGCCGCGATGTGAGTTTAGAGCGATTAACACAGAGTGTCAGATTAACATGTATACTTTGATTTGTGGTTGTCTGTTTTCTGTTTCTGTCTCTTTCTGTGTGTCTGTCTGTTTCTCAGACTCTCAGTTCGGTCTGTCTGTCTGTCTGCCTCTCATTCTGTCTGTTTTGTGTGTGTGTCTCTCTCTGAAAAAAATGGCTTCTAGTCGATAACTTGTACCATTGAGAAATAAAACAACATTCTCATTATCATTCTCTCTCTCTCTCTCTCCCCTCTCACTCTCCCTGTCTCTCCTCTCTCTCATCCCTTGCTCTCTCTCTCTCTTTGGTTGTCAGGCACACCCAGATGCACTTGCGCGCACGGACACACACACACATACACACAAAACCACACAGACACTGTACCCGCACTTCCTTTCACCCTGTCTGTCTGTCTGGTTTTCTCACGGAAAGACGTGGCGAGATGGTCAGTCGGTTCCTTCCTGCTTTCCTGTTTCTTCTGGGATCAGTGTCTACTGGACAAGATTACCGCTTTGCCCCCTTTCTCTGGGTTCTTCGCTTCCATTCACACTGGACACTTAGTACGAGTTTATGCCCTTGATAGAATACTGACAGAGATATGGAAGGGTGTTGAGCAAGATAAAAGAGGAGCTAGAGAAGAGTTAGTGGCGAGTCTGTCTAGATGTGTTTTTGTCACCAGTTGTATGGGAATGGCGAGACCATCTCCAGCTTGCAAGTCGCAGGTTGAAGACAGTGGATAACCTTCAGATATGAAGATTCGCTACGAAATGAACCAAGTTTGCCTGGACGTACAAGCAGTCCCAGATCAACTGGCAGTGTTTCCTTAGAGTATGTGCACGAATGCATTGATAAATTACGTGTACTTTATTTTGTTTTCTTTTTTTTTTTCCTGTTGAAGTTTTATATGTTTGGAAGCGGTTATAGCCCAGATATGGCTGTACTTAGTCGGCTGGACTTTAAACAACATTAACAATAACAATAATAACAAATCGGGGTGGAGCAGCACTGGACTTGCGCCATAATAGGTCAGCTACTGTGGGTACCTACCGTCTGTCCGGTCAACTAGGGAACACAGGAAGAAAGTCACTGACAACTCTTCTGACCACAAAGTTCCATGATAGCAGCGAAAACTTAAAACAGAAAGGTTCACAGTCGTCAGCTTTCGGCCTGATGATGTAGACAACGAATAAAAGAACACGTCACCAGTAGTTTAACCCTTTGACTCCCGCACCTTGTCCCCATCACCCTGCTTTGTCAACCATGCTGACATAGCAAAAAAATTAACCCTTTGACTCCCTCACCCTATCCACCAGCTTCCCGCAGGAAGCTGGTGGATAGGGTGAGGGAGTCAAAGGTTTCCCGCAGGAAGCTGGTGGATAGGGTGAGGGAGTCAAAGGGTTAAGTGTTTTGCAGTTGGTGGATAAGGTGTGGGAGTCAAAGGGTTAACTCTTTTACATCAGCAGCAATCTTACTCAGGACTGTATATTTCTGGGCTATTCTGACTGCAGAAGTATGGTGCTTCACTCTCGTTTCTGCACAAAAGAAAGAGGCCTTCACTTGGTTGCTAACTCATCTGTGTGGTAAGGAGAGAAGGGATTAATTCACATCACCGTCCTTTCCCTTTCGTTTATCCCCCTCCCTCATCCCTCCCATGCAGAAATGGCGCGGTTCGACTTTGTTTATATTCACTTGGAAATTGAGGTCCATTGTGCTGTCACACATGACGCACATCAGAAATAGCCAGCAGAATCGGCCAGGCCAAAACAGCATTCAAGGAGACGAAAAGCATCCTTACCAACAAATGCCTATCAATAAACATCAGGAAGAGAGTTCTTGAATGTTATATAGGACCGATAATGTTATACGGTTGTGAGGCGTGGACAGTCAACACGCAAACCAGAACAAGATTGAGGCAGCCGAATGTGGTTTCTAAGAATGTTGAGAGTTCCATGAACAGCAAAGAAAACAAACGAGACAGTCTTGATGGAAGCAGACACAAGAAGATCATTGATAAGGAAGATTAGGAAAAGACAGGCAACATTTATAGGCCATTTTATGAGGAAAGGGAAATTAGAGCATTGGTCACAACAGGAAAGCTGGAGGGAAAGAGCACCAGGTAGACCCTGGGGAAAAGTATTGGATGGACTTGCAGGGTGGTTGAGGACAGAGAGGGTGGAAGATATGCTTCCGGCAACAAAGGATAGATGCATATGGAAGTCCATGATCGCCAACGCCATGCGACAAGGCACATGATGATGAGTGCTGTCACTGGGTCTCATTTCAGGCAGATAGCATGTATAGAGACTGGTTGTGAAAGTGACTTTTAAGGTTTCGTTTCTTGTTATCTCATCTGTCTCTCTCTCTCTCTTTGTCTCTCTACACCTACACACAGACACAAACACATGCGCGCGCACGTGCACACATACATACTGGTGGATTTCTCTCTCTCTCTCTCTCTCTTTCTCATTCCCTCCCTCTCCCGTGGGTGGTGTGTGTGTGTGTGTGTGGTGTGCGTGTGTGTGTGTGTGTGTGTGTGTGTGTGTGTGTGTGTGTGTGAAAAATCCTTATCAATGATGTTATATGATTTTTGATGAAGCTTAAAGGTCAGTGCTCATAATGGCGATCTGGTAACCATGTCACGGACATTGTGAATCAGACTGGATATTTTCATCGTTATTTTATTGTTTCCTTAATGACCCCATCCCCTTGTTACCCGCGCAGGGGCTGACAAAACCTGACACAGGAAAACATGCGATCTGTATTCTTTTTTCTCTGTCTGTCTGTCTGTCTGTCTTGTTCTGTCTGACTATCTTTTCTCACACTGGACGGAGCAGCAGAGAAGTTTCAGTCTTTTTCTCCTAATTTTGTATCTGGTGTTTGCTTGCTTGTGATCTTACGCTTGACAAAGGCCAGTTGGCCGAAAATTTGTGCCTGTCTTGTCTTGTGTTAAATACGCGTTCTTATTCGTTTTTCGTGTTTTTTTTTTTTTTTTTTTTTTTTTTTTTTTTTTTTTTTTGTTCCTGTTTGCTTGAACGCGGGCAGTCACACTTGTTTTGGATGTCTGTCTATCTGTCTGTCCGTTTGTCTGCTTAATGAAAGTGAATGATATCATCGTATGATCATTGATATCTTCCTTGCTTTCCTTCCTTCCTTTGAGATTATTGTCGTCTGGACAAGATGACCGCTTGGTCCTTCTTTCTGGGTTCAGTTCCGTTTACATCGGTCAATCATTGCAATTGCAATTTAACCCTCGGTAGAGGTAAAACAGAAAAAGAACATTAATTGCAGAGATTAGGAAAAGATAAGCAACATTTATAGGACATTTTTACGTGGTGAGAGAAATCTGAACACCTAGTCACAACAGGAAAGCTGGAGGGAAAACAAAAGCACCAGGTAGACCAGGGAGAAATGTTGGATGGGTTTTGGCGGATGGATAAGGACAGAAAGGATAGGAGATGTACTTGCAGCGACAAAAGATCGATTCGTATGGAGGGCCATGATCGCCAACGCCATGCGGCAAAGCACACGATGATGATGATGATGATGATGATTATGATGATGATGATGAGAGTATGTTAAATGAAAGATTTTAACTCTCCAACAAAACACACAAATGAAGAACTCCCATCTGTATTCTCCAAGTATTTCACCACCAAAATACAAACTCTTCGTGACAGGCTTGACAGGACACCCTGTCAACCATGCCCACCTGACCCTTCCTTCTCTGGCACACCTCTTACTACTTTTACCCCAGTCTCACAAGAAGAAATTCTCAACACAATCAGATCCATGTCGTTCAAAACCTGCGAACTGGATCCTCTTCCAGGTTCTCTCTACTCTGACTGTCTCCCTACTCTCCTCCCATTCATCACTGACATCATCAACACTTCTCTTCAAACTGAAACTGTCCCAGATTCTTTCAAGTCTGCTATTGTTCACCCTCTCCTCAAGAAATACAATTTAGACCCAAATGAACTGAAAAATTACCGGCCTATCTCTAATCTCTCTTTCTTGTCAAAACTCATCGAAAAAGTTGTCCTCAACCAGCTGAACTCTCATCTGTCTGCCAACAATCTCCTCAATCCTTTCCAGTCAGCCTACCGCCAGTGCCATAGCACTGAAACTGCCCTACTACACATTCTCAACAATCTCCTCCTTGCAACTGATACTGGCAAAGTCTCTCTCCTCACACTCCTTGATCTGTCTGCAGCCTTTGATACCATTGATCATGGTATTCTCTTTTCTAGACTTATCATACTTTTGGCATCTCTGACATTGCTCTCTCCTGGTTCACTTCATATCTATCAAACAGAAAACAAACTGTTCTCATTAATGGCACTTACTCTCAACCTGCATACCTGACCTGTGGTGTTCCACAAGGATCTGTCCTTGGCCCTGTTCTTTTCACTCTTTACACCTCCCCCCTGTCCACCATCATCAACTCCCACTCTATAAAACACCACTTCTATGCTGATGACACCCAACTTCTAGACAGTGACACACCAGACAATATACAGCGCCTCTTGACTCGCACCACTGAGTGTTACTCGGACATTAAGAACTGGATGACGTTCAACAAACTTCAGCTTAATGACGACAAGACAGAAGCTATCCTCATTGGCACCCGTCAGAAACTTTCCCAGCTGCCTCCTCTTTCTCTCCCATTATGTGTAACACATCCGTCCCAATTTCTGATTCAGCTAAAAACCTTGGTGTCTGCATTGACTCTACCCTCTCCATGAACAACTTTGTTTCTCAAACTGCCAGATCTTACTACTATCACCTCCATCGTATAAGCCTGATCAGGAAGTATCTCTCTGTGGAAACAACTGCAAAACTCGTTCTCTCCTTCATAATGTCTCGCATTGACTATTGCAATTCAGTCCTGTCTGGTCTTCCTGCCTCCACCATTCACATCCTGCAGCGCATTCAAAACAATGCTGCACGCCTTGTACTAAAAAAGAAAAAAGCTGACCACATATCTCCTCTCCTGGCACAACTTCACTGGCTCCCTGTATCAAAGCGCATACAGTACAAACTAGACACCATGTGCTACAAAAGCCTCAATAACGCAGCCCCCGATTACCTGTCAAGCCTACTTGAGATCTATCTTCCACTCTGCCTCCGATCCTCTGACTTTTCACTTTCCACGCACTAAGCTCAATACCTATGGTCCACGAGCCTTCTCTGTTTCTGGTCCACTTTCCTGGAACAAACTTCCTCTCTCAGTCCGTCAGCAACCTACTTTTGTCTCCTTCAAGTCCGCTCTCAAAACTCACCTTTTCTCCTCTGCATAAAATCCTGACCTCACTCAATCCCCTCTGCAGCCTGTCTCCACTCGGAGGGGAATCACATTGTAATATATAATTGTATATAATATGCTCTCTATAATTTTCCATTGCTTTTATTCTTTCTCCCCATTTATAGCCGTGTGCGTGTGTGTGTGTGTGTGGTGTGTGTGTGTGTGTGTGTGTGTGCGTGGCGTGCGTGCGTGCGTGTGTGTGCGTGCGTGCGTGCGTGTGTGTCTGTTTTAGCGCTTAGATTTGATTTTATCAAGATTTTGCGCTATATAAATAAAATATTGTATTGTATTGTAAGATGAGGCAAGCGTGTTTAATAGGGCATATTGAGGAAGTCAGGAGGTAGTGTTGGGTAGGATTTTCCTTTCGATTTTTCTTTATTTCGTTCTTTCTTTTCTTTCCTTTTCTTTCTTTCTTTCTTTCTTTCTTTCTTTCTAACTTTTTTCCTTTCTTTCTTTTCTTTCTTTTTCTTTCTTTCTTTTCTTTCCTTTCTTCTTTCTTTTCTTTCTTTCTACCTTTTTCTTTCTTTCTTTTCTTTCTTTCTTTTCTTTCTTTTCTTTCTTTCTTTCTCTTTTCTTTCTTTCTTTCTTTTTTCTTTCTTTTCTTTCTTTCTTTCTTCTTTTCTTTCTTTCTTTTATATTCGTCCTGCTTCTTTTGACTGATTCTCTTCTTTCTTTTTTCTTTTTTTCTTTCTTTTTCTTTATTCCCTTTTTCCTTCAACCTCATTTCCTTTGTTTCTTTTTTTCTTTCTTTTTTCTTTTCTTTCCCTTTTTCTTTCTTTCTTTCTTTTCTTTCTTTTTTTTCTTTCTTTTTCTTTCTTTCTTTCTTTCTTTCTTTTCTTTCTTTCTTTTCTTTCTTTTTCTTTCTTTCTTTCTAACCTTTTCCTTTCTTTCTTTCTTTTGTTCTTTCTTTCTTTTTCTTTCTTTTCTTTCTTTCTTTCTTTCTTTTCTTTCTTTCTTTCTAACCTTTTCCTTTCTTTCTTTTCTTTCTTTCTTTCTTTCTTTTCTTTCCCTTTCTTTCTTTCTTTCTTTCTTTCTTTCTTTTCTTTCATTTCTTTTCTTTCTTTCTTTCTAACCTTTTCCTTTCTTTCTTTCTTTTGTTCTTTCTTCCTTTCTTTCTTTCTGTCTTTTCTTTTTTTTTTATATGGCTCGAGAAGTCGGCTGGGCTGTAAGCAATTTGAACTGAACTGAACTCTTTCTTTTTTCCTTTTTTTTCTTTTTCTTTATTCGCCAGCATATTTACCCCTTCACGTCGGCATGGCATTTCCTATGGTTTCTTTATTTTTTTCTCTTTTTGGTGGTTATTAGAGCAAAAGTATGGTGCTTTTGCTCCATTGTGCAACCAAGAAGAGTCCTCTGTTTAACCCTTTGACTCCCGCACCCTGTCCACCAGCTTCCGACATTGCCAACTACGCTAGCAAAGCAAGAACATAAATCCTTTGACTCCCTCACCATGTCCACCAGCTTCCTACAGGAAGCTGATGGATAGATAGAGTGAGGGAGTCAAAAGGTCAAGTTTTTGCAGTTGGTAGAAAGGGTGCGGGAGTCAAAGGGTTAAGTTTTTACAGTTGGTAGATAGGGTGAGGGAGTCAAAAGGTTAAGTTTTTGCAGTTGGTAGATAGGGTGCGGGAGTGAAAGGGTTAATTGCTGGCTCGCTCTGAATGGTAAAGAAGGGACGGATTGATTGATTGATATTACTGATCTGTCCCTGCGATCCATTACCATCTGTGCTGCCCAGAATGAAGCAGTTTTGATTTCGTTTATCCACACTGGGTGTCTGAGATGTTGTGTCTCACTGAGAGACAGTTTGGGCGTGACAGAATGGACACAAATTAGGTTTTGATAGGAAAATTGAGTTTTGAGTTTGATTTATAAGCACTTTTTTTTTTTTTTTTTTTTTTTTTTTGGGGGGGGGGGTTGTCAACGGATGTCTGACGACAACCAATTCTACTGCCTTCCTTCCCTCTATCTGTCTCTGTCTCTCTCTCTCTCTGTCTCTGCTATGTGTGTGTTGTGTCTGTCTGTCTCTTTCTCTCTTTGTCTGTTTGTCTCTCTCTCTCAGTCTCTCTCTCTCTTTCTCTCTTTGTCTGTCTCTCTCAGTCTCTGTTTCTCTGTGTCTCTGTCTTTGTCTCTCTTGTCTGTCTGTCTCTCTCTCCCTCCCTCCCTCCCTGTGTCGTGTTTCCTCACAGAATGATATGGTCAGATGGTCAGCAGGATTCTTTCTGGTTTCCTTCTCTCCCTCGAGATCAGTGTCTGCCTGACAAGATTACTTGCTTGACCTCCTTCGCTTTGTTCAATTCCCTCACACTGGTTGCTTGGTGCAGTCTGTCTCCCCCCTGTAGATTACTGGATAGGAGAGTTCTGAGCTGGGAGTAAAGAGAGGTTGAGAAAGATGAATGGCGAGTCCGTCCATGTGTGTTTGTCACCACAGCAGCTTCACTCCTTCACATCACAGAGATTTCCCTCTGAGCGCTTTTATTCCATGGTTGTTCTTAGAGTAGAATTTAAAACAGATATGTTGCTTTGCGATCCTTTCTGCAGTGAAGGGCGATTTCTGTCTCTGAGTGCTATATTTTGGGGTTATTCTGAGAGTAAAATGTAAAGAAAAATGCTACTTTGCACTCCTTTTTGCAATGAAGGACAATTTTCCTCTTAGCATTTTATTTCGTGGTTGTTCTGAGAGTAAAATGTGTAAAAAAGATATGATGTTTTGCACTCCTTTTCGCAGTGAAGGACAATTTTCCTCTTAGCATTTTATTTCGTGGTTGTTCTGAGAGTAAAACGTTTAAAAAAGATATGATGCTTTGTGCTCCTTTTTGCAGTAAAGGACGGCTCTTCCTCTTGGCGCATTATTTTGCGATTATTTTGAAAGTCAAATTAAAAAATATACTGCATTGCACTCCTTTATAACAGTGAAGGACGACTTTCGTCTGAGCGCTTTATTTCGTGATTATTCTGAGAGTGAAAATTAAAAAAATTATGCTGCTTTTGACTCGTTTTTTTTTTTTGCAGTGAAAGAAGGCTTTCGTCTGAGCGCTTTATTTTAAGCTTATTTTAAGAGTAAAATAAAAAGAAATGTTGCTTTCCATTCCTATTTACAGTGAAAGACGACTTTCGTCTGAGCGCTTTATTTCGTGATTATTGTGAGAGTGAAAATTTGAAAAAATATGCTGCTTTGGACTCGCTTTTTGCAGTGAAAGAAGGCTTTCGTTTGAGCGCTTTATTTAGAGGTAATTCTGAGAGTAAAATTTAAAAATAATTAAATAATCTACTGCTATGCGCTTCTTTTTACAGTGAAGGATGATTTTCCCCTTAGCGCTGTATTTCGTGGTTGTTTTGAGAGTGTGAAGTATGATGCTTCTCTCTCCCTTGCTGCAGTGAAGGAAAGAGGTTCTCGCTTAATCAATTGCTACTGCGTCCAATTGGTTCAAGAGGGGGGGGGGGGGGGGGGGGGGGAGGAGAAAGATCGGATTGATTTCCATCACTTACTCGTCTCTACTGCTTATTTCCCATCCTTCCCGCGTAGATGTGAAGTAGTTCGATATCGTCTATCATTCGTCAAGTGTTTGAACTGCTGTGTGATATCACTGGGTCTCAGTTTTGCTGTGCTTGTGTGCGTGAGGATTGGTTTTGACGGGAAATTTGTTTTGAGTTTGGCTCTCTCTCTCTCTCTCTCTCTGTCTCTCTGTCTCAGTCTCTCTCTCTCTCTCTCTCTCTCTGTGTCTCTCTCACTCACTCACATACAACACTACAACGCAACACAACACAACACAAACACAACAAACGCAACGCAACGCACGCAACGCAACGCAACACAACATACTATACCTTATCACACCATTCTGCACTACACTACATCACACAAAACACACAACACAGCACAGAACACACGCACACCACACCCTCCACACCACCCACACCACACCACACCACACCACACCACACCACACCACACCCACACCCACCACACCACACCACACCACACCACACCACACACTACACTACACCACACAACACACACAACACACACAACACAACACAACACAACACAACACACACACAACACAACACATCACAACACAACACAACACAACACAACACAACACAACACAACACAACACAACACAACACAACACAACACAACACAACAGCACATTCACGCTCATGCATACACGCGCGTGCGCGCGCACACACACACACACACACACACACACACACACACACACACACACACACACAACACACACACCACACACACACAAACAAACAAACAAACACACACACACACACAAACAAACAAGCGCGCGCATGCACGCCAACAAACCAGTCATCTTCCACAGTCCTTCCGACAAGAAAAATGTTAATAACAAATTCCTTCTTTGTGTTTCTGTGTGGAGGAAATTCACGATTTGAAAATGTTGCTTTAACTTGAAGGCTTAACTGCATTTTCGTAATACTAACTGAGGAGCAGACACACAGCGTGTGCATAAATTCATACACATGTGTTGAAATATCAGACTTTTATCACATTTTTTGCCGCAATACGAGTAGAAGCAGAAGCACAGGGCACGCAAATGTGTGCACAGTTAATAAAATGTTCCGTTAAAATGAGTGACACATAAGCATCACCATGAGCACATACACAGCAAAGCAAGGCACGCGCGGATGTACACAAAACGCATGCGCGCACGCACACACACATGCGAGCGCACAGACACACGTGCACACATACACACATACATAAACACACGCACGCATGCACGCACATACAAATATGCACACCCAGTAGTAGTAATATAGTAGTAATAGTATTGCAGTAGTGGCGATACTAATAGAGAGATGAGTAGCAATAGTGTTAGTAGTATAGTAGTAATACTATGGTAGTAGTAGTAATAGTAATGTATTAATAGTAGCAGTAGTAATAGTAGCAGTAGTAATAGAGTACTTAAAGTAGCAGCAATAATAACACAGTAATAACAATAGTAATGTGGTAATGATAGTAACAGTAGTAATAGTAGCAGTAGTACTATAGTACTAGTAGATACAGTAGCAGCAATAACACAGTAATACTAATAGTAATATCGCAATGATTCTGATAGTAATAGTAATAATATAGTACATATTATAGCAGCACTAATAACGCAGTAGTGCTATTAGTAATGTAGTAATGATAGTAGTAGTAGTAGTAGTAGTAGTAGCAGTCATCATCATCATCATCATCAGGTGCCTTGCTGCATGGCGTTGGCGATTATGGACTTCCATCTGTCTCTATCTCTTGTTGCCTCAAGCATCTCTTCCACCCTCCCTATCTTCAGCCACTCTGCAAGTCCGTCTAGTATCTTCTCTCTGGGTCTACCCGGTGTTCTCCTTCCCTCCAGCTTTCCCGTTGTGACCAGGTGTTCCAATTCCCCTTTCCTCATAAAATGGCCTATGAATGTTGCCTGCCTTTTCCTAATCTTCCTTATGAATGATCTACCTGTGTCTGCCTCCATCAAGACTGTCTCGTTTGTTTTCTTTGCTGTCCATGGAGCTCTCAACATCCTTCTTAGAAACCATATCTCGGCTGATAGCAGTAGTAATTTTGTAGATACAGTAGCAGCAATAGTAACACAATAGTAATAATAGTAACGTAGTAATATAGTACTCATCATCATCATCATCAGGTGTCCTGCCACATGGCGTTGGCGACCATGGACTTCCAACCATCTCTATCTCTCGTTGCCCCCAGCATCTCCCCCATCCTCTTCATCCCCAGTCACTCTGCAAGTCCGTCCAGCATTCTCTCCCTGGGTCTACCTGGTGCTCTCTTTCCCTCCAGCTTTCCCGTTGTGACCAGGTGCTCCAAATCCCCCTTCCTCATAAAATGGCCTATAAATGTTGCTTGTCTTTTCCTAATCTTCCTTATGAGTGATCTACTTGTGTCTGCCTCCATCAAGACTGTCTCGTTTGTTTTCTTTGCTGTCCATGGAACTCTCAACATTCTTCTGAGAATATAGTACTAGTAGATACAATAGCCGCAATAATAACACAGTATGGTGGTATATGTAGTAGCAACTGAATGAGAGAGAACTGGTGATAATATGGAGAGACAGCGCGTTCGTAGGGGTTACAGGCAATGGCCAACATCAAGAACAATATGGGGCACAAGGCGCCTGGCTGGGTAACGTAGATGGGCAAGTCCCGTGAGTCCCGTTTTCCGTCTTTCCGACGCCATCTTCATCATTCTGAATGAAGCATTTGCCTTTCGTATTTGTGTTGTGTTGCCTTATTTGTGTCTGTCTGTCTGCTTGCCTGTCTTTCTGTCTGTCTGCCTACCTGTCTGCCTGCCTGACTGCCTGCCTGCCTGTCTGCCTGCCTGCTTGTCTGCTGCCTGCCTGCCGTGCT
>JAPXFY010000026.1:30298415-30303415 GCA_030674185.1 Monoplex corrugatus
ACGACTGCCAACATCTCTTTGGATAAGTCAACAAGCATTTTACATTGCCCCTCTCTTAAATCGATAAGTATTGAATTATAGAGGAACTGTGAAAATGTTCCATGATTTGTGCGTCGTCAGTCCAAGCTCGCTCTCCCTGTCTCGCTCCTTGCCCTCTTGCCGATTTAAAACAGGGTAATTGATGACTGGGTCCGATTGAGTCACACAGCGCATGGACAAACCCCCTTTTGCTTGGTTAAATGGCAACCGTGTGGCGTGGGGACCTGGGAAATGATTGTCCGGAGAGTGGTGAGGCATTGGTGCTCTGGCTCCCATCCAGCATCCTTCTGTATTTCTTGTTCACTATGAGCCTGGTCGAGTCTTTTACCTTTATGCCCAGACTGGAAGGGGAGAAATCTCAAGGCAGAAGGGAGAGACAAAACGGGAGTGGAAAGGGGGGTGGGGGTGGCAGGAGTAGTCGTGGTAGTGGAGAGGATAGTCATGGAAGGAAAAAAAAGAGAAACAATAGGAGAAGAAGGAACAGCCATAGAGACAGAGGCGGTGAGCGTCCAGGTCTAATGCAGAATGCAGGAGCTCAACTGTTGTAAGGTGAATGAAGTTGGCAGATTTTTCTTAGGGCATGATTGTAGTGATAAACCCGCAATCTGTTTTGCAGACCCCACCAAAGCGCTGCTGGGGCACTTTTATCCAACATCGTGTTTTCTGTAGGATCCGCCCAGTTGGGTAATTTCATCCGTTGCTTCTGATTCTGGATGACTGTTGACCATTTCCAATTCTAAACAGAGACTAAGCTCCCCCGTGGGGATATCGGGGACTCTTTCAGTATAAATAGTATTCCCCGCCTTCTGGAAATTCTGTGCTAGAAATTTCCTCTTTTCTGTCACTCTCTTTGTTTCTGTCTTGTTCTTTTGCTTTCCGTCATTTCTTCTTATCATTATCTGCCTTGTAGTCCATTCACCTGTATGTGTTCGATAAAGTCTTAACGTACTTTCTCTTGGGATTGACAGTTGGGTACATTATTAAGTGCATTTTTGGTTCTATGGAAATGAGATATGCGGAAGCAGTTTTAGGTAATTCTGAAGCAATTGTAAGTAATTTAGGCCCGTTTTTAGTTATGTTTTAGTGTCCTTAGCTGTGTTTCAGTTTGTGTTCAGATTTTTTTTTTTTTTAAATCCGCTATGTGATAAATTGGTCGTAGTGGTCAATGTCAGGGTCATCTCCTTAGATTATGTGCACAAATGCATTGTTATGGTTTCTTAATTTTCTTTACCATTTTTTTCCTGTTGAAGTTTTGTGTATGTTTTGAAACGGTTATAGCCCTGATATTACCCCCATTGGGTTGCCGGGGGCTTTTTCAGTATAAATAGTATCCCCACCTTCTGGAAATTCTGTGCTAGAAATTTCCTCTTTTCTTTCACTCTCTTTGTTTCTGCCTTGTTGCCTTGCTTTCTGTCATTTCTACTTATTTTCTGCCTTAATGGTCCATTCACCTGTATTTTTTTGATAAAGTCTTACGTACTTTTTCGTCGAATTGATAATTGGGTACATGTATTAAGTGCATTTTTGGCTCTAAGGAGGTGAGATATGCGGAAGCAATTTTAGGTAATTTATGCCTGTTTTTATATGTTTTTGTGTCCTTATGTATGCTTATATTTGTATTCATGTGTGTTTTTTAAATCTCCCTGTGCGATAAATCGGACGGAATGGTCATACGCGGGGGGCATGTCCTTAGATTATGTGCGCGAATGCATTGATATGTGTACTTAATTTTCTTTACTTTTTTTTTTCCTGTTGAAGTTTTGTGTGTTTTGAAGCGGTTATAGCCCTGATATGGCTCTGCGCAGTCGGCTGGGCTTTAAACAACAATAATAATAAAAAAAAAAGAAAGCCCTGATATGGCTCTATGCAATCAGCTGAGCTTTAAACAAAAATAATAGTAACAATAATAAAGGAAAGTAAGCAGAGCGTGAAGATCAAAGTAAGAGCAGAAGAAGCTATCTGCGTCAGCAGCCCACAATACAGACCCTGAATTTTTTGCTTTGCCATAGAAACAGCAGTTCCTGCAGACTGACTATAGGCATTTAGATTCTGTCTGTTTTGCATGGCAGCATATTGTTTGCTACGTGTCTCTCCCATTTTATAAATAGGCTGTTCTTTGGTAGGTCTCCTACATAACATTACTCACTGCGTTAACGGAAATTGGCTCTCACACAGCCATATCATGCAGTCTCAATTCAAAATGGAACTCCATAGCATCATAATTATCATTCTTATGTATCATCATAGAATTTTGTCAATTCAAAATGGAACTCCATAGCATCATATTTATCATTTTATGTATCATCGTAGAATTTTGTCAATTCAAAATGGAACTCCATATCATCATAGTTATCATTCACATGTATCATCGTAGAATTTCCTCAATTCAAAATGGAACTCCATATCATCATAGTTATCATTCTTTTGTATCATCATAGGATTTCTTCAATTCAAAATGGAACTCCATAGCACCATAGTTATCATTCTCATTCTTATGTATCATCATAGAATTTCCTCTATTCAAAATGGAACTCCATAGCATCATAGTTATCATTCTCATTCCGGTGTATCATCATAGAATGTCCTCAATTCAAAATGGAACTCCATAGCACCATAGTTATCATTCTCATTCTCATGTATCATCATAGAATTTCCTCAATTCAAAATGGAACTCCATAGCATCATAGTTATCATTCTCATATATCATCATAGAATTTCCTCAATTCAAAATGGAACTCCATAGCACCATAATTATTATTCTCATTATCAGGTATCCTAGAATTTAGAAAAAAAATTATCCCAGCCTCTGTGATCACAGAACTGGCTCTGACGATAAGATAGCTAAACAAATCTGACGTATTTGGTTAGGGCATTGATTGATTCTTGAATATTTAATGTTTATAGCAGTATCGTATTAAACGGTAAGTTGAGTCTGATGAGAGCGCGTCATACGTATTTCAGTGTTTCTAGAATCTTTTATAGCCTTCAAACAGACCGATTTAGTTATTTTGTTCAGCTGTAATAAATGAAACAGAATTTGTCATGAACATGTTTGAAAGAAACGTAGCAGTGGTGTATTGACAGTGTATGGATAGTTGTGAGGATCGAGTGTCGTATGACGCATCATTGAGCAGACTCTTTCCTTGATTAAATTCAACAACAACAACAAAACAACAACAACAACAACAAGAACAACAACAAAAACAACAGCAACAGCAACTAAACCAAACATGCAATTGTAAACAACCTAAACAAAATGACGTTGATATTAAAGTTTAGAAACTCAAAACTGCAAACTTTTTCCGAGATTAAATTCAACAACAACAACAGCAGCAGCAGCAGCAGCAGCAACAATAACAACAACAACAACAACAGTAGCAGCAGCAGCAGCAGCAGCAACAACAACAACATCAGCAGCAGCAACAGCAACAAAAACAAACAAGCAAGTGTAAACAACTTAAACAAAATGTCAATATTAAAGTTCAGAAATCAGAACTCAACTTTCCTGTGAAAAAAAATCAACCCGTATGCACATGTATACTTAATAGCCCAGACTGACACCCAGTGGCATCACACAGCACCTCAGACTTTGATGGAGAGAGAATACACGAAACCGAACTGTTTCATCATCTCAACGTAATACGGGGTAAGGAATAAGCGACATGTAGAACGCAGCGATATGAATGAACTCATTCTGTCCTTACCTCTCATATGAACTAGCAATTCACGTGAAGTCCTCTCTCCTTTGTTGCAGAAAGAAAAAAAAAGGGAGAGAAGCACCACACTATCAGAACCAGTAAGAAAACGGAAGCGGTCAGAAGAAAAATCGCTACTAATGCGAAGGAGTGAAGCTATACTGGTGACGAAAAGACAGAGACAGCCTTGCCACGAACCCTTTCTCCTGCCTCTCTTATACCCTGTTCAGTAAGTAACCTTCGCCCGTCTCTCTACCCAACACCTTACTAAAGGGACAGACTGTACCGAGTGCCTGGTGTGAAGGGAATTGAACCCAGAAAAGGGGATCCAGGCGGTAATCTTGTCCACCAGACGACGAGTCGTAGTAGTGGTGGAGGAGGAGGAGGAGGAGAGGAAGCCGAACGGATCACAGATCCCGCTGACCGACCGATCACCTCACAGTGTCTTTCGGTGAGTAAACTCTAAGATTCTTAGACAGAGAGAGAGAGAGAGAGAGAGAGAGAGAGAGAGGGAGAGAGAGAGAGAGAGATGGGTGGGGGTGGGGGTGGTAGATTTGGTTGGACAGCCTGCTGGAAGAAGATTGAAGAGGATTGAGTGATCTGGCGTGGTGTGTAGGTGTGTTTGTCTGTGTGGGGTTGTTTGTCTGTATGGGTGTTTGTCTGGGTGGGTGTGTTCATCTGGGTGGGTTGGGTGTGTTTGTCTGTGTGGGTGTTTGTGTGGGTTTTTTTGCGTGGGTGTTGGTGTGGGTTTGTCTGTGTGGGTGTTTGAGTGTGTTTATCTGTGTGTGTGTGTTTGTATGTGTGGGTGTTTATCTCTGTGTGTGTTTGTATGTGTGAATGTTTATCTGTGTGGGTGTGTTTGTGTGGGTGTGTTTTTCTGTGTAGGTGTGTTTATCTCTGTGTGTGTCTGTGTGTGTTCATCCGTGTGGGTGTGTTTATCTGTATGTGTTTATCTGTATGTGTTTATCTGTGTGTGTTTATCTGTATGTGTTTATCTGTATGTGTTTATCTGTGTGTTTATCTGTATGTGTTTATCTGTATGTGTTTATCTGTTGTGTGTTTATCTGTATGTGTTTATCTCTGTGTGTTTATCTGTATGTGTTTATCTCTGTGTGTTTATCTGTATGTGTTTATCTGTGTGTGTTTATTTGTATGTGTTTATCTGTGTGTTTTATCTGTATGTGTTTATCTTGTGTGTGTTTATCTGTTGTGTTTATCTGTTGTGTTTATCTGTATGTGTTTTCTGTGTGTGTTTATGTCTCTGGA
>JAPXFY010000026.1:30310915-30315915 GCA_030674185.1 Monoplex corrugatus
GACTTCCAACCATCTCTATCTCTCGTTGCTCCTAGCATCTCCCCCACCTCCTCATCCCCAGCCACTCTGCAAGTCAGTCCAGCATTCTCTCCCTGGGTCTGCCTGGTGCTCTCTTTCCTTCCAGATTTCCCGTTGTGACCAGGTGCTCCAAATCCCCCTTCATATTGTGGGGGGAAAAACTATGCATAGTCTGGCCTCTGAAAGTCGCAATTCAGAATACAAACCATGGAAGCATTGGATATATGGAGAGCCGACCAATAATGAACAGACACATAGGATCTGAGCTTTCTGCAATCTTTGGACAAGTTCTGGCATCACGTGATCATATTCATACTAGATGCAAAAACAAGCGCACAGTCAACATCCACCTCTTCCGAGACGTCCCTCCTGATGCAATTTTCCAGTTTTTACAAGAGATCAGTACATTTTACCTGATGTGATTTTACGTTTGTTTTTCTTTAATCGCATTGTAGATTTGCAAAGTTAACGGTGAGCATGGTTTTTAACTGTTGTCTTTTATCTTAACGGGTTTTTTTGACGTGGTGTTAGCCCTGATATGGCTCTAGTAGTCGGCTGGGCTATAAGCAATATGAACTGAACTGAACAATCAACATCCATGCTGAGGATGGCCTCATGGACAGTTTGAAACGTAGATAACGACTCTATGAATCAAAGGTTTTCCTGTTAAAGTATGGCGGAATCAGGCATCAGTCTACATGCCCCTAAATATATGTGTTATTTTGGTATTCTGTTTACATACATAATCCACTTTCTACACAGCAAGAGAACTGTCACTTTCGAAAGTTTCCTGTTAGTGAAAAGAACGATTTTGCAGTAGTAAGTTTTCCATCAGACAGTGTCTTACCACTGTACCTCCACCTCCAGCAAAACATGAGTTGTACCGTTAGACGGAACTTGGTGCCACAGAAATAGTAGACAAAGAAATTGACAGAGGAGTTGATGTACGTAAAGAGTTGTTGGACGTTGATGAATAGGAAATACGTGTTGTAGTATTTCCCACTAAAACTGAGCTCTGGAACAAAGGGAAGGAATGCATGAAAGATGAGAGGAGGAGTCGTGCATACCACGAAGAGAATGTTGGTGCCGATCAACATACGAGTCAGAGCCATGTCCTTTGTGCTGGTACCTTCGTGGTGAACGGTTGCTGACGATGACTGCCGGCGCCATTCCTTGATCTGACGTAATTTGATGACGGTGACAGCCGTGGATATTGACACACCAACCACGTAAAATCCAGGTAAAACAATCCCAAATATAATGCTGTCAAGTAGATCGACGAGGAGTTTGTTTTTCAGGTAAAATTCGCTGGTATAATAGGCATCAGTTGTCTGACGGATGTGAGGATCGAACATACAGACCACCGTCATCCTTGTAGAGATGATGTAGATGCTGCCAAGGATTATGGCGTGTCCTAGGAAGACGATGACGGCGGTGCTTTTGGTCTGGATGATGCTCTGAGCTTTCAGCGGGCTGACGATACACAGGCACCGTTCAAAAGCGATCAGCGTGGACATAAACCCCGACACATAAATAAACCCAGCCAGGGAATGCACCATGTTGTTCACGGTGTGTTTGGCGACCACTAATCGGTAAGGTGTGTCGGTGATTTCTGAGTACAGTCGATCCAGTTTCAGTTCAAAATGAAAAGACACGGTGATGAAATCCGCCAACGACAAGAAAAACAGGCACAAGTTGATTCTTTCTTTGATCCCGTGCTTCCAGAAAACGACCATATTGACGATGTTCAGCGGTGCAAAAAGAAAGAAGAAGACAGACAGCAAATACAAGTCCACGAACTTTTTGAAGTTTTGCTGGGTCTGGTGGGAGACGAGGTCTTCAGGGTGGTTCCAGGGTGCGAAAGTGGAGAATGGAAATAGCATACATCCGCTGGGAGCCGTTATTGTATCTGTGACGTTGTTGTAGTCCCACCACGTTGACGTCATGTTGAGGGCGTGACGAGAACTGACGTCAGGGGACGGCGTGGGTACGGCAGGTGTCATGATCTGTGTCAAAGCGTGGTAAGGTCTGAATCAAAAGAAACGAAACCCTGCCAAGATTTAACCCTGCCATGCCAAAACACAGACACAACTATCACTCAACAAATCGAGTCCCAAGAAAACGGGTTGAGGCAGTCGTGCCTGGTTTTATTTACATAGTAACATTTCATGAGTAAACAAGCACATGCAAAATAGACCAGAACACACAACCAAGGAAAAAAATGCATGCAGTAAACAGTGCTTTAAGCACGTATTAACTCTACTTCCACCAGGTTAGTCTGTCTTCCACCACAGCAGTGGATCCGAAGTACGCTACTTCATTCGGACACCCTTCTGTGTCATTTTATAGTTTAAACTACATAAAAGAGGAACGAAACGAACAATGTTAGGTAAAGAGTTTGATACCCGAGCAGCCATCAAGTAGTGTCCCGTATATCTTGTTTATCGACAACTACGAGGGGACACGAAGTCCAGGTGTTTCAGAATATTATGATACATAGATAAACGAATATATCCAAGTGTTGAACATAAGAGCTTTCCGCACACTAGTACTATGCCCATCGCAGAATAAAACCGCTTGTGTGATTTCATTATTATGTTATCTTAATTTTAGTATTCAACATGTATTTTCCTTAAGCTGTACTTGTTACTGTGAACAAATGTCATGTGTATAGAATAGCAACGGCAAGTTTGAAAAATGGCTTCTAGCCAATAGCTTTTACCGTTGGAAAATAAAGCATCATTGTTATTGTTATTATCATACTTGCTCACATGTTATGTTTTATTTCAAATTGGGTTTTATTATCCTTCTGTTTTATTTTATTATTTATCTCGTTTAGTTTGTTTTCGCTTGAACATTCTCACTGCATTATTCCACAAGTATGGCTCCTGCAGTTTTTGTTTTCTAAATGTTTGTTATATTTTCATTTCGTTTGAGTCTTATGATTACATTTTTTTTAGTTGTCCCCTTCACTGTTTCTGTTTTGCGTGACTTTTACGCGCTTTAATATTGTATTAAGATATGTATGTATACATTTTTACTGTTTTTTTTTTTTACTACCGTTATCTGTATAGAGATTTACGGGATTATCATTATTATGTAGCTTATCATATTCTGTTTTGTTTCAGTTCATCCCCGCTGTGCATTGATTTCCCTTCCTTAAGTTCTTCAGTAGGCTAGGAGAGGAACAAAAAGCCAAGGAAAAAATAGCGGAAGAAATACAGTGCAATGCCTTCGGTAGGACTAATTATTATATCTAACATACATAAAATGTAGAATAAGATATGAGGCGGAAGGCTCCTAAATATTCATTTGAAGATCGAACTCTATTCGATCTCTCGGACGCAAAAATGTCGGCTGCGTACACAGGCCTATGTGGAGTGATTTTGTCGTGGCTGCTTTCTGTGATAATCACGTTGACATGGAGAAAAAAAACGCTCAACAAACTTGTTACCGGAGAGTAAACTGTTTGTATGCAGCATGGTAACTTCAACCTGTCTGTGTTCGTCGAGTACCATGTCATATTACATATGATGTTACGATAGAAACGATTTCTCGTCTCGAGTTCGATCAAATTTTGTATTTCAGTGTCAGTTTTACCACTGGCGTAATTCCTCCCGCTTCACGGCTGGACAAACATGGCTCAACTGTTGTAAAAACCAACCGACAACAGAAGGGTACACGATTTGGAATCGTGTCGTGTAACCGTGACAATCTGACCTTAAAAAAAAAACCGTGAGAGGTGATTATGTGTCTTAAGGCTCTGGAGGGTTAACATGCAAGCATGGAGATTTTATCCATTTGTATAAAAAGACAAAAAACAACAACAACAACAACAAAAAACGTCATGTATATAATAAACAGTCACGGTTTATAAGAACCTGTGTTTTACTTTCTGAATGATGAAAATAGCAAAGAAGTGAAGAAACGAACAAGAACCATACAGTTAGAGCCAAAACGAAAGAAAACATGACAATATCGCTTGCTCTTCATTCAGCATGAAAACAGCAAACCCTTCCTTCCTCCCTTTTTTGGTTGATTTTCTCCATCAACGAGTTAATGATGTTTTTGGGTCCACCCATTGATATGTGTGTAATTTTGTCCACTTTTGCGTAGAGCAAGCAAGTCCATTCCTTATATTCTTGTTTTATAGTGTTCTTGTCATAAACTTTCAAAGTGTCCTGTAAAATGGTTTATGCCAAGGTCATACACACACACTCACACGCGCGCGCGCGCGTACACACACACAACACCACACACACCACACACCACACACACAACCACACACTACTAACAATACATATATTATATATATATATATATACATATTATATATATATATATATATATTATATATATATATATATATTATATACAGGGGGGTGCAAAAGTAGGTATACAGTAAAGTAACACGACATTCATTATTATTAATGCTAATTCCGTCTCGATTAAGGAGTGTGTGAATACGACGGCAAGCAGTTGAGTATCTAGATGGGATTCAACTGCTGTGCTTGTTATTACATTTATATGCAATTATTCATTTGTTGTATAATAAATGCGAGGGTATTGTACCTATTTTCCTTTTTTCATAACTGTATACCTACTTTTTGACATACCTGTATATATATATATATTATGTATATATGATAATTTTAACTAAGTGTAATAGACTGGTATAGCAGAACGAGACGGAGTTGTTCAATGCCTGAGTCTTCCACTACTTCAGGATGGAAGGGCCTTTGCTTTTATAGCTTTCATATATGTAAATATGTGGTAGTGTTTTGTGTGTGTGTTGTGTGTGTGTGTGTTGTGTGTGTGTTGTGTGTGTGTGTTGTGTTGTGTTGTGTGTGTGTGTGAGGTGAGAGAGAGAGAGAGGCCGGGAGAAAAAAGAGAGAGTGTGTGTGTGTGTGTGTGGTGTGGTGTGAGGAGTGAGAGAGAGAGAGAAGAGAGAGAGAGACAGACAGACAGAGAGGCAGAGAGAG
>JAPXFY010000026.1:30325915-30333415 GCA_030674185.1 Monoplex corrugatus
CTCTGAAGGACTACTGCATGAAGCCCTACTCCAGGAACAGCATGCAGAGCTCTGAGCTCATCTTCAACTACAGGCTGTCAAGGGCAAGAAGGGTGGTGGAGAATGCCTTTGGATTGTTGGCCCAACGCTTCAGGGTCTTGCTGCGTACCTGTGAACTCAAGCCAGACAGCGTGAGAGACGTTGTCCAGTGCTGCGTGACACTTCACAACATTCTGCTACAGCGACTACCCCCACCCGCGGACGCAGCCGACACGGAAGATGCAGAGAATGACGTAATCCCAGGCTCTTGGAGGGAGCAAGTCATCTGGACTGACCAGCCTCAGCCACAAGCAGCTCGTGCCACCAATGCTGGGAAGGAGGTCAGGGAGATCCTCACAGACTTCTTTGGCAGTCCTGCAGGGATTGTCCCTTGGCAGTGGGACAAAGCCCATGTCAACCGGCCCGCCGCAGCTGCAAGTCCTGACCCTCACCCTGCTCCTGCTTTACCGGGGTATCCTGTGCAGTGATATGCCTTTGGGCATCACCTCCAATCATTGGTCCTTTTCAGGACCTAAAAATTCCCAAGAGATTTGACTTGTCACTCTCTCCCTCTATCTGTCTGTTTCTCAGTCAATGTATCTCTCTGTCTCTCCCTCCCCCCCCTCTCTCTCTCCCAGTCTCTCTCTCTCTCTCTGAGTGTGCATGTGAAAATAATTATGTTAAATAAAACTACCTATCCTTCTGTGACCATTTCCCCCCCTAAGACGCACAGACACTACACACAGCACACTCCACCCCACCCCAATCACACATACAACCCCACACCCAAAACAAACGGACGTTTTTATTTTTTCAATGTAGGTACATGTATACATGTGTAAACTAGAACAAGAAGAGAGAGAGAGAGAGAGAGAGAGAGAGAGAGAGAGAGAGAGAGAGAGAGAGAGAGGCTTGTTAAGTTGTGCTAATGTGTATACATAAAGAAAAAAGTCCAGCAAAAAGATCAATTCCATTCTAAATCTATAAACCTTTTTTTAAAAAAAAAACACACTGGCAGTCCTACTAAACTAATCGCATTTTTATCAAATAGGCGTGTAAAATACGCCCAAATTGAACGGGTTCCCAGGTCTGTCTGTGTGTGTGTGTGGGGGGGGGGGGGGGTGAGGTGCGGTGTGTGTGTGGATGGGGGAGGGGGTGGGTGGCTCAATCTCTTTTGAACAATTATTGGCCCTGAAAAGGGCCGTATTTTGCATTAGGAGTGCTGCTACTCGAAACCGATGTCCACGTCATCCAGGTTGAGGGTGCTGTAGGTAGAGGGGCCAGCAGACAGACGGGCCTTCTTGGGGGTGCGCTTCCGTGGGGACTGCCTGACACGAACTGGACTGTCCAGCAGGTACTCCAAGGGGTCAGGCCGCACGGGGATGGCGGGAGGGTTCGAAGGCTGGATGCACGTAGGGGGTGGGGCCATGGCAGCAGCGGCGTCCACATGTTGTTTCACCACCTCCCACACCTCGTCCTCAAGGGCCTTGGTCCTGGCCTGGTCCAGGGGTTCGGCCCGAGCCGCCATGGCATTCCAAAAGTGGGATTTGGTGGTGGGCATACGTGCGACCATGCGGTCCACCTCCCCCTTCAGGTACTCACAGTACTCTGCCATGGCAGTCATATCCGGATGCTTGGAGGCTGGCCTTTGACCCGCAGATGCAGAAGTGGTGGCGGCTTGAGTGGACATGGCTGTAGCTGCAGGCACAGGACAACTTGGGCCAGCCAACTCGGGGTCCAAGCCGGTACTTGAAGCAGAACCTCTTCTCCGCTTTCCTCCACCCATGGTCTTGGGGGAGATCTCATGGATGAAGGGGAGCATAAACCCCATCCTTGTTTCCAGAGATTGTAGTCCTGCAGAGAGGGAGGCACTGGAACCACTCTTGGAGCGTGCCTTCTTGGCCCGAGCAAGCATGGTCCTCATCGACTTGTACCATGCGGCCAAAACTTGCGGCGTCACTCCCAGTATGTCTGCAAGATACTTCCACTCCCGCTTCCTTCTAGGGTAGTCCTTGTAGTCTGGCTCGTTCTTGTCGTATATGTAGGGCCGTTGCTTCAGGAACTCTATGGCCAGGTCCCTCTGCTCTTCAGTCAGGTTGACTCTGACTGCTTTCCTCTTTCCTTTGCCTTTCTGGGGTAGGGTAGGCTCACGCTCTACCAGCTCCTCCACGTCCTCAACCGCAGACAGTGACGCCTCGGATTCAGAAGAATCCATGGTAGCGATGAAAATGGAGAAAAATTCAGTCGTGGACTCCAGTAGCAGCTCAAAATGAATGAGAGTTGTCAGTAAAACTCCCGCCTTTTATACTGTTCCAACGGCGACTGACCAAGTTGCGAAAGCGGTTGGCATGCGAGACAACTGCCTAGGCCACTAGTTGGTAAGCAGTTGTCTATCAGCGCAACCGCACAGCGAGCGAGCGGGACACGCCGTGAAGCGTGCCACGTCTGCCACGCTGGCCTTGGCTTTGGCGCCAATTCGTATAGGTTGCCTCACGAGGCAACAGATACAACTGTGTGTGAACGCTCTGCCAACCGCAGGCAACCGCAAAACAGTTGCCTTGCACCTCGAAGTTTTCGGTTTGATCTATCAACTATTTGGACATGACAACTGCCGAGTCAACTGGAATCGGGAAAATCCAAAAAGGTGACAACTGCAGACAACTGCAGACAACTGCTAGGCCACAACGTGGCAACAAGTTGCCAAACCTGCCAACTGCCGTTGTTGCCTAGTTAGTTGCCTTCGTGTAAACGAAGCATAACGATTAGGCTAATGATGGGTTAATGTGGTTTCAGTGTATGTGGAATCATGCATGAGCTGCAACGCCATCGTAAATTAAGAAACTGAATTTGAAACTGAAATTGTGCCGTGGTATGGGAACTTTTGAGGGAGGCAGACAGAGGGGAAGAGAAACAACAACAACAACAACAACAGCAGCAGTAGCAGCAGCAGCAGTGGGCTGACAACATTGCCGATTGGACAGAGAAATCCTTTGCAGAGAACCAGGGAGAGATGGAGGGGAAGACAGAAAAAAAGCCACCACCCCCACCACCACACCACCACCACCACCACCAACCAACAACAACAACAACAACCGATGGACTGACAATAGTAAGGATTAGACAGAGACAGAGACTGTTGTACGGATGCGAGACGTGAACAGTCAACAAGCAAAGCCAGAGCAAGATTGAGGCAGCCGAGATGTGGTGTCTCAGAAGAATGTTGAGAGTTCCATGGACAGCAAAGAAAACAAACGAGACAGTCTTGATGGAGGCCACACAAGTAGATCACTCAGAAGGAAGATTAGGAAAAGACAGGCAACATTTATAGGCCATTTTATGAGGAAGGGGGATTTGGAGCACCTGGTCACAACGGGAAAGCTGGAGGGAAAGAGAGCACCAGGTAGACCCGGGGAGAGAATGCTGGACGGACTTGCAGAGTGGCTGGGGATGAGGAGGGTGGGGGAGATGCTAGGGGCAACGAGAGATAGAGATGGTTGGAAGTCCATGGTCGCCAACGCCATGCGGCAGGGCACCTGATGATGATGATGATGATGATGATGATGATGATGAGACAGAGAAAATCATTTGCAGAGATTCAGGCTTTGGCACACAACTGACATAGCTGGGGTAATGTAGTGAACAGTTTTTTTTTTAGCGCATCGCTCCAGTGAGGTAAGAGAGGTTGAGGAAGAGAAGGAGGAGTAGAAGGAGAAGAAAAAGAGGAAGGATGAGGAGGAGGAAACGAAGAAGAAGGAGAAGAAGGAGGAAGAGGAGGAGAAGAAGAAGGTGGAGAAGGAGGAGGAGGAGGAGAAGAATAAGGAGAAGAAGAAGAACAAGGGGGGGGGGGGAGATAAGGAGGGGGAAGAGGAGAGAGAAGAAGAAGAAGAAGAAGAAGAAGAAGGACGAGAAGAAGAAGAAGGAGAGAAGAAGAAAAAGAAGAAGGACGAGAAGAAGAAGGAAGAGGAGGAGAAGAAGAAGAAGAAGCACAAGAAGAAGAAGAAGCACAAGAAGAAGAAGAAGAAGCACAAGAAGAAGCACAAGAAGAAGCAGCACAAGAACAAGAAGAAGCACAAGAAGAAGAAGAAGAAGCACAAGAAGAAGAAGAAGAAGCACAAGAAGAAGAAGAAGAAGAACAAGAAGAAGCACAAGAAGAAGAAGAAGCAGCACAAGAACAAGAAGAAGAAGAAGAACAAGAAGAAGCACAAGAAGAAGAAGAAGAAGCACAAGAAGAAGAAGAAGAAGCAGAAGAAGAAGAAGCACAAGAAGAAGAAGAAGCACAAGAAGAAGCAGAAGAAGAAGAAGAAGCAGAAGAAGAAGAAGAAGAAGAAGAAGCACAAGAAGAAGCAGAAGAAGAAGCACAAGAAGAAGAAGCACAAGAAGAAGAAGCAGAAGAAGAAGAAGAAGAAGAAGAAGCACAAGAAGAAGCAGAAGAAGAAGCACAAGAAGAAGAAGCACAAGAAGAAGAAGCACAAGAAGAAGAAGAAGCAGAAGAAGAAGCACAAGAAGAAGCAGAAGAAGAAGCACAAGAAGAAGAAGCAGAAGAAGAGAAGAAGCAGAAGAAGAAGCACAAGAAGAAGAAGCACAAGAAGAAGCAGAAGAAGAAGCACAAGAAGAAGCAGAAGAAGAAGCACAAGAAGAAGAAGCACAAGAAGAAGCAGAAGAAGAAGCACAAGAAGAAGAAGAAGAAGAAGAAGAAGAAGAAGAAGAAGAAGAAGAAGAAGAAGAAGCAGAAGAAGAAGAAGAAGCAGAAGAAGAAGAAGAAGAAGAAGCACAAGAAGAAGCAGAAGAAGAAGCACAAGAAGAAGAAGAAGCACAAGAAGAAGCAGAAGAAGAAGCAGAAGAAGAAGCAGAAGAAGAAGAAGAAGCACAAGAAGCACAAGAAGAAGAAGAAGCAGAAGAAGAAGCAGAAGAAGAAGAAGAAGCAGAAGAAGAAGAAGAAGAAGAAGAACACAAGAAGAAGCAGAAGAAGAAGCACAAGAAGAAGCAGAAGAGAAGAAGAAGAAACAGAAGAAGAAGCAGAAGAAGAAGAAGAAGCAGAAGAAGAAGAAGAAGAAGAAGCAGAAGAAGAAGAAGAAGCACAAGAAGAAGCAGAAGAAGCAGAAGAAGAAGAAGAAGCAGAAGAAGAAGCAGAAGAAGAAGAAGAAGCACAAGAAGAAGAAGAAGAAGAAGCAGAAGAGAAGAAGAAAGCACAAAGAAGAAGAAGAAGAAGAAGAAGCAAAGAAGAAGAAGAAGAAGAAGAAGAAGAAGAAGCACAAGAAGAAGAAGAAGAAGAAAAAGAAAAAAAAGAAGGAAGAAGAAGAAAAAAAAGAAGAAAGAAGAAGAAGGAAGAAGAAGAAGAAGCAGAAGAAGAAGAAGCAGAAGAAGAAGAAGCACAAGAAGAAGAAGAAGCACAAGAAGAAGAAGAAGCACAAGAAGAAGAAGAAGCACAAGAAGAAGAAGAAGAAGAAAAAGAAAAAAAAGAAGGAAGAAAAAGAAAAAAAGAAGAAAGAAGAAGAAGGAAGAAGAAGAAGAAGCACAAGAAGAAGAAGAAGAAGAAGAAGAAGCAGAAGAAGAAGAAGCACAAGAAGAAGAAGAAGCACAAGAAGAAGAAGAAGCACAAGAAGAAGAAGAAGAAGAAAAAGAAAAAAAAGAAGGAAGAAGAAGAAGAAGAAGAAAAAGAAGAAGATTACAGTGGTTTATCTCAGCGCAGGCCACAAACACAAATAGCTTCATAAACTGTCGGCCACCGCACAGCGTCTCCAGTGGAGAATCGATGGCGGTCAAAGGTTATCAGTTTTCGCGGATTGCAGTTGGCTTTAAATTCATGGACGTTGCTGATTGCCTGGGCAGAGAAGGGGGGGGGGGGGGGAGGATGAGTGGAAAATTGAGTATTTGAGGACGGGAGGGGTGGGGTGGGGTGGGGTATGCAGCAGCATTAAACTGAGTTGTGTTTGTATTGTTTGGTATTTTTTCGTTGCTGATTTTTTTTTTCAGCTTTGGTGATGGTGTGTGTGTGTGTGTGTGTGTGTGTGTGTGTGTGTGTGTGTGTGTGTGTGTGTGTGTGTGTGTGTGTGTGTGTGTGTAAGGAAAAAGGGGGGGGGAGAGAGAGAGGTGGAAGGAAAAGAGAGAGAGAGAGAGAGAGAGAGAGTGAGTGAGAGATCTTCCAGTAATTTTCATGCCACGAGTTAAATCATATACCTTAAAGGTGAAAATTATGGCGATGATGGTAATGACGGTGAGATTGATGAATAATTTAAATAATAAAATAAAATAATATAATATAATAATAATATATAATATATAACAATAATAATATAATAATAATAATAATAATATAATAATAATAATAATAATAATAATAATACTGACGATGATTATGGTGGGGACAGTTATGGTGATGATAATGATGGTGGTGGTGGTGGTGGTAATGGTGATGATGATGATGATGATGATGATTATATTAACGTGAGGTCTGGATAAACAAAACGAGACATAAACGAAAAAACAAACAAGAAAAGGGGAAAAAAAACAAAAAAACAAATGAAAATAAGGAAGCCAAGAAAACCAGGGGTATATTTATGATCCTTGTTAACTTGAGTGTGTCCCTGGGTCAGATCCAATGCATCCATTACATTAGAATTAAAGTTTACTCCAGCATTTGCTTGAAATCACAAGTTTTGCAAGGGGAGGGGGAGGGGAGGGAAAGGAAAACGTTACGGTGATGCTTAACCCTTTGACTCCCACATCTTAACCATCAACTGCAAAAAACTTAACCCGTTGACTCCCACACCTATCCATCAACTGCAAAAACTTAACCCATGACTTCCACACCATATCCATCAACTGCAAAAACTTAACCCTTCGAATCCCTCACCTTATCCATCAACTGCAAAAAAATTAACCCTTTGACTCCCTCACCTTATCCGTCAACTGCAAAAACTTAACCCTTTGACTCCCTCACCTTATCCGTCAACTGCAAAAACTTAACCCTTTGACTCCCTCACCTTATCCGTCAACTGCAAAAACTTAACCCTTTGACTCCCACACCATGTCCATCAACTGCAAAAACTTAACCCTTTGACTGCCACACCTTATCCATCAACTGCAAAAACTTAACCCTTTGACTTTCTCATCGTATCCTCCAGCTTCCTGCAGGATGAGGGAGTCAAAGGGTTAAGTGCAGGAAGCTGATGGATAGGGTGAGCGAGTCAAAGGGTTAAGTTTGTGCTTTGCTAGCTTGATCGATAACGCACGATGCTGGTGGACAGGGTACGGGAGTTAAAAGGGTTAAAATTAACAAAATTTGTGTTTTGATTCCTGGCGATTGTTTGAGTCCTGCACCACGTGTGTGTGTGTGTGTGTGTGTGTGTGTGTGTGTGTGTGTGTGTGTGTGTGTGTGTGTGTGTGTTGTGTGCGTGTGTGTGTGTGTGTGTGTGTGTGTGTGTGTGTGTGTGTGTGTGTGTGTGTGTGTGTGACCTTGGCATAAACCATTTTACAGGACAC
>JAPXFY010000026.1:30335915-30340915 GCA_030674185.1 Monoplex corrugatus
CTTTTTTCAATCCCCATTTTTTCTTCCTCTTTGTCTCTATTAAAACTTATCGGCAATAACAGGGAGACAAGAGGGCTCGATCGGTTATAGCAGGGATGCCGAGACGGGCTCTGCAGCAGAAAGGCCTAGGCCTAGACTCAGCACGCCACGCAGTAGGCCTAGATCTAGATCTAGGCTAGCCTTGGTATACTGTGTACTGTACACTGAAAGAACGCTTCGTGATGCGCGCGCAAGCGTGTAGGCCTGAGGCCACTGAGTCAGTGACTGACTGCGCCATCATTCAGTTTGTAAGCTTACTGCACACTTACACCAAGAGTTAGTTGATCAGTCCTTATTTCCCTTGATATCTGATATAACAGGGATCTGATATAACAGGGATTTTGATTTGGTCCCATCATCCCTGTTATATCAGGTTTCCACTGTATGTATATATATATATTATCACTATGATTGAACATATATTAAGAGCAATTTCATCTTTACATGATTATTTACAACCTGCTTTTATCAAATGCATGTATGCACACTATGTAAATTGGGTTTGTATTTTCTTTTCACAAAAATCGAGAATTTGTTTTTTCATGTACAGAAAATGCAAAAACAAACACAAATACGCACCGACGCACAGACATCTGGGGCGATCGTATTCCGTCTCCTCTTTTTCAAAATGAAAAGTAGAAAAATAAAGAAAGGGAGAAATTGTGGAAAGCTGAAGAGCTCTGGGGAAAGTTGAGAGAGAGAGAGAGAGAGAGAGAGAGAGAGAGAGAGAGAGAGAGAGAGAGAGAGAGAGAGAGAGAGAGAGAGAGAGAGAGAGAGAGAGAGAGAGAGAGAGAGAGAGAGAGAGAGAAAAGGAGCCGGTAAAGAATGTGGGAGAGCTCCTCTCTCTCTGCCATTTCGTCACCATGGCCACACGTTTTTGACGTCTCAAGGGGCCTGGTCTTGATATTTTTTTTCCCCCTTGTGTGTCGCATGGGGCGAAGGGTGTGACGTGATGTTTCTGCTCGCGCTGGGCGCGTGACGCTGTGCTCCTGTCTGTCTGTCTGTTCTCCCCCTCCCCACCTCTCTCTCTCTCTCTTTTCTCTCTCTCTCTCTCTGTCTGTCTGTCTCTGTCTGTCTCTCTCTTTCTCTCTTGTCTGTACTCTCTCTCTTTCCCTTGTCTCTACTCTCTCTGTGTGTCTCTTTCTTTCTCTCTCTCTCTCTCATTCTCTCTCTCTTGTCTGTATTCTCTCTCTCTTTCTCTCGTCTGTACTCTGTCTCTTTCTCCCTTTCTCTCTCTCTCTCTCTATCTCTCTCTCTTTTCCTCTTATCTACTCTCTGTCTCAATCTCTCTCTCATTCTCACTCGCTCTCTCTCTCTCTTGTCTGTACTCTGTCTCTCTCTCTCTCTTCCTCTTATCTACTCTCTGTCTCAATCTCTCTCTCTCACTCTCACTCGCTCTCTCTCACTCTAACTCGCTCTCTCTCTCTCTCTTCTGTACTCTGTCTCTGTCTCTCGCTTCCTCTTATCTGCTCTCTGTCTCAATCTCTCTCACTCTCACTCGCTCTCTCTCTCTCTCTTGTTTGACTCTGTCTCTCTCTTCCTCTTATCTACTCTCTGTCTCAATCTCTCTCACTCTCTCTCACTCTAACTCTCTCTTGTCTGACTGTCTCTCTCTTTCTCTCTCTTCCACTTATCTACTCTCTGTCTCAATCTCTCTCACTCTCACTCGCTCTCTCTCTCTCTCTTGTCTGACTGTCTCTCTCTCTCTCTCTTCCTCTTATCTACTCTGTCTCAATCTCTCTCTCTCTCACTCTCTCTCTGTCTGTCTGTCTCTCTCCTTGGCCTCTCGTACACTTGCACAGCCATTTGTATGCTTAATGCTTTCCCGCTGGCACATCTCAGCCCTCTCCATTACTTCTGTTCCCCCGTTCACTGGAGAAGAAATGGATAAGACAAGAAAAGGCCATGCAAAACAAACCTCTTCATCGTGTCTCTCTTGTCCTGTTCCTTTTCTTTTCTTTCCTTTTCTTTTTTTCTTTTCTTCACAAGGTCTCTCTTGTTCACATATCGTCTTGATCACTCTTGAAGAGTAAAAGTGTAAAAGACTCAGAATTACTGACGTCTTCACTTGCAATGACGTAGTAGTCATACGACTGATTTCGTCATTTTCTGAAATGCGAAATTGTTGTCCTTCTTTTTGGTCTGTTAATTCGTGATATTATTTTCGAAAAAAAAATGTAAGTACGGTCACTGTTATAAAACACTGGAATTATCGTCATTTACTGTTGTTAATTGATAACCGTGAAAAACGCAAATATTGCATTAATTAAGGCTGAGGTTTTCAATGTTGTTTATGATCATGTGATCACACACATCACACACAACCACCACACACACCAACACACAACACACACACACACACACACAACACACACACACACACACAACACACACACACACACATACACACACGCACAACACACACACACACACACACACACACACATAGAGCACACACACGCACACACACACACACGCACACACACACACACAACACACACAAAAGACACACACAACACACACACACACACCACACAAACACACACATACACACACACATACACACTCACACACAACACACACACACACCACTAACACACACACTACACACACACACACACACATACCACAGCACCACACACCACCAACGGACGCACCACACGCACGCACGCTCGCACGCACGCAGCACGCACGCACGCACGCACCACCCCTCACACATATATACATACACACACACACACACACACACACACACATATATATATATATATATATATATATTATATATATATATGTACGTATGTATGTATGTATGCATGCATGCATGTATGTATGTATTATGTATTATGTATGTTCGAGTATGTATATATATATTATACTTGTTTATTTGAAAGTGTGTGTAATAGTATAATCGACATGAAACACATTAAAATACAGGTATATGAGGGTCATCGATTAAATAGTGAGAATATGTCAAAATCTTTAAATGAGACGATGTACATGTAGAGTACCCTTCTTCAATGCAGCACCTGTTATCCCTAATGACTGATTTCTATTTATGTGGAAACGGCTACCGTGTGTTGTCTGGAGCTGGGAGGTGATTGTTCAGTAAGTGATGAGGCATTGCCGTTCTGGGTCTGATCCAGCACCTGGGGTGTTCCTTGTTGACCTGCATGTTGGCTGCTGACTTCAGGGAATCAGGCCTGATGACTGCAAGGAAAATCCTGATGACTCAGACTGTTCGGAGAGACGGCAAACTTGGCGTTTTATTGGAGGCATGTCGGACTTTGCAGAAAGCAAACTTGGCTGTATCTGGAGCATCATATCGGCCGCTTTTGTGATCGTACTAACACACCTAGTTTCTCTCTTGGTCTGGTAGCTTGGCTGGACTTGGCTGGTGCGTGTTGTGGCTATGTGCCAAGGTTTGTCATCTACCCACCTTGCCATTCAGCTTGTAAACAAGATAACTGATGACTGGGTCCGAATGGATCATGCGGCGCATGTACAGCCTTTTTTCCGTTTTTTATTATTTTTTTTATTTTTTTTATTTTTTGCTTGGTTAAATGGCTACCGTGTGGCTTCTGGAGCTGGGAGATGATTTTCTGTTCAGTTGTGAAGCATTGTTGCTGTAGATTTCATCCAGCACCCTTGGGGCGTTTAAATTGCCTGAACCAACCTTCTCTGGCTGTCCACTGACATCCTTTCAGCCTGTCTCTGAGTCTTTTGTGAAGAAAACTATCAAGGACTCTGCTATCAAAACCAGTGAATTAGACCCCCTCCCGGCTTCTGTTTTGACACAATGTTTGGATACTCTACTCCCATTCTTTACATCTGTCATCAATCATTCACTGGTGTCAGGCATCTTCCCAAGCTCATTCAAATCAGCTATTGTCAAACCTCTCCTAAAGAAACCTTCTCCTGATCCAGATATTCTCAAAAACTACCGGCCTGTCTCCAATCTCCCCTTTCTTTCCAAGGTAACTGAAAAAATTATTTTACACCAACTTCTAGAACATCTTGAATCAAACCATTTATTATATCCCAATCAGTCAGCATATAGATCAGGACATAGCACTGAAACTGCTTTATTGAAAATTGTGAACGATCTTCTGACATCCCTTGATGATGGTGACATTTCTCTTCTCTCTCTCTTAGATTTGTCTGCTGCCTTCGACACTATAGACCATGAGATACTGCTTTGGCGCCTCCACAACTGCTACGGAATTTCTGGCTCCGCTCTCTCCTGGTTTCAGTCATATCTCTCTGACCGCACACAGACTGTATCTGTAAATGGCTTGCCCTCACCTCCCTCAGCCCTCAGATATGGCGTTCCTCAAGGATCCGTCCTGGGTCCAGTTCTCTTTGTTTTGTACACGCAGCCTCTCGCAAATATTATTCTCCGCCATTCTGTATCACATCATAGCTTCTCAGATGACAATCAAATTTACAATTCTGGTCCCATCTCTAATGTAAACAACATCGTACAAACCACTAAAGCCTGCATTTCCGACGTGAAAGACTGGATGACTTGCAACAAATTACAACTAAACCAAGACAAAACTGAAATGATTTTCATTACTCCTAAAAAACTTCTCAACTGTGACTTAATTCCATCTTCCATATCACTGAATGGGACAGACATCACCCTCTCCCAAAAAGTTAAGAATCTAGGTGTCACCATCGACAACACTCTTAACTTTCAGCAGCATGTCTCAAACATCTGTCGTGTCTGTTACCTTGAACTTCGTAGAATAGGTTCCATCCGTCATCTCCTTACTCTCGAAGCTACTAAAATATTAGTTTGTGCTTTCGTTCTTTCTCGTCTTGACTATTGTAATTCCCTTCTGTCTGGTTCCCCAAAACAGCTCCTTGACAAACTTCAGAAAGTACAGAACCATGCCGCTCGGCTAGTATTTCGGTCTTCCAAATTTCAGCATGTCTCTCCTCTTCTCCAAGACTTG
>JAPXFY010000026.1:30345915-30353415 GCA_030674185.1 Monoplex corrugatus
TACATGGTATTTGTAGATCTGACCAAAGCAGTTGACGGTATTGGGAAGAATCTGTAGGAGATGCTACCAATCTCGCTGATTGCTTCCTTCTACAGTGGCATGCTTGCCAGGGTCAGGAGAATGGGAAGGCATCCGAACCATTCCCAGTGCAGAACGGAGTGAAACAGGGATGTGTTCTTGCACCAACACTCTTCTCCCATGCTGTTTGTGACAGTGCTGATTGATGTATTCAGAGACTTTGGTAAAGATGTGTGCATCAGGTTTCACTCAGACGGAAAACTCGTCAACCTGCTGAGACGCCAAATTAAAACCAAAGTGCACAAACCCGTCCTGTGGGAATTTATCTTCGCTGGTGACTGTGCATCGAGAATATGACTGTAACAGAAAAAAGGACATATACTTGTGTACCTATTCTGATCAGTGTTCTGTTGTAATGACTTATTGTTTTCGTTGTGTTTGAGGCAGAATATTTCACCGTCAAAACGTTTTTGATACTAGAAGACCAGGAAGGCAAGAAAGGGGTGTTTTGTTTGTGTTTAAATCAAAAACTATTCGGTTCGTTTTAGTTGTCCAGAGCTGTTTGGAGCACTTAGGCTTGATAAACTGTTTTTTTTTATACTGACAACTTTTTTTTTAAAGTGTTCACTTTGACTGACTGAAGCTGGGTTTAAACGTGTGCTGGAGAACTGACGTGAACAGCTAAAGTGTTATGCCAGTAACGCATTGTGAAAGATAGGGCAGGGAAGAAATTCGTCCTTCCTATTTCCCGTTTTCACTTAACCTTCTGTCCACCACGATATCTGTCGTTGTGATGACAAGTAAAGAAAATCACTACAGTCACTTCACGATCTGCGGGTCAGAAAAGGGCAGATCTGGTGGGATGAAAAGAAATTGTCCAAGGGGGGAAAATGTGGCCCGGGGACTCTTCATACACCAGACATCCCTGCCAGTTCTCTTTCTCCTACCGCCTCTGTCTTGCTCTCCTACACCCTCCTCCCCTCACTCCGCGAACCTCCCACGTCTGCGTGCCGCTGTCCCTGTGGTCTGCTGTGGACACAGCGCGGCTTGAAGGTCGATGACGCTGTCACACGTGATTGCTCGCGCATGCTCACCGCCCCGGATAAATGGCGGCATCTATCACTGTTCTTGGGGTGCCGGTGTCAAGACAGTCTGCCTCTTGTGTCAACACGAAACTACTTTATGTCCCTATCTAACATTTTGGTATATTGATTGTTGTGATTTGTTGGTTCTGTCCTTTTTTCGCAGAAACAGAGGGTCGATTCAGATTGGGTGACTTTGTCGCTCGCGCGCGCGCTTGTGTGTGTGTGTGTGTGTGTGTGTGTGTGTGTGTGTGTGTGTGTGTGTGTGTGTGTGTGTGTGAGAGAGAGAGAGAGAGAGAGAGAGGAGAGAGAGAGAGAGAGAGAGAGAGAGAGACTGACTTTAGTATGAGATTTCGAAATACAAAGAGCGTTAGAACAATGGCGCCATCGTGTGGACATTACTGACAGGATTTCCATCGATCTTTTTGTTTTATGGGAATCTCATGATATGTTCACATTATGAATGGTTAATTAGAATGTAGAGCTTTAGAGACTGGAGTGAGAATGCCTCAGTTTGAGCTCGGCTTTAGTTGCGGATCGTTGTCTGCCCCCCTCCTCTATACGTTGTCTGCCCTCCTCCTCTTTAGGTTGTCTGCCCCCCTCCTCTTTACGTTGTCTGCCCTCCTCCTCTTTACGTTGTCTGACCCCCTCCTCTTTACGTTGTCTGCCCTCCTCCTCTTTACGTTGTCTGCCACCTCCTCTTTACGTTGTCTGCCCTCCTCTTTACTTGTTGCCCTCCTTTTACGTTGTCTGCCCCCTCCTCTTTACGTTGTCTCCCCCTCCTCTTTACGTTGTCTCCCCCTCCTCTTTACGTCTCTGCCCCTCCTCTTTAGTTGTCTGCCCCTCCTCTTTACTTGTCTGCCCTCCTTTTACGTTGTCTGCCCCTCCTCTTTACGTTGTCTGCCCTCCTCCTCTTTACGTTGTCTGCCTCTCCTCTTTACGTTGTCTGCCCTCCTCTTTACGTTGTCTGCCCTCCTCCTCTTTACGTTGTCTGCCCCTCCTCTTTACGTTGTCTGCCCTCCTCTTTACGTTGTCTGACCCTCTCCTCTTTACGTTGTCTGCCCTCCTCCTCTTTACGTTGTCTGCCCTCCTCTTTACGTTGTCTGACCCTCTCCTCTTTACGTTGTCTGCCCTCCTCTCTTTACGTTGTCTCCCCCTCCTCTTTACGTTGTCTCCCCCCTCCTCTTTACGTTGTCTGCCCTCTCCTCTTTACGTTGTCTGCCCCCCTCCTCTTTACGTTGTCTCCCCCTCCTCTTTACGTTGTCTGCCCTCCTCCTCTTTACGTTGTCTCCCCCTCCTCTTTACATTGTCTGCCCCTCCTCTTTAAGTTGTCTGCCCCCTCCTCTTTACATTGTCTGCCCCCTCCTCTTTACGTTGTCTGCCCCCTCTCTTTACGTTGTCTGCCCTCCTCCTCTTTACGTTGTCTGCCCTCCTCCTCTTTACGTTGTCTGCCCTCCTCCTCTTTACGTTGTCTGCCCTCCTCTTTACGTTGTCTGACCCCCTCCTCTTTACGTTGTCTGCCCTCCCTCCTCTTTACGTTGTCTGCCCTCCTCTTTACGTTGTCTGCCCCCCTCCTCTTTATGTTGTCTGCCCCCTTCTCTTTACGTTGTCTGACCCCTCCTCTTTAGTTGTCTGACCCCTCCTCTTTACGTTGTCTGACCCCCTCCTCTTTACGTTGTCTGCCCTCCTCCTCTTTACGTTGTCTGCCCTCCTCCTCTTTACGTTGTCTGCCCCCTCCTCTTTACGTTGTCTGACCCCCTCCTCTTTACGTTGTCTGCCCTCCTCCTCAATACGTTGTCTCCCTCCTCCTCTTTACGTTGTCTGCCTCCTCCTCTTTACGTTGTCTGACCCCCTCCTCTTTACGTTGTCTGCCCCCTCCTCTTTACGTTGTCTGCCCTCCTCCTCTTTACGTTGTCTGCCCTCCTCCTCTATACGTTGTCTCCCTCCTCCTCTTTACGTTGTCTGCCCTCCTCCTCTTTACGTTGTCTGCCCTCCTCCTCTTTACGTTGTCTGCCCTCCTCCTCTTTACGTTGTCTGCCCTCCTCCTCTTTACGTTGTCTGCCCTCCTCCTCTTTACGTTGTCTGACCTCCTCCTCTTTACGTTGTCTGCCCTCCTCCTCTATACGTTGTCTCCCCTCCTCCTCTTTACGTTGTCTGCCCTCCTCCTCTTTACGTTGTCTGCCCTCCTCCTCTTTACGTTGTCTGCCCTCCTCCTCTTTACGTTGTCTCCCCTCCTCTTTACTTGTCTGCCCCCTCCTCTTTAGTTGTCTGCCCCCTCCTCTTTACATTGTCTGCCCTCCTCTTTACGTTGTCTGCCCTCCTCTTTACGTTGTCTGCCCCTCCTCTTTACGTTGTCTGCCCTCCTCCTCTTTACGTTGTCTGCCCTCCTCCTCTTTACGTTGTCTGCCCTCCTCCTCTTTACGTTGTCTGACCCCCTCCTCTTTACGTTGTCTCCCCCCTCCTCTTTACGTTGTCTGCCCCCTCCTCTTTACGTTGTCTGCCCTCCTCCTCTTTGCGTTGTCTCCCCCTCCTCTTTACGTTGTCTGCCCCCTCCTCTTTACGTTGTCTCCCCTCCTCTTTACGTTGTCTGCCCTCCTCCTCTTTACGTTGTCTCCCCCTCCTCTTTACGTTGTCTCCCCCCTCCTCTTTTACGTTGTCTGCCCTCCTCCTCTTTACGTTGTCTCCCCCCTCCTCTTTACGTTGTCTGCCCTCCTCCTCTTTACGTTGTCTCCCCCCTCCTCTTTACAGGCCTGTTGCTCGCCCACTGAGTGTTACTCAGACATTAAGAACTGGATGACGTTCAACAAACTTCAGCTTAATGACGACAAGACAGAAGCTATCCTCTTTGGCACCTGTCAGAAACTTTCTCAGCTGCCTCCTCTTTCTCTCCCATTATGTAACACATCAGTCCCAATTTCTGATTCAGCTAAAACCTTGTGTCTGCATTGACTCTACCCTCTCCATGAACAACTTTGTTTCTCAAACTGCCAGATCTTGCTACTATCATCTCCATCGTATAGGCCTGATCAGGAAGTATCTCTCTGTCGAAACAACTGCAAAAACTCGTTCTCTCCTTCATAATGTCTCGCATTGACTATTGCAATTCACTCCTGTCTGGTCTTCCTGCCTCCACCATTCACATCCTACAGCGCATTCAAAACAATGCTGTACGCCTTGTACTCAAAAAGAAAAAAGCTGACCACATATCTCCTCTCCTGGCACAACTTCACTGGCTCCCTGTATCAAAGCGCATACAGTACAAACTAGACACCATGTGCTACAAAAGCCTCAATAACGCAGCCCCCGATTACCTGTCAAGCCTACTTGAGATCTATCTTCCCTCACGTACCCTCCGCTCTGCCTCCGATCCTCTGACTTTTCGCTTTCCACGCACTAAGCTCAATACCTATGGTCCACGAGCCTTCTCTGTTTCTGGTCCACTCTCCTGGAACAAACTTCCTCTCTCAGTCCGTCAGCAACCTACTTTTGTCTCCTTCAAGTCCGCTCTCAAAACTCACCTTTTCTCCTCTGCATAAAATCCTGACCTCACTCAACCCCCCTCTGCAGCCTGTCTCCGCTCGGAGGGGAATCACATTGTTATAATATATAATTGTATATGATATGCTCTCTATAATTTTCCATTGCTTTTATTCTTGCTTTTATTCTTTCTCCCCATTTATAGCCATGCGTGTGTGTGTGTGTGTGTGGTGTGGTGTGTGTTGTGTTGTGTTGTGTGTGTGTGTGTTCTGTGCGTGCGTGTGTGTGCGTGCGTACGTGCGTGCGTGCGTGCGTGCGTGCGTGCGTGTTGTGTCTGTTTCAGCGCTTAGATTTGATTTTATCAAGATTTTGCGCTATATAAATATTGTAATTATTAATTATTATTACGTTGTCTGCCCCCCTCCTCTTTACGTTGTCTGCCCCCTCCTCTTTACGTTGTCTGCCCCCTCCTCTTTACGTTGTCTGCCCCCCTCCTCTTTACATTGTCTGCCCCCTCCTCTTTACGTTGTCTGCCCCCTCCTCTTTACGTTGTCTGCCCCCTCCTCTTTACGTTGTCTGCCTCCTCCTCTTTACGTTGTCTGCCTCCTCCTCTTTACGTTGTCTGCCCCCTCCTCTTTACATTGTCTGCCCCCTCCTCTTTACGTTGTCTGCCCCCTCCTCTTTACGTTGTCTGCCCCCTCCTCTTTACGTTGTCTGCCCCCTCCTCTTTACGTTGTCTGCCCCCTCCTCTTTACGTTGTCTGCCCCCTCCTCTTTACGTTGTCTGCCCCCTCCTCTTTACGTTGTCTGCCTCCTCCTCTTTACGTTGTCTGCCCCCTCCTCTTTACATTGTCTGCCCCCTCCTCTTTACGTTGTCTGCCCCCTCCTCTTTACGTTGTCTGCCCCCTCCTCTTTACGTTGTCTGCCCCCTCCTCTTTACGTTGTCTGACCCCCTCCTCTTTACTAGACATTAAATTGTGGTCTGGGTGCTAGTCTTTTGGATGTGGCAGTACAGTTGGTTTGGGCGTCGGATTCACATGCTAATGGTTGTGGGTTCGAATCCCGAAGTGCACTACGTTACAACTGGCCTTCTCACTGCCCCTTCTTAATATCATTGTTGTTCTGGTAGTGTCAGTGTAGGATTAGATAGGACCCCTCCCCACTTCCCTCACTTCCCTGGGATGGTTATCCCCATCGGCCATATCACTTGAGTTGGGTGTCGACGTAAAACCTGAACCAAATCAATCAATCAAAGTCCTGTGTGCAGCACGTACTTAATGCATACAGAAATGTCATTATCAGTGAAGGGATTGCCAGTGGTCGAAAATTAGACAGAAAAGTGCACATTAACAAGTACACGATATGTCATTATACGCAAAACTTCCAACTTCAAAACACTATTATCCAAGAAAAGTAGCATTAGGTCTCTCTGGACCTGTCTTTTCGCTAAGGTGATGCATATCCCTCTTGGAGAGCAGCCTCAGTTTTATACTCCAAACAATTTGTGACAAAAAATAAATACAGTGCGATACAATACAGTGCAAAACAATATATTAAAACAAAATACTTTGAATAACAATTTTGTCACTCCAACATAAATTAATCCTATAATGAATAGCTGTTTAATTTAGCCCCATAAAACAAATTACTTCTCTGTTAAGACCGTAATGAGCTCTATTACTAGGAAGGGAAGTCGTAATGACACATCACAAATTATAAGTGTACTACTCCACCCATTCGCTTAGATTCAAGAACATTGCAAGTGTCTTACAGTCAGCTGTGAATTTACGAACTGGATCTGGAAGCCCACACAGATATCTGTATCTGTATCTATCTATCTATCTATCTATCTATCTATCTATCTATCTATCTATCTATCTATCTATCTATCTATCTATCTATCAATCTATCTATCTATCTATCTATCCATCCATCCATCTATCTATATTATTTATCTATTTATCTATCAATCTATCTATCATCTATCTATCTGTCTATCTGTCTACCTACCTATCTATCTATCTATCTATCTATATATCTATCTATCTATCTATCTATCTATCTTTCTATCTTTCTATCTATCTATCTATCTATCTATATTCATACACATGTTAGCAAAGCACTCCGACCCATTTGGATTACAGACAAGCTCACCAAACGTCCTTTGCAAACATTCTCCATTGTAAAAAATTAGAACTGAAGATGGACATAGTATGGTTCTATATACTCTTGTTCGTGTCATTGGCATTTTCCCGGTGTCTGTAAGCTTATCTCTTTGCCGAGCCATTTGGACCACAGACAGGCTCACCATACGTCTTTTGCAAACATTCTCCATTCTGAAAAGTAGGATCTAAAAATGGACGTAGTAAGGTTGTATATTCTTGTTCATGTCACTGGCTTTTTCCCGCGTCTGTAAGCTAACCTTCTTGCCGAGTCATTAGGAACATAGACAGGCTCACCATACGTCGTGTGCAAACATTTCGCATTTTTGAAAGAAGGATTTTGAAAAGGAACATAGTTATTATGGCTGTTCATAATCATGTCACTGGCTTTTTAACCAGCGGCTATGAGCTGGTCCCTTTCTTTTGGCTGCCTGGTAATGTAGACTTTGTGGCAACATGTTTCAATAGAAAGACGCCGCTGTCTGTGCCCTTTTTCGATTTGTTTGGCCCCTTCAGACGACGGTGTGGAATAAAGATAACACTGGCAACGCTCTTTCTTGACGTCAAAGCGAATGGAGATCTTTTACACTTTGCCTTATCAGCTTTATTGGAGCGTGATGCGAATTTAACTTTTTTAGAAAGTGTTGCTTCGATTTCGCATCATTTTATTATGCCCTTTATCATAACCGTCTCTGATAGCTGCAAACACACGATTGGAGCTGGCTCGGTTGCTTTTTTATACACCAATGAGGAAATAAATTG
>JAPXFY010000026.1:30356166-30358666 GCA_030674185.1 Monoplex corrugatus
TTCTCTCTCTCTCTCTGTCTGTCTCTCTCCTTGGCCTCTCGTACACTTGCACAGCCATTTGTATGCTTAATGCTTTCCCGCTGGCACATCTCAGCCCTCTCCATTACTTCTGTTCCCCCGTTCACTGGAGAAGAAATGGATAAGACAAGAAAAGGCCATGCAAAACAAACCTCTTCATCGTGTCTCTCTTGTCCTGTTCCTTTTCTTTTCTTTCCTTTTCTTTTTTTCTTTTCTTCACAAGTTCTGTCTTGTTCACATATCGTCTTGATCACTCTTGAAGAGTAAAAGTGTAAAAGACTCAGAATTACTGACGTCTTTACTTGCAATGACGTAGTAGTCGTACGACTGATTTCGTCATCATTTCTGAAATGCGAAATTGTTGTCCTTCTTTTTGGTCTGTTAATTCGTGATATTATTTTTTTTTTAAAATGTAAGTACGGTCACTGTTATAAAACACTGGAATTATCGTCATTTACTGCTGTTAATTGATAACCGTGAAAAACGCAAATATTGCATTAAGGCTGAGGTTTTCAGTGTTGTTTATGATCATGTGATAACACACATCACACCACACACACACACACACACACACACACACACACACACACACACACACACACACACACACACACACACACCACACGCACACGCACCGCACGCACACCACACAACACGCACGACGCACGCACACACAACACCACAGCACCACACACACACACACATCAGACACACACGCACACACACACACACACACACACACACACGCACACACACACAAACGCACGTACACACACACACATACATACGCACGCACACATGCATGCACGCACGGACACACATGCACACACATATATATATTCATATATATATATATATATATATATATGTATTTATGTATGTATGTACGTACGTACGTATGTATGTATGTATTTGTGTGTTTGTATGTATGTATATATGTATGTATGTATTATGTATGTACGAGTATGTATGTATATATAATATAATATATATATATATATATATATAATATATATATACACATATTATACTTGTTTATTTGAAAATGTGTGTAACAGTATAATCGATATGAAACACATTAAAATACAGGTATATGAGGGTCATCGATTAAATAGTGAGAATATGTCAAAATGTTGAAATTAGACGATGTAGAGTACCCTTCTTCAGTGCAGCATCCGTTATCCCAGATGACTGATTTCTGTTTATTTGGAAACGGCTACCGTGTGTTGTCTGGAGCTGGGAGGTGATTGTTCAGTAAGTGATGAGGCATTGCCGTTCTGGGTCTGATCCAGCACCTGGGTGTTTCCTTGTTGACCTGCATGTTGGCTGCTGACTTCAGGGAATCAGGCCTGATGACTGCAAGGAAAATCCTGATGACTCAGACTGTTCGGAGAGACGGCAAACTTGGCGTTTTATTGGAGGCATGTCGGACTTTGCAGAAAGCAAACTTGGCTGTATCTGGAGCATCATATCGGCCACTTTTGTGATCGTACTAACACACCTAGTTTCTCTCTTGGTCTGGTAGCTTGGCTGGACTTGGCTGGTGCGTGTTGTGGCTATGTGCCAAGGTTTGTCATCTACCCACCTTGCCATTCAGCTTGTAAACAAGATAACTGATGACTGGGTCCGAATGGATCATGCGGCGCATGTACAGCCCCCCCCCCCCACCTTTTTTTTCCGTTTTTTATTATTTTTTTTTTTTTTTTTATTTTTTGCTTGGTTAAATGGCTACCGTGTGGCTTCTGGAGCTGGGAGATGATTTTCTGGTCAGTGGTGAAGCATTGTTGCTCTAGATTTCATCCAGCACCCTTGGGGCGTTTAAATTGTTAACTCCGATGTAATGTTCTCTCTGCTGAATGACTGATTTCCATCTATTTGGAAGGTCCACAATGCTAGCCTAGACGTCTAGGCACCCAGATTTGTTATGTTGTGTTTGCTCGGCCAACTCCACTTCCAAATCATCTAAATCTTAGAAACGTACAAAATGGAAGGAGTCTTACTACTTGAAAAATAGATCAAAGGGGGGGGGGGGGGGGGGGGGGTTTGGAGAATAGGTGGTGTGTGGCAGAGCGTCCACGTTATAACTGAGGTTACACTGTCTACTTTTTTTTCCAGATGCCTTGTTATGTAATATCACTGGCGAATCGTTTAACAGGCTTATATGTCTTTTAGACTGTAGGTCTTAGTGTGTCCATCAGAACTGTTCCTGTGATCGTTTTGATTAACAGTTTGTTCCCATTGGAATGCGATGCGCCATCAGTACACTCTTGTTATCATGAACACGTGCCAGCATCTTTGAATTTCTTCGATTTTTACTGAATTTGATGGGAGCTGAAGAGGCAGCAGTGAGCGAGCATATCTGACACTTGTCGCTTTAATTCTAGCACACAGCATCTAAACCACCTTTTGTCGATGGGAAAAGCCCGGTTTAAATTAGCTGTCACCCTCATGTTTCTTGTTAACACAGTCTCTGCTACAATGT
>JAPXFY010000026.1:30363666-30366166 GCA_030674185.1 Monoplex corrugatus
TGTTGTTATTTGTTGGTTCTGTCCTTTTTTCGCAGAAACAGAGGGTCGATTCAGATTGGGTGACTTTGTCGCTCGCGCGCGTGTATGTGTGTGTGTGTGTGTGTGTGTGTGTGTGGTGTGTGTGTGTGTGTGAGAGAGAGAGAGAGAGAGAGAGAGAGAGAGAGAAGAGAGAGAGAGAGAGACTGACTTTAGTATGAGATTTCGAAATACAAAGAGCGTTAGAACAATGGCGCCATCGTGTGGACATTACTGACAGGATTTCCATCGATCTTTTTGTTTTATGGGAATCTCATGATATGTTCACATTATGAATGGTTAATTAGAATGTAGAGCTTTAGAGACTGGAGTGAGAATGCCTCAGTTTGAGCTCGGCTTTAGTTGCGGATCGTTGTCTGCCCCCCTCCTCTATACGTTGTCTGCCCTCCTCCTCTTTAGGTTGTCTGCCCCCCTCCTCTTTAGGTTGTCTGCCCTCCTCCTCTTTAGGTTGTATGCCCCCCTCCTCTTTACGTTGGCTGCCCCTCCTCTTTACGTTGTCTGCCCCCTCCTCTTTACGTTGTCTGCCCCCTCCTCTTTACATTGTCTGCCCTCCTCTTTACGTTGTCTGCCCCCCTCCTCTTTACGTTGTCTGCCCTCCTCCTCTTTAGGTTGTCTGCCCTCCTCCTCTTTAAGTTGTCCACCCCTCTCCTCTTTAGGTTGTCTGCCCCCTCCTCTTTAAGTTGTCTGCCCCCTCCTCTTTAAGTTGTCCGTCCCTCTCCTCTTTACGTTGTCTGCCCTCCTCCTCTTTAAGTTGTCTGCCCCCTCCTCTTTAAGTTGTCCGCCCCTCTCCTCTTTACGTTGTCTGCCCCCTCCTCTTTACATTGTCTGCCCTCCTCTTTACGTTGTCTGCCCCCTCCTCTTTACATTGTCTGCCCCCCTCTTTACGTTGTCTGCCCCTCCTCTTTACGTTGTCTGCCCCCTCCTCTTTACGTTGTCTGCCCTCCTCTTTACGTTGTCTGCCCCCCTCCTCTTTAGGTTGTCTGCCCTCCTCTTTACGTTGTCTGCCCTCCTCTTTACGTTGTCTGCCCTCCTCCTCTTTACATTGTCTGCCCTCCTCTTTACGTTGTCTGCCCTCCTCATTACGTTGTCTGCCCCTCCTCTTTACATTGTCTGCCCTCCTCTTTACGTTGTCTGCCCTCCTCTTTACGTTGTCTGCCCTCCTCCTCTTTACATTGTCTGCCCTCCTCTTTAAGTTGTCTGCCCCTCCTCTTTACATTGTCTGCCCTCCTCTTTACGTTGTCTGCCCCCTCCTCTTTACATTGTCTGCCCTCCTCTTTACGTTGTCTGCCCCTCCTCTTTACATTGTCTGCCCTCCTCTTTACATTGTCTGCCCCCTCCTCTTTACATTGTCTGCCCTCCTCTTTACGTTGTCTGCCCCCTCCTCTTTACATTGTCTGCCCTCCTCTTTACGTTGTCTGCCCCCTCCTCTTTACGTTGTCTGCCCCCTCCTCTTTACGTTGTCTGCCCTCCTCTTTACGTTGTCTGCCCCCTCCTCTTTACGTTGTCTGCCCCCTCCTCTTTACGTTGTCTGCCCCTCCTCTTCACGTTGTCTGCCCCCTCCTCTTTACGTTGTCTGCCCCCTCCTCTTTACGTTGTCTGCCCCCTCCTCTTTACGTTGTCTGCCCCCTCCTCTTTACGTTGTCTGCCCTCCTCTTCACGTTGTCTGCCCTCCTCCTCTTTACATTGTCTGCCCTCCTCTTTAGGTTGTCTGCCCCCTCTTTACGTTGTCTGCCCTCCTCTTTGCGTTGTCTGCCCCCCTCTTTAGGTTGTCTGCCCTCCTCCTCTTTACGTTGTCTGCCCTCCTCTTTACGTTGTCTGCCCTCCTCTTTAGGTTGTCTGCCCTCCTCCTCTTTACGTTGTCTGCCCTCCTCTTTACGTTGTCTGCCCCCCTCTTTACGTTGTCTGCCCTCCTCTTTACGTTGTCTGCCCTCCTCTTTACGTTGTCTGCCCTCCTCTTTACATTGTCTGCCCCCCTCCTCTTTACGTTGTCTGCCCCCGTCCTCTTTACGTTGTCTGCCCCCCTCCTCTTTACGTTGTCTGCCCCCGTCCTCTTTACGTTGTCTGCCCCCGTCCTCTTTACGTTGTCTGCCCCCGTCCTCTTTACGTTGTCTGCCCCCTCCTCTTTACGTTGTCTGCCCTCCTCCTCTTTACGTTGTCTGCCCTCCTCCTCTTTACTAGACATTAAATTGTGGTCTGGGTGCTAGTCTTTTGGATGTGGCAGTAGTTCAGTTGGTTTGGGCGTCGGATTCACACGCTAATGGTTGTGGGTTCGAATCCCGGAGTGCACTACGTTAAAACTGGCCTTCTCACTGTCCCATCTTAACATCATTGTTGTTCTGGTAGGGTCAGTATAGGATTAGATAGGTCCCCCCCCCCCTCTTCTCCCACTTCCCTGGGAATATTATCCCCGTCGGCCACATCACTTGAGGTGGGTGTCGACGTAAAACCTGAACCAAATCAATCA
>JAPXFY010000026.1:30373666-30376166 GCA_030674185.1 Monoplex corrugatus
GTCTTTCTCTCTAACTCTCTCTCTCACTCCCTCCCTCCCTCCTCCCTCCCTCCACACCTGTCTCTGTCTGTTTCTCCATTTCTCTTTCTGTCTCTCTCTGTCTCTGTCTCTCTCTCTCTCACTCTCTGTCTCACTCTCTGTCTCTCTCTCTCTCTCTCTCTCTCTCTTTCTCTCTTTTATACAAAGTTTATAAATTAATACATAAAAACAGAAATATTATTTTCTGTTTCAGTTGTTTTCGACACTTTCAAACTTTATAAGTGCATTTGTGAGAAGAGAGGTAAGAAGCTTACAAAAACTTTGGAACTTGAAAAACAAGTTTTTAGTGTGTTTTTAGCCTTAAGACTTTGAGAAATTGAAGATTAGATGTTAAGGACTGGAAGTATGGAAAAAATCTCAGCTGTCATAAATTTGAGCCAGTGTATATGTTTGTTTTTGTTTTAGCGATGTCTATGATATTCCACAAAACAATGGTCATAAAATATATTCCTGACCGTGCTTTAGCCGGGGTTTTCCCGCTGCGTCATAGTCTGCTAACGACAAGAAAAGCAGACACAAGTTGAATCTGTCTTTTAACTCTACCTTACCTGAATGACGATGTTAAGTGGCGAAAAAATAAAACAACAGAAAATAAACTAACACACAAACAAACAAAAACAACACAAACAAACAAACAAACAAACAAACAAACAAACAAACAAAGAAGAAGACAGTCGACAAATTATGGAAGTTTTCTTGGGTTTGGAGAGACACGTTGTCTTTATGGTGGCTCCGGGGAAGTAAAGGTGGGGGATGGAAACCTTAGACACCCGCTGGGAGCTGTTGCTGTCAGAATTGTTGTATCCCTACCTCCAACAGCGTCACGTTGACTACGTGATGGGAGAGAAAGTGCAGAGGGGAGCATGGATGCAGGAAAGGTTGTAACCTGATCCTGACAAATGTGTGACTTGTAGACAAGTTTGTCCAGTTTTTTTGGGGGGTGGGGTATGAACGTGCAGTTTCTTAGACATTTATACACTTGCATAATCAGTAATCGTTCATGCAGTTCTTAGCCATTTGTACACTTGCATAATCAGTAGTTTTTCTTGCAGTTCTTAGCCATTTATACACTTGCATAATCAGTAATTGTTCTTGCAGTTCTTACCCATTTGTACACTTGCGTAATCAGTAATCATTCATACAGTTCTTAGCTGTTTATGCACTTGCACAATCAGTAATCATTCATGCAGTTCTTAGCCAGTTGTACACTGGCATAATCAGTAATTGTTCATACAGTACTTAGCCATTTATACACTTAAATAATCAGTCATTGTTCATACAGTTCTTAGCCATTTATACACTAGCATAATCAGTAATTGTTCATGCAGTTCTTACCATTTATAGACTTACATCAGTAAGTGTTCATATTGATCAGTGCCCATGGTCGTGCTCCCCACTCGCTCAAGAAACTTTAACAAGTGTTTTGTTAATGGTAAGAACACGTTGAGTTTGTCTTACATCTTTGAAACGAACCGTTGATGGGACTCAGGTCAGTAGAGTTATATATTTTTTTCTGACATGAAGCAAAATGACTCAGTGGGCCACTACAGCTTCGTAAATATGTAAATAAAAGCAAATCTGAGCGAACAAAAACAGGATAATTTCTTCTCATGGGAGCCATCTGCAGTCCTTCAAGTCATAAAAAGAACATGTGTGACTTGTTAAGTTGTCAAATATTATGGTGATATGAGCTGAATGTATACGAACATCCCAATGGTTTCAAAAAGTTTGCACTTGCAATGGGATCTAGGGTATATTTAAGAGAAACATAAAACTGACTGAATGGGAAGGATCCCTCATGACAGACTTTTAATTTCAAGCCCAGTGGGAGTGGTATTCACGATGTAAATTATTACCTACGTTGCCCCTTGAAGCCAGACTTGAAGCCGTCTAGCGTAGAATATACGTAGCTGTGAAACATAATTATTATTACATGTATGTTATCATCATTCAATGCATATTTTTCTTTCACGCTTGACGGTAGTCTACCTGCTCTAGAATGATAATGAAAATTGTGGATACATTGTGCATGTACGTTTATACATTTGCATAATATGGTTTTTCCTTCTGACCTTAACCTACGACTGGTTTCTCTCTCTCTCTCTCTCTCTCTCTCTCTCTCTCTCTCTCTCTCTCTCTCTCTCTCTCACTCTCTCTCTCTCTCTCTCTCTCTCTCTCTCTCTCTCTCTTTTCAAATCTTACTCCAAGACAAGTGTGACTGTCCACGTTCAAGCAAACAGGTAGCAAAAAAAAAAAAAAAGAAAAAAAAAAAAACACGAAAAAAGAATAAGAACGCGTATTTAATAAAACAAGACAAAAGACAGGCGCAAATTTTCGGCCAACTGGCCTTTGTCAAACGTATGATTTTTGTATCTGGTGTTTGTTTGTGATCTTACGTTTGACAAAGGCCAGTTGGCCGAAGATTTGCGCCTGTCTCGTCTTGTATTAAATACGTGTTCTT
>JAPXFY010000026.1:30378666-30381166 GCA_030674185.1 Monoplex corrugatus
CCATTGGTTGATAAACCACTCTCATCTCTCTTTCGCTATCTGTCTCTCTTCCTTCCTCCCTCTTTCCTGCCTGTTTTTCTGTGTCTCTGTTACCCCCCCCTCTCTCTCTCTCTCTCTTTCTGTCTCTCTGTCTCTTTCTGTCTGTCTGTCTGTCTCTCTTTCTGTTTCTTTCTGTCTGTCTCTCTGTGTCTGTCTCTCTCTGTCTGTCTCTCTTTCTCTCTGTCTCTGTCTCTTTCTCTCTCCCCATCTCTCCCTCCCTCTCGTTTCTTTATTCCGTTTTCTCCCACTCTATCTGTCTATCTATTTGTCTGTCTGTCTCTCTGTCTCTCTGTCGCTCGCTCTCTCTCTCTCTCCCTTTTCTCTCTCTCTTTCTTTCTCCGTCCCTCCCTCCCTCACTGTCATAGAATCTCGCTGTGATCTTGAAATCAACCCCAGATAGATCTCTCCTTCATGTGCTAAATCTCTCAGAGTGGCAGTGGACTCCGCCCTTCAACACATAAACAGAAACAAAAAGTAACGTTCGTTATGTAAAAGCGATAACACGGAAACAAAAGAGACTCTAAAAGAAGCAGAAACATACGAGAAAGGCTAAGAAGAAGGCAAAACAACCCTACAACAAAGACGAGAAACAACAGGAACAAGAGGAACAGAAGGGATTTTATGACCAAAATGGCTGCCTGCCTGTTTGAATACCTCACAGAAATTTATGCTTTAGAAAAGTGCTTGTTTATCAGACTGCAAACAAACATGTATGCCTTTGTACGGATAAGGCTGAGAAAATGTGAAAAGATGGTTCTTTGAAGTTTAAAAAAAAAACTTCATTTTTGGGTGTAGTCATAGGCGTAGTAAAGATGAGAGAGGGAGGAGAAAGGACAAGAGAGGAGAGGGAAGACAGAGGAGAGGAGAGGGGATATGGAGGGAGGGAGGGAAAGAGAGAGCGAGAGAGAGAGAGAGATTTAGTATTTAGATTGATAAAGAGAAACAGCCGCTTAGAACTGGGATAAAATAGACCTGTGTGCAGTAATGAGACCCAAGACAGACATGACATACAGATAGACAGACAGACAGAGACATATACAGACAGACAGACAGACAGATAGATAGACAGACAGACAGATAGATAGACAGACAGACAGACGGATAGACAGACAGACAGATAGATAGATAGATAGATAGATAGATATCGATTGGAGATCAATAGACAGATAGACAGACAGATAGACAGACGGATAGACAGACGGATAGACAGACAGACAGATAGACAGACAGATAGACAGACAGACAGATAGATAGATAGATAGAGAAGAGAGAGAGAGAGAGAGAGAGAGAGAGAGAGAGAGAGAGATTGGATATCGATAAACAGATAGACAGATATTTTCAAATAGATGGCAGCTAGATACCTAATGAGCCAGTATCTTGGGTCACCAGACAGATATTTACAAATAGATGGCTGCTAGATATCTATTGAGCCAGCATCTTGGGTCACCAGACAGATATGTGCAAATAGATGGCAGCTAGATACCTAATGAGCCAGCATCTTGGGTCACTGCCCAGTACAGTGACCTTACATAGAATTAAAATCTTTTCATAAATATCCTGATGGAAATCTTTTTCAACAGGCTCGAGTATGGTTTATGATCCGGAATGATCCTATTGCAGCAGTGAATTTCTCTTCTTTTTTCTCCCTTATTGCTCATTTCTGTCTTTGTTTTTGCCAAGTTTTAAATCTTTTTCACACCTATAGAAACAAATTGGTAAGAAATATGAGGATGCTGTTTTCCAGTTACGAAAATCTTTTTTCTAAATAGGATATATTGAAAGAAAATGTTATGAAATTTGAAAACATGATTGGATCCTGTTTCTACAATTAACGCAGTATAAAAACGCCAAGAAAAAACTTTGCGAAACCTGCCTGTTGATGTTGTGTCCGAGCATACGGTCATCTAATCCTGTGTGACCAAACACTGGAAGACAATACTAACAAGTACTGTCGCCTTTGAGACCAGTACCCTCAAGAGAATACTATAGCAAGTCTTGGGCTGTGGAGCGTCTTCTAGACATGAAGTTTTTGAAAAGAAAATGTGTCCGTCTTTAGTCTCATTGGGAGATCGTTTGAGTCAGTGCTGTCATTCACAACTTTTAAGAGTTATGTCAGCTCAATGAAATGTTAAGGTCTTCTGTAAGTTTTTGTTTTCATTCTAAAACAGATTAATGCTCTGTCCAAGCTATCATTCTCCCTCTCGCTCCCTCCCTCCCTCTCTGCTTCCTTCCCCCTCTCTCTGTGTCTCTGTCTGTCTGTCTGCTTGTCTGTCTGTCTGTCTTTCTCTCTCGGTCTCTCTCTCTGTCTCTCTCTCTCTTTCTGTTTCTCTGTCTGTCTGTCTCTCTTTCTTTCTCTCTTTCTGTTTGTCTGTCTGTCTGTCTGTCTGTCTCTCCTCTCTCTGTGTGTCTTTTCTCTCTCTCTCTCTCTCTCTGTCTTTTCTCTCTCTGTCTTTTCTCTCTC
>JAPXFY010000026.1:30388666-30396166 GCA_030674185.1 Monoplex corrugatus
ATCATCAAATGCCTCCGTCGGTGTTTCATTTACGTTGAGTTTCCTTTTTAGAAAGTCTGTTTCGATTTCACTTCATTTCATTACATGTTATCATAACAGGATCTGATAGCCATAGACATAAACCCGGAGCTGGCTAGCTGCTCAGAGTTTGGTTATCAGGAAGAAATTACGGACCTGTTTTAGATGAGTTTAATTAACATTTAGTTTTTTTTTTATCTGATTGTCTGATAAACATGGTGTAAGTATCCACTCCAGGAACCAGCCCCTGTGCTCATTACTGTGAACGTAATCACAGAAACGTGTGCTTATCAGTCTTAGTTACAACTCCTCTGAAGCCTTCATCAATACACAGTGGTATACTGCTGAGACTGGCACCCTGCGTTCCACCAGTCTTAACTGTTTCTGTTTGGAACTCCGTGTTGACAAACGTTATGAGTAATAATTTAACAGATGTCTTTATCTGAGTTTTGTCAAAACTCTTTCCATTAGTTAGTTTAGTGGAAAATTTTTGAATTGAACTGACTCAGTTTCACTTAGATTTATGTGAAAAGAAATATTTTACCGTAAAATGTCACAAAACAGATTTAGTAGAATCTGGTTATTTACTACTATGAATAATGTTTTTTCTTCATCTCCAAATGTTTCTGTATTGGAGACATTTGTAACCGTAAAGTATCCATTCAGATTATACGACCGTTAAAGGTGCTGAAGAGGAATGCAGTGAAATACCTTGGCACTCAGATGACGCTGTGCTGGAGTTTTAGAGGAATTTGCTTGTTTGTTTGTTGTTTTTTTCTGTAAGCTGTTAGTCTACCTTATCCAAACCTTGACACTAAAGTCATTTTGGTATATAAGACAATGGGAACTATGATTTGTTTAGTATTTTAGCTCAGTGCCTCTCCAGAAACTTATTACACTTAACAGCTGTCTGTCAAAAGGGTTGAGAGCTCCTAACTTGCATGCCATCTATATCATCTTATTATCACCAGCCTTTTCTTTTTCTCTTTTCTTTTTTTCCTTCATGTTTGGTCTTCCAAATGGCAAAGCTAAAGTCTCATAACACGAATCCATCCCCGATTTCTTTTCTGTCTTTCTGGTCTCTCAATTTCATTTAACGTCTATCCACTAATGTGATATTACACGAACTTTCTGGTCTCCCTTGGCTGTTAAGTTTATAATCACAGAAATAGTGTTCCCGTCGGCATGTTTAGTTTTAGTAGTATTGATTAATCCCTATCGGGACTGATTAGTATACAGCCTTGGACAGCCAGACTTTTGTTTGTTTGTTTTTGCTTTTTTGCCTATGCTGCATGTAATGCAGGTGTGTTTCGCTAAACTTCTGATATGTATGAACCGTTCGAACAATTTACACATTATACAGTAAACAGGATACCAAAACGAACTGTAAGGGGATATTCAAAAACACCATGCAAATTTCGAAATTTGTAAGGTAACCATCAATAGATCTAAAATAAACAATGGATAATATCGGACTGTAACTTTCCATTCGTTCAGAAATTGGGTTGTTTTCATTGTAGGAATAATTTTTGGCTGGGCCATTGTTTCACTTTTTCAGTGTTTTGCTTAGTTTCTCACAGTTCTGGCTTTTCTGGATAAAATCATTGTAGGATTCACGACTATCTGTTACGAAATACTGAACAGTAAAACTGTTGTCTGTCAGTCAAGGTTATTGAAAAAACATGGTATAAAACGGACAAAATATTACTGCTTTTTTCCGATGTCGGAAGAGTAAAAAGATGCTGAAAAGTTGTTTCCTTCGCATTGTCTATACATAGCCAAAGTCAGAGAAACCAGTTTGGAGAAAAGAGATTTGTTAATCGAGTACTGTTGAGGATGGTGCTGGGAACAGCTTCTGTATCAACTCAGATGCAGTGTTATTTTTATTGTAAAGCCCATGCCGACTGTGTAGTGCCATATCAGGACTATAACCGTTTCAAAACATACACAATACGTCGACAGGAAAAATAAACGGAAAATAGAAAATAAGTACACATATCAATGCATTCGCGCACATAATCTAAGGAGATGCCCCTGGCGTTGACCACTTCGTCCAATTTATCGCACGGGGATATAAAAGAACATACCGGAATAAAAATTAAACATAAACAAGGAACACTAAAACATATATAAAACCAGGCCTAGTTAACTTGAATTGCTTACGCGTATCTCATTTCCTTAGAGCCAAAAACACACTTAATACATGTACCCAATTATCAATCCGTAGAGAAAGTACGTAAGACTTTATCGAACACATACGGGTCAATGGAACAGCAAGCCAGATAATCATAGGAAGAAATGACAAAGAAAAGAAATAAGGGAAAAACAAAGAGTGACAGAAAAGAGAAAATTTCTAGCACAGAATTTCCAGAAGGTGGGGATACTATTGAAACTGAAAGAGCCCCCGGCATCCCCACAGGGGTAGATGCAGGACGAAATGTGTAAAAGCTGTTATCAAAATGCCACAGTCAGCATGTAAAGCGAAAACTGGATTATTTCCTAGTCTAGAATACATATGTCATTGGTTTGGCGTTGACAAAATTTTGTGTATTTTCTCAGCATTGTATTAAGGGCAGACCTTCTCTCGTTCTCCATGTACATGATCAAACCCCAATGGGCTGTGGCGATTCATTTTTCTCCATTTCTCCAATTGTCATGGAGCTTAGTGATCTGTGGAGTTACAGTGAGCATTATTTTGTCAGTCTTGCTAAAGATTCTTGCAACGTTGAAGTCATTATTTTGTCAGTCTTGCTAAAGATTCTTGCAACGTTGAAGTCATTATTTTGTTAGTCTTGCTAAAGATTTTGCAACGTTGAAGTCATTATTTTGTTAGTCTTGCTAAAGATTCTTGCAACGTTGAAGTCATTATTTTGTTAGTCTTGCTAAAGATTCTTGCAACGTTGAAGTCATTATTTTGTTAGTCTTGCTAAAGATTCTTGCAACGTTGAAGTCATTATTTTGTTAGTCTTGCTAAAGATTCTTGCAACGTTGAAGTCATTATTTTGTTAGTCTTGCTAAAGATTCTTGCAACGTTGAAGTCATTATTTTGTTAGTCTTGCTAAAGATTCTTGCAACGTTGAAGTCATTATTTTGTTAGTCTTGCTAAAGATTCTTGCAACGTTGAAGTCATTATTTTGTCAGTCTTGCTAAAGATTCTTGCAACGTTGAAGTCATTATTTTGTCAGTCTTGCTAAAGATTCTTGCAACGTTGAAGTCATAAGAACAACAATTGTAATGAAAATGGCTTAAGAACAACATTTAAAAAAATGGTAATGAAAATGGTATAAGGACAACATTTGTAATGAAAATGGCTTTCTTTTAAATTCTATTAAACTGACTTTCAAAACATACCGTAAAAATCGTATTAGGCCGAAACATAGCACGAGACAAATTTACGCTATCAGCAGTTCCCAGTAAAAAGAAACAGGTTTCCCTGCTGCTTCAGGAGGTGATTGTGAAGTATCCATTCAGATTATACGACTTGATAAAAAGGTGCTCGCGTGGAATGGAATGAGATTCTTTGGCAGTGCATCCGACCCCCACAAGGAAAAAAAATAAGGTCTGCTTGTTCAGGGGCATTTGGATGATGGGAGCCATGTTTTATGTCTGTACCTCCCCTAAGACTCATAAAACTGAACAGCTCTCTCTCTCTCTCTCTCTCTCTGTCTGTCTGTCAGACAGGACACAGCTTTGACCATTTCCATTTGGCACCCCTGTTTTCCTCTCCCTTTTCCCTTTCCCTGTCACCTTCCCCTAAAGGCTTGTAACAACCCAAATGCTTTTTTTTTCCTCTACGGGATCTACATGTACTTAGGTCTCCATGTGTGTGTTTGGTGGGTAGGTATACTGTGTGTAAAAAAGTGAGAGAGAGAGTTTGTGTGTGTGTGTGTGTGTGTGTGTGTGTGTGTGTGTGTGTGTGTGTGTGTGTGTGTGTGTGTGTGTGTGTGTGTGTGTGTGACTTTCTAACAGGTTAACCCACCCTGGCATCTCATTCACATACAAAACTACATAAAAGCATTACGTAAGCATCCCACAAACACGTACATGCCCATGTGTATCTGTGCGCATATTTTGCTCTCTCTGTGTCTCTCTCTCTCTGTCTGTCTGTCTGTCTGTCTTTCTCTGTTTCTGTCTCTCTCTCCCTCACACACGCACATACGCGCACACACATACACGCACACGCATACACACACCACACACACCACACACACACACACACACACAAAACACACACACACACACACACACACACACACACACACACACACACACACACACACACACACACACACACATACACACACTGTCTCTTTCCTGTCCCTGTGGCCTACCTTCTGTCCTGCAGGACTAGAGTTTTATGTGTGAAATAACTAGCACATTTGGTCCATGCTCAACATTCCAAAGCAGATCGCGGATCATAACTTTTCTGACGTTAACAACATACATACTGTTCGGAACAGGTGACTAACCGTTCTTTTCTATCATTTTGAACGTTTTCTTGTTATTTACGTGGGCAGTTCTTGAACATATCTGCACGTAATAAAAGGGGACACAAATCTAACATAATGTGAAATTGCCAGATCTGCCCGATATTTGAAAGGTAATTGAACTCAGAATGGGAAGAAATATTGATATAAGCTTGGAACATTGATTTTTCTTAAAGTGTGTCATACTGACGTTAAGGCTGTGTGTACGCTTAAAGTCGGAAATTGTTAATGAACTTGTTCCTAAATAAGACACCAAGTTAAAAGATTTATAGTAGTGTACAGTTTTTGGAAAGTAGTCTCAACTGCTAAATTTTCTGCATTTTCCCCTATGAATTTTTTAATCAATATTTTTTGTACATTAACACAGCACACAATAACTCTTTTTAATCAGATTCTTTCGTTCGCATTGTACGTGGTGGCGCCTCATCTGGCGATGTATATGGCCGTTTTTTTCCCCCAGTTCCTGTTGTCTGCTATAGTGCTCATTGATGGTTAGAACTTATTTGTCAAATGCCTGTCAATTAACATCAGAAAGAGAGTCCATGAATGTTATATAGAACTAATACTGTTGTACGGATGCGAGGCGTGGACAGTCAGCAAGCAAAACCAGAGCAAGATTGAGGCAGCCGAGATGTGGTTTCTCAGAAGAATGTTGAGAGTTCCATGGACATCAAAGAAAACAAACAAGACAGTCTTGATGGAGGCAGACACAAAGTAGATCACTCATAAGGAAGATTAAGAAAAGACAGGCAACATTTATAGGCCATTTTATGAGGAAGGGGGATTTGGAGCACCTGGTCACAACGGGAAAGCTGGAGGACCCAGGGAGAGAATGCTGGAACGGACTTGCAGAGTGGCTGGGGATGAGGAGGGTGGGGGAGATGCTGGGGGCAATGAGAGATAGAGATGATTGGAAGTCCATGGTCGCCAACGCCATGCGGCAGGGCACCTGATGATGATGGTGATGATGATGACTGAAAGATACGTACAAAATCATACCTTCAGCATGATCATATTACACACATGAATCAGTGTGTAAATTGGTATTATGCATAAAATGTTTGTAGCTCTTATATTTCTTTTCCTTGAGCGGTAATGGTGAAGGGCAGATGTGATCGACACACAGACATTGACCATGGCTAAAAGCAGACATGGGAGCTCCTTTTGTGCGGTCTTGGTAAAAGTAAAGGTAAACTTTTCCGATAAGATAAGTTGTGAGCGAGGTTTTTTTTTTTGATGCCACGGCTGTTCTCAGAACCAACGTTAGGGCATCTAAGAGTTAATAAGTTGTTAATCATCTCGTCACCCCTCAGCTATACCCTCCGTGCCCCTATAGAGAGAACATTATCCCATGTACAGCAAGTGGAATGGGGTGGAATGCGTAAATCTAGTCAGCTGTTCATTTGGCAACCTCGCTTGTTTATACTGTATGAACTTTAGGTTTCTGTTTAAGCAGGTACTCTAACCCTGTATAGAGTTAATGTTCTTGGTTAGGGAAGGTAACTCGTGGATGAAAAGTGGGCACATACTGTTGGCCCTGAAATTAAAATGGAGGTCTTTACCATTTTACTCATCTACAACTTAAGGGTTATGAGACAGTCTGTACCTTTAAAAAAATTTTTTTTTACTCTAATCCTAGTTATCTCAAATCACCCTTCCTATTATTACCCCTTATTCTCTATTACATTTCACCCACTTCCTTTCCCTCATCAGCCCGTCTTGTGCTGTTGTCTTATCATCCACCCACCACCGTCCATTCATGTCTTCCTATCCAACCTCTACTACCTGCTCGTCTTCCTGTCCACCCATTACTATCTGCTCATGTCTTCGTATCCACCCATTACTATCCGCTCATGTCTTCCTATCCACCCACTACTATCCACCCCTGTCTTCCCATCCACTCCCACCCTCCACTCTTGTCTTCCTATCCACCCCCACCGTCCACTCGTCTTCCTGTCATCCTCATCATCCGTCCTTCTCTTCCTATCCATCCCCACCGTCCACTCGTCTTCCTGTAAATCCTCATCATCCGTCCTTGTCTTCCTATCCATCCCCACCATCCACTCGTCTTCCTGTCAAGCCTCATCATCCGTCCTTGTCTTCCTATCCATCCCCACCGTCCACTCGTCTTCCTGTCAATCCTCATCATCCGTCCTTGTCTTCCTATCCATCCCCACCATCCACTCGTCTTCCTATCCATCCCCACCATCCACTCGTCTTCCTATCCATCTTCATCATCCGTCCTTCTCTTTCTATCCATCCCCACCATCTAGTCATGTCTTCTTATCCACCCCCACCACCCACTATCTACTCTTTTCATCCACTCCTCCACCACCACCTCACCACCCTCACTCACTCTTTCTTCCTGTCCACCCTTTACCAACCGCTCTTGCCTTCTTATCCACCCCCTCCCCTCCCCTCCTGACACCACCCACATTCCCTGGTTTGCTTACCGCTGTCCCTGTGGTCTTCTGTGGACACAGCCAGGCCTGAAAGTCAATGACGCTGTCACACGTGATTGCTCGCGCATGCTTACTCCCCGGATAAATGGCGGGCATCCATCACAGGTCTGGCGATGTCGTGTCAAGACAGTCTGCCTCTTCCATTGCGGCCCGTGTCAAAACGCCGCCATTTTATGGCCCTGAGCTCGCCAATCTCGCTTTGAAAACAAACAAGCAGACCCAGAAACAACACGATGAAGCAGAAGTGGGTATTGATTCAGATTGATCTTTGACGTGGATCTGTGAGTTTGGGTGTATGTTGAGTGTCTGTTAGGTGTGTGTGTGTGTGTGTGTGTATGTGTGTGTGTGTGTGTGTGTGTGTGTGTGTGTGTGTGTGTGTGTGTGTGTGTGTGTGTGATATATATATATATATATATATATACAGAATGAGAGAGAGAGACAGAGAGAGAGAGTGAAAGAGAGAGAGAGAGAGAGAGAGAGAGAGAGAGAGAGAGAGAGAGAGAGAGAGAGAGAATGTATCAGTAATAACTTCT
>JAPXFY010000026.1:30401166-30411166 GCA_030674185.1 Monoplex corrugatus
CACACATATCTATATTTCCTTTTCCATCCTTTTATGTGTGATTTTCGCTGTCCCTCCCCCCCCCCCCACCTCTCGTGCTTTTACCCCCCTCTTTCCTCATACTATCACTGTGTCAGTCTTTCATTCATTTTGGTGTACTCTCTGTCAGTGTCTGTGTTTGTCATGAGTGTCTCTCTTTGGCTGTTTGTCTCTGTTTCTGTCCTTGTCTGTCCCATGTCTATTGTCTGTCTGTCTGTCTGTCTGTGTGTTGTCTCTGTCTTTCTGTGTCTCTGTTTCTCTCTTTCTCTCTGTCTGTCTCTCTCTGTCTGTCTGTCTGTCTCTCTCTCTAAAATATATATCTCTCTCTCTGTTTGTGTGTGTGTCTGTCTCTGTGTCTCTGTCTCTGTGTGTGTGTGTGTGTGTGTGTCTCTCTCTCTCTGTCTCTGTCTCTCTCTGTGTCTCTCTCTGCCTCTCTGTCTCTCTATCACTCTCTCTCTGTGTCTCTCTGTGTCTCTCTGTCTCTGTCTCTCTGTGTCTCTCTGTCTCTCTCTCTGTCTCTCCCTCTGTCTCTCTCAGTCTCTGTCTCTCTGTTTGTGTGTATGTCTGTCTGTGTCTCTCTGTCTCTGTCTCGCTCTCTCTCTCTCTGTCTTTCTCTCTCTCTCTCCCTCTGTCTGTCTGTCGTCTGTCTGTCTGTCTGTCTCTCTCTCTCTCTCTCTCTCTCTCTCTCTCTCTCTCTCTCTCCTGTGTCACACGTTCCCATCCTGTTTCTATGTTTCTGTGTGTATGTCTGTCAGTCTTTCATTTATTTTGGTGTACTCTGTCAGTCTCTGTATTTGTCATCAGTGTCTCTCTTTGACTGTTTGTTTCTGTTTCTGTCCTTATCTATTCCCTGTCTCTTGTCTGTCTGTCTGTCTGCACTGTTTGTCAGTCTCTCTTTCTGTCTTTCTCGCTCTCTCTCTGTGTCTTTCTTGCTCTCTCTCTCTGTCTGTCTCTCTCTCTCTCACTCTGTCTGTCTCTCCCTCTCTCTGCCTGTCTGTCTGTCTGTCTCTCTGTCTGTCTGTCTGTCTCTCTGTGTCTGTCACGCGTTCTCATCCTGTTTCTATGTCTCTGTGTATATGTCTGTCAGTCTTTGTATTTGTCATCAGTGTCTCTCTTTGACTGTTTGTTTCTGTTTCTGTCCTTATCTATCCCCTGTCTATTGTCTGTCTCTATCACTCTCTTTCTCTCTCTGTCTCTCTCTCTCTCTCTGTTTGTGTGTGTGTGTCTCTCTCTGTCTCTCTCTCTGTGTCTCTCTGTCTCTCTCTGTGTCTCTCTCTGTCTCTCTCTGTGTCTCTCTCTGTCTCTCTGTCTCTCTCTGTCTCTGTCTCTCTCCGTTTGTGTGTGTCTGTCTCTGTGGTCTCCTCTGTCTCTGTCTCTCTCTCTGTCTCTCTCTGTCTCTGTCTCTCTCTTTCTCTCTGTCTGTCTGTCTCTCTGTCTGACTCTGTGTCTCTCTCTGTCTCTCTCTGTCTCTGTCTCTGTCTGTTTCTCTGTCTCTGTCTGTCTCTCTGTCTCTGTCTGTCTGTCTGTCTCTCTCTCTCTCTCTGTCACACGTTCTCATCCTGGTTCTATGTCTCTGTGTGTATGTCTGTCAGTCTGGCTGGCTGTCTTTTTGTCTCGGTCTGTCACTTTCTGTCTCTCACTCTGTTTCCTTTTCTCACTCTGTTTCCTTTTCCAGCATCTTTCGTTCTTTGTTGTTGTCCCTTGTCTTTTGTTTATCCACTATTTCTCTCCCTCTCACTCTGTCATTCTCTCTTTGTTTCTTTATCTCGTTGCTCCACTGTCATGTCTTCCGTCCTCTTTCTTTGTCTGTGTATTTTCCTATTGTGTCTCTCTGTGTGAGTCTCTCTGTATGTCTCTTTCTCTCTCTCTCTCTCTCTCTCTCTCTCTCTCTCAGTCTGTCTGTCTCTCTTCTCTCTCTCTCTCTCTCCTCTCTCTCTCTTTCTCTCTCTTCTCTCTCTCTCTCCTCGCTTTCTCTCTCTGTGCCTTCCCCCCTGTCTGGCTCTCCCATCCTCCCTTCTTTCTGTCTTATCTGTCATCTCTCTCTCTCTCTTTCTCTTCTCTCTCTGTCTCTTTCTCTTTTCTCCCCCTCCCTCTCTCTCCCTGTTCTTCTCTCTTTCTGCCTCTCTGTCTGTCTGCTTCTGTCTCTCTCTTCTCTGTCTCTTTATCTATGTCACTTTCTCTTTGTGTCTGTCTGTTTCTCTCTCTCTCTCTCTCTTTCTCTTTCTCTCTCCCACGCCTGTCTTTCTGACCAACCTTCTATCAGTCCATCAGTGACTGTGGTGGGTTACCTTGCCCACGGGCTTCATTGCTTATCTGCCCTTGTCTTCCCCTCTTTCTTGCCATCTTGTATTCTCACCAGTGGTACAGACGTCTGTGTAACAGTACACATCCCCTGTAGGGTAGAAACAACAGGAAGCATCATCATCATCCTACCGTTCAGAGGTCTGATGACCACCGTCTTTAAAATCTTCAGGGGTTGAAAAGTACATGTACTGTTGATGTAGTTCAAGGAAACAAGGTTCTTTGGAAATCAATTGTTGTTATATGCCCTTGGGTGTAGAAATACAGCTGTTTAAGGAAAGGTCGTTTTATTCTGTTTTCATATCGACCTGATCTCTCTTTCTGTCTCTGTCTCTCTGTTTCCTCTGTCTGTCTCTGTGTCTATCAGTCTGTCTGTCTTGTCTCTCTCCCTCCTCTTCTCTCTCTATCCCTTCTCTTTCTCTTCTCTCTCTCTCCTGTCTTTCTTTCTGCCTCTTTCTCTCTCTGTCTTTCTGTCTTTGCCTTTCTCTCTCTGTGTTTTTCTTCTCTCTTCTTTTCTCTCTCTCTCTTTCTCTGTCTTTTTACCTGTCTCAGTTTCTCTTTTTCTCTCTGGCTGTCTCAGTCTCAGTCTCTCTCTCTCTCTCCCTCTCTCTCTTTCCTCTGTCTCTGTCTCTCTCTCTCTTCTCTCTCTCTCTCTCTCTCTCTCCCCTTCTCTTCCCTCCACGCCTGTCTTCTCTCTGACCAACCTTCTGTCAGTCCATTAATGACTGTGGTGGGTTACCTTGCCCACTGGCTCCATTGCTCCTTTGCCCTTGTCTTCCTCTTTCTTGCCATCTTGTATTCTCACCAGTGATACAGACGTCTGTGTAACAGTACATATCCCCTGTAGGGTAGAAACAACAGGAAGCATCATCATCATCATCCTACCGTTCAGAGGTCTGATGACCACCGTCCTTAAAACCTTCAGGGGTTGAAAAGTACATGTACTGTTGATGTAGTTCAAGGAAACAAGGTTCTTTGGAAATCAATTGTTGTTATATGCCGTTGGGTGTAGAAATAAAGCTGTTTAAGGAAAGGTCGTTTTATTCTGTTTTCATATCGACTTGATCTCTCTTTCTGTCTCTGTCTCTGTCTCTCTGTTTCCTTTGTCTCTGTCTGTCTCTCTGGCTGTCTGGCTCTCTGTCTGTCGCTCTTTCTCTCTCTCTGTCTCTCTCTCCGCCTCTCTGTGTGTCTCTCTATGTCTCAGTCTCTCTCTCTCTCTCTCCCTCTCTCTCTGTGTCTCTCTCTGTCTCTCTCTCTGTCTCTCTCTCCGCCTCTCTCTCTGTCTCTCTATGTCTCTGTCTCTCTCTCTGTCTCTCTCTCTCTGTCTCTCTCTTCGTCTCATACACCCCCAATTTAAGTCGGAAAAATTACCTCCAAGCAAGCACTAGCCTGCAAATAAGTAAGTAAGTAAGTATAAGTAAGTAAGTAAGTAAGTAAGTAAATAAGTAAATAGATAGATAGATAGATAGATAGATAGATAGATAGATAGATGAATAAATGAGTAAATAATTAATTAATGAATGGTTGACTGAATGAATGGATGAATGAATGAACGAATAAATGAATACATGAATGAATGAGTGAATGAATGAAGAAGTAAATATGTAAATAAATTAAATAAATAAATAAATAAATAAATAAATAAATAAATAAATAAATAAATGAAAAATAAAATAAAATAGAAATAAATAAAAAAGAGACTTTTCGTAATTTAAATTGGTGAATGACTTTTGTTGAATATTTTGTGCTGTTTAATTTCTTACATAAATTTTGGAACGATGTATGTAACCCGAATTACTTACAGATACAAACATTCGCTATAGTAATTCCAGTATGTTAAGGATATATAGACTTCCTTAATTTGCATTGAAATGACAACGACCCGGTGTTTTTTGTTTTTGTTTTTGTTTTTTGTTTGTTTGTTTTGTTTTGTTTTTTGTTTTTGTTTTTTGTTGTTGTCTTTTTTGTTTTTGGTTTTGTTGTTGTTGTTGTTTTGGTCATTGCAGCAAAACAGCATTGAGTCCTCAGCGTTGACTTGTTTATACTTGAGGTGTTCCCTTTCGTTGCGCGTTATACGTTCGCTGAGGGGCATGGTGGTCAAGTGGGTAAACGCCGGGCGTCCTGTCTGAATGTCCTGGGTTCGATCCGCTTAGATACCTCTGTCTGATGGGTAAAGGGTTTGGATTTTTCCGATCTTCCAGATCAGTATATGTGTGCATATCTGGCTAGCGCTTAAACCTTCTTCGTGTGTGTCTATGCTTGCAGAATATGATGTGTTCACGGTAAAGATTCCGTAAGTTGTGGCAGTGGCTTGCCAGTAGAAACATGAAAACACCCAGCACGCACCCCCATGGGGATGCCGGGGGCTATTTCAGTATAAATAACATTCCCACCTTCTGGGAATTCTGTTCTAGAAATTTCCTCTTTTTTGTCACTCTCTTTGTTTCTGCCTTGTTCCTTTGCTTTTTGTCATTTCTTCCTATCATTTTCTGCCTTGCTGGTCCATTCACCTGTGTGCATTCCGATAAGGTCTTACATAATTTTTCTTAAGATTGGTGATTGGGTACATGTATTAAGTGCGTTTTTGGCTCTAGCGAAATGAGATGTGCGGATACGTTTTGGTTCCTTAGTTATGTTTAAATTTGTATTCAGGTATTATTTTAAAACCCCCCTGCGCGATAAATTGGACGGAGTGGTCAACGCCAGGGCCATCTCTATAGATTATGTGCGCGAATGCATTGATACGTGTCTTTGAATTTCTTTTCCTTTCTTTTCCTGTTGAAGTATTGTGTAATGTTTTGAAACGGTTATAGCCCTGATATGGCTCTATGCAGTCGGCTGGATTTTAAACAAAAATAACAATAACACAGCACGCACGCCCAACAGAGTATGCAGACTTTGCAGCAACATAGCGCTTGCACAGTGTGGACGAAACGATACACATACGTGTATCAGAGAAAGATTGAAAAACTTGATTTTTTTAAAAAAGCAAACAAACAAACGAGCAACAAACAAACAAACAAACAAACAAACAAACAAACAAACAAACACAAAACAAATAACATTCACGTGGAATGAAATTCTCATCGTGTCTAATAGTATAATTTACGACGTGTCATGGATAAATGACGTACACAGATGCGTAGTATATGGTTTACGTCATGTCATCGCTGGAATGAACATAATATTTGGCATATTGGCTAATCGCATGTCTAGTTTACGTCATGTGATCGTTATCACTCGATAAAAGGAATAAAGTAAGTTAAGTTGGGTTTAGTTTCTAGAACTTTCCGCTTCCATATTCAACCCCTCCTCTCCTCTCCTCTCCTCTCCTCTCTCTCTCTCTCTCTCTCTCTCTCTCTCTCTCCTCTCTCTCTCTCTCTCCTCTCTCTCCTCTCTCTCTCTCTCACGAAGTGTGTTTTGTTGTGTAGACTTTGTGGCAGCAGCTGTGTTTTTATTTTATTTTTGATATCCTCGTAGTTTTCAGTTGCTGGCTTCTGAATGGCAGATGCCAAATTGAGATAATAGTTTTAAACATGAAGATAATTATTGTTGAGATCCTGTTTTTTTCAGCAGACGGTTTAATGTGGTGCTGGTTTCTTTTCTTCTTCTTCTTCTTCTTCTTCTTCTTCTTCTTCTTCTTCTTCCTTCTTCTTCTTCTTCTTCTTCGTCTTCTTCTCTTCTTCTTCTTCTTCGTCTTCTTCTTCTTCTTCTTCTCCTTCTTCTTCTTCTCCTCTCTCCTTCCTCCTTCTTCTTCTTCTTCGTCTTTTTTCTTTTCTTCTCTCTCCTCTTTTCTTTCTTCTTCTTCTTCTCCTTCTTCTTCTTCTCCTTTTTCTTCTTTCTTCTTCTCCTCTTCTTCTTTTCTCTCCTTCTTCTTTTCCTTTGTCTTCGGCTTCTTTTTTTTTTGTTCTTCTTCATCACCATCTTCTCTTCTTTTTCTTCTTCGTCTCCTGCTTTCTTTTCTTTCTTCTTCTTCTTTATTTCTTCTTCTTCTCTTCTTCTTCTTCTTCTTCTTCTTCTCCTCCTTCTTTCCTCCTTCTTCTCCTCCTCCTTCTTCTTCCTCTTCTCCTCCTCCTTTCTCCTTCTTCTTCTTCTCCTTCTCTCCTTCTTTCTTCTTCTCCCTTCTTTTTCTTCTTCTTCTTCTTCTTTTTTCTTCTTTTTTCTTCTTCTTCTCCTTTTTCTTCTTCTCTCTCCTTCTTCCCTTCTTCTTCTTCTCCTTTTTCTTCTTCTTCTTCTCCTTTTTCTTTTTTTTCTTCTTCTCCTTCTTCTCTTCTTCTTCTTCTCCTCTTCTTTTTCTTCTTCTTCTTTTCTTCTTTTAGTTCTTCTTCTCCTTCTCCTCCTCCTCCTTCTTCTTCTTCTCCTCCTCTCCTTCTTCTTCTCCTCCTCGTCCTCCTCCTACTTCTCTCCTCCTCCTCCTCTTCTTCTCCTTCTTCTTCTTTCATTTTTCTTCTCCTTCTTCTCATTTTTCTTCTCTTCTTCTTCTCTTCTTTTCTCCTTTTTCTTCTTCTTTTCTTGACTTCTCCTCCTCACCTCATGCTCTCTTTCTGCCCCCTACCGTTTCCCCCCTTTTATCGTTCTTTACTTTTCGCCTTTCTCTCTTTCGACTTTGGTACGATTTCACTTTCTTTTATTTTGCCCGTTCATGAGAAAGAAGGACGATAACGATAAGCATGTGGTTCGAGTTAACTCCCTTGTGTGCACTCTTAGCTCTGATTTGTTATATCATATGGCAGTTGACAAGAATCTTGTGAGTGCTCAAAGCTGTGCCTTTGTCCCTGTCTCTTGATATAAGAGACAGGTGCCTTGGTATATGTTTGTTATTACGGCCGTTATGTTTTGAAGCCTTTCTCAGCTTGCAGTGCCGTGCTGCATCGAGTTCCTAAACATCCCCACCCCCACCCCCCCACCCCACCCCGCGCGCCCGCCAACTGACAATGTCATCTCCACTTCGTATACAGTTTGGAAGACGTCAGCTGGGGATATGTGGAGAAAATCTGTGTGTGTGTTTTTGTGTGTGTGTGTGTGTGTTGTGTGTGTTGTGTGTGTGTGTGTGTGTGTGTGTGTGTGTGTGTCTGTGTGTGAGTGAGAGAGAGAGAGAAAGAGATACAGACAGACAGACAGACAGAGAGGGAGTGAGAGAGAGAGAGAGAGACAGACAGACAGACAGACAGACAGACAGAAAACAAAACGAGAGAGCACACACACACGCTCGCACACACAAACACACACAGTTACGTACTCGCGCGCGCGCCTATACACACACTCCACACACTTACACTCACGCGCACACATTTACACACACACACACACACACACTCACACACACACCACTCAACACACACACACCACACACACACACACACACACACACACACACACACACACACACACACACACACAGAGAGAGAGAAGAGAGAGAGAGAGAGAAGAGAGGAGAATAAGCAGACGCACGTCCTAATGGTTCCTTTTCTCTTATAGATCCTCTCCAGCTAATATAGTTGTTGGCCAGAATTTCTGGGAAATGATGGGAATCTTTTCAGTAAAACGCAGGGTGTGTGCAGTATTCCGATGTTGGAAGCTCCCAGAGCTTTCTCTTCCTGTCCTCCTCTCTGTCTGTCTGTCTCTCTTTCTGTCTCTGTCTCTCTTTCTGTCTCTGTCTCTCTCTCTGTTTCTGTCTCTGTTTCTCTGTTTCTCTCTCTCTGTCTCTCTCTCTGTCTTTCTCTCTCTCTCTCTCTGTTTCTGTCTCTGTCTCTGTCTCTCTCTGTTTTTTCTCTCTCTCTTTCCCTCCCTCCCTGTCTCTGTCTGTCTGTCTATATATATATATATATATATATATATATATATATATATAATTATATTGTTGTGTGGTATATACATATCATATACTTACACTCTCTGTCTTTCTCTCACACTCTCTCTTTGTCTCTTTCTCTGTCTTCTGTACCACACACACACACACACACACACACACACACACACACACACACACACACACACACACACAGACACACACACACACACCGCACACACACACACACTCACACACACACTCTCTCTCTCTAGCGCTCTCTCTCTCTCTCTGTGTCTCGCTCTGTCTCTCTCTCTCTCACCTCTCTCACTCTGTCTGTGTCTGTCTCTCTCTCTGTCTCTGTCAGTCTCTCTCTCTGTCTCTGTCAGTCTGTCTCTGTCTCTCTGTGTCTCTCTGTCTCTGTCTCTCTCTGTGTCTCTGTCTGTCTGTCTGTCTCTCTCTCTGTCTCTTTCTCTGTCTCTCTGTCTGTCTGTCTGTCTGTTCTTTCTGTCTGTCTGTCTGTCTGTCTGTCTGTCTCTCTCTCTCTCTCTCTCTCGCTGTATGAGTTCATGGTCTTGTTTGCAAAAACATGGGAAAGAAAAGGGGGCAAGTTTATTTTTGGATTTAAAGAATAATGACTTTTTTTTTTATTTTAGGAACATGATTGAGGATGTTGAAAATGAACTATTTTTTGAGTGCTCCCAGACCTTTTTTGTGTGTAAAGATTGGGGAGTAAGTTGGGAGGATTATTTTTGGGGGGAGGAGGGGGCGTAACAGAGGGGAGCTGTGAATGTTCCTCAATCGCTGTTGCCATTATGCAGCAATTACACGTTCTTGTTTTTCATGAACATGTTTCTTCTTCTTCTTCTTCTTCTTCTTCTTCTCTTCTTCTTCTTCTTCTTCTTCTTCTTCTTCTTCTCTTCTTCTTCTTCTTCTTCTTCTTCTTCTTCTTCTCCTTCTTCTTCTCTTCTTCTTCTTCTTCTTCTTCTTCTTCTTCTTCTTCTTCTTCTCTTCCTTCTTCTCTTCTCTTCTCCTTCTTCTTCGTCTTCGTTTTCGTCTTCCTTTTCTTCTTCTTCTTCTTCATCGTCACCATCGTCACCATCAATCATCATCACATCATCATCTCGTCATCATCATCTTCTTGTTCTTCTTCTTCTTGTTCTTTTCTTCTTGTTCTTTTCTTCTTCTTCTTCTTCTTCTTCTTCTTCTTCTCCTCCTCCTCTTCCTCCTCCTTCTCATCCTCCTTCTGTTCTTCTTCTTTGTCTCAGACTTTCATTCTGCTTAGCCATAAACCACACGAATAAGATTTTGATTTTCCTTTGAGTGTTTATCCAGCTGATTTGCAGCCAGCGTAATGATTCGATCCAAAGCTGCATCCTCGTTAAAACGAACACAGCGTGAAATGATTCTGATCAAAACTGCACTCTTTATTAAACGACACAGCGTGAATGATTCTGATCAAAAGCTGCACTCTTATAAACAACACAGTGAATGATTCTGATCAAAAGCTGCACACCTTATAAAACGACACAGTGAATGATTCTGATCAAAAGCTGCACACCTTATAAAACGACACAGTGAATGATTCTGATCAAAAGCTGCACCACACCTTATAAAACGACACAGTGTAAATGATTCTGATCAAAAGCATGCACTCCTTATAAAACACACAGCGTGAATGATTCTAATCAAAACTGCACTCCTTATAGAACGACGATCGGATTATTCATTTTCTTTGTCTGTGTCTTCTTCTTTTTAACTCTAATTTCTCTTTCATTTGTATCCATAATACTGCAAACAACAACAACAACAACAACAAAACAAAAAACAAACAAACCAACAACAACAACAACAAAAAACGTTCGAAGCGTCAGAGATGTCAAAGGTTAAAAG
>JAPXFY010000026.1:30416166-30418666 GCA_030674185.1 Monoplex corrugatus
TATTTTTGACTGTTTTGTCGTGCTTACGTCAGTTTTGGTTTTGAAAACACGTGCCACCTATTTCTTAAAAAAAATTGCTGATTAATCTGACGTTAAACGTTTAATATTTTGTTCCCGTTAGTGACGGTGTTTCCTGTGAACGACACAACACACCTTCCACACAAGAAGACCAAAATAGAACAGAACAAATTATTAACTTGTGTGCTGCGTCAATTTGCTACGTCTCTACATTTTAGTGCGTTGTAAAACAAAAACAAAGGTGCTTTCTATACGTCTTGCAGCTGATGACATTGTTAGTGTAGATTGAAGGAGTGAAGGTTTGTCTTTGATACTTGGGTCCAATAAATTGTTTCTCGAATATTTGGAATTTTGGACACAACCGAGGAATGAGAAATATATGGTGTAAGGGAAGGATGACATCATCATCATCATCATCATCATCATCATCATCATTATCATCATCTTCAGTGCCCTGCCGCATAGCGTTGGCCCTCTATACAAATTATCCCTTGTCTCTGCAAGTACATCTCCCACTCTCTCTGTCCTAAGCCACCCTGCGAGTCCCTCCAATATTTTCTTCATGGTGTCTACCTGGTGTTCTCTTTCCCTCCAACTTTCCTGTTATGACCAGGTGCTCTAATTTCTCTTTCCTCATAAAATACCGTATAAATGTAGCTTGTCTTTTTCTAATTTTCTTTATTAGTGATCTTCTTGTGTCTGCCTCCTTCAAGACTGTCTCGTTGTTTCTTTGCTGTCCATGAAACCACAGGTAAGTGGAATACGTCTCTCTGTGTGTATGTTTGTTTGTCTTTCCATTTGTTTGTTCTGTGTTTTTCTTTTGTTTGTTTGTTATTGTTTTTTCATTACAGGATAAGGATCTCTTCTCTGATTTTGTTAATTATAATAATAATAATAATAATAATTACAATATTTATATAGCGCAAAATCTCGATAAAAATCAAATCTAAGCGCTGAACGTACACTTACGCACGGCGCACACACACGCACACACACACTTACACATGCTATAAATGGGGAAAAGAATAAAAGCAATGAAAATTATAGAGAGCATATTATATACAAATATATATTACAATGTGATTCCCTCCGAGTGGAGACAGGCTACAGAGGGGATGAGTGAGGTCAGATTTTATGCAGAGGAGAAAAGGTGAGTTTTGAGAGCGGACTTGAAGAGACAAAGTAGGTTGCTGACGGACAAGAGAGAAGTTTGTTCCAGGAAAGTGGACCAGAAACAGAGAAGGCTCGTGGACCATAGGTATGAGCTTGTGTCGTGAAAAGCGAAAAGTCAGAGGATCGGAGGCTTTTAGCTTGGAATTTATATAAAAATTTGAAAAATTTGTAGGAACTTTGCTTTGGGCTGTGATTAAACCATGCATGTCTGTTGTACGTTTATCTGTCTGTCTGTCTGTCTCTGTCTCTGTCTCTCTCTCTCTGTCTGTCTGTCTCTGTCTCTCTGTGTGGTACTGTAGTATACTGTCTTCTGTGTTTGTTCTTCAAAATGTATGGTGAGGGAAGAAAGAAGGTTCAAAAGACATACAAAAAGTAAGAGCCCAGATCAACACAACACACAGCCTGACCAGAGAGTACAACAGAGCAATGACTATGTTTTATCTAATGACATCTGTGTGTGTGTGTGTCTCTCTCTCTGTCTCTCTCTGTCTCTCTCTTTCTGTCTCTGTCTCTCTCTCAAACATACACACACGCATACACAATTTGTCTCTCTCTCTCTCTCTCTCTCTCTTCTTTCCCCCCTTCTTCTCTCTCCCTCGCTCTCTTTTCTCTTTCGCTCTTTCTCTCCTCTCTTTTTCGCTCCTTCTCTGACTGTGTGTCTCTCCCTTCTCTGTCTCTCCCTCCCCCCTCTATCTTCCCCTGCCTCCCTATTTGTGTGTGTGTGTGTGTGTGTGTGTGTGTGTGTGTGTGTGTGTGTGTGTGTGTGTGTGTGTGCAGGGGTGCGCATGTGTGAAATGGATGAATATCAATAATTCAGTTTTTATCTGAGGCAATGAAATAACGTGTAACAGCGAAAATGGTTAACGTGGCAATGCAATTTGTTTGTTTGTTTTTTGTGTATTTGTTTTTATATTTGCTTGTTTTTGTATTCTAAGATACAGCTATTAGATTAGAAACTTGCGCATTAGGCCATACACCGCAGTCAACACATTGAATTCTCCAAACTGATTCCCAAGCGTCTTGTCTTGTTGTATTAAATACTTGTTCTTATTCTTCTTTCGTGTTACCGTCTTGTCTTGTTGTATTAAATACTTGTTCTTATTCTTCTTTCGTGTTACCGTCTTGTCTTGTTGTATTAAATACTTGTTCTTATTCTTCTTTCGTGTTACCGTCTTGTCTTGTTGTATTAATACTTGTTCTTATTCTTCTTTCGTGTTTTGTTTTTTCTGGTTCCTGTTTGCTTGAACGCGGGCAGTCACACTTGTTTTGGATATTTTGTTGGTCAAACTTTTCATTCTCAGAGAACCAA
>JAPXFY010000026.1:30428666-30451166 GCA_030674185.1 Monoplex corrugatus
GTGCTCTCTCTCTCTCCCTCACTCACTCACTCACTCCAATGTCATGTGTATAGATTAGTAGCGGCAAGTTTGAAAATTGGCTTCTAGTCAATAACTTTTACCGTTGGAAAATAAAGCATCATTGTCTTTGCCATTATTGTTCTCTCCGTCTGTCTGTCTGTCTGTGTCACTCTGTCTTTCCTTCTGGCTCTCTCTCTCTCTCTCTCTTCCCCCTCTCTCTCTCTCCTCTGTCTCCCTCTCTCTCTCTCTCTCTGTCTCCCTCTTTCTCTGTTCCCCTCTTTCTCCTCTGCCTGTCTGTCTCTGCCTGTCTGTCTGCTTCTCTCTCTCTCTCTCTCCCTCCTCTCCCTCTCTTTCTTTCTCTTTCTGCTGTTTGGAATCGTTCATATTCAAAACATATTCCGTCTGACAGTTCTGTTTATACTGCTCTGGTTTTGGCACAAAAAAATGGTGTCCCAATCCAAGCATAAAGATTTTCTCATTTTTTTCCCCAACTCCCTTTCTGATTTGTAGGCAATTACTGGCCGAAACATTTGTCACTCAGAACTTCTGAAGTTCTTTGAACTGTTTTCTACTCTCACAAGTGAAGGTTACCAGATTGTCTTTGCCTGGATTCCTGGCCATGTTGGTATTGGAGACAGTGAAAAGGCTGACTGCCTGGCCAAGAAGGCCACAAGGGAAAAGATGTCTAAATCCTTCATTCCTTACACTGATGTAAAAATCCAAACTACACAGTTATGTGGGGGAATCTCTGGCAGCAGGATTAGAATAAGCAGACAGATAACAAACTTTTCCAACCCCTCTTCCCCAACCTGAAAGAAGTTCTTCCATCTGCTTCAGGGAACCGTAGGAAAGGGACAGTGTTATGTAGGTTACACACTGGCCACACATCCTACACTCATTCGTAACTTTTAAAAAGTGAAGAATCACCGTAGTATATACCATGTGACGAGCCGTTGAGCATCAGACACCTCCTCCTTGATTGCTGGGACTTGTACGATGTGAGACAAAAGCACTACACGGCGGACTCTTCAAAATAATCTCTTCCGAGACGTCCATCCTGATGCAATTTTCCAGTTTTTACAAGAGATCAGTATATTTCACCTGATTGATTTTACGTATAAGAATGTTTTCATTTAAATGCATTTTAGATCTTGAAGGATAACGGTGGCCATGGTTTTTAAATGTTGTCTTTTATCTGAACCTGGGTTTCGTTTTTAAGATGATGTTAGCCCTGATATGGCTCTAGTAGTCGGCTGGTCTATAAGCAATGTCAACCAGAACCTGAACTTCTCTCTATCACCCCCCTCCCTCTCTCTGTCTGTCTGTCGTTTTCTCTCTCTCTCTCTTTCTCTCAAGGACGAGCTATGAGACAGATCCCCCTGGACCTAATACTACTGTCTTTGAGTAATATGTTTTCCCGTTTTCACTGTCTGTCTGTTTCTCTCTCTCTCTCTCTCTCTCTCTCTCTCTCACCCACACACACACACACACACAACACACACCACACACACACACACACACACACACACACTGTCTATCTCTCTGTCTCTATTCCACACACACGCACACACACGTACACACACACACACACACACACACACACACCACACAACATCACACACCACACACACATACACACACACACACACCACACACACACACACACACACACACACACACACACACACACACACACACACACACACACAACACAACAACGGGTTCTAAAATCTTAAAAACAGGGGTGGTGGTGATTTATATTTCCTTGTTTTCTTTGAAGGTCGTGGGGGAATGCTGGAAGTGGGTGGGATATTGCATGCGACTGTCTGGCTTCTCTACGCCTTGGTGAGTGAGGGGAAGCTGGCACAGTAGGAGAGGGTGGGAGTTAATTTTCCGAAAGCATTTGTTAAATTATTGATTAACTATGTATTTTCGTTCTAGAAAGAGTTCTTGTGTTGTTGTTCTTCTCATCCTCCTGCGCTTCTTTCTCAGCATATAAACAACATGATTTGAGTTCTTCTTAACCCTTTGAACCCCGCGTTTCTATCCACCAACTGCAAATTCTTAACCCTTTGGCTCCCTCACCCTATCCACAACTTCAAAAACTTAACCCTTTGACTCCTCACCCTATCCACCAACTGCAAAAACTTAACCCTTTGACTCCCTTACTCTATCCACCAACTGCAAAAACTTAACCCTTTGACTCTTCACCCTGTTCACCAACTGTGAAAACTTAACCCTTTGACCCCCGCATCCTATCCACCAACTGCAAAAACTTAACCCTTTGACTTCCCTCACCCTATCAACAGGAAGCAGGTGGGTAGGGTGAGGGAATCAAAAGGTTAAGTTTTTGCTTTGCTAGCATGGTTGACAATGCAGGCCGCTGGTCAACAGAGTACGGGAATCAAAGGTTAATGTTGTTACTGATTTTCAGCATAAACGAATTCGATCAACGGCTTAACTCCTTATGAAATGATACTAGGCTTCGTTGCTCCCTAGTTGTGTGTAGGAAGTGATTTTGGGTGAGGTACTAGAGTCTCGAAAGTCTGTGGATATGGATCAGTTTTATCCTGTCATTTTGTCTTGATGCGCCAGCGTTTGATCTTGATTTGGAACACTTAATGCTTACGGTAGCAGAGTCCTGAAGTTTGGACTCAAGGAAAGAAGCACAGTTACTCCATGCATAGCTGGCTGCCTGTGTAATTAGGCGTGGGACAACAATATTGCTGCCGGGTAAAGATTGGAATGGAGGCTAGTGTTGGAAGGTTTGTCGTTTATGTCTTCTCGTAAAATTGGCAAGTTTTATTTGAAATTTTACATTGTTATTGTAGTTTGTGTTTTCTTGCTGTATTCTGAAGCAGATTGTTTTATCTGCTGTTCATGGTTGAATTAGCGTTCTCTCTCTCTCTCTCTCTCTCTCTCCTTCTCTCTCTCTCTCTCTCTCTCTCTCTCTCTCTTTCTCTCTTTCTCTCTCTCTCTCTCTCTTCTCTCTCTTCTCTCTCTCTCTCTTATCTCTCTCTCTCTCTCTCTCTCTCTCTCTCTCTCTCTCTTCCTTTTTTTCCCAGAGTACACTAGCTTTGTGTTCGTCTCTTATTCAATGAATTCTCTTATTGAATTACGATGTCTTCTGTTGCATTGTATCTTACCGTATCGTTTTGTATTGTACTTATATCCTGTCACAGCGGGTTCCCCCCCCCCCCCCCTCTTCTAATCCTCCCCCGTTTTGTACTTTTAGTCTGTAGCCAGCAGAAACAAAACGTCATAAAATTCACTGGGGTGGGGTGGGGGACAGATACTGTTGGTAATACATTGTTCACCCCTATCTACCCATAGACATAGGAGAGCGCCTTTCTACCAGCTCACATAGCTTTCTTCTTCCCATGCTGTCATTTCAGAGGTGAGGTTAGTAGAGAGAGGGGGGGGGGGGGGGGGTTACAGAAGAAACGTGGTATAGGTGCAGAATTTAGTTTTTATTCAGTTGCTCAAATTATTGTACACTGGTAAATTGCCTTTTTTATTATTATTATCCTATTCTTGAAGATATAACATGAACGGGTTAGAATGTGTTCTCTGCCAGACATCAGTAAGCTGCATTCATCACATTAGACTGACTGCACGGATATTGATGGATATGTTTTCTTTCCGCTAACCAAATTTCTAAACTTTGAAGGAATGTAGAACCCATGACATATTGTATCAAGCATTGATTGATGACTCAGAAGAGAGAGAGAGAGAGAGAGAGAGAGAGACAGACAGACAGACAGACAGACAGACAGAAACGGAGAAGCAAACACACAGCAGGCACAGACAGAGAGAGAGAGACGAGAGAGAGAAGACAGACAGACAGACAGATAGACAGAGACGGAGAAGCAAACACAGGCAGGAACAAGCAGACAGACAGAGAGACAGACAGACAGACAGATAGAAGACAGAGACGAGAAGAAACACACAGGCAGGCACAAGCAGACGACAGAGAGAGAGAGAGAGACAGACAGACACACACACAGACAGATAGACAGACAGACAGAATGACAATGGCAATGAGGCTTTAATTTTCAATGGTAAAAGTTCTTGACTAGAAGCCATTTTTCAAACTTGCCGTTGCTAATCTATACACATGACATTTGTGTGTGTGTGTGTGTGTGTGTGTGTGTGTGTGCGTGTGTGTGTGTGTGTGCGTGCGTGCGTGAGAGAAAAACAGAGACAGACAGACAGACAGATCGAAACCAGACTCCAGGAAGCAAACAGTGCCAACTATCAGCTTCCCCCCCCCCCCCCCACTGCTGAAACGCCCTGACATCACCAGTGAAACAAAAGCCAAGCTCATCTGTGTGCATGCATATATTGGATACACTCAGACGTGTATACGAACAGTGGGTGAAATTTGCCTGTGTGGTTCCTGTCCCTTTCCTGGGTATCTTATGACAAACACGAAGTTGTAAGCGTAGACCAGACTTGAAAAACACACGACTGAATTTCATCCGTATTGATGGAGAAATGAATCAATCTTCTGATCGTGGTCCACAACTCTCCAGGCTCCAGAAATTCATGTATTCCAGTGCCAGACGTGTGTGTTCTCAGCTTTGACATACACGATAGCTGCACGGTGTTTTTAGCTTTGAATAATGCATCTCTGACAAGTCATTCAGTTTGCTTTACATTCAGGGACCACAGCTAATCAAATTTGTCTCCCACGAAGTGTGAAACGTGAACGGCTGCTGTACCTCTACTTACATTTGTCCCCCCTTGACTGATTGATGAGATTGCAGGCCAGTGTCAATTCGCTCTGCTCCCACAATTCCAAGCACTTTAAAGATGGCCGTCGATAAAGATGGAGTAAGGATTACCTCCCCGTGACGCTGTGAACTTAAAGTTGAATGTGTGGATCTGTGTCAAAGAGTTATTGCGTGGAGATGAATTCATGTATTAAGAATGGAAGTGTTTTTTTTTTCTAACGTTTTTTTCTGTCAGGTTTTCTTCATGCTTCGAGTCAGCTATTTCTTTCCCTCCACTGGTCTCCTGGACAGGATATGATATTTCTGCGATGCCATTTGCAAAATCACGTGACCCTTCACCACAAAATGGGTCTTAAAACAGATCGTGGTGTTCTGTAGTAGCGAAAGGCATAGACGTTCCAGGTGGCCATGATTGATTTGATTGAAACTGTAAATGTGAATTTCCTACACATAGATACATTTGTCCATAAAATGTTACATTAGACATTCCTAACGCAAATTGCTACTTTGTTTTTCAAAGGCGAAACGGTACAGATTTTTGTTGAGATGTTTTAAGTCACTTATGCTCATTTTTCTCTTTATGATAAATTTTGGGGTGCTTCAAAATCCAAAACAAGAACCAGAGAAGTTCGAAAATAGAATCAGAACGCGTATTTAATACAACAAGACAAGACAGGCGCAAATTTTCGGCCAACTGCCTTTGCCAAGCGTGAATGTAAGATCACAAACACCAAATACAAAATTAGGAAAAAGAAAAGACTGGACGAAGCAGCAGGGAAGTTTCCGTCTTTTTCTCCTAATTTTGTATTTGGTGTTTGTTTGTGATCTTACATTCACGCTTGACAAAGGCCAGTTGGCCGGAAATTTGCGCCTGTCTTGTCTTGTATTAAATACGCGTTCTGATTCTATTTTCGTGTTTTTCTGTTTCCTTTGAGGGTGCTTATTTTTGTTTGTTTTTTTTGTTTTGTTTTCTCTGTGTGTATGTATTACGAGAGCCGTACGGAGATGAAGCTGACGGTTTGTAGCAAAATGGGAAGCCTGGCACATTCTTGTTGTAGATGTGGAGTGTGTATGCCTCTTCAGCTATCTACCCAGCGCGGCTCAGCTCTTCCTCTGGCAGTGAAGTCTTGCATCTGGTATTGTAGACCCGGATGGCTGGCTGATTAACTGGTATCCTGTCAGGTGACCATATCACGTGATTTGCTGTTATGTGAAGTTAGGGTTGACAGGTGTTGTTCCAACTATCTCTCGGGTTTCAGCGTTTCGCTTTCTGTCTCTTCTGGTCTTGCCTGCCGCTGTTCTAATACATCTCTTCTTGCAAGCTGTGAATCTTTCTTTCAAGGGTTTCGTGTAAAGTTTCAGGTCTGGCATTGCGAGCATAAAGATTCTGTTGATCAAAAGCACGGCTTTTGGTTCCATTGGGATGCAGGAGTGTTTTAGTAAGAGTGACAGCTGATAGGTCACAGCACGGGATGTTGGAGTGTTTTAGTAAGAGTGACAGGTGATAGGTCACAGCACGGGATGTAGGAGTGTTTTAGTAAGAGTGACAGTGATAGGTCACAGTATGGGATGCTGGAGTGTTTTAGTAAGAGTGACAGGTGATAGGTCACAGCATGTGATACTGGAGTGTTTTAGTAAGAGTGACAGGTGATAGGTCACAGCATGTGATACTGGAGTGTTTTAGTAAGAGTGACAGGTGATAGGTCACAGCATGGGATGCTGGAGTGTTTTAGTAAGAGTGACAGCTGATAGGTCACAGCACGGGATGTTGGAGTATTTTAGTAAGAGTGACAGCTGATAGGTCACAACATGTGATACTGGAGTGTTTTAGTAAGAGTGACAGCTGATAGGTCACAGTATGGGATGTTGGAGTGTTTTAGTAAGAGTGACAGGTGATAGGTCACAGCATGTGATACTGGAGTGTTTTAGTAAGAGTGACAGCTGATAGGTCACAGCACGGCATACTGGAGTGTTTTAGTAAGAGTGACAGGTGATAGGTCACAGCATGGGATGCTGGAGTGTTGTAGTAAGAGTGACAGGTGATAGGTCACAGCACGGGATGTTGGAGTGTTTTAGTAAGAGTGACAGCTGATAGGTCACAGCACGGCATACTGGAGTGTTTTAGTAAGAGTAACAGCTGATAGGTCACAGCATCGGATACTGGAGTGTTTTAGTAAGAGTAACAGCTGATAGGTCACAGCATCGGATACTGGAGTGTTTTAGTAAGAGTGACAGCTGATAGGTCACAGCACGGGATGTTGGAGTGTTTTAGTAAGAGTGACAGCTGATGGGTCACAGCATGGGATGTTGGAGTGTTTTAGTAAGAGTGACAGGTTATAGGTCACAGCATGTGATGTTGGAGTGTTTTAGTAACAGTGACAGGTGATAGGTCACAGCATGGGATGTTGGAGTGTTTTAGTAAGAGTGACAGGTGATAGGTCACAGCATGGGATGTTGGAGTGTTTTAGTAAGAGTGACAGCTGATAGGTCACAGCAGGGATACTGGAGTGTTTTAGTAAGAGTGACAGGTGATAGGTCACAGCATGGGATACTGGAGTGTTTTAGTAAGAGTGACAGCTGATAGGTCACAGCATGGGATTTGGAGTGTTTTAGTAAGAGTGACAGCTGATAGGTCACAGCACGGCATACTGGAGTGTTTTAGTAAGAGTGACAGGTGATAGGTCACAGCATGGGATGCTGGAGTGTTTTAGTAAGAGTGACAGCTGATAGGTCACAGCATGGGATGTTGGAGTGTTTTAGTAAGAGTGACAGCTGATAGGTCACAGCATGTGATACTGGAGTGTTTTAGTAAGAGTGACAGGTGATAGGTCACAGCATGGGATACTGGAGTGTTTTAGTAAGAGTGACAGCTGATAGGTCACAGCCTGGGATGTTGGAGTGTTTTAGTAAGAGTGACAGGTGATAGGTCACAGCATGGATGTAGGAGTGTTTTAGTAAGAGTGACAGCTGATAGGTCACAGCACGGGATGTTGGAGTGTTTTAGTAAGAGTGACAGGTGATAGGTCACAGCATGTGATACTGGAGTGTTTTAGTAAGAGTGACAGGTGATAGGTCACAGCACGGGATGTTGGAGTGTTTTAGTAAGAGTGACAGGTGATAGGTCACAGCATGTGATACTGGAGTGTTTTAGTAAGAGTGACAGGTGATAGGTCACAGCATGTGATACTGGAGTGTTTTAGTAAGAGTGACAGCTGATAGGTCACAGCACGGGATGTTGGAGTGTTTTAGTAAGAGTGACAGGCGATAGGTCACAGCATGGGATGTAGGAGTGTTTTAGTAAGAGTGACAGCTGATAGGTCACAGCACGGGATGCTGGAGTGTTTTAGTAAGAGTGACAGGTGATAGGTCACAGCATGTGATGTTGGAGTGTTTTAGTAAGAGTGACAGGTTATAGGTCACAGCATGTGATGTTGGAGTGTTTTAGTAAGAGTGACAGGTGATAGGTCACAGCACGGGATGTAGGAGTGTTTTAGTAAGAGTGACAGCTGATAGGTCACAGCATGGGATGCTGGAGTGTTTTAGTAAGAGTGACAGCTGATAGGTCACAGCACGGGATGTTGGAGTGTTTTAGTAAGAGTGACAGGTTATAGGTCACAGCATGTGATGTTGGAGTGTTTTAGTAAGAGTGACAGCTGATAGGTCACAGCATGTGATGTTGGAGTGTTTTAGTAAGAGTGACAGCTGGAGTGTTTTAGTAAGAGTGACAGCTGATAGGTCACAGCATGTGATACTGGGGTGTTTTAGTAAGAGTGACAGCTGATAGGTCACAGCATGGGATGTTGGAGTGTTTTAGTAAGAGTGACAGCTGGAGTGTTTTAGTAAGAGTGACAGCTGATAGGTCACAGCACGGGATACTGGAGTGTTTTAGTAAGAGTGACAGGTGACAGCTCACAGCAACGACCTTGTTGGATTCTGGGATATCGAGTTCCGTTCCTCTGACCGTTTTTTCCGTTATCAGTAGACTACCGGGTAGCTAAATTCTCACGGTTGCTGAAGTTGTCCTTTGATTGGACTTCCATTTTGTCAGTTGTTTGTTCTACTGGGTTATCCTCAGTTTTGCTGGTACTGAGTTTCACGCCAAAGGTTTTGTTGAAGCTGTTTGTGTGTGCTTACAGCTGTATTCTGTCGTAATTCATGATACCGTGATCATCAGCAAATGATAGTTCATTGATCAGAGTTTGCGTCTTGAATAATTTTGTTTGTGTTGAAGATGACAGAGAATAGTGATAGATGTTATTCTTGTTGGACTGCAGGTATAACTTGAGACCTGTTGAAAAGTTCACTTGGGGTCTTTTTTTTTTTTTTTTTTTTTTTTTTTTTTGCATAGACAGTTACTGAAGAACTGGCCCTTAATTTTGTATGACTACGAAACTTCCCATATTTTATATGCTGTTTAAGCGGTCAGGTGAGTTTTCCTGATCTACAGAGACAAGATGAAGGTTTTGCTGGTATTCACACGCTTTTTTGCCAAGTTCACAAATACAAAAATGGCACTCGTGCATCTTGTTCCTTTTTTGAATCGTAACTGGGCTTCGCTTTGAAAAATAGTTTATTTTTCTGTGGTCCTCAGGTTCAAGTTCGTATTGCTTACAGCCCAGCTGACTACTAGAGCCATATTAGGGCTAACACCACGTCAAAATTCTATGACCCTAGTAGGTTGTTCTTCAGTGTTGGCAGTATGTCTTACCGACATTGCTGGCAAGAAAAGTTCCTTGTGGTTGGTTCAGTCTTCCTTACTCGCAGTCCTCGGGTTTTTTTCTTGTCTTTTTTTTCCCCATAGATGGCCACTGTACAACTGGTTTCTGCATGTATTCGGAATCTGCCTTTCCTTCCTGGCCTTTTGAAATGTGATGCTAAGCCACTGGATTTCGGTCTCATCATAGGTCACCACAGCCGAGTCATATGCATTGTATATTGTGATTTATTGTTTTTGTTGTTTCTGAGCACGTTCATCTAAGAGAGAGAGAGAGAGAGAGTGAGGGAGGGAGACAGAGAGAGAGAGAGAGCGAGCGAGGGAGAGAGAGAGAGAGTGAGTGAGAGAGGTGAGAGTGAGGAGAGGGAGAATGGAGGGGGGGGGGGAGCGAGAGAAAGAGATGAGATCATGAAACAAATTTAAGCATCAATCATTGCGTTGTCAATCTGATGATTTTTCTCTCCCCTTGTTCTGTCGTAATACTGTGGTGAGCTATTATCTGTCTTTTCTCTCCTGTCCAGTCCAGTAAGTCGTTTATCCATAGAACAACCAACTGCAACAGTGTATCGTAACTCAACTCACGTAAAAAAAATTTAAAAAATGATAGTAATAGTACTAATAAAACAGAGTACTTCGAAGGACAAAACTGTACAAATTGAGCACGACTTTTATTGGTTTAACAGATCCGAACTTTTGTCCAAGGCTATTCAGACTCCCACGGGGGCTGAGTCTGATCCGTGTTTTGATCTGTCTGTCTCAAGAGGTTTTGCTGCTGTCCAACAGTCCTTCACTTTTTTTTTTTTATCTCTCTCTCTCTCTCTCTCTTTCCAAAAGCTTTGTTCATACTGCCAAGGGAAAGTTTAGAACAAAATTTACTGGAAAGACACGGGAATTGACAGCCAGGCGACCTGCCGGTCAGATGCAAACTACTACTCCTCTGTGTGTGTGTGTGTGGTGTGTGTGTGTGTGTGTGTGTGTGTGTGTGTGTGTGTGTGTGTGTGTGTGTGTGTGTGTGTGTGTGTGTGCTGTCTGTCTGTCTGTCTGTTATTTATAAAGTTATTGCTGTGGGGGCGACTTTTAAAGAAAGTGCAGATATACTAATATACACACACACACACCACGCACGCGCGCCTACACACGCACGAATGCCACACGCTCGTGCGCCCAAACACGCCCCGCGCGCGCACACACACACACATGTAAGTGTGTATGTGTATGTATCCATACATACATGCATACATACATACATACATACATACGTACATACATACATACATACATACATACATACATACATACATACATACATACATACATACATACATACATACATACATACATACATACATACGTAATAGAGTTAATTAGTCAGTTATTCTGTCAGTCAATAAAGTTCGTATGAAGAAGTCGGGCCGACGACGAAAATTTGGGTTATATGTACATCGGTTTTTTTTTCTGTGCACATGCTGCTCCCCCTCCTCTCTCTCTCTCTCTCTCTCTCTCTCTCTCTCTCTCTCTCTCTCTCTCTCTCTCTCCCTCCCTGTCTATGTCTGTTTGTCTGTCAGTCTCTCTTTCTCTCTCTCTCTCTCTCTCTCTCTCTCTCTCTCTCTCTCTCTCTCAAATAATTCACGTGCCTGTGCTTGTCAGTTCATAAACAGAAGCCTACTGTCTATCTGATGTGAAGTATACACCAAAATAAATATCTGCCTCTGTCTGGCCATGTGGTTTCGGTTAATTTCCTGTTTTGGGTTTCTGAATCCAGACCTGTGCTGGTGTCCAGCTTTTCCATCTGTGTTGCAGAAGCCATGTTGTGACACTGGTGCCTGTAAGCGTAGAACAAAACTTGCAGGGGAAGTGACATAGAAATTGAAAGCGGCGTTGCCTGCTAATCGAATGTAGCCATCCCCTCGTGCTTAGTACACACACACACACACACACACACACACACACACACACACACACACACACACACACACACACACACACACGCACGCACGCACGCACGCACAGCACACACACGCACGCACGCACGCACCACACACACACACACATATCTACTGCTGCCGCCATTGCTCACAGTTAAAGGGCAACGCAAATTACAGGAGAGCACGTTTCATATGGCCAAGCTTTGATGAGGATTTCTGTGTCTGTTTGTCTTTTTTGTCTATTGCCAGTCTGTGTGCATACATGTATCTGTGTCTGTCTGTCTTTCTGTTTGTTGTCTGTCTGTCTGCCTACTTGCCTGTCTGTCTGTCTGTCTGCCTACTTGCTGTCTGTCTGTCTCTGTCTCTGTCGTCTGTCTCAGTCTGCTCAGTCTGTTCACTCTGTCTCTCTGTTTTTGGTGTCTGTCCATCTCTAGCTCTCTCTCTCTCTCTCTCTCGTCGTCTCTCTCTCTCTCTCTTCGCCTCTCTCTGTCTCTGTCTCCCTCTCTCTTTCCCCTCACATATGCAAAAACAAACAAACAAACAAACAAACAAACAAAAAAAAAAACAAGAAGAAAGAAAGAAAGAAAGAAAAAGGTCAAGCAATTCTTAGAATATTCATTTCTGCACAAAAAATTAAAGCAAATTTGTATATTTTGTACTTCTCAAGTTCACTGTGACCTTGAAGACGCTTTGCTTGAAATAAAACTTTTCGTACGTCGAGGTCAGTAGAAGACTGTCACAACATATTTTTAGATAGATATTGTCAACAGTTACTGTCAAAGTGTTCTTCTTCATACGCCTTCTTCCGAAAGTGCTGATTTCCGACATTTTTTTTTTTTTTTATTATTTTTTTAAATTTATTTATTTATTTATTTTTTATTTTTTTTTGGTGCATGGCAGATTTTGTTACTTTTAGCTTGGAGGTTTTTGTCTTCCATGTTATGCTTTTGCGACCTCTCAACAGTAGCTTTTGACCAGAATGTAATAAAGGTTCACTTTCAGAGAGCTCAGAAAGTGTGTCTGACATTTTTGTCACAAAATGCCAAATGCCAAAAAGGATATGTGCGGGTTTTTTCAGTTTAACTTCTATTCACATGTGACATTAGATGAAGGAAAAAAGATTGTATAAAAGATAAGTGAAAGGAAAAACGTTAATCAGCTGAAAAAAATTAGAAACCAATAACTTGCATTCAGAAGACTTTAAAGTAATTTGTGAACAATTATGACTTGTACTACGACTGTGAAGTACACTGTTGGCAATGTCAAACATCAGCATCATCAAAAACACTTGCAGTCGAATGCCCAGCCACATTTGGGAAACATCATCTAATTACTTGACGATCTGAAGTGACAAGGACATTGGTAATGTTGGCCAAATCGGATGTGTGTGTGTGTGCAAGTGTGTGACTGTGACTCTGTCTCTCCCTCTGTCTGTCTGTGTGTCTGTCTCTGAGAGAGAGGAAAGAGAGAAAGAGAGAGAGAGAACAGACAGACAGACAGACAGACAGACAGAGGACAGAGCGCGAGAGACGACGGAGAGAGAGAGAGAGCGAGAGAGAGGGGGGGATATGCGCGTCCATTTTCTTCTTTTTTTTTTTTTTTTTTTAGTTTGACTTCTTCTATTCACATGTGACATTAGATAAAGGGAAAAGGATTATATAGAAAATAAATAAAATGAAAAACGTTGATTGGTGAAAACGTTTTGAATCCGATAATTTGCATTTAGAAGGCTATAAGTAGTTTGCGAACAACTATGACAGATGACTAGTATGACTGAGAAGTACACTGGTGGCAGTGTCAAACATTAAGATCATCACCAAAACTGGCTGTGGAATGCTCAGACACATTTGGAAAACATGATCTAATAATTTGACGATCTAAAATGACAAGGACGTTGGTAATGTTGGCCAAATCGGGTGTATATATGTTGTGTGTGTGTGTGTGACTGTGACTTTCTCTCTCTCCCTCCCTCCCTCTCTCTGTCTGTCAGAGAGAGGCAGAGAGATAGAAGAGGACAGACAGACAGACAGAGGGACAGAAGGACAGACAGACAGTCAGAGGGACAGAAGGACAGATAGACAGAAGAAGGACAGACAGACGGAGAGAGAGAGTAAGAGAGAGAGAATGAGAAGAGAGAGAGAAGAGAAGAAGAAAAAGGATATGCGTGTCAGGTTGTTTTTTGTTTGCTTGTTTTTTGTTTTTTTTTTTTGTTTTTTTTGTGTTTAACTTCTTCTGTTCACATGTGACATTAAATAAAGAGAAAAATATTATATAAAAATTGAATAACATGAAAAACATTAATGAATAAAAACGTTTAGACACTGATAATTTGCATTTAGAAGGCTATAAAGTACTTTGCCAACAACTTATGACTAAGATCATCAAAAACACTTGCAGTCGAAGGCTCAAGACACGTTTGGCAAATATGATCTAATACTTTGACGACCTAAAATGACAAGGAAATTGATAATGTTGGCCAAATCGGGGGGGGGGGGGTGTGTGTGTGCAAGTGTGTGACTGTGACTCTGTCTGTCTGTCTGTCTGCCTCTCTGCCTGTCTGTCTGTCCGTCCGTCCGTCCGTCTGGCTGTCTGTCTGTCTGTCTGTCTCTATCTCTCTACTCTCTGTCTCTCTCTCTGTCTGTCTATCTCTCTCTCTCTCTCTCTCATTTAGAAGACTATAAAGTATTTTTCGAACAACTATGACAGATGACTAGTATGACTGTGAAGTACACCGTTGGCAATGCCAAACATTAAACTCATCAAAAATACTTGCAGTGGAATGCTCAGACACATTTGGAAAATATGATCTAGTAACTTGACGATCTCAAGTGACAAGGACATTGGTAATGTTGGCCAAATCGGGTGTTGTGTGTGTGTGTGTGTGTGTGGACTGTGTGTGTGTGTGTGTGTGTGTGTGTGTGTGTGTGTGTGTGTGTGTGTGTGTGTGTGTGTGTGTGTGCAAGTGTGTGACTGTGACTTTCTCTGCCTCTCTGCCTCTCTTTCTGTCTCTCTGTCTCTTTTTCTGTCTGTCTGTCTCTTCTCTGTCTCTGTCTCTCTCTCTGTCTCCTCTCCTCTCTCTCTCTCTCTCTGTCTCTCTTCTCTCTCTCTCATTTAGAAGATTATACTGTATTTTTCGAACAACTATGACAAATGACTAGTACTACGACTGTGAAGTACACTGTTGGCAATGCCAAACATTAAGATCATCAACAACACTTGCAGTCGAATGCCCAGACACATTTGGAAAATATGATCTGATAACTTGACGATCTGAAGTGACAAGGACATTGGTAATGTTGGCCCAATCGGGTGTGTGTGTGTGTGTGTGTGTGTGTGTGTGTGTGCTGTGTGTGACTGTTGTGTCGTGTTGTCTTGTGTGTGTGTGGCTGTGACTGTGACTCTGTCTGTCTGTCTGTCTGTCTGTCTGTCCGTCCGTCCGTCCGTCTCGTCCGCTGTCTGTCTCTTGTCTCTGTCTCTCTCTGTCTCTCTGTCTGTCGCTCTCTGTCTGTCTGTCTGTGTCTCTCTCTACCTCTCTCCTCCCCCCCCCCCTCTCTCTGTCCACCTCGCCTCTCTGCCTCTCTTTATACCTCTCTCTCTTTCTCCCTCCCCCTTCTGTCTGTCTCTCTTTCTCTCTGTATGTGTTATGTGTGTGTGTGTGTGCGCGCGCGCGTTTGTGTGCGTGCATACGTGTATGTGTGTGTGTATGATGCACGCGCTAGACACAGCTGTTTTTACGATGAAAGAGCCGAGCCATGCATCGAAGCAGATCTTGTGCAAGGCAAGTAATTGCGTCGGGAACAAACTTCCTTACTGCAATATTTACTTAGCTTGTTAAAATCCCCTCCTCTCCTCCTCTCTCTCTCTCTCTCTCTCTCTCTCTCTCTCTCTCTCTCTCTCTCTCTCTCTCTTCTTTCTGTCTTTCTCTCTCTCTCCACCAGCCTCTCTCCTTTGGAAACGAGGACAGGAGGGCAAGAGGGTCAAAAGAAGAAGCAGTGTAGAAAAGCAGTGTGTCATGTGTGAGGAGTAAAAAAATGAAATAAAAAGCATGAAATCCCCTCATGCAAAATCACAGCAAACGGCACAACCTTGAGACAGGTTGATAAGTTTAAACATCTGGGAATGAATCATCTCACCCGACGGCAGATGCACATCAGAAATAGCCAGCAGAATCGGCCAAGCCAAAACAGCATTCAAAAGATGAAAGGCATTCATTACCAACAAATGTCTGTCAGTTAACATCAGGAAGAGAGTTCTTGAATGTTATTAAGAACCGACAATGTTATACGGTTCTGATGCGTGGACAGTGAACAAGCAAAGACAGAACAAGATTGAGGCAGCCGGGATGTGGTTTCTAAGAAGAATGTTTAGAGCTCCATGGACAGCAAAGAAAACAAACGAGACAGTCTTGATGGATATGCTTGCAGCAGCGAGGGATAGATACATATGGAGGGCCATGATCGCCAACGCAGGGCGCTTGATGATGATGATGATGTGTGAGGAGGGAGTGTGAGAGGATGGCTAGGGGTGAACATCATAATTACGAGGACATTGAAGAGTCGGGCATGGCGTAGGTGTTGGTGACGGTCTTAAGTCCCTCATAGCGATGATTCTGTGACACGTTCTGCACAACATGCCTGTAGTTTTATTTTGCTAATTGAGACCCAAAAAGAAGAAGGAGAAGGAGAGGATGAAGAAATGCCAAGATGGTGCAGGCCATTCTCAGAAGAAGGAGAGGAAGAATAAATGCCGAAATGGTCAAGCCATTCGATCTAGCTACCATTTTATATAAGAATTGTTTTGTTAAAAATCAAAATGAAGTACTTCTTGAGAATTCATCTATCTATCTATCTATCTATCTATCTATCTGATCTGTCTATCTATCTATCTGTCTGTCTGTCGATCTATCTATCTATCTGTCTATCTATCTATCTATCTATCTATCTATCTATCTATCTATCTATCTATCTATATCTATCTATCTTCTATCGAATGCAGACAAGGTGTCCCACTCCCCTGGGTGACATATTGTCTGCCAACCTCAGTGACCGTGTCAACTTTCGACGTGGACAAGGCAGAACCCTGACTCTGAAGGCTGATGTTACGAATGATCTTGACCACCTCGGCGTTTCCCCAGCAATTGTCATGAACATGAACAGCATCCAATTTTCACAATTGATTGGTTCGTTCTAATTTACTGAGCGTTTAATATATATATATATATCGATCGATCGGTTCGGTCGGTCGTGTTCTGTCCTGTCTGTCTGTCTGTCTGTCTGTCTTTCTGTCCTTCTACAGAAAAATCGTTATTTTAAAAGTCAAGAGTTTTGTACTACTCAGGGTCACTGTAAAATTGTGAAAGCTTCAATTGAAAAGAACTTGACGAGCAGACGACAACGGAACAACAGTGTAAAACGCTTTGAAGTGACAAGACAAATACGCGTCGTGGTTCATTTCTATATATTTTGCTTCCCATCTGCTTGACCGCTGACAGCCATTTTGATTCAGGTTTCTAGGAAACAATTCAAAATGAATGAATCGTATCCATTGTCTTTGTTTTTACAAGGTCCATAACTCCCTCCCCTCTCTCCTGGCGCGTTCACACGTGCACGTGCACTCGCGCGTGCACACACACACACACACACACACACACACACACCACACAACACACACACAACCCACACCCAACAACATGTTTTTACAAGGTCTGTAACCCCCTCTCCTTGCGCAGGTTTGCGCGCGCGCGCGTACACGCACACACAACACAACACAACACAACACAACAAACACAACACAAACACAACACAACACCAACACATCACACACACTCTTGCAACACACACACCACACACACACACACCACAACACACACACACACACACACACACACACACACAAGAGAGAGTGGAGAGAGAGAGAGAGACAGCACACACACAACACACAAACAGAGGAGAGAGAGGAGGCGGGAAGAGAGAGGAGACAGACACAGACAGACAGATAAAGAGAGGCAGACAGACAGGCAGACAAGAGAGAGAGTACTAACAAACAGGCAGGCAGAAGAGAGACAGAGACAGAGACAGAGACAGAGACACCACAAGTCACGCTTGTGCTGAGACATGTTATTGATGGAGGAAAAAAGAATACGAGAAAAAGATCCAGATCGTCTTTTTTCTTTCTTTCTTTTTTTTTCTTCTTTCTTTTCTCCGTCTCTTGTATCTGATCTAACAACAGGCAGTGCAACGGTACAGCTGGCTGTGATCTTTCTGAACTCTTACACTCTCATTACAACTACTGTAAACTGGGCTACATGTTGGTCCACCATGGTCTGCCTGGAGACTTGTTCCATGTCTTCTTACTCCCCCCCCCCCCCCCCTATCATGTTATAAACTTGATTGGCAGTATACGCTTGTATATTTAACGGATAATGATTTTTAAAGACAGTAAACGTACATGTATTGAAACTGTAAACATACATATGTATGTATGCGAACATATGATATCGCGTGGTTTTTGCTTTTCTTTTCTTCTTCCGTCTGTCTGTGTGTCTGTTCTGTCGTGTGTGTGTTGTATATATATATATATATATATATATATATATATATATATATATATATATATATATATATATATATATGTCTCTCTCTTCTCTGTCTGTCTGTCTCTCTTCCCCTCCCGTCTCTCTCTGCCTGTCGGCCTGACGGTCTGCCTGTCTGTCTGTTTCTGTCTCTCTCTGTCTCTCTGTCGCTCTGTCTCTGTCGCTCTGTCTGTCTCTGTCTCTCTGTCTGTCTCTGTGTGTGTCTCTGTCCGTCTCTCTGTCTCTCTCCGTCTCTCTGTGTCTGTTTCTCTCTCTCTCTCTCTCTCTCTCTCTCTTCTCTCTCTCTCTCTCTCTCTGGACAAGAATACCAAAGGTTGTTAGCCTCTCGATATCAGTTTGCTCACTGACATTGCCATATGACATGTGAACGTAGAGGTTGTCAGATTTTTTTGTTTGTTTGTTTTTCATTGTGGTTGACAAGCTTGTGCCTTTGCAAACACACCCAGTATTCACGTAGTGAATTTTTTAACGTATGAACTTCTTCAAGGATACCAGGAGAATGACGGTCCAAGAATTATATGGAATTGGAGTTGTGCCTTTGGAGAAAAGGAGAAGAAGAGAGAGAGAGAGAGAGGGCAGAGGCAGAGGCAGAAAGAGACAGAGACAGGCAGAAAGGCACAATGACAGACAGAAACATATAGAGAGAGACATACAGATTGACAGCGACAAATAGAGAGACAGCTACAGAGAGAGAGAGAGAAACAGAAAGACAAAGAAAGAGAAAGAGAGAGAGAGAAGGGGGGGGGGGGACAAGAAGAAGAAGAAGTGACAGCGTACATTCTCACGGCAGTCTTACGTGAGAGAGGTAGTAGTCCGTGCCACCGTGTTTGCGAGCAGAAAATGGCAATAACCTGTCCGTTTGGAGTGGAGTCTTCTTCTGGAGAAAACAGGTAAACAAAACAGCAGATTTAAAATAAAATAAAAAAGATATGTATATATAAAAAAACAGCGTGTTCATCGCAGAGATATCTAGAAAGGGTGCTACAGTTAATCATGGCAGACCCTCCAACAGTTCGCTCGTAACTCCATAGTAGTCACCTCATCAATCATGCATGGGAAATGTTATGACTTTTATTATTGTCTTTGAAAATAGAGAATTTGGAATGATAGGAGAAAGTTTATACCTTGCAATCTGCTTGCCTGCAGCCAGTGACGTTTTGAAGTCATGATTTTTTTTTAAAACTGTTTTGTTGACAAGAACTTGAATGTAAATGTCAGCTTATATTTAGTGCCTTGTTGACAAGAAGTTGGAAATAAATATTTGTTTAAAAGATCGTGTCAGTTTATCAGTTTGCAATTATTTTGACAGTCAAGAGAAAACTTAAAGATTTAAAGATTTCCATAGAGAGAGAGACAGACAGAGAGAAACACAGAGAGAGAGAGAGAGAGAGAGAGAGAGAGAGAGAGATGGGAGGGTGTTTTTGGAGTTAGTTCAAAAGGGATTCATCGTATCAGATAATTCCATATGCGCTGCACCCAAATCTGCCTGCAACTATCTGGCGGACTCCCTAAGCCCGAGCAAAACACTATACATGGCAAGGTCTTGAGAGAGAGAGAGAGAGAGAGAGAGAGAGAGAGAGAGAGAGAGAGGGAGAGAGAGAGAGCGGCAGACAGACAGACAAGCTGACAGACAGACAGGAGGGGGTCACATGAGTGTGATAAGACAAGTTATAAAAAGAACAACACGAAATGTCTGCTCTCTCGAGTCTGTCCATTGATCAAGGGAATTGCATTTTTCAAGATCAATCTTGGCCCCCATCTGTTCATAAATGACTTCCCATGGAAATGAAACACCCTGTTGGATCGGGCGGGAAAGCGAATCTTGACTCAGTCATGACGTAGGGAGAACTCAGGGAGTGACAGTGACTGACATTATGTGACATTTCGTCACTTTTGTGATCAGCTGAACAAACGTACAGCCGCCATGCACATTTCCACGTCGTGGGAAGACAGGTCAGGTTTCAGCGCTCCTGGAGATGAGAGATAGATGGAGAAGCCAGAGAAAAGGTTCTTGAAGAAAAAAAAATTGAAGCTCCTGGTGTAAGGTTGTTGTGTTGTGCTGTTCTGGCAATATTTTCTGTGTGCGTCCACCTCCTCTCACTCCCAGCCACACCCACCCCACTCCACCCCCACCTATCAACCTCGTCAAGTCTGCCAGGCTTACAGGCTGTACATGTACATTTTCACCGGCCTGGCAGTTTGGGGCTGTTGTGCACGAATGAGAAGGCAAATGTTATATCTTTAAAAACATTCAATCATTAAACGTGAAAGTTCCCATAAAGATTGAAATGGGATTGTTCCATAATACCGTAGATTTTCAAGTAAATAACGATGCTTTCTCCGATTTTGTTGTTGTTGTTGTTGTTTTGTTGTTGTATTTTTACAAACTCGAACTTAAAATTATTATGTCCACACATATTTTTTTTTAGTTTCATTGTATAGCTTCCCCAGTGTTGCCATTTCCATCAGCATTCTGAATCTTAGACAATTTGCGATGAATCTTAAACAAAATATTCGTTTTCTGGATCGAAATCACTTCCAGAGTCCGTTCGGATTTCGCCGAGAACTTGCTGTGTTTTCAGCCTCTTACACTAGGACACATTGATGAATAAAACAAGCCAGAAAACAAACCATGATTGCTAAAATTACACAGCAAAATTGTTATCTGTTGAGGCAACAGGAAGTTCTGTAGCTGTGAGAGTTAGTTCACTTGTATCTGTGGAAGTTAGTTCCCTTTAGATGTACTTTAAGTACATTGAGCTCAGAAACAGGTTTGATGAAACTAGGTTCGACAGGCAGTGAAAGCGTGCAAGGTGGTAAGACTGTTCAATGGTTACACGGGCACAGGTTTGAATGTTTTCACTGATGATTGATTACAAATACACTAAAACTAACTAACTAAATGAATGAATGAATGAATAATAAATGAATAAATGAATAAATATAAATAAATAATACCAAGGAAGCAACAATAACTACTGTGTGATGATTAGAACAATGTAGGTCAGAACAGAATAATTCGATCAATCAATCAATCAATCAATAAACAGACTAACAAACAACTACCGTGTCATTATTAAGAACAGTGTACATCAAAAACAGAGAGGAACAAATCACAGCCCCCAGTGGCACATTATACATTGTCTGTATATTTTAATCCATTCTCTGTTTAGCGACCCACCACCAGACAGACAAAAAGCCCAATAACAGACTGTAGACATAAAAACGAACAGAAAAACAAACAGATATAGATGGGCTCATTGATCCTTCTCAACCCACACAGAACGAAATCATATAAATCTTATTGGTGCAGAATCAGATAGGTTCTTTGTGGTACAGAAATCATATAGGTCTTCTTGGTGCAGAAATCATATAGGTCTTTTGGTGCAGAAATCATACAGGTCTTTGTGGTGCAGAAATCATACAGGTCTTTTGGTGCAGAAATCATATAGGTCTTATTGGTGCAGAAATCATAAGGTCTTTTGGTGCAGAAATCATACAGGTCTTATTGGTGCAGAAATCATATAGGTCTTTTGGTGCAGAAATCATATAGGTCTTCTTGGTGCAGAAATCATATAGGTCTTAATCGCTTTGAAGAATCAGTGTTAAGCTTATTGGTGCAGCATGGTCTTTATCTTATATTGGTGCAGATTAGATCAGGGTTAGTTATCTTATTGGTTGCAGAAGATTCCTAGGTCGCTCTTGGTCAGATTTCATATAGGTTTAATTGTGCAGCAGAATCATATAGGTCTTCTTGGTGCAGATATCATATAGGTCTTATTGGTGCAGAAATCATATAGGTCTTATTGGTGCAGAAATCATATAGGTCTTATTGGTGCAGAAATCATATAGTCTTATTGGTGCAGAAATCATATAGGTCTTATTGTGCAGAAATCATATAGTCTTATTGGTGCAGATATCATATAGGTCTTATTGGTGCAGATATCATATAGGTCTTATTGGTGCAGAAATCATATAGGTCTTATTGGTGCAGAAATCATATAGGTCTTTTGGTGCAGAAATCAGATAGGTCTTATTGGTGCAGAAACCATACAGGTCTTATTGGTGCAGAAATCATACAGGTCTTATTGGTGCAGAAATCATACAGGTCTTATTGGTGCAGAAACCATACAGGTCTTTGGTGCAGAAATCATACAGGTCTTATTGGTGCAGAAACATACAGGTCTTTTGGTGCAGAAATCATACAGGTCTTATTGGTGCAGAAACCATATAGGTCTTCAAAACACCGCATTTCCGAAGAATCCAAGTCGTTCAAGCACCAAAGGCATAAAGCAAGCCTGGCTTTTACTCCCTTTATATGTCTGACCTCCCCTAGACTTCCCAGACTCCCACGGGGGTTGTAGTTATTTCCTGTTTGGCTTTCTGTTCCGCAGAGATTCGCTGGCGTCCAGCTCTCCCGTCTCTTTTGCAAGAGGCTGGTTCACACCACTGACTGCAGGCTTTGAAGAACTCTGTAGAGGGTGGAATGGGAATTGAAAGCTATGTTGCCTGCTAATCAAATGCAGCCATCCC
>JAPXFY010000026.1:30458666-30473666 GCA_030674185.1 Monoplex corrugatus
TTCTCTATCTGTCTGTCTGTCTGTCTGTCTCTCTCTCTCTCTCTCTGTTCTCTGTCTGTCTGTCGCTCGCTCGTTATGCAGAAATTACCATTGTTAGGACATGAATCTTTTGAACTGCTCTTGAAATTGCTTGATTTTCGAGTTCAGGCTATTACACAAAATGTAGCTGAATTATGGGGTCTTGATCACACTATAAGATATGGTGAAACAGACCATTTGTTTCCTGTGATGAAATTCTGTAGAGTGACAATGAAAACACCATATATTTCGTGTGTGTTTTATATGTCGGGGAAACAAGTCGATACCCTATTCATTTGAAATGCTATTATCATGTGTATTTGTTGTTGGTTGAAGTTATCTTAAATGGAGGGGTCAAAAGTGCCAAGAAAGTATATGTTGTATGTTTTTGATGCTAGGGGTAAGACGAATTGGGCATCCAGGGTAATTGGGCATCCAGGGTAATAGGGTATTCAGGGTAGTTGGACTTCTACGGTAAATGGGCATCCAAGGTAACGATTGAATTATGTGAACTTGGGTTTTGGATATGTTTGAATGAATCAGATTGTTGGGGGTATTAATGCATTTGCTTGTTCCTATGTTTTGTACCAGATTAATTGGTTGTAGATCGCAAAAATTTAGAATTACTGTTCTTAACAATGAGAAGATTGATCTTTTAAGACCGTTTTTTTTACGTTGCACTGTATCGTGACACATTTGTCATAAAAATACATAACCTTTTAAAATATATCGCCTTTTTCAAACGTACAGCCTTTTCAAACATACCGCAATATTAGGGCTGGGGGGTTTCTTAGCTCTTTTTGTCCATCATTACCGTTACAGACAGCGCAGTAGTTGTAACATTATTCGTCTGTTATGTGAAGATGCAGTAGAATATGAAGTTGTGTTGTCTGTTGTTGTCCTGCTTTGTGTGACCTCAGAGATCAGGTAATCCCATCAGAATGCTTTAGACAAGTTTCCGTATTAAGTTTTAACTAACTCGTGGCATCTGTTATGAAAGAATATGTTAAAGGGCTGCCACCTGTTGTACAAAGCCTCCAGCATACAGAATGTATATATGTAACACAAATTATTCTTTGTTTTTTTTTTTTTCCTGTGTAAGCCTGTTGGTCAAGTAGTTGCTTTATATCTCTATGTCCAAAACAAGTGCGATTTCATTTCGTCCGCTTCTCCCACTGGACGAAGCAGCAGGGAAGTTTCAGTCTTTTTCTCCTGATTTTGTATTTGATGTTTGTTTGTGATCTTACATTCATGCTTGACAAAGGCCAGTTGGCCGAAAATTTGCGCCTGTCTTGTCTTGTATCAAATACGCGTTCTGATTCTATTTTAGTGTTTTTCTGGTTCTTATATCTCTATGTTCCTTACATTCTTTTATGATGGGACAGCAGTCTTTGATAATTGAATTATCTGTATCCTTTTTCCTTGCACTGTCTCCCCTTCTCTTTTTGTAAAAATAAAAATAAGTGGGCATCTTGAATATGATTTCTTCTGCTTTTCATAGGAGTGAGAAATCAGTGTGTCAGTAGTGAGCACAGATTTCGGAGAAAATGCAGACAGTGGCAGATTCATTGTAGATTTGCAACAAAGTGTCAGCCCCCACCCCCACCCCCCTCCTTCGCCTGTCATTTAACTCTGAGTTCATGACATGTTTTCAGACATGGTGACCTAAGAGTTTGACATGCTCAACAGCTGCACAACGGTTCAGTTCCCTGTGTCTCTGAGAGGTCATGTAATAGTCTCGCTGTTTTTTCGGGGAAGCAAATTTAATCAATAAAACTTGTCCGAAGCGTCAGTCATTCTTTCCTCTCAGTGTTCCAAGTACTTTACAGATTACATCAAGATTGCCAAGTACTTTAAGAGATGAAGTCAAGATTGCCTCCTTTTGAGAATGTGAGGTGAATTGAATTTGTCGGTTTTAACGGAAAGTTATTTGTAAATGCGTGGGGTAGAATTCGTTTGAGGTTTGTAAAGATGCGTGCGAAATTCTCTCTGTCTGTCTGTCTCTGTCTCTGTCTGTCTCTGTCTGTCTGTCTGTCTGTCTGTCTGTCTGTCTGTCTCTCTCTCTCTCTCTCTCTCTCTCTCTCTCTCTCTCTGTGCAGACTTCTTTTTGTATCGTGTTCTCTCTCTCTCTCTCTCCCTCCCCCCCTCTCTCTCTCTAGCTCGCTTTTGCTGTCTCTCTGTCTGTCTGTCTGTCTGTCTCTCTCCCTCTCTTTCTCTCTATCTCTCTCTGTATCTCTCACTGCATCTGTCTGTCTGTCTGTGTGTCTGTGTGTGTGTGTGTGTGTGTGTGTGTCTGTCTGTCTGCCTGTCTTGTCTGTCTGTCTGTCTGTCTCTCTCTTTCTCTTTCCCTCTCCTCTCTCTCTTTTCTAGAAGTTAACCACTGCTTCTTCTGTATGATTTCCTGGACATGACAAGGGTATTTCTGCGATTCTGTTTCAATATATATGCGAGTACAGGATAACCTTGAGCTCACAATTCATGAAAATGGGCTGCTACTGTACCTTTCTCCTCGCAAAGAAAAACTACTTGACTGATGAAAAAATGGAATGTTCTCTCGGTCACTTCGACTCACCACATTTCAAGTACTTTGCTGAATTAATGGAAATACGCATTGACGTGGGGATGGAAGGTGTCGGTTTGTTTCGTTTACCGGTGGAAATTATTAATGTTAGACAGACAGAACTCATCTGTTGAACTTGGAATCTTGTTACATTGCATGACAATGCACCTTGCTCTCATAGTTTATCATTTTCTTAGTTTTTTTTTTTCTTTTTCAGTATTCGCTTCTGTGGTCCCTGTGTGCCCTCTCCCCTCTCTATTTCTCCACCTTTTTCTGTCACTTCTACTGCCTTTCTGTCTGTCTACTTAACTGTCTGTCTATCTCTGTCCGTCTCTCTGTCTGTCTATCTTTGTCTCTCTCTCTGTGTCTCTGTCTGACTGTATGTCTGTCTGTCTCTCACGCGCTCTCTCTTCTCTCTCTTTGTCTGTCTGTCTCTCTGTCTGTCTGTCTGTCTGTCTGTCTGTCTCTCTCTCTCTGGCTGTCTCAGCCCCCTGTCTTTTTTGGGCAAAGTGCTTTAAAACACATTAAATCATCAAATTATCTCTCTCTATCTCTGTGTCTGTCTGTCTCTCCCTCCCTCCCCCCTTTCTCTCTCTCTCTTTCTTCTAGAAGTCAAACCACTTCTTCTTCTGTATGATTTCCCGAACGTGACGCGGTAATTCTGCAATTCTGTTTCTATATACATGGGTGAAAGTAGTCCGGAATAATCTGGAATTCCGGGTTGAAAACGTCGGCAAAAAGAGTTTTCCGGATTGGCTGCTCAGCTTCCTGATTACTACCCCCTCCCACACACACACATACACCCAATAGGAAAAAAGAGGAGGAGGGGGGAACCAGTGTGAGACTGGTGTTTCCAAACTCGCCTGAATTCATTAATCGGCACAATACAGGTGATAACAACTAAACTGAAACAATTTTTTTTCCGTCGGAAAGTGTCGGGAAGTATTGATTTTCGCTTGCGTCTTGGCAAACCTACGGATTCAGAGAGGCGAGAACACTAACGCGCATGCGCAGTTTAATACCGGAAACGCCGCACTCGTGTGAGCAGCAGTTTGAAAGAGGCAATCTCATTCAGGTCTGCCACCAAAACCCCCGCATGTGCAACCCTCTCCTGTACCAGTACCTGTACTGGTAGCACTGCTATGTCTGCAAAGAAAGCTGCCAAAAACGGTGGTGCAGGGTTCCCAATTTTCCGATATTTGTCAGAAATCCGAGAAAATCCACAGGCTGCTTTCACAAACAAAAATCGTGTGCTTTCCGAAAAAAAAAATGGACCGAGATTTTTTCTTCTGCGAAACAGTAGGCCGTTTGTCAGACTGTCGATCTCTCGTAGCAGATGACGGAAGGGGGATAAATCCGGTATCAATTTCTGCTAAAGTCGCTTCCGGGGTTCCTTTTTTCTGCGCAGTGTGGCTTGTCCTCGGAGCTGATTGAGAAACTTTTGAGGAGCGTGACCATGTCTCGGGCCGATATTCTGGAAAGGTGGTCTGCCACAGCAAAACCATTTGACAAAGACTGCAAAATAAAATAGATGGTGCTCGGAGTGAGTTTCACGAAAAGTTCAGGTAGTGGAAATGAGCACATGGCTTCCAAAAATAGCAGAGGCTGGCGTAGCCTACTGTGTCTTGCGCCGCTGCAAAGTCACCCAACTATAGTCGAGCAGGCATCCACAAACGTTCAGACCATTTCAAGCCAAAGAAGTAGCAGATGAGATAAAAACTGGTAAGACCCACGAAGATGTTCAGTCTGTTACTTAATGTTGTTGGAGCACACATTAGAAAAATACAGATCAACTTTTTTGTCTTGAAATCTGACACCAGTGTGTAGGCCTATAACTTATTTTCTTCAGTACAAAGGATCACAAACAAGCCCAAAATTGTCCCAGATAGCGTCAGATTGCACTACTTTGCATCTAATATTGAAAATTTTCAGAGATTTTTTCATTTGCCATTGGGAGGCCTGGTGGTGGGAGTACAGGACAGACTAATGTAAAGCCAGGCAAAAAGAGAAAAAGCTGAAGAAGAGCTGAAAGGCATTAGATCTTTCGTCAAGAGAAAATCTGAAGGTTTATTTGATTAAGTGCACTGCAAACTAGCGCATACTTAAAGTAGAATTAAATTTAGATATGTATGATTGACTTAAAGTGGTATAGTTTAGATTTGTATGGCGGGGCTTCCTTTACTTTAATTTCTATATGAAGAGAGGTGTTCCCAGTGTAAAGAACCGTGACACTCAAGAACGTAATGACATCAGAACATTTTTGTACATAATTCTTACTGGTAACTAGTTTTGAAAAGTTGAAAATGATCAGAGTGAACTATAATTATCGAAACAATGCCTGCGATTTACCATCTGCAGCTGGAACTGTGCGTGTGTGTGTAGACCAAGAAACCTCGAACTTTTCTATTTTGCCGAAGGTAAGATGTTGATAACATGATTTGTTGCTCGTAATTTTTCACTTGTGCAAATATTCAGAGCCTGGAATTCGTCGCGGAAACCAAAATCGAAAATCGCGCAAAAAAATATTTTTCGCGTTAAAAAAAAATCGACGAACAGAGGGCAAGGACACCACAGAAGGAAAGGACATCACAGAGGATGAATACACCACAGAGAGCATACCTGATCAAGCACAGGCAGAAACCAAACGAAAAAGAGCAAACATCTCTGGCAAGATTCTTTCGTCGTTCTGACTTGGATAAGCCTTCTAGCTAGTTTTGATGAATATGTCTGTGTATGAACACACTGAAACGATCTGCTGTGTATGATGGATCCTGATCTTGTGCCCAATGTTTATTAAATACTCTTTTGACTGATATTCATTGTGATTTTCAGTGTGTTAGATGCCTTTAAATTTGTCTCCAGAATGCCTCAGAATGCACAAATTTAGTCTTGATTTTAAACATTTTCAGGGGAGCATGCCCCGGACCCCCTAGAAGTTTCCTCTTTTTTTTTTTCTTAGCAATTCCAGGCTCTGAAATATTGTATTGCTATTAAAACTATGTGTGATAGATTGCAGTGTCCAGTGTTTCCATTGCTTCAGGAATGGATGCAGGTTTTCAGGATTGGGAACATTTAGAGGACATGGAAATTTAAGGTTTCAGGATTCAGAAATGTTTTCACTTTCACCCATGTATATATATGCAAGTACAGGATAACTCTGAGCTCACAATTCATGAAAATGGACAACTACTGTATCTCTCTCCTCACTAAAAAAAATCTACTTGACTGATGAAAAAATGGAATGTACTCTCGGTCACTTCGACTCACCACATTTCAAGTACTTCGCCGAGTTACCGGAGATTGCGTTCACGGTAGAGGGGGGTAGGGGGGGGGTGAAAGGTATCGGTTTGTTTCGTTTACCGGTGGAAGGTTATTAATGTTGGAAGACAGAACGCATCTGTTGAATTTGAAGTCTTGTTACGGTGCATAAGATTTGCACCTTGGTGTCATAGTTTATCGTTTTCTTATTTGTTGGGTTTTTTCTTCTTTTTTTTCTTTTCTTTTCTTTTTTTTTTCTTTTTTTTTCCCCCTCGTTTGTGGCATCCGTTCTCGCTGTGTGCCCTCTCCTTTCTCTGTTTCTCCACCTTTTCCTGTCACTATTACTGCCTTCTCTGTCTGCCTATTTGCCAGCCTGTCTGTCTATCTCTGTATGTCTCTGTCTGTATGTATGTATGTTTGTATGTATGTATGTCTGTATGTTTGTATGTATGTATGTATGTGTGTATGTATGTATTATGTATGCCTGCCTGCCTACCTGCCTGTCTGACTGCCTGTCTGACTGTCTCTCTCTCTCTTTCTGTGTTGTGTGTGTGTGGTGTGTGTGTGTCTGTCTGTCTGTCTGTCTGTGTCAGCTTCCTGTCTTGTTTGGGCAAAGTGCTTTAAAACATTAAATTATCAAATTTTCTCTCTCAGTCTTGCCTTGTCTCTCTGTCTGTTTCACTCCCTTCTCTCTCTCTCTCTCTCTCTCTCTCTCTCTCTCTCTCTCTCTTCTATCTATCTATCTCTTTTCCCTTTGGGAAATGTCCGATCCATCATGAAAGTGGCTGTGACATTACATGATGTATGACATTTGAAAAAACTCGTTATCCCTGCCATTAATTATTTTTATCGTTCATGTTCGATGGACTGTAAAAAGACAGTGATAATTGTCATTATATGAATTGTGTATATCGTAATGCGTCATCTGTACCCATCCCTATCCCCCATGTACCCTTGTGAATGAGCTTAAAGCCTAACACAATAACACATTCTCTCTCTCTCTCTTTCTCTCTCTCTCTTCTCTTCTCTCTCTCTCTATATATATATCTCTCTCTCTCTCCCCCTGTACCATACCCCCTCTCTCACTATGTGATGGCATATTGAATCAGCCTTAGGTTTTTCGTCGATGGCCATGATATTTATTCTCCAAATACCAGAGCAGTGCTTTCGTATATCCTTGTAAACCACAGACAGTGAGGCCTTGTCCCTCAACAAACATTGGTTAGTGGTTATAAGTGTCTGTCATCTGACCGCTCACTCATAGAGAGAGAGAGAGAGAGGAGAGGAGAGAGAGAGAGAGAGAGAGAGAGAGAGAGAGAGAGATGGTTCCAGTGTGCTTTCTGTGAAAATAGTGTACTGCTTTACTTTATTCTTAATAACATTTATTGATGAAATGGAAGTACACTTCTGTCACTTTTTTTTCCCCCGGCTACTCTTTTATTCTGTGGAGATTGTTTTGTGTGTGTGTGTGTGTTTTTTTTTATCTTGTGGAGGGGGGAATAACCACATTTTCGTTTTCTGATGGAAAGTAATTTGTGAAAGGGGAGAGAACTCGTCTATAAAACGTGGACCCTGATTAAGATGCATGAAAGTGCTAGCTCTTTCTTGTCATAATATTTTACTTCCTGGGCCATCTTTTTCCATTGCTGGCATCGTTTCTCTTCATAAGCCCCAGCATCTCTCTCTGTGTCCGTCTGTCTGTCAGTTTTTTGTCTGTCTGTCTGTCTGTCCGGCAGCCTCTCTCTCTGTCTCTGTCTCTATCTCTCTGTCCTCTCTCTCTCTGTCTTCCCCCCCCACCCACTCTCTCTCCCACGCTCTCTCTCTGTGTCTGCCCTCCCCCACGCTCTCGCTTTCTCTCTCTCTCTCTGTGTCTCTCTCTCTCTGTCTCTGTCTGTGTGTGTCTCTTTCTGTCTCTTTCTCTCTCTCTCTCTCTCCCTCCCTCCCCTCACACTCTTTCTGTTACTCTGTCTGTATCTCTGTCTGTCTGTCTGTCTGTCTGTCTGTCTGTCTCTCTCTCTCTCTCTCTCTCTCTCTCTCTCTCTCCCTTCACACTCGTTCTGTCATTCTGTCTCTGTCTGTCTGTATCTCTCTCTCTCCTCTCTCTCTCCCTCCCCTCCCTCACATTCGTTCTGTCACTCTGTCTCTGTCTGTATCTCTCTCTCTCTCTCTCTCTCTCCCTCTCTCTCTCTCTCTCTCCCTCCCTCCCTCCTCACACTGTTCTGTCACTCTGTCTTCTGTTTCCTCTCTCTCTCTCTCTCTCCCTCTCTCTCTCTCTCCCTCCCCCTCCCCTCACATCGTTCTGTCACTGTCTCTGTCTGTCTGTATCTCTCTCTCTCTCTCTCCTCCCTCCCCTCCCTCACACTCGTTCTGTCACTCTGTCTCTGTCTGTATCTCTCTCTCTCTCTCTCTCTCTCTCTCTCTCCCCTCCCCTCACACTCGTTCTGTCACTCTGTCTCAGTCTGTCTGTCTCTCTCTCTTCTTCTCTCTCTCTCTCTCTCCCCCTCCCCTCACACTCGTTCTGTCACTCTGTCTCTGTCTGTATCTCTCTCTCTTTTCTCTCTCTCCCTCCCTCCCCTCACACTCGTTCTGTCACTCTGTCTCAGTCTGTCTGTCTGTCTGTCTCTCTTCTCTCTCTCTCTCTCTCTCTCTCTCTCTCTCTCTCTCTCTCTCCCCTCTCTCTCTGCCAATATGTGCGATGTGATCCACATTGTAAAAGAAAAAGTGAAAGTTATACAAATATAGTAAAAAAAAAAATGGTAGTAACGTAAATTGTAAAAGAATAGCCAAAGTAGAAGTAAAGTAAGTTGTGTAAGATATACTAAAAATGTCTGTCTGTGTGTCGGTGTGTGTGTGTGTGTGTGTGTGTGTGTGTGTGTGTGTGTGTGTGTGTGTGTGGTGTGTGTGTGTGTGTGTCTGTTTCTAACTTGCTCTCTTTCTCTCATCTTGTCTCCCCTTTCTCCTCTCTCTATCTCTCTCTCTCTACCTCTCTCACTCTCATTCTCATTCTCTCTGTCTCTCTCTCTTTCTCATTCTCTCTCTTCCTCCCTCCGTCCCTACCTCCCTCCTCTCCCTGCCTCCCCCTCCTCTCTCTCTCTCTCTTATTCGCTGGCTTTCTCTCTAATAGCATGTTGGAAAGTGCCTCCCATGTAGATGTTGCCTCAATCACTCTGTCGATTATTCTCCAAAATTCCAAGATAGCAGACCTTTGCCTTTCCGTTTCAGCAACAGTCAGTTTGACTATGTTTCTGAGCCGGGGTAAACATTAGTTGTTTTTTTTACACACTTGAACCATTTCCCTTTCTCTCATGATTGAGGAGGATGAGAAAGGCCGTTAGTCGAATGGGGAGGAGGAATATGGCCGTTAGTCTAATGGTGATCCATTACGAGGTTGTAGTCTGTGTGGACAAGTCGTTTCATTTTAACAGCGATAGTAAAATCGACTCTCCCGGCGTCAGCCAGGCTGGAAGTACAGACACCTGCTGTGTTGATGTGTCAGTTTTTGCAACAGTCTGTATAGACATCTGAACTATACATGACGAATTTTTTAAGTTAAGATACACACATACACATGTCATTTACATGTAACCAAATTATTTCAATGGTAGGCTGATAAAATACCAGTACAAAATACAGACTAGGTAAAACATAGTCTAGGTAGAGCCTCAGGACCTGGCCAGCTCATGGGTTTATGTGCAGGCTTGAGGCATATGCCACGGTCACCATACACGTGGCACCTGTGACGTCAGTGCATATGGAATTTGTTCTTAGCGCGGAGACGTCATCTTGAGAAACTGAAACTGACGAATTTTTCTAGTTACGGCCTTCTTTTCGACACCATGACACTCTTTTTGTGGATAAGAGCTCATAGTGTTGAAAGTGCTCTCAGCGCGTTTTAAACCTAATTCAGAAAGGACTTGGGTGGCAAAGTATGAAAGCCATAGAAAGCATTGTATTGCCCTACCAGGCAAATCATTGTATTCCCCTCTCAGGCAAATCATTGTATTCCCCTCCCAGGCAAATCACTATATTCCCCTCCCAGGCAAATCATTATATTCCCCTCCCAGGCAAATCATTGTATTCCCCTCCCAGGCAAATCATTATATTCCCCTCCCAGGCAAATCATTATATTCCCCACCCAGGCAAATCATTGTATTCCCCTCCAGGCAAATCAATATATTCCCCTCCCAGGCAAATCATTATATTCCCCTCCCAGGCAAATCATTATATTCCCCTCCCAGGCAAATCATTGTATTCCCCTCCCAGGCAAATCATTGTATTCCCCTCCCAGGCAAATCACTATATTCCCCTCCCAGGCAAATCACTATATTCCCCTCCCAGGCAAATCACTATATTCCCCTCCCAGGCAAATCATTATATTCCCCTCCCAGGCAAATCACTATATTCCCCTCCCAGGCAAATCACTTATATTCCCCTCCCAGGCAAATCACTATATTCCCCTCCCAGGCAAATCATTATATTCCCCTCCCAGGCAAATCACTATATTCCCCTCCCAGGCAAATCACTATATTCCCCTCCCAGGCAAATCACTATATTCCCCTCCCAGGCAAATCATTGTATTCCCCTCCCAGGCAAATCATTGTATTCCCCTCCCAGGCAAATCACTATATTCCCCTCCCAGGCAAATCATTGTATTCCCCTCCCAGGCAAATCACTATATTCCCCTCCCATGCAAATCACTATATTCCCCTCCCATGCAAATCACTATATTCCCCTCCCAGGCAAATCACTATATTCCCCTCCCAGGCAAATCACTATATTCCCCTCCCAGGCAAATCATATATTCCCCTCCCAGGCAAATCACTATATTCCCCTCCCAGGCAAATCACTATATTCCCCTCCTAGGCAAATCATTGTATTCCCCTCCCAGGCAAATCATTGTATTCCCCTCCCAGGAATATCTAACGTTTGGTTTTGATAAGCTTGAAAACTGTGTATTGTTTTCAGTAGTTCAAAGTTTTATTTCAGAGAGAGGTCAGTTAACTTTCTCTCAGTTTCTATGTGGAAAACAAAAATCTAGTCATGAAATCGTGTCTGCTCTCGACACTTGTACGACTGCTGTACCTCAGTTGACGTTTCTGTCTTCGATTGACTGAGGAGTGGCTGAAGACTGAGAGGGTGGAAGAGGTGCTTGAGGCAGCAACGGATGGAGACAGATGGAAGGCCATGATCGCCAACACCATGTGGCAAGGCACCTGATGATGATCATGATGATGATGATGATGATGATGATGATGATGATGATGATGATGACTGACTGAGGAGTTCGCAGGTAGCAAGTGGCAGTCATTGCCTCCTGTTAAGAGTGTCAAGTACTTTTAAAGAGTCAGTCCAGATTGCTTCCCTTAAGGATATGAAATGAACCGAATGTGTGTGTTCGCTCGGAAAAGAGTTTGTAAATGCGTACGGTAGAATTCATCTATTCGGTGTCACATTTCTGCGTTCATGTAATATTTTATAGCTGTGCATGTGGGAAGTTCTTTCCTGTCAACGTTTCTTGTTCTGACTTAACCCTTTGACTCCTGCACCCTGTCCACCAGCATCCTGCATTGTCAACCATACTAGCAAAACAAAAGCTTAACCCTTTTGATTTCCCCACCCTATCTACAAGTTTCCCGGAGGAAGCTGGTAGATAGGGTGAGGGAGTCAGAGGTATAAGTTTTTACAGTTGATAGATAGGGTGTGAAGTCAAAGTTTAGTCATGCATACTTTCCATGGCAGAGGTATAAGTTTTTACAGTTGATTGATAGGGTGCGAAAGTCAAAGTTCAGTCATGCACTACTTTCCATGCAGTGGTCTCCTGGACAGGATAAGGGATCATATCAGTTGGCATTTTGTTTATTGCCCAACTAACAGCAAAGGCCGCATGAGTGTTGCAGAATATGGGATTTCTTCATTCCCATTTCCATTTGCTTGCAAGTTCATGTTAGTAGACCTGTGTTCGTTATCCACGAACATCGACAGCTGCTGTGTCCCCTACTGGCAGATATCTGTGTGACTTAAGGTGTGGGATACACTCTCAATCATTGCTTTTTCCAACGTGTCAAGTACTTCATTGATTAAGTGGAGACTCCACACTCACTCACACACACACACACACACACACGAACGCACGCACGCACGCGCGCGCGCCCCGCAACCACACACACACACACACACACACACCACACACACACACACACACACACACACACAAGCAACACAACATCACACCACACAAGCAAGCAAGCAAGCGCGCGTGCACACACAACACCACACACACACACACACACACACACACACACACACACACACACACACACACACACACACACACACACACACACACACACACACACAACTTACTTTTGGAGGAAACTAACCACTTGTCTTACGTTTACCGATGGGAGGTTATTTTCATGATTAAGAGTCAGAACTCGTGTATGAAATATGGACTTGCGTTAATCCTTAGACTCTTGCACCCTGTCCACCAGCATCCCGCATTGTCAACCATGATAGCAAAGCAGAAATAACCTTTTGATTCTCCACAGGAAGCTGGTGAATAGGGTGAGGGAATCAAAGGTTAAATTTTTGCATTTGATGGACAAGGTGCGGGAGTCATAGTGATAAGATTGTTGTTTTTCCTTTTGGTTGCATTTCATTTCTTGCAACGTTACGTTTTGTTTTTGGTTTGGTTTGGTCTTCTGGACAGAATATGGAATCCCCATGGTCAAATACAAAGTTCCCACAATTATGTTTCCATTATCAAGTTAGCGAAAGAGAACGGATTCATAATGTGTGAGACTGACAGCTACTGTACATTTATTGGCAAAATCTTTTTTTTTTTTCTTTCTGATTTACACATGGAACGTAGACTTCAGTTGTTGCTTCATTCAGTATCTGAAGTATTTTGCTGATTGAGCAGAGACCATTTTCTCTGGTGAAGGGAAGCAATCAGTCTGTTTTCTTGACAGTTGGAGATCATTTACGAAAGAGGGGGAGAAAACTCATCAGTCAAAAAATAACGTTGATAGTATGCCTGAAAATGTTGCTTGCTGTCACAATAATTACTTCGAATTGCTTTACTTCCTTTCTCTTCTCTTTCAATTATTTAAATCGTAAACTCTTTCGTAACCCTCTCTCTCTCTCTCTCTCTCTCTCTCTCTCTCTCTCTCTCTCTCTCTCTCTCTCTCTCTCTCTCTCTCTCTCTCTCTTTCTCTCTCTCTCTCTCTTCTCTCCTCTCTCTCTCTCTGTCTCCTCTCTCTCTCTCTCTCCCCTCTCCCTCCCTCCCCTCTCTCTCCTCTCTCTCTCTCTCTCTCTCTCTCTGTGAAATCATTCAGTGGGAAAGTGCCAAAAGTTTAAACTCAAAACCCTTGTCTTCAGCTGAGAAGTAGTTTTAATTCTTTTGTATTTAAAGAAGCAGTTTTAGTTATTTTGTATTTAAAGAAGTATTTTTAGTTAGTTATTTCGTATTTAAACCACTGTCATTTTCTCTAACTTACAGAGTATTTTCCCCTATTTCCTTTAAACTAGTTGTTGTTGTTGTCTTGATTCAAACCACGCAGAAATTATAAGCTGCTTTTTACACATGACGACAATGTACATCTGTGAAGTGATTGACGGAATATAAAGATAATTTATTAGAAACAATTTCAAGTTCAATTGCTTAAGATAGTATTACAGAGCTTAACATTTTCATAAAAAGATGAGCTAACACTGCAAAGACCATATCAAACAAGGATCCAAAACAATCACGGCACATAATAAGCATGAACAAAGTTGATAAAATTGTTGTTTCTATCTGATTTAGATTGGGTTTTTTTTCTTGTTTTTTTTTTTTTTTTTACATTGTATGTAATGAAAATTGTCTATAAATTCTCTGCTTGTTGTTGTTGTTTTTACATTGTATTAATAGAATTTTGTCTGTTGAAGCAACCTGTATTTCAATGTACCTTTCCTGAAGCATTTCTACTTAGTGCATTACCCCAAAAATCCTTATGAAAACGTCTTTCTGTTATCAGCTTGACTGAAGATCATTTCCACCAGTGACAGTCCCCATCTTTCCTGCCAAAGCTGAAGGAGAATTTTGCTGCTTGCTTCCCCGAAATTTTATTTTTTGGCTAATAGCACATTGATTTGGGGCAGGATTTGATGCAGTTTAAAGTACATACACAGAACATTTAACTGTGTCTTATAACATTAGAGACTTTTTATATTGTTGGACTCCCTTCTCAGACGTTTGTGACCTTTGACTTTGACAGGTTCGATGGGAGTGCAGTGTTTTCAGATCTGAATATTCCTCTGTGAGTTCATTTCATTTTCCTTCATTCCACATGTTCGGTAGTCGGAGGCTTTTTCAGTATAAATATTATACCCACCTTCTGGAAATTCTGTGCTGGAAATTTCTTCTTTTTTGTCACTCTCTTTGTTTCTGCCTTCTTCCTTTGCTTTCTGTCATTTCTTCCTGTCATTTTCTGCCTTGCTGGTCCATTCACCTGTATGCGTTCGATAAAGTCTTACTTACTTTTCTCTTAGGATTGATAATTGGGTACATGTATTAAGTGCATTTTTGGCTTTGGGGAAATGAGATACGCGAAAGCGATACTAGGTAATTTGGGCCTGTTTTTATATATGTTTTAGTGTCCTTAGTTAATTTTAATTTTGTATTCAGGTATGATTTTTTAGATCTCCTGTGCGATAAATTGGACGGAGTGGTCAACACCAGGGGCATCTCCTTGGATTATGTGCGCAAATGCATTGATATGCGTACTTTAATTATCTTTTCTTTTTTTTCCCACTTGTTGAAGTATTGTGTATGTTTTGAAACGGTTATATCCCTGGTATGGCTCTAAGCAGTCGGCAGGGCTTTAACCAAAAATAACAGCAGTAATTTTCCTTCCATTTCTCTATGAAAGCGAATCTAACCTGTAAAACTGGTTGCCTCACGGCAAGTGAATGCCATGCGGTCGCTGTATCTCTTCTCGCGTTTGTCTTTTTGTTGGCTGACTGACGAGACTAGAGGCAAGTGTCAGCCATTCTTCTTCCCACACTTTCAACAACTTCAAGGCTTGAATCAAGAACATGTCGTCGTCTTGATAATGCAGAGTGAATTCATTGTCTTCTGAACTATACTTGTAAAAGAGTACACATTCATCTTTTCCGTCGCA
>JAPXFY010000026.1:30486166-30501166 GCA_030674185.1 Monoplex corrugatus
CTCATAATAGCCTAGAACATGAATTGACTTAAATTGGAATTACTCGTAATAGCCTAGAAGCATGAATTGACTTAAATTGGAATTACTCGTAATAGCCTAGTTAAAGTAATCGTGTTCTTGACAGTGTTGAAAAGTTGGCGTCAGATCCGAGTTTTAAAAAAAAATAAAAAAGAAAGGAAAAAAAAAAATAAAAAGACGAGGAAAGGAGGGGAAAAAAACGGTTTTCAGTTCAGTCAGTTCAGTTCAATGCATCTTTAACCATCCACATTTGGAAATTCAAAAGGTTTTCTTATTTTTTCTTCTTTTTTTAAAAAAACATTATTAATTTTTTGGTTGTCTGTTTAACGTCTATGTATACCGTCTGTGTATGTGTGCTTACTGAAAAACCGTTTGGCAGCGAATGGGCCATCATCTGAGCAAAGTGGTGTCCTATTTGAAACAATAAAACGGAATGATCGTTGGTGCTTTCACAGTCAAATGGTTTTGTTTGTCTCCAGGCGAATGTCAGCAGACAGACAGAAATAGGTCACTGTTAACCCTTTCATTCCTCCAACACCCTATCTACCAGCATCCTGCATTGTCAACCATGCTAACAAAGCAGAAGCTTAACCCTGTTGATTCCCTCACCCTATCCACTGACTTCCTGCAGGAAGCTGGTGAATAGGGTGAGAGAGTCAAAGGGTTAAGTTTTTGCGATTGGTGAATGGGGTGCGGGAGTCAAAAGGGTTAAAGAAAGGTAAAATACTATGAATACAGGATGGGGAAGAATAAATATTCTTTCACACCCAACTGTAATGTTGTATAAAGTTGGTCTGTTGTGCGTGTGGAGTGTGCGTGCGTGCGTACGTGTGTTTGGGGGGGGGGAGGGGGTGTAAGTGTATGTTTGTATGTTTGTGTGAGTGAGTGATTGAGTGGTGTGTGTTGTGTGTGTGTGTGTGTGTGTAGTGTGTGTTTGTGTTCTATGTGTGTGTGTGTCTGTGTGTCTATGTGTGTGTGTGTGTGTGTGTGTGTTGTGTGTGTGTGTGTGTGTGTGTGTGTGTGTGTGTGTGTTTTTAATCAACAGCGCTTAGCTTTGCCCCATCAATAAACAATTTAACTAATTTGATACAGGTTCCTCCATGCAACCCTGTGACCCATTTTGTTTAATTATCTTATAATTATCTTATAATTGTCTTCTTTGATACACAAACTGAACCATACACATTGATAATTATAAATTGAGAGCTGCTGAAGTGGTTGTAACAGTGCGGAATAGTTGGGATGCTTTTGTCCATGAAAAACCGAAAATCTCGATTTGAAGATCATGGTGACACAAAATGCAGGTCAGATCCGGTTGTACTTTTATATCGTACATAGAAATATAATTAAGATATTTTAGAAAATTGTTTTAATGTATTTTTGCTTTGTTTTGGGTGATAATGATCCCAGATTGGTTATGCTCAGCAGATCAGATGTCTGAATCAAATATGATTAAACAAAACCTATGAACATGCAAGAAGACGGAAGTAATGATAATCAGTAAAAAACATGAAATCCCCTCATGCAAAATAACAACAAATGGCACAACTTTGAGACAGGTTGATACGTTTAAATATCTTGGAACGGTCATCTCACCAGACGGCAGTTGCACATCAGAAATAGCCAACAGAATCGGCCAAGCCAAAACAGCATTCAAGAAGATGAAAAGCATTCTTACCAACAAATACCTATCAATTAACATCAGGAGGAGAGTTCTTGAATGGTTTATAGAACCGATAATGTTATACGGTTGTGAGGCGTGGACAGTCAACACGGATAGCCAGAACAAGATCGAGGCAGCCGAGATGTGGTTTCTAAGAAGAATGTTGAGAGTTCCATGGGCAGCAAAGGAAACAAACGAGACAGTCTTGTTGGAGGCAGACACAAGGTCATTGATAAGGAAGATTAGGAAGAGACGAGCAACGTTTATAGACCATTTTATGAGGAAAGGGGAGTTAGAGCACCTGGTCACAACAGCAAAGGTGGAGGGAAAGAGAGCACCAGGTAAACCCAGGGAGAAAATATTGGACGGACTTGCAGGGTGGCTAAGGACAGAGATGGTGGAAGATGTGCTTGCGTCGACAGGGGATACATGAATTTGGAGGGTCATGATCGCCAACGCCATGTGGCAGGGCACATGATGATGATGATTAGGAGCAGGCGTTCCAGTTTCCTGTGGAAAGAAAGTGGACACTTATGCAGAACAGACAGCAAGAAATATGTATGTAGATTATCCTCGCAGGATCTGAAAACAAAAGCGGGCTTGGCGTGAGCTATCGCTACGCGACTGATAACGGTATTAGTTTGTCCCGAATAGGCATTTACGAGCTATCGCCACGAGACGAAAAATGATGCCATTTTGTGCCAAATACGAAAAAGGCTTTTTTCCCCCCTCCTTTTTTTCCCCGTAATGAAAAGGGATAGGAGGAGATGGGTTTATCGGATTTCAAACAACGGTGTTCATGGGTTTTTACCCCCACTTCATAAAACAGGCCACGTGTTCTTTTCATTCTCTTTGTTTTTGATAAAGAGGATGGTTGTTCGTGTTGACTTTATGATGATGTGTCTGTTCATCTCCGTCTGTCTGTTAGTTTGTTTGCTTCTCTCTCTCTCTCTTTCTTCCTCTCTCTCTCTGTGTGTGTGTGTGTGTGTGTGTGTGTGTGTGTGTATTTGTGTGACGCCTGTTTCATTTATTCTGCCTTTTAAGAAAAAAGCAATGGGTTTATCTAGATCTGTGTTTGCTTCTGTCTGTCTGTTTACCTGTCTGCCTTTGTGAATGTCTGTGTATATATTTCATGATGACTAGGGTGCCTTACATTCTAATATACTGAACTCTTTGTTTTTGTCTTGCTTCGCCAAATTCGGGCTGCAGATCCCACTCCTGCCATTTATTATTTCCACTCTAAGAATCATTTTTATTTGACGTTATCTTAAGATATCGTCTCCTACTTTGAAGTGATTTCATAAGACATCGTCTCCTACTTTGAAGTGATTTCATAAGATATCGTGTCCTACTTTGAAGTGATTTCATAAGATATCGTGTCCTACTTTGAAGTGATTTCATAAGATATCGTGTCCCTACTTACTTTGAAGTGATTTCCGTATGCACCAACGTGGCAAATGTTATGTTAATGGAAAAAGCCCCCCATGGGGATGCCAGGGCTCTTTCGATTGTAGTAAATTTTGTGCTAGAAATTTCCTCTTTTCTGTCACTCTTTCTGTTTCTTTCTTCCTTTGCTTTCTGTCATTTCTTCCTATCATTTTCTGCCTTGCTGCTCCATTCACATGTATGTGTTCGATAAAGTCTACATACTTTCTCTTAGGATTGATATTTGGGTACATTAAGAACACTTTTGGCTCTAGGGAAATGCGATGTGCGGAAACAGTTTTAGGTAATAAGGCCCGTTTTTAATTATGTTTTTGTGTCCTTAGTTATGTTTAAATTTGATTTCAATTTTTTTTAAATCCTCTGTGTGATAAATTGGACGGAGTGGTCAACACCAGGGGCATGTGTTTAGATTATGTGCGCGAATACATTGATATGTGTACTTCATTTTTCTTTTCCTTTTTTATCCCTATTGAAGTATTGTATATGCTTGAAAAGATTATAGGCCTGATACGGCTCTGCGCAGTCGGCTGGCCTTTAAGAAAACTAACAAGCAATAACAAGTCAATCCTATCTCTTTGATTTTTTTTAAAACACAGTACCCAGGGACTTTGTTGCGTAAACAGTCCAGTGCCCTCTGTTAGTAAATTATCTGTACACATATAACTCCAGTGGTGTTAGTTATAAAGGTTAGTAAATTATCTGTACACATATACTCCAGTGCTGTTAGGTATAAAGGTTAGTAAATTATCTGTAGACATATAACTCCAGTGCTGTTAGTTATAAAGGTTAGTAAATTGTCTGTACACATATACTCCAGTGCTGTTAGGTATAAAGGTTAGTAAATTTCTGTACACATATACTCCAGTGCTGTTAGTTATAAAGGTTAGTAAATTGTCTGTAGACATATACTCCAGTGCTGTTAGGTTATAAAGGTTAGTAAATTGTCTGTACACATATACTCCAGTGCTGTTAGGTATAAAGGTTAGTAAATTGTCTGTACACATATACTCCAGTGCTGTTAGTATAAAGGTTAGTAAATTATCTGTAACATATACCCCAGTGCTGTTAGTTATAAAGGTTAGTAAATTATCTGTACACATATACTCCAGTGCTGTTATTAGGTTATAAATTGTCTGTAACTATACTCAGTGCTGTTAGTATAAAGGTTATAAATTATCTGTAACATATAAATCCAGTGCTGTTAGTTATAAAGGTTAGTAAATTATCTGTACACATATACACTCCAGTGCTGTTAGTTATAAAGGTTAGTAAATTATCTGTACACATATACTCCAGTGCTGTTAGTTATAAAGGTTAGTAAATTATCTGTACACATATACTCCAGTGCTTTAGTAAGTAGTAAATTATCTGTACACATATACTCCAGTGCTGTTAGTTATAAAGGTTAGTAAATTATCTGTAACATATACTCCAGTGCTGTTAGTTATAAAGGTTAGTAAATTATCTGTAACATATAAATCCAGTGCTGTTAGTTATAAAGGTTAGTAAATTATCTGTACACATAACTCCAGTGCTGTTAGTTATAAAGGTTAGTAAATTATCTGTACACATATACTCCAGTGCTGTTAGTTATAAAGGTTATAAATTATCTGTACACATATAACTCCAGTGCTGTTAGTTATAAAGGTTAGTAAATTGTCTGTACACATATACTCCAGTGGTGTTAGTTATAAAGATTAGTAAATTATCTGTACACATATACTCCAGTGGTGTTAGTTATAGAGGTTAGTAAATTATCTGTACACATATACTCCAGTGGTGTTAGGTATAAAGGTTAATAAATTATCTGTACACATATACTCCAGTGCTGTTAGTTATAAAGGTTAATAAATTATCTGTACACATATACTCCAGTGCTGTTAGTTATAAAGGTTAGTAAATTATCTGTACACATATACTCCAGTGCTGTTAGTTATAAAGGTTAGTAAATTATCTGTACACATATACTCCAGTGCTGTTAGTTATAAAGGTTAGTAAATTATCTGTACACATATACTCCAGTGTTGTTAGTTATAAAGGTTAGTAAATTGTCTGTACACATATACTCCAGTGCTGTTAGGTATAAAGGTAAAGACTCTGATGGCTTTATCGTGTATTGTGTAGACTTCAGCTGCTTCAGTCCTGCCTCGTTGATTCTTTTAAGGATATGGTATCCAGGGCTTTGCTGTGTAAACAGTGCAATACACTCTGTTAGTAAATTATCCGTACGTACATAATTCCAGTACAAAGGCATTAATCTTATAAACAAAAGACTCTTAGTTTTTTTAGTGAAAAAGAAAAGACACCAATGGTTTTACCATTGTGTTATATAGACTTCAGCTCCTTCGGTCCTGTCTCTGTGATTCTTTTAAGAATACGGAACCCAGGAGATTTGTTGTGTAAACAATCCGATATCCACTGTAAGAAAATGGACAGTACACTTATACTGCCAGTACAGTTAGTTGCAGAGAAAACAATAGTAATGATTTTACCACGGGGTGTATGTGCTTTGGCTGCTTCAGTCCTATCTCTTTGATTCTGTTAAGAATACGAAACCCAGGAGCATTCTTGTGTAAACAGTACGATATCCACTGTAAGTGAATTATCCCTACACGTGTACTTTTAGTACTGTTAGTTGCAGAGAAAACAATCCTAATAACTTTACCACGGTTTATATGTACTTTGTGACTGCTTCAGTCCTATCTCTTTGATTCTTTTAAGAATACGGAACCCAAGGGCTTTGTTGTGTAAACAGTCCTATATCCACTGTAAGTAAATTATATCCGTACTCGTATAATTTTAGAACTGTTAGTTGCAGAGAAAACAATACTAATGACTTGACCACGGGTGTATATATACTTTGGCTGATTTAGTCCTATCTCTCTGATTTCTTTTAAGAATACGGAACTCAAGGGGGTTGTTGTGGAAATAGTCTGATATCCAGCGTAAGTAACTTATCCGTACACATGTAACTCCAGTACTGTTAGTTATAAAGAAAGACACTAATGGTTTTATCATATGTTACGTACACTTCAGCTGCTTCGGTCCTACCTCTTTGAGTCTTTTAAAACTACGGTACCCAGGGCTTTGTTGTGTAAACAGTGCAATACCCTCTATTTGTAAATTATCCGTACATATGTACTTCCACTACTGTTAGTTGTAGAGAAAACAGTTCTAATGACTTTACCTCAGGATGTATATACTTTAGCAGCTTTAGTCCATCTCTCTGATTCTTTTAAGAATACGGAACTCAAGGGCTTTGTTGTGTAAACACTCTGATATCCACGGTTAGGAAATTCTCTCTGCGCATAATTATACCTTTAGTACTGTTAGTTGCAGAGAAAACAGTCATAATGACTTTACCACGGGGTATACATGTATATACTTTGTGGCTGCTTGAGTCCATTTCTCTGATTCTTATAAGGACACGGAACCCACTGGCTTTGTTGTGTAGATAGTCCGATATCCAGTGTTTGGAAATGATCCCTACACATATACTTATAGTACTTTTAGTGCCAAGAAAACAATCGTCATGACCTTACCAGCGAATATGTAGACTTTAGCCAAGTCCTATGTCTGTGATTCTTGTAAGAATACAGAACCCATGGGCATTGTGTAAACAGTCTGATATCCAGTGTAAGTAAATTATCCGTACACGTATACTTCCAGGTAGAAAGAAACTCTAGGGAGAGCTAGACAACAGAAGGTCTTCAGAGAAGTAAACCCCCTTTAGACAAGTGTTTCGGCCCTGAATTCCTTACACTCTCGGGGGGCCGGGCCACATCCAGGTCATGACTCCTGGATGCCCTTCTGCTGTTGTCTTATTTTTTATTTTTTTAAAATTTCCCACGCCGGGGATCGAACCTGGGCGATTCTGCGCTTCAGAACTGCGGTACGCGGTTTTACCAATGTGCTAACGGGGCACACATCATCTGTAGGGAATTTAATCCTTATGAAGTTCACTTTTTTCGTTCCTCCTTGCCCAGATCCAGCTTGAGCTCCTTTCTGCTGCCTCTGCCATCGCTTTAAGGGCTCTAGTCCTCTTCTTCCCAGAAATGGCGAGTTGTTTCATGAGATCATAAGCGGAGGTGCCCACAAACCCTCTTGCCCCGACCTCTATGGCGAAGATTTTGACCCGCAGACCTGCTTTCTTCAGGGTGCTGGCAAGACCGGCGTATTTTTCGGTCTTGTAGATATGTGCTTCTTCCATTCTGCTTTCGTATGGCACAGTGAGTTCTATCAGAATCACTTGTTTCGAGGAGTCAGAGTGGAGAGCGATGTCTGGTCTCATGCCTGTCTTGCTGATGACATCTGGGTAATTTCTCCACTCTGGGAGGTCTGCTGTACACTCCCAGTCGACTGCTCCATCCAGAAGACCCTTTGGCAATGTGCTGGTTGTCATAGCACTTTCGGGCCAGACCTGTTTCCCTCCTGCTTTGTAGAACGTTGTCATAGCAATTGGTGCGTTTGGGGTCATGGTTTTTTCGCTAACCACATCTGTGATCACTTTCAGAACTTGGTTGTGCCTCCATGTATACCTTCCTTGGGCTAGCGCTACTTTGCAAGAGCTTAGGACATGTTCCACTGTTTGTTTCTTCTGACAGAGCGGACATGCTGGGTCGTCTGCTTTCCCCCATTTCACTAAGTTTGCATTCGAGGGGAGCAGGTCATATACAGATCTGAGGAGGAAGCTTATCCTTAGAGGAGCCATGTGCCACATATCGTTCCAGCTGAGACTTCTTTGGAGTGCACTGTCCCATGTTGTCCATTGCCCCTGTTGACCTTGCTGGACTGCCTTCTGCACTCTTTTGACATCTTCTTCTTCCTTCAACTCCTGTATGATCATGTCTCTTTTTTCCTTCCCTTTGGCTTTGGACCACCACTGCATTTTTGTTGCTCCCAGTCCCTGTCTGTTGGTTTGCGTGTGTCCAATTATTTCTTTGATGCTGAGGTTTCTCTTGGCATTGTTTACAGCCTCTTGGACTTTCCACTTTCTGCCAGTTCTCAGCTTTGGATGAACTGATCTCACGATATTGTCTTCCGATTCCTCCAGCATGCTCAACAGTCTTGCTTTTCCAACTTTGTATTCCTCCACTATGGATTTCAGAGGTAGCTTCAGCATTGCTTGACGACAGTAGAATGCAACATCAGTGAGACCAGGTGGGACACCGAGCCATTTTCTTGTGTATTTGTTGATTTTGGCTTCCATTGCTTCGACTGTGCTGGTGCAAATGTCATAGATTAGCAGTGGCCACAGCAGCTTTGGTATCAGCATGAACTGTAGACACCAGACTTTGTATTTGCCTGGCAGTCCGCAGTTATCTATTTTCTTCAGGCCTTCTTCTGCTGTTTGCTTGGTTTCACATCCCCTTTGTGTGTCTTTCAGGGAGTCATCATACCATCTTCCGAGACTTTTTACTGGCTCTTCTGTGACAGTGGGGATGGCTTGGTTGGCTACCATGAATTTGACTGAATCTGCCACTTTTCCTTTTCGCAGTGAGAGACTTCGGGATTTCTTAGGTTTGAACCTCATTCTTGAAGAGGCCACCAGCTCATCCAGCTGCTTTAAGATTTGGTGTGTCTCTTCCTCATCCGTGGACAAGACTGTTGTGTCATCCATGAAAGCTTTCAGAGGAGGCATCTGGTATCCATCTCCCAGATTCACTGGACCTGAACTCTTCATTGCAGCTTTCAAGATGACTTCCATTGCCAACACGAACAGTATGGGAGAGATTGCACAGCCCATTGCAATGCCCACCTCTAGGTCTATCCAGTCCGTGGTGTATTCTTTGGTAGAGAACCGCATTGAGAACCCTTGGAAATACTTCCTCAGCATTGTTCGGATGTTTTCTGGGATGTGATACATTTCAAGAGCCAGCTGGATCATATCGTGTGGAACTGATCCATATGCATTCGCCAGATCAAGCCAAACTACGTCAATGTTTCTCTTCTCTGTTCTTGCTTTTTGGATGGCATCCCAAATCAACGTGGCATGTTCCAAGCATCCAGGCATTCCTGGTATGCCTCCCTTTTGGACTGACATATCCAGATACTTGTTTTCAGTCAGGTATTTTGTCAATCTTGCTGCCATAACAGAGAAGAAGATTTTCCCCTCGACGTTCAGAAGTGATATTGGCCTGAACTGATTGATGCTGCTGGAGTTCTGCTCCTTCGGAATGTACACTCCTTCAGCTCTCATCCATTGGTCGCTGATCTTCTGGTTCCTCCATGCTGATCGAATCATCTTGTGGAGCCACTCGAGCACTTTTGGGCATTTCTTGTAGAGCAGGTATGGTATTCCGTTTGGTCCAGGTGCTGACTTGGCTCTGGCTTTCTTTACTACGTTCTTCACTTCATCCAGTGTTGGTGGTTTGTTATTGAATTTTCCTTCTGGCGCTGCAGGCCAAACCAGATTCTGGATTTCAAGTGGTGCCTCGCGCTGAGAATCGGAATATGTTTCCCTGAGATGCTGCTCTAGGGTTTCCTTGCCCACTGTGAGAGTCCCTGATTTGGGTTGTTCAAACAGCTTTCTTGAAAAGTCAAAGGGATCTTTGAAGAAACGATCTTGAGTCTTCTTCTTTTTGCTCTTTCTTCGCCTTGCTGATTCCACTTTGCTGAGAGCATTGTGTTTGGCCTTCAGATCTTTCCAGAGTTCCAGGAGCCCTTGCTTCTCGAATTCTGAGGCAGTTTTCATTCGCTTTTTAAGCTTCCTTTTCTCCCTCCGGATGCTCTCCATCTGTTGCTGTCTTCTGGATTTCTGGGGAGGCGTTTTTGTCTTTGGCTGCTTCACTCCATAAGTGTCCCTGCAGATAGAGTATATGATGTCTCCGTATGTGTCAAGTTTGTGTTCCAGCGTACTGTTCCCTATTAGCGCATTCAGCTTAAGGACAAGTTCCTCATCTAATTTCTCCCATTGTTCTTTTGCACCGGCAGGCGGCAAATTGAGTTTTCCACGTTTGGCGTTAAGAGCTTGTGCAAAATCCGCATCAGAACCGTCAGCGTGGATGTCCTTGGCACTATGGTTTAATTCCTGGCCTTGGTCATCCGACGTCTCACCTGCTATCGCAGTGCGCTGCTGCTGGTTCGTATGTGTCTTCAAACAGCCCATTTTTGTCCTGTGGATCTTCATGCCGCGTTTGGTGGTGAATCTCCTTCCACACGCACACGGAAATTCCAACTGGTCATTAATCATGGTCCGTTGTGCGTTTCCAGTCGTGATGGAGTCAGTGCCGATGGATTCATCATTCTCTCCCCCTTTCGGTGAATCCTGGGAGCATCTTTCATTTGAAAAACTCGTGGCATGTTATCAAAGGCAAGGTGGGAAGCCAACCCACAAAGCCCGCAGATCTAGTCTTTCCCAGTGTCCTTCGGTCTTTCCCGAATGTCCTCCGAACTATTCCCGGAAGTCAATGGACTGACCATGTGCAGGTAGAAAGAAACTCTAGGGAGAGCTAGACAACAGAAGGTCTTCAGAGAAGTAACCCCCTTTAGACAAGTGTTTCGGCCCTGAATTCCTTACACTCTCGGGGGGCCGGGCCACATCCAGGTCATGACTCCTGGATGCCCTTCTGCTGTTGTCTTATTTTTTATTTTTTTAAAATTTCCCACGCCGGGGATCGAACCTGGGCGATTCTGCGCTTCAGAACTGCGGTACGCGGTTTTACCAATGTGCTAACGGGGCACACATCATCTGTAGGGAATTTAATCCTTATGAAGTTCACTTTTTTCGTTCCTCCTTGCCCAGATCCAGCTTGAGCTCCTTTCTGCTGCCTCTGCCATCGCTTTAAGGGCTCTAGTCCTCTTCTTCCCAGAAATGGCGAGTTGTTTCATGAGATCATAAGCGGAGGTGCCCACAAACCCTCTTGCCCCGACCTCTATGGCGAAGATTTTGACCCGCAGACCTGCTTTCTTCAGGGTGCTGGCAAGACCGGCGTATTTTTCGGTCTTGTAGATATGTGCTTCTTCCATTCTGCTTTCGTATGGCACAGTGAGTTCTATCAGAATCACTTGTTTCGAGGAGTCAGAGTGGAGAGCGATGTCTGGTCTCATTCCAGTACTGTTAGTAGCAGAGAAAACAATACTAATGACTTTACCGCAGGGTAAATAGACTTTAGCTGCTTCAGTCCTATCTCTTTGATTCTTTTAAGAACACGGAATCCAGGGGCTCTGTTGTGTAAACGGTCCGATATTCACTTTAAGGAAATTCTCCGTACACGTATACTTCCAGTACAGTTAGTCGCAGAGAAAACAATCCTAATGACTTTACCACGGGGTATATGTACTTTGGATGTTTCAGTCCTATCTCTTTGATTCTTTTAAGAATACGGAATCCAAGGTTTTTGTTGTGTAAACAGTCCGATATCCAGTGTGAGTAAATTATCCGTACACGTATATTTCCAGTTCTGTTAGTTGCCAAGAAAACAATCGTCATGACCTTATCACATGATAAGTAGATTTGGCCAAGTCCTATCTCTGTGATTTTTTAAGAATACGGAATCCAAGGGCTTTGTTGTGTAAACAGTCCTATATCCACTGTAAGTAAATTATATCCGTACACGTATACTTTTAGTACTGTTAGTTGCAGAGAAAATAATACTAATGACTTTACCACGGGATGTATATACTTTAGCGGCTTTAGTCCTATCTCTCTGATTCTTTTAAGAATACGGAACTCAAGGGCTTTGTTGTGTAAACAGTCTGATATCCACGGTTAGGAAATTCTCTCTGCGCATAATTATACCTTTAGTACTGTTAGTTGCAGAGAAAACAGTCATAATGACTTTACCACGGGGTATACATGTATATACTTTGTGGCTCCTTGAGTCCATTTCTCTGATTCTTATAAGGACACGGAACCCACTGGCTTTGTTGTGTAGATAGTCCGATATCCAGTGTTTGGAAATGATCCCTACGCTATACTTCTAGTACTTTTAGCTGCCAAGAAAACAATCGCCATGACCTTACCAGAGAATATGTAGACTTTAGCCAAGTTTTATCTCTGTGATTCTTGTAAGAATACAGAACCCATGGGCATTGTTGTGTAAACAATCTGATATCTACTGTTAGGAAATCTGATATCCACTCTAAGTAAATTATCCGTACACATATACTTCCAGTACTGTTAGTAGCAGAGAAAACCATCGTAATGACTTTACCGCAGGGTAAATAGACTTTAGCTGCTTCAGTCCTGTCTCTTTGATTCTTTTAAGAATACGGAACGCGGGAGCATCCTTGTGTAAACAGTCCGATATTCACTCTAAGGAAATTCTCCGTACACGTGTACTTTCAGTACTATTAGTCGCAGAGAAAACAATCCTAATGACTTTACCACGGGGTATATGTACTTTGGCTGTTTCAGTCCTATCTCTGATTCTTTTAAGAATACGCAATCCAAGGTTTTTGTTGTGTAAACAGTACGATATCCAGTGTGAGTAAATTATCCGTACACGTATACTTCCAGTACTGTTAGTAGCAGAGAAAACAATACTAATGACTTTACCGCAGGGTAAATAGACTTTAGCTGCTTCAGTCCTGTCTCTTTGATTCTTTTAAGAATACGAAACCCAGGGGCTCTGTTGTGTAAACAGTCCGATATCCACTGTAAGGAAATTCTCTGTACACGTATAACTTCAGTTCCGTTAGTTGCCGAGAAAACAATCGTAGTAATGACTTTACCAGAGGATATGTACACTTTAGCCAAGTCTTATCTCTCTGATTCTTTTAGGAATACGAAACCCTGGGGTTTTGTTGTCTAAACAGTCCGATATCCACTGTAAGTAAATTATTCGTACAAATATACTTCCAGTTCTGTTACTTGTCGACGAAACAATCATAAAGACCTTACCAGAGGATATGTAGACTTTAGCCAAGTCCTATCTGTCTGATTCTTTTCAGAATACGGATCCCAGGGGGCATTGTTGTGTTAACGGTCCGATATCCAGTGTAAGTAAATTATCCGACACATATATAACTCCAATACTGTTTGTGTAGTGAACGCTGTAGACACGAAAGAACTGACGAGACTTGCTCACTTGTCTTTTGCCTAGGATGGGGCAGAAATACCGACTACAAAAGCCATAAGAATTGACCGACTTACTATCTGTTCATGCAGAGTCGGGCATTAAACCCCGCCACAAACAAAACACAGAACAACAATCGACAGAATTATCCTCCGTCTTCCCCCCGTGCAGATGCCGGGGGCTCTTTCAGTATAAATTGAATCACCCCTCCCCCCCCCTCCAACCTTCTGGAAATTCTGTTAGAAATTTTCCCCTTTTCTGTCACTCTCTTTGTTTCTGCCTTGTTCCTTTGCCCTCTGTCAGTTCTTCCTGTCAGTTTTTGCTTTGCTCGTCCTCTGCCTTGTTCCTTTGCTTCCTGTCATTTCTTCCTGTCATTTTCTGGTCCATTCGCCTGTATGCGTTCGATAAAGTCTTACGTACCGGTACTTTTTCTTCGGATTGACGGTTGGATACACGTATTAAGTGCTTTTTTTTTTGGCTTTACAAAAATGAGATATGCGGAAGCAAGTTTAGGTAATTTAAGCCTTTTTTTAAATATGTGTTTTAATGTCCTTTATTATGCTTAAACGTGTATTCAGGTATGTTTATTTAAATCTCCTGTGTGATGAATTTGACGTAGTAGTCAACATCAACACCAGGGGCATCTTCTTAGAGTATGTGCGCGAATGCATTGACATGTGTACTTAATTTTCTTTTCTCTTGCTTTTCCTTTTGAAGTATTGTGTATGTTTTGAAGAGGGATATAACCCTGGTATGGCTGTATTCAGTCAGCTGGGCTTTAAACAGAAACAACAGCAAGACGGGGGCAGAAAAACCGACTAGAGAAGTAATAAGAACTGACAGACTTTAATACCTTTCATGCTGAGTGGGCCATTGAAACCCACTACAAACAGAAACACACACAAAAATTAACAGAATTACCCGATACTTTTACGCAGGATGGAGCAAGAAAAGCGACTACAACAACGAATAAGAATTGACAGACTTACTGTTTCATGCAGGGTGGGCAATAAAGTCGACTTTAAAAGAAGAGGAAGAGGAAGAAGAAGAAAAAGAAGAAGAATGAAGAAAGAAGAAGAAGAAGAAAAAGAAGAAGAAGAAAGAAGAAGGAGGAGGACGACGACGACGACGATGAAGATGATGAAGACGACGACGACGAAGAAGAAGAAGAAAAGGAAGAAGAAGAAGAAGAAGAAGATGATGATGATGATGATGATGATGATGATGATGATGATGATGATGATGATGAGAAGAAGAAGAAGAAGAAGAAGAAGAAGAAGAAGAAGAAGAAGAAGAAGAAGAAGAAGAAGAAGAAGAAAAGGAAGAAGAAGAAGAAGAAGACGTAGAAGAAGAACAGAAAGAAGAAGAAAAGGAAAAAGAAGAAGAAGTAGTAGTAATAGTAGTAAGAGTAGTAGTAAAAGTAGTAGTAGTAGTAGAAGAAGTTATAGTAGTAGAAGAGTAGTAGTAGTAGTAGTAGTAGTAGTAGTAGTGGTAGTAGTAGTTAGTAGTAGTAGTAGAAGAAGAAGAAGAAGAAGAAGAATTGACAGAATTACGACTACACAAACGAATAAGAATTGGCAGACATATTCACTGTCTTTTTGCAGGAAAACTGAGCACGAATATGAATGAATGAAAGAGAGAAAACAAGAGGGGGAGAGATATTGAGAGAGAGGGGGGAGAGAGAAGGTTATTATGTTGGGCTGAGAGAAGAAAGAGAAAGAGAAAGATTTCAGAAGACTTTTTCACTTAGGCCATTCCCCCTCATGGTTTTAACCCAAAGGCATTATTTGTGAATGCAAGCCATAAAACATTTGTCAGAAACACATAAACAACAAAAATATATCTACGAATTAT
>JAPXFY010000026.1:30503666-30513666 GCA_030674185.1 Monoplex corrugatus
AGACAGACAGACAGAGAGAGAGAGTGACTGACAGACAGACAGGAGAGAGAGAGTGACTGACAGACAGACAGACAGACAGACAGACAGAGAGAGAGAGAGAGTGACTGACAGACAGACAGACAGACAGAGAGAGAGTGACTGACAGACAGACAGACAGAGAGAAAGAGAGAGTACAAATATGAAATAATGAAGAAATTACAAGAATCACAAATACACAAACAAGGGGAAAGGAGAAAAGCAAACAGTAAACAATAACAGCAGCAGCAACAACAACAACAACAACAACCACCACCACAACAACTGCAACAGCAACAAAAACAACAGCAACAAATTACAGAAATAAGAGGCAGAATGTGGTAATTAGTAATTCATCATCATCATCAGGTGCGTTGCCGCATGGCGTTGTCGACCATGGACTTCCAACCATCTCTATCTCTCGTTGCCCCCAGCATCTCCCCCACCCTCCTCATCCCCAGCCACTCTGCAAGTCCGTCCAGCATTCTCTCCCTGGGTCTACCTGGTGCTCTCTTTCCCTCCAGCTTCCCCGTTGTGACCAGGTGCTCCAAAACCCCCTTCCTCATAAAATGGCCTATAAATGTTGCTTGTCTTTTCCTAATCTTCCTTATAAGTGATCTGCTTGTGTCTGCCTCCATCAAGACTGTCTCGTTTGTTTTCTTTGCTGAAACCATGGACAGGAGAAAGAGAAATTGGTAATTATGATGTAGTAATTAGTAACAAATTGACCGCCTGTGTAAACATGTAACATATCCATGCTCGGAAACATGAGCTTTTCCCGTTAAGGTGGCAATGCCTTTGTACAGACGAGACCAAAAAAAAATGTGGAAAAGATGATTAGTGGAGATTTTGAATTTGGAGAATGGTCACAGGAATAAAGAAACTTGAAAACTCTGTATTACTCAAAGATGGTTGCTAAAGGTCTTGGTAGACCTGACAGAAAAAAATAGAATCCCTTTCTCCAAGAGCCCTCTTTTTTCTTTTCTTTGTGTTCGTTTGTCTGTTTCTTTGTGTTTCTTGCTCTCTTATCGTGTTTTTCTTGTCGTTGCCATGTCTTCATTTGAACATAAATCTCCCTTTTGATATGTTCCAACGTTGTATTCTTTCTTTGGAGTGTCTGCTTTTGTAGATGATTATTTGGTTTCTCTTGTAATGCTGGTATTGATGGATATGACTCAAGGCATTTTGTAGCGTGTGTGTGTGTATGTATGTATGTATGTTGTGTGTGTGTGTGTGTGTGTGTGTGTGTGTGTGTCTGTCTGTGTGTGTGTGTGTGTGTGTGTGTGTGTGTGTTGTGTGTGTGTGTGTGTTTTGTGTGTGTGTGAGTGGTCTTTGATTTAATGCCTGTTCACTAAAGTGATTTTTAGACACACACACAACAACAACAACAACAACAACAACAACAAAAGTGGGGATAGAGGAGGAGCGAAGAGGATACTTCAGGAAAAATGAACCAGAAAACAATTGTGTCGAGGGTGTGTGTGTTGTGTTGTGTTGTGTGTGTGTGTCGTGTTGTGTTGTGTTGTGTTGTGTTGTGTGTATGTGTGTGTGAGAGAGAGAGAGAGTGTGTGTGTGTGTGTGTGTGTGTGAGAGTGTGTGTGTGTATATATGTGTGTGTGTGTGTGTGTGAGAGAGAGAGAGAGAGTGTGTGTGTGTGTGTATGAGAGAGAGAGAGAGCGAGTGTGTGTGTGTGAGAGAGAGTGTGTGTGTATGTGTGTGTGTGTGGAGAGAGAGAGAGAGAGAGAGAGAGTGTGTGTGTGTGTGTGTGTGTGTATGAGAGAGAGAGAGACAGTGAGACAGACAGAGAGAGAGTCCACTAAGAGCACATTTTATGAACATGCATGAATCTTTTGTTGCAGTTGACGCTCCGCTCGGTGATCGTTAAAAAGGGGCCTCACTCGACAGGTAAGTGGTTATAGATCAGATTGTGTCCTTTTTGCAGTAAAAAGATGGGTTTGCATGTCTCTTCCTTTCTCTGACTTTTTTTCAGTTAATTTCTTGCCTGCTGCCTGCTGCCTCTTTTCATTTTATCATCATCATCTTCATCATCATCATCATCATCGCCATCATCGCCATCATCATCATCTCTTTTCTCTTCCTTTTCACCATGACCACCATTGTCATCTTCTGCTTCTTCTTTTCTTCTGCCTCTTCTCATCCTCGTCTTCCTTTCCCTTTTTCTTCTTTTTTTAATTTCCTTTCCTCTGCTGTCTTTGTCTGCATTGCTGTCTTTGTTTTTTCTCCTCAGTTGTCCGTCTGTCTTTCTGTGGCTGTTATAATTTTGATTCTGATATTATTGTAGTGTGCGGTGGGCATTAAACTCGTAAAACTTTTCGTCTTTTCTTCTTCTTCTTCTTCTTTTCTCTTCTTTTTCTTCTTCTTCTTTACCTTCTTCTTCTTCTTCTTTACCTTCTTTTTATTTTTCTTCTTCTTCTTCTATTCTCTTCTTTTTCTTTTTTGTTTACATTCTTTTCCTTTTTCTTCTTCTTCTCCTCCTTCTTTTTCTTCTTCTTCTTCTTCTTTCCTTCTACTTCTTTTCCTTCTTCTTTTTTCCTTCTTCTTCTTTTCCTTCTTCTTCTTCTTCTCCTCCTCCTTCTTTTCCTTCTTCTCCTCCTCCTTCTTTTCCTTCTTCTTTTCCTTCTTCTTCTTTTCCTTCTTTTCCTTCTTCTTCTTTTCCTTCTTTTCCTTCTTCTTCTTCTTTTCCTTCTTTTCCTTCTTCTTCTTCTCCTCCTCCTTTCTCTCCTGCTACTTTCTCTCTACAGCTTGATCTGATACTGCATTTATTGTCAACTTAGTTATAAACAGCATAAAAAAATATATATATATTATTCTTTTTTTTCCTCTGCTTTGATTTAGTCAGTTGGTCAGTTCTCATGACGGGCCCAGTGGTACGGTAAGGTAGATAAGACGTTAGAGGTTCCATCCCCCTTGGGTACCTCCTGCCTGGTGGATAAATGGTGGAGGTTTTTTTTCCCAATTTCCCAGGTCAGCGTGTGTGCTCACCTGTTAATGTATGAACTCCGTTCGTGTGTAAGATCTACCAGCAAATTATTGTCTGGCAAAAAACTCTTCGATCAGACGGGTGAGAAGGGGTGGGAGGGTAGGGGTTAATAATAATTACAATATTTATATAGCGCAAAATATTTCAATAATTACAATATTTATATAGCGCAAAATCTTGATAAAATCAAATCTAAGCGCTGAAACAGACACACACGCACGCACACACGCACACACACACACACGCACGCACGCACGCGCGCGCGCGCGCGCATGGCTATAAATGGGGAGAAAGAATAAAAGCAATGGAAAATTATAGAGAGCATATTATACAATTATATATTACAATGTGATTCCCCTCCGAGTGGAGACAGGCTGCAGAGGGGGTTGAGTGAGATCAGGATTTTATGCAGAGGAGAAAAGGTGAGTTTTGAGAGCGGACTTGAAGGAGACAAAAGTAGGTTGCTGACGGACTGAGAGAGGAAGTTTGTTCCAGGAGAGTGGACCAGAAACAGAGAAGGCTCGTGGACCATAGGTATTGAGCTTAGTGCGTGGAAAGCGAAAAGTCAGAGGATCAGAGGCAGAGCGGAGGGTACGTGAGGGAACATAGATCTCAAGTAGGTTGACAGGTAATCGGGGGCTGCGTTATTGAGGCTTTTGTAGCACATGGTGTCTAGTTTGTACTGTATGCGCTTTGATTGGGTGGGGGAAGAAGATAGAACGAGCGTGGTGGATGGGGTTGGGGTTTAGAAAGCACGAGCCTGGTGCTCACCGTGGGAGAGATGGAGACGTGGAAGAGGGATGTTGACTTCTTCGTTTGCTCATCTTATAACCTTTTGAGTCCTTCAGCCTGTCCATCTCCCTTCGAGCTTTGTCAACCATAACACAACAAAGGAAAACAAATAATTAACCCTTTGACTCCCTCACCCTATCTCCATTTGCATCATGCAGTGTCAACCGTGACAACAATGAAATTTTTTTTAACCCTTCGACTCCCTCACCCTATCCACCGGCTTCCTGCAGGAAGCTAGTGGGTAGGTTGAGGGAGTCAAAAGGTTAAATTTCTTGCTGGTCGTGGATAGGGTGCGGGAGTCAAAGGGTTTAATGCTTCAATCAGTCTGTGGTGGTGTCAGTCTTTCAAAGATCCCCTCCACCTTCTCTGCGCCCTTCTAAACCATTTCAAGACTTTTGCCAGTCTACTAGCATAGGGTTGGTTTTTTTGTTCCAGATCGAAGAGTTTGCCGGAAAATTACTGGCAGATTTTTGGGTGGAGCGCATATGTCCTTGTCCGAGTACGATGAATTCCTCTTGAACAAAATCCTTACTCCAAACTGTGTTATTGTGATAATGTAATACTTAGTTTTTGCCATAAATAATAATGGACCGAGCAGCAGGGAAGTTTCAGTCTTTTTCTCCTATTTTTTGTATCTGGTGTTTGTTTGTTTGTTTGTTTGTTTGTTTGTAATCTTACGCTTGACAAAGGCCAGTTGGCCGAAAATTTGCGCCTGTCTTGTCTTGTATTAAATACGCGTTCTTATTCTTCTTTCGTTTTTTTTTCTGGTTCCATAATAAATAGTTTGAAGTCGTTGAAGTAATATGTGTGAAGGGAAGGGGGTGGGTGGGTGGAAACATAAGTCAGAGGACGAATGAGAAGGGGGGAAGGGTGGGAGTGGGGTATGGAATGGGGTTTAGAAATCGCAAGCCTGGTGCTTGCTTACCGTGGGAGAGATGGAGGTGTGAAAGAGGGATTAGAAAGCCAGTGGGGTGCTAATCTGTGCGAGCTGGGAGTAAAAAAAAAAAAAAAAAAAGGGGGGGGGGGAGGATTGGATGTGACATATAGGTCAGGAAAGGAAAAGTCAGGGTGCTTGTCGTGGTGAGGCGGAAGGTGCCGGTGGAGGGTTGTTGAAAAATTAAGCTGAGTTTCTTTCTGTCTCTGTCTGTCTGTTTTTATCTCTGTCTCTTTCCTTGCCTGTCTGTCTGTCTGTCTGTCTGTCTGTCTGTCTGTGTCTCTCTCTCTCTCTCTCTCTCTCTGTCTTTCTGTGTGTATGTGTGTCTCTCTCTCCCTTTCTCTCTCTCCCTTTCTCTCTCTCTGTCTCTCTTTCTCTGTGTTTCTCTGTCTCTCTCTCTCTGTCTCTCTCTATCTTTCTCTCTCTGTCTCTCTCTTTCTCTCTGTCTCTCTCTTTCTCTCTCTCTCACTTTCTCTCTCTCTCTCTCTCTCTCTCTCTCTCTCTTTCTCTGTGTCTCTCTGTCTTTCTCTCTCTGTCTCTCTCTCTTTCCCTGTCTCTGTCTCTTTCTGTCTCTCCCTTTCTCTCTGTTTTACTCACACACACACACACACACACACACACACACACAAACACAAACACACAACACACACACACACACACCACACACACACACACACACCACGCACACACACACACGCGCGCACACACACACATACACACAATTTCCTTTTTTTTTCCTCACAATCTTTTATCAGAAAAACACCAAAGAGATTCCCACTTAAAGCAGTGTAAAGAAAATGTACAGTGTTTACAACTGTTTAGAAGCTGAGTCCTGGCTTCACTGATAGCACATGGGTCTTGTCATTCCATGCCACAGTAATTTACATTGCAGTGTGACATCGTGTTTCAGACAGTTCTTTAACGTGTACGAGTGGCTTTGATGCACTGTAGTCGAATATTGGAAGTGTGGAGGTTCTGGAACCAGCTTGACTCAGCTTTAACGCGTAATGCCTCAGATTAGCTCTCAACCCCTACCCTCCTCTTCTCCCCCCCACCCCCACTGTTACCCGTTCCTTTTTCTGCCTTACACCTTTGCTTGCATTCCCTTCTCCTCTGTGTGTGTCTGTCTGTGTGTGTGTGTGTGTGTGTGTGTGTGTGTGTGTGGTGTGTGTGTGTGTGTGTGTGTGTGTGTGTGTGTGTGTGTGTGTTCGTTCGTTCCTTGATTTAACGTCTTTTCACAGGGTAAAAATGGCATGGAGGATGATTTTTTTTTGGGGGGGGGAGGGGGGAGGGGACAGGGGAACAGAGTAAGAGACGGAAAAAATTAAAAGGAATCAGCAAGGTCTTTAGAAAAAGGATATAGATGAACAGAGAAATGAAACTAGAACAACGCTAACATCAAATGTAAAAGAAAAATCGTCATAAAAAGTAAAACAAAACAAAATAAGATAATGATAATTAAAATAATAACCTTAATGTAACGCATTAACAGGACTGTGAACCAACGATTCTGAAATTTTAACTAACAGAACTTGATCTGATATTACTTCTTTAAAATGCTTTTCAAGATAGTTTCCTTGTGTATACATCTTTGGTAAAAAGTAACGAAGCTTTCTGCAGTAAACCAAACAGTGATATAATTGTTCACCGCAAATACATAAAACGTTTTTACAATATTTTGTTTTAAAAGCGTTCATTTGAATACGAAAATATGTTGTAACAATTAATCTTAAATGATATAACGAAGAATACTGCATTTTTTTACAGATATTTTGAACTGAAAGTTTGATTCTTTTTTGAGACACAAATTTTTCATTTAAATGTTCATGAAATCGAATCCATGATGCTAATTCTAGCGAGTTGTAAGCTTCTTTTACCGAGGTGTTAATATGTAATTCTATGGAATTTTCAGAACGGAGTGCACCGGATTTAGCTGCTCTGTCAACTACGTTGTGTGTGTGTGTGTGTGTGTGTGTGTGTGTGTGTGTGTGTGTGTGTGTGTGTGTGTGTGTGTGTGTGTGTGTGTGTGTGTGTGTGTGTGTTGTTTGTTTTTTGTTGTTTTTTTTACAAAAAAGAAATCTTTATTTCGGTGTTAGTTGGGTTTTATTTCAGATCAACCGCCAGAGAGATATTCTTTTGTTCATCTGCTACTTTGATCAGTCGCTGTATCCTGCTGGAGTGTGTTGTTGGGGACGATTCCTGTGTTTGGAGAGAGAGAGAGTGTGTGTGATGTTGTGTGGTGTGGATGTGTGTGTGTGTGTGTGTGTGATGAGGTGTGGATGTGTATGTGATGTGGTGTGTATGTGATGTGGTGTGGATGTGTATGTGTATGTGAGTGTTACTCGGACATTAAAAATTGGATGACATACAACAAACTTCACCTAATTGATGACAAGACAGAAGCTATCCTCATTGGCACCCGTCAGAAACTTTCTCAGCTGCCTCCTCTTTCTCTCCCATTATGTAACACATCAGTCCCAATTTCTGATTCAGCTAAAAACCTTGGTGTCTGCATTGACTCTACCCTCTCCATGAACAACTTTGTTTCTCAAACTGCCAGATCTTGCTACTATCACCTCCATCGTATAATCCTGATCAGGAAGTATCTCTCTGTGCAAACAACTGCAAAACTCGTTCTCTCCTTCATAATGTCTCGCATTGACTATTGCAATTCACTCCTGTCCGGTCTTCCTGCCTCCACCACTCACATCCTACAGCGCATTCAAAACAATGCTGCACGCCTTGTACTCAAAAAGAAAAAAGCTGACCACATATCTCCTCTCCTGGCACAACTTCACTGGCTCCCTGTATCAAAGCGCATGCAGTACAAACTAGACACCATGTGCTACAAAAGCCTCAATAACGCAGCCCCCGATTACCTGTCAAGCCTACTTGAGATCTATGTTCCCTCACGTACCCTCTGCTCTGCCTCCGATCCTCTGACTTTTCGCTTTCCACGCACTAAGCTCAATACCTATGGTCCACGAGCCTTCTCTGTTTCTGGTCCACTCTCCTGGAACAAACTTCCTCTCTCAGTCCGTCAGCAACCTACTTTTGTCTCCTTCAAGTCCGCTCTCAGAACTCACCTTTTCTCCTCTGCATAAAATCCTGACCTCACTCAATCTCCTCTGCAGCCTGTCTCCACTCGGAGGGGAATCACATTGCAATATATAATTGTATATAATATGCTCTCTATAATTTTCCATTGTTTTTATTCTTTCTCCCCATTTATAGCCGTGTGTGTGTGTGTGTGTGTGTGTGTGTGTGTGTGTGTGTGTGTGTGTGTGCGTGGGTGCGTGCGTGTGCGTGCGTGCGTGCGTGTGTGTGCGTGCGTGCGTGTGTGTGTTTCAGCGCTTAGATTTGATTTTATCAAGATTTTGCGCTATATAAATATTGTAATTATTATTATTATTATTATTATTATTATGTGGTGTGGATGTGTATGTGTGGAGTGTTGTGTGTGTGTGTGCGTGTGCGTGTGCGCGCGCGCGCGTGTGTGTATGTGGTGTGTGTGTGTGTGCGTGCGTGTGCGGTCGCGCGGTGTGTGTGTGTGTGTGTGGTGTAATGTGGTGGTGTGTGTGTGTGTGTGTGTGTGGTGTGATGTGGTGTGTGTGTGTGTATGTGTGGTGTGTATGTTTGGAGTGGTGTGGATGGTCGTGCGTGTGTGTGTGTGTGTGTGTGTTCCCATTGGTTGTAGAATTTAGATGTGAGGTAGCACTCATTCTTTTAATTTTATTACGTTTTAGTGTTCTCTCTCTCTCTCTGTCTCTCTCTCTCTCTCTGTCTCTCTCTCTCTGTCTCTCTCTCTCTCCTGTCTCTCTCTCTCTGTCTCTCTCTCTCTCTTCTCTTTCTCTCTCTCTTTCTCTCTCTTCCCTTCTGTCCCTCTCTCTCTCTCTCTCTCCACACACACACACACACACACACACACACACACACCACACACAGCGACACACACGCGCGCACATACACACATACACGCACATACACACACACAGACCATACACAGTTTGTTTGTTTGTTTGTTTGTTTGTTTGTTGTTTTTTATATTCTTTTAATCATCAAAGCAGCAGAGTGATTCCCACGTAAGCATTGTGAAGAAAATGTACAGTGTTTACAACTGTTATGAAGCTGGGTCATGGCATCATTGATGGCACATGGGTCTTGTCATGCCGTGTCACAGTAATCAGGGCTTAAAACGTTTTGCGTCTGGGCGGAATTCCGTGATTTCGGTTTGTCAAAAAAAAAAAAAAAAAAAAAAAGCCGAAAGGAGCAAGGCATCCGTGATCGGCTTGCTAGCGTTCATAGCAACGGCGCGCAAGTTATGGTCCCTGAACTTTAAAGTGTTTGATGATATTACTGACTTTGTGTGCTCCAGCTTCAAACTTGATATTGTGTGATCATTTAAACCTGAAAAGTGAAACTTATTGAGCAACCCAAGAAGTGAGATTTCATCCAAAGACTACAGTTGGTGAACACCTGTAAAAACACTCAAGTTAAAGGGTGAGTGTTCATTTTATTATTATGTTTTTAACCCCTTCTCCCCTTTTCCCAAATATATCTTCCTGTAATAATTATGTGCTTACAGCAATTTTTATGCACTAAATATCTCTTGAAATTATGTCCAGAAAGCGCGAAATGGCATAGATTTACACTTGGTTTTTAAAAAATTTTCCCGGGGGAGCAAGCCCCAGACCCCCCTAGTTCAGTGGTTTTTTCCTGCTCCTGTTTTAAGCCCTGAGTAATTACATGATCCAAAACAAGTGCATCTGCCCGCGTTCAAACAAGCAGGAACCACAAAAACACGAAAATAGAATGAGAACTCGTATTCAATACAACCAGACAAGACAGGCGCAAATTTTCGGCCAACTAGTTGTCAAGCGTGAATGTAAGATCACAAACAAACAAACAAACACCAAATACAAACACTGCTGGGAGAAGAGGACTAAATGTAATTACATTGTAGTAAGTTTGTGTCACTGAGGTTTAGGTCTAAGCGTACACAGCTGCTGTTTCTCTAATCCAGTTCACTTAACTGACGGAGGAACTTGTAACCAGGTGGCAGTGTCGACGGTTGACCGAGTCAAAACGCCTGTCAAGAATTTGGTTTGGAGTAAGGTCTAATTCAGAATGCCTATCAGATTGTCACGCAGACTGTGAATGACTCTGTCAATTTGCCATGAGATTTTTAAAAAAATTAATTACTGAGTCAATGTGCCTTACTTGTTTCTACGTAGACAATCATCATCATCATCATCATC
>JAPXFY010000026.1:30518666-30521166 GCA_030674185.1 Monoplex corrugatus
ACAGAAGTAGATCACTCATAAGGAAGATCAGGAAAAGACAGGCAACATTTATAAGCCATTTTATGAGGAAGGGGGATTTGGAGCACCTGGTCACAACAGGAAAGTTGGAGGGAAAGAGAGCGCCAGGTAGACCCAGGAGAGAATGCTGGACGGACTTGCAGAGTGGCTGGGGATGAGGAGGGTGGGGGAGATGCTAGAAGCAACGACAGATAGAGATGGTTGGAAGTCCATGGTCGCCAACTGATGATGATGATGCTCTGTTAGAAACGCCCCTTATCTGGCGTGATAAACAAGTGGGTAAGGCGTGAGACTTCCAATTGGAAGGTCGGGGTTTCGATCCAACCCTGCCTGGTAGGTAGAATCTAGAGATTTTTCCGATCCCCCACGTCAACATTTGTGCAGACATATTAGTGCTGAAGTTAACCCTTTGACTCCCCTGACACCCTGTCCACCAGCATCCTGCATTGTCAACCATGCTAGCAAAGCAAAACCTTAACCCTTTGACGCCTGCACCCTGCCACCAGCCCTGCGTTGTCAGCACGCTAGCAAAGCAAAACTTAACCTTTGACTCCCGCACCCTGTCCACCTCCGATTGCCAACGCTAGCAAAGCAAAACTTAACCCTTGACTCCCGCACCCTGTCCACAGCTCCTGCATTGCCAACCATGCTAGCAAAGCAAACACTTAACCCTATGACTCCCGCACCCATGGGTCCACCACAACCACTGATATTGTCGACCCGCTAGCAAAGCAAAAACTTAACCCTTTGACTCCCGCACCCTGTCCACCAGCATCCTGCATTGCCAACCATGCTAGAAAGCAAAAACTTAACCCTTTGACTCCCGCACCCTGTCCACCAGCATCCTGCATTGTCAACCACGCTAGAAAAATATAAACTTAACCCTTTGACTCCTGCACCCTGTCCACCAGCATCCTGCATTGTCAACACGGCTAGCAAAGCAAAAACTTAACCCTTTGACTCCTTCACCCAATCCATCATCTTCCTACAGGAGGTTGGTGGATAGGGTTAGGGAGTCAAAAGGGTTAAGTTTTTGCACTTGGTGGATAGGATGCGAGAGTCAAAGGGTTAGTGTGATACGCACTGGGAACATCACGTATGTAACATCCAGTAAATGATGTCGGTATCTGCTGGCTTATAGAAGCAGGAAAACACCCCAGCATACACACCTGTCGAAGGACAGAGTTTGCAGACTGTGCAGCGGCATATCGCCTGCAGAGTGTGGGCAGAGCAAGGTGTATACTCGCATTCAACAAAAATCGGAAGAATATGATTAAAAACAATCTTTCTTTTAGGATTTCTTTCTTAGTGGTTGTGATACTTTTGTGGTATGTCTGTGATCTCTTGCATGAAAATAGAACATATACGTATGTATGAACAGAGTGGATGAAAATGGAGGGGAAGAATTTACATATTTACAAGAATTACATAATGTACTTCTCCCACCCTCAGTGTCTTCAGCCACCCTGCAAATCCGTCCTATATAATATTGTGTGTGTGTGGGGGGGGGGGGGGTGTTGGTTAGCTAATTCATTATTTTTCTATGAAGGGTAATTCCTTTCTTCACTCTGTTAAAAAAAAGCCACCCTTATTTCTACCTGCTCTCTCTCTCTCTCTCTCTCTCTCTCTCTCTTCTTTTCTCTCTCTTCTCTCTCTCTCTCTCTTCTGTCTGTCTGTCTGTCTTCTTTTCTCTCTCTCTCTCTCTCTCTCTCTCTCTCTCTCACATACACACATTTTCTGTTCAGAAATGCTATATTTATTCATTTGTATGTGTTCTTATGATTCTTTGACCTCTTATGTTTTATTTTGGTTTTCTTTTTGGCTGTCTTTGGGCGTGTATACATGTACATTTCAAAGCGTTTGTATGTCTTTTTTTTCCTTTTCTGTAGTATTTTTGTTGTAATTAATCCCTTACAACGTTGATGCAGATGGACATAAAGCCAGTTTTTATGTGGTCTTTGAGAGATGGAGAGAGAGAGAGAGAGAGAGAGAGAGAGAGAAACAGACAGACAGACAGAGGTGTGTGTGTGTGTGTGTGTGTGTGTGTGTGTGTGTGTGTGTGTGTGTGTGTGTGTGTGGTGTGTGTGTGTGTGTTCGTTCGTTCGTTCTTTGATTTAACGTCTTTTCACTATAAGTGATATTAGAGTGTTGCTGGTGTGGGTGGTGTGTGTGTGGTGTGTGTGATGTGAGAGAGAGAGAGAAGAGAGAGAGAGAGAGAGAGAGAGAGAGAGAGAGAGAGAAACAAACCTGATTTACTAGGGTACAGAATAAGCAAAGTCTATGCTTTTTTACATCAAGCCTTCGGCCAAAGGCGGTCTGCCTTACACCTACTCATAAATCATACACTAGACAACACAGATATTCCACCAAAGCAAATGTTTAACATTTGGTGAAAGAAATAGGTTTGAAGTTTTCATACATACCAGTTAAGCACTGTAAAATGTGTAAGCAATTGATCTGATTGCTGGGTAAGCGAAGAGCT
>JAPXFY010000026.1:30526166-30528666 GCA_030674185.1 Monoplex corrugatus
CCCACACTCACACACACACACACACCACACACCACACACACACACACACACACCACACACACACACACACACACACACACGCATACTAATGCACGCACGCACGCACATACGCGCGCGCCCCACACAGACACGCGCGCATATACAAATACACACACCCACACACACACACACACACACACACACACACACAACACACACACACACCGCATGCACTTGTGCACGTACTCACACACTTTCCTCTCTTTTCTCTTTTCTCTCTCTCTGTCTCTGTCTCTCTCTCCTTCTCTCCGTCTGTCTCTTTTTCTCTCTCTCTCCTTCTCTCTCTCTTTGTCTGTCTGTCTGTCTCTCTTTCTCTTTGTCTGTCTATCTCTCTCTGGCTGTCTGTCTCTCTCTCTCTCTCTCTCTCTCACACACACACACACACACACACGTACACACACACACACACACACACACACACACACACACACACACACACACACACACACACACACACACACACACACACACACACCCGACAAACGAAATACACTAAAAAAAAAAGACACACCGGGGTGATTAAAGCCCAATCACTGGAATCGTGAGGAGAGGAGGCCTGTTGTCTCACTCTGGTCCAAAGGGCCAGCGGCAAACAAAAGCTCGCTGTCTTTGGCAAAGGATGAGGAGCGCCACAGACCCGGCCGCTTATCTCCCTGGATTAACCCTTTCTACTCCCTCACCCTACCCCACCGTGTTAAAACGACCTGGGAGAATGGCGGCGTTGTCTCGCACGTGCCCGCCACAGATGCGCGCCCTCTGGCGCCAGCAGGTGAAATTGCTGGAAAGATAACTTTGTCCTAGGATGGGAAAATAACTGCTTTTCTGCGCAGCAGAGTTAACCAACGTGATAACTGTGTTGTGTTTATGTGTGTGTGTGGTGTTGTGTTGTGTCTGTGTGTGTGTGTGTGTGTGTGTGTGTGTGTGTGTGTGTGTGTGTGTGTGTGTGTGTGTGTGTGTGTGTGTGTGTGTGTGTGTGTGTGTGTGTGTTTGTCTCAATCAGTACAATAAAACCGTAAACGGATTTCCAGTGGCACTTTTTTTTTTTTTTTTTTTTTTTTTTTTTTGCAAAACAATAAAATTGATTATAATGATCACCATACGCTTTCTATCAGCAGATACTTCTCCCAGGTTATCAGTCTGATGATTAGCAAAATGCTCGAAATGGCGAAACTCGGTGAAAATAAAATGCATCATATCATCAATCCTAAGCCAGTAACAGTCACAGAGCAGATTTTATGTCTCCCAACAAAAACACACCTGCAGACAAAGCAATCAGCAAACCGCTGCCAGATGTGTGTATGGTTATTCAGTTCTGCTTCTTCTCTTGCCATTCACTTTTAGCGTGGCTGTTCCTTTATTTATTTATCTGTCAGGGAGAGCAGATTTGCTGTATCTTAATTGTCCCGCCTGAAAATGCCATTATTCTGTCTGTGTGTGACGGAACAGACTGTCTGAAATTATTCCGAGCAGGGTCTTGCTGATTTGGATTCAGCCAGAAAATGCCAAACCATTCTAACGAACATTGTTCGTGATTGGAAGCATCTGTTTGCTGATGAGTTTGTTTTTTGTTTTTTTTAAAACTTGTTTTCAGTTGGTTTTTGAAGAAAACATAAAGATAAATATGAATACAAACGTGCAAAGCGTAATTCTGATGACAGTGAGAAGTTTGAAACATTAACCTACGTGCCTCTGTTTGATGTAAAATTAATATGCATGCATTATTTAATGGAAAAATTAGCGTATGCGTATATCATATCTAATGAAAAATTAAATGTTCATGCGTCTTACCTAGAGGAGAAGAAATTAACATACATGGGTTATATCAGATAAAAAAATTAACATACATGGAGCATAGTTGATGGAAAAAATAACGTACTTGCATCATATCTGATAAAGACAGTGATATACACGCGTCATGTCCAATACAAAAAAGTCATAGCTAATGAAAATTTGACATGCATGTTTCACGTTTAATTAAAAAAAATTTTTTTTTAAAACTGTACATGCAATATTTTCTCAAGTCTACAATAGCCGGCAGAATCGGCCAAGCTAAAACAGCATTCAAGAAGATGACAAGCATTCTTACCAACAAATGCTTATCAATTAACATCAGAAAGAGAGTCCTTGAATGTTATATAGAACCAATACTGTTGTACGGATGCGAGGCGTGGACAGTCAGCAAGCAAAGCCAGAACAAGATTAAGTCAGCCGAGATGTGGTTTCTCAGAAGAATGTTGAGAATTCCATGGACAGCAAAGAAAACAAACGAGACAGTCTTAATGGAGGCAGACACAAGTAGATCACTCATAAGGAAGATTAGGAAAAGACAAGCAACATTTACAGGCCATTTTATGAGGAAGGGAGATTTGGAGCACCCGGTCACAACGGGAAAGCTGGGGGGAAAGAGAGCACCAGGAAGACCCAGGGAGAGAATGCTGGACCGACTTGCAGAGTGGCTGGG
>JAPXFY010000026.1:30536166-30538666 GCA_030674185.1 Monoplex corrugatus
GACAATATACAGCGCCTCCTGACTCGCACCACTGAGTGTTACTCGGACATTAAAAATTGGATGACATACAACAAACTTCAGCTAAATGATGACAAGACAGAAGCTATCCTCATTGGCACCCGTCAGAAACTTTCTCAGCTGCCTCCTCTTTCTCTCCCATTATGTAACACATCAGTCCCAATTTCTGATTCAGCTAAAAACCTCGGTGTCTGCATTGACTCTACCCTCTCCATGAACAACTTTGTTTCTCAAACTGCCAAATCTTGCTACTATCACCTCCATCGTATAAGCCTGATCAGGAAGTATCTCTCTGTGGAAACAACTGCAAAACTCGTTCTCTCCTTCATAATGTCTCGCATTGACTATTGCAGTTCACTCCTGTCCAGTCTTCCTGCCTCCACCATTCACATCCTACAGCGCATTCAAAACAATGCTGCACGCCTTGTACTCAAAAAGAACAAAGCTGACCACATATCTCCTCTCCTGGCACAACTTCACTGGCTCCCTGTATCAAAGCGCATACAGTACAAACTAGACACCATGTGCTACAAAAGCCTCAATAACGCAGCCCCGATTACCTGTCAAGCCTACTTGAGATCTATGTTCCCTCACGTACCCTCCGCTCTGCCTCCGATCCTCTGACTTTTCGCTTTCCACGCACTAAGCTCAATACCTATGGTCCACGAGCCTTCTCTGTTTCTGATCCGCTCTCCTGGAACAAACTTCCTCTCTCAGTCCGTCAGCAACCTACTTTTGTCTCCTTCAAGTCCGCTCTCAAAACTCACCTTTTCTCCTCTGCATAAAATCCTGACTTCACTCAATCCCCTCTGCAGCCTGTCTCCACTCGGAGGGGAATCACATTGTAATATATAATTGTATATAATATGCTCTCTATAATTTTCCATTGCTTTTATTCTTTCTCCCCATTTATAGCCGTGTGCGTGTGTGTGTGTGTATGCGCGCGCGCGCGCGTGTGTGTGTGTGTGCGTGCGTGTGTGTACGTGCGTGCGTGCGTGTGTGTGCGTGCGTGCGTGTGTGTGTGTCTGTTTCAGCGCTTAGATTTGATTTTATCAAGATTTTGCGCTATATAAGTATTGTAATTATTATTATTATTATTACAAACACACACACATACACACTACACTACACTACACTACACTACACTACACTACCACACACACACACTACACTACACTACACTACACTGCACCACACTGCTCCCCACTACACTACACTACACTGCACCACACTACACCACACTACACTACACCACACTGCACCACACTACACTACATGTACACTACATTACACTACACTACATTACACACACATACACAACACGCACACACACACACTCTACACTACACTACACTACACTACACCACACTACACTACACTACACTACACTACCACACAAACACACACACATACACACCACACACACACACACACACACACACACACACACAAACACAGAAAACAGCACTGTCCTGAATGAACATCTTTCCGGTACAGACAAAGTTCATCGTGTGCACACAACGATATCACTTGTTGTTCATTCTGGAGTCATCACCAGGCTCTATCTTGCCCTGTCGAAACCGGTCATATAGTAGATAACTGGCAGACAACCGACGAGATTTAAAAAAAAAAAAAAAGAAAACAAAACAAAACTCCTGTCTCTTCACCGGAAACAGCTTTTTATATACACAGGAAGTTTAGGTCTGCAAAAGGCTGGAAATCAGCTGTGGAAAGAACAAGCAAACTATTAAGTAAGTGGTGAGTATGAAGCTTGTTGCTTGTTAAGTAAGTAAACAAATGCTGAAGAAAAAATAATGTCCAGTTTTATGACCATGTAACAAGGCCAAATCAGTCTCCCAGGAGGCAGATAACAAACTTTTTTCAAATTCGTCCCAACCTGAAAGAAATTCCCCTTATCTGCTGCAGGGAACCGTAAGAAAGAGACAGTGTTTTGTAGGTTACGCACGGGTCACACATCCTACACTCATTCGTACCTTTTTGAAAAAAATGAAGAAGCACCATGGTGTATACCATGTGACGAGCCGTTGGGCATCAGACACCTCCTTGATTGCTGGGTCTTGTACGATGTGAGACATAATTACGACACGGCGGACTCCTTAAGAATCCTCTGCCGAGATGTCCCTACTGGTGCAATTTTCCAGTTTTTACAAGAGATGAATAGATTTCACCTGATATGAGTGGATGTCTAAATATGTTTTTTCTGTAATTGCATTTTAGACTTGTAAGGTTAACGGTGAGCATGGTTTTTAACTGTTGTCTTTGATCTTTACCTGGTTGTCGTTTTAGATGTGGTGTTAGCCCTGATATGGCTGTAGCAGTCGGCTGGGCTATAAGCAATATGGACTTGGACTCCTGGGAACTATTGAGGGGTGGAGGTGGAGAGGAAGAGGACTAACAGCATTGCGGAATGGACAATAAAACTCTTTTGAGAGATTCAGGCTTTGGCACACCACTTACCTAC
>JAPXFY010000026.1:30543666-30553666 GCA_030674185.1 Monoplex corrugatus
AAGGGAAATGGATGTGGGTTGAGGAGAGGGTGGGATGAAATGGGGGAATTCAGAATTTAGAAAACAGTTTTACTGTTGAAGGTTATCTTGCCCTGTACGGATTTATGTACTAGCAACTCTCAGAGAGAGAGGGGGGGGGGGGGAAGAGAGACAGAGAGAGAGAGAGACAGAGAGAGAAAGAGAGAGAGGACAGAGAGAGAGAGAAACAGAGAGAGAAAGAGACCCCGAGAGAGAGAGAGAGAGAGAGAGGGTGGACACAGAGAGAGAGAAAGAGAGAGAGACCGAGAGACAGACAGAGAAAGAGAGAGAGAAAGAGAGACCACAAGAGAGAGAGAGGGGGGGGGGACACAGAGAGAGAGAAAGAGAGAGAGACCGAGAGAGAGACAGACAGACAGAGAGAGACAGAGAGAGAGAGAGAGCGTTGTATAAGCATGTTCTGCCCACGTGCAAAGATTAGGAATAGGAACAAATTCAAAAGTGTAATGAGCGGACAGATAAAGAAGAATATATACCCACTTTGAGGCTTATATAAACGCGTACGTGAACGCGTGCACGCACGCGCATATGTGATATGTACACTCTTTCTCTTTCTCTCTCTCTCTCTCTCTCTCTCTCTCTCTCTCTCTCTCTCTCTCTCTCTCTCTTCTCTCCTCCCTCTCTGTGTCTGTCTCTTTTCCTCCCTATCTCTTTCCCTCTCTCTGTCACACACACACGATCGCGCGCGCAAAGCGCGCACACACACATACATACATACCGCGCGCGCGCACACGCCCGTGTGCACGTATACACGCGCGCAACACACAACAACACAACACACACACACACACATGCACATACGCACGCACACGCACACACACACACACACACACACACACACGCCATCGTGCACGCGAGCAGGCAGAAACATACAGCTAACTAAAAACGAATAAATACAGAAATAAAAAACTCGCACCAATGATGATTGTGGTGGTGGTGGTGGTGGTGGTGATGATGATGATGATGATGATGATGATGACGACGACGATAATGATGATGATGATGCCGACGACGATGATGATGACATTGATGATGATAATGATGTTCGTCCGTTTATAATGATGTTCATCCGTCATGCAGTTCAGACAAAAACATAGGGATGGACGCAAGCAAGTTGTTACAGTGACAGTGATGACACGGCACGTGTACAGCTTAAAAACATCACGTGCTCGCCATCCTTGACACTGAGACTGTCCTTCTGTTCTACATGCTGTCTCTGGTTCTTTCTCTGTCTCTCTGTCTCTCGCTCAATCGCTCTCTCTGTCTCTGTCTGTCTGTCTCTCTGTCTCACGGTCTGGCTGTCTCTCTGTCTGTGTCTGTCTGTCTCTTTCTCTTTCTCTCTTTCTCTCTCTGTCTTTTTCTTTGTCTCTTTCTGTCTGTCTATATCTCTCTCCCTCTCTCTCTATCTCTATCTCTTTCTGTGTCTCTCTCTTTCTCTTTGTCTCTGTCTGTCTGTCTGTCTGTCTTTCTTTTTTCATTCATTCATTCTTTCTTTCTTTCGTCCTTCTTTCCTTCCTTCCTTACTTTCTTTCTTTTGTTTATGTTGTTGTTTGTTGGTTGGTCGTTGGTTTTTATTTTTCATTGTCTTTGTTTGGCAAATTCAAACAATTTGAAGACATTATTTTATGCCCAGTAAACAAACTTGCTGTTAATTTCTGAAACACATAGCCTAGTGTAAAATGAAGCACCTGGACATGTTTCAAATAAAACCATGAAAAACTTAAGTGCGTTGTTATGTTTGACGTAAGACATATACATCTGTGTTTTATTTCACTCCAGATGTTACCTGGAGATGGGTGGTTGCAGGCAGGGAGGGATGGGAATGGGGGGGGAGGGGGTTGGCGATGGAGTACTGAGTGTGGGAGAGGAGAGAAAAGAGAGGGGTTGGATGGCCACCTATGTTTCAGTTTCAGTATCTCAAGATGAAGTCTCCATGCTCAGAATGAATTAATAATAATAATAATAATTACAATATTTATATAACGCAAAATCTTGATAAAAATCAAATCTAAGCGCTGAACAGACACACGCTCGCACGCACACACATGCACGCACGCACGCACGCACGCACGCACACACACACACACACACACACACACACACACACACACACACACACACACACACACACGGCTATAAATGGGGAGAAAGAATAAAAGCAATAGAAAATTATAGAGAGCATATTATATACAATTATATATTACAATGTGATTTCCCCCCGAGTGGAGACAGGCTGCAGAGGGGGTTCAGTGAGGTCAGGATTTTATGCAGAGGAGAAAAGGTGAGTTTTGAGAGCGGACTTGAAGGAGACAAAAGTAGAATTCCTCCATATGCACTGACGCCACTGGTGCCATCTGATGGAGAAGATCCAACATGACCATGACACAAGCCTTAACGTTGCCTGCCAGCTCCAACACCTCAGCAGCGAGGTACTCGAGCACGGCCGCCAGGGGCCTGCACATAAACCCTATGAGCTGGCAAGGTCTTGAGGTCCTAGGGGAAGTGTGGCCAGCCCTAAGAATCGAACCCACAACCTCTGCATTTATCAGCATATGGCTCTAACCAGTTGAGCTTTGGATGAGGGGCCACCTGTGTGTGTGTTCCGCAAGGAGTCTGTGTTAACAGAGACTAGGTTACAGTTTGCTGGGGTTTCTTTGTGTTTTTACAGCGTGTCTTGGGATGAAGATAACTGCTCAGATAGTGATCAGTTTGGCAGTCCAAAATTTCTTTTTTTGTTTTCGCCTGTCATGTCTGGTTGTAAGTTCTTTCTTTGCCGTCTTCTTTCTCTCCTTCTTCGTCTTCTTCTTCTTTTTCTTCTTCTTTTCTCCTTCTTCTTTTCTCCTCTGTCTCTCTGTTTCTGTCTCTCTCTCTCTGTCTCTCTGTCTCTCTGTCTGTCTGTCTTTCTCTCTCTCTCTCTCTCTGTATGTGTGTGTGCCCATTCTATTTATATATCCATTTTATACTCTTTCTCTCTCTCTTTCTCTCTCTCTCTCTCCCTCCCTCTCTCTCCCTCTCTCTTTCTCTTTTCTTGTGTCTGTATCTCGCTTTTTCTCTCTCAGTCTCTGTCTTTCTCTTGCTCTCTGTCTCTGTCCGTTTCTCTCTCTCTCTCTCTGTCCCTCTCTCTGTCCCTCTCTCTCTCTCTTTCTTTGCATCCCCTCCACCCTCATTTCTTTTTCTTTTTGATTGTTGATGCACGGTGAAAGTTTTGTCAAAGACTCTTTCCACACTCAGAAAAAAATGTCGTTAACTACTGCAAGACACGACAACCAGTAAAACGGAAGCACGCTGTGGTGTCCTGGACACAAAAAGCTGAGCTCACAGCTGAGTTCTGTGTTACACCACGTTGTTTTCTTGGGGATGAGAGGAGAGGCAGAGACTGGCCACCTGTGTGTGGTTAAACCCTGTAGGGAGACTTTGTGTGTCTATAATGAATGGCTTATGTCTTTTTTGTTTGTTTTGGGGTTTCCTCGTTGTTTTACAGCTTGCCTTAAAAAGAAGATATCTCTGTTTGGGTAGTAATCAATTGGGAAGTCCACTTTTTTTTCTTTTGTTCTCTCTCTCTCTCTCTCTGTGTGTGTGTGTGTGTGTGTGTGTGTGTGTGTGTGTGTGTGTGTGTGTGTGTGTGTGTGTGTGTGTGTGCCCATTCTATTTACGTATCCACTCTGTTCTCTCTCTGTCTCTGTCTCTGTCTCTGTCTCTCTCTCTCTCTCTCTCTCTCTCTCTCTTACACTGGCATCTCTGTCTTGCTTTTTGTATGTCTTTCTCTATCTGTCTCTGTCTGTCTCTCTCTCTCTCTCTCTCTCTCTCTCTCCCTCCCTCCCTCTCTCTGTCTCTCTTTCTCTCTCTCTCTCTCTCTCTCTACACTGGCATCTCTGTCTTGCTTTTTCTGTCTTTCTCTCTCTCTCTCTCTCTCTCTCTCTCTCTCTCTCTCTCTCTCCCTCCTTCCCTCCCTCTCTCTGTCTCTCTTTCTCTCTCTCTCTTTTCTTCTTCTTTTTTTTTTTCTTTTTTTTTTTTTTTTTAATTGTTAACACATGGTAAACATTTTGTTGAAGATTTTTTCACACTCAGAAGAATCGTTCTTAACTACTACAAGAAACGACAATCTGTAAAATGAAAGCACACGGTCCTGTCACAGACAAAACCCACAGCTGAGTTCTGTGTTACACCACGTTGTTGTCTTGGGGATGAGAGGAGAGGCAGAGACTGGCCACCTGTGTGTGGTTAAACTTTGTGTGTCTATAATGAATGGCTTATGTCTTTTTTGTTTGTTTGTTTTGGAGTTTCCTCGTTGTTTTACAGCTTGCCTTAAAAAGAAGACATTTCTGTTTGGGTAGTGATCAGTTGGGAAGTCCACATTTTTTTTCTTTTGTTTCTGTGTGTGTGTGTGTGTGGTGTGTGTGTGTGTGTGTGTGTGTGTGTGGTGTGTGTGTGTGTGTGTGTGTGTCGTCTGTCTGTCTGTGCGTCTGTCTGTCTGTGTGTCTGCGTGTCTGTGTGTGTGTTTGTGTTATTTTTATATCCACTCTGCTCTCTCTCCCTCTCTCTCATTCTCCCCCTCTCTCTCTCTTTCTCTCTCCCCTCTCTCTCTCTCTTCTCTCTTTTTCCTCTCTTTCTCTCTCTGTCTCTCCTCTCTCTTTCCCTCTCTCTCTCTCTGTCTCCTCTCTTTCCCTCTCTCTCTCCCCTCTCTCTCTCTGTCTCTACTCTCTCTCTCCCTCTCTTCCCTCTCTTTTTCTCTCTGTCTCTCTCCCTCTCTCTTTAAATCTAACCCCAAAGCTTTGTGGGAAAACGATTTTCTTCACCTTACAAGAAGAATAAGAAGAAAAGAAAACTTTAAACAGGGAAAAACGCGTTTTCTGAAGTTTGAGATAGACCACTCTTTGGAAACCTCAGCAGGCCAGGCGCCTGTGTTCCAGACAGACAGAAATCATAGACGTACAGTTTTTCCCTGCTGTATTTTTAAGTTGTAGAAGCCAACAAAAAGTGTGTATAATTCAAGACGTTTGTTTTTACACCCATTCAAATCGTGTTTGTTTTTACACCCATTCAAATTGTTCTACAGGTCCGACAGGTTTAGACAGAAGTGCACACCTGCGTTTCAAACAAAACCTGTGGCTGTGTTGGTGATGGGGTGGGGGGGTGGGGGAGGAGGTAAAAAGAACTGCAGAGGTAGGAATGGTGGTGGATGGGGAGCTCGAAGAAGATGTGCTTGTGGAGGAGGGGGGTGGAAGATAGGGGGGGGAGTGTGAGGGTGAGGGGAGGGGGTGAGATGGGCACCTGCCTGTAATTAAACTCCTTAGGGAGTCTGTTATTCATAATGAATGGCGTGTAGTGTCTTGGGGGGTTTCCTTGTGTTTTTATTGCGTGTCTGGGAGAGAAGGTTATCTGTTCAGACAGTCGTAAGTTTGAAGTCGTGGTTTTCCTTTTTTCTAAACTAACCTCTGCCAGTAGGTTGGCCGGTCCAGCTGGTCTGTCTACTTGTCTTTGATTGTGTCTTTCTCTTTGTTTGTGTCTGTCTCTGTTTATGTCTTTCTCTTTGTCTCTGTCTCTGTCTCTCTGTCTCTGTCTTTCTGTCTCTGTCTTTCTGTCTCTGTCTGTCTGTCTCTGTCTTTCTGTCTCTGTCTTTCATGTAAATAGATTAGCAACAGTAGATGTATACGTCTGCCTGTGGACTAATAAATGTGCCCTTGGAAAACGTTGGAAAATAAAGACTCATTTTATTTCATTTCATTTCATTAATTAAATTTCTTTCCTCCCACTGTCCATCTTTCCATCCCCCCCCCCCTCCCGTCTCTCTCTCTCTCTCTCGTTTTCGTTTCGTGTCTTAAATACTGGTTGAAATTAACCCAGCTCCCAATGTCAAGATTGTGCAAGCAGGCATATGAGATGTTACTGAATCAATTAGATTCGGGTAAACAAAACTGGGCATATTTCGTTAAGAAAACGTTAACCACACATGGATTTGGTATTGTGTGGATGTGCCAGGGAGTTGGTTATGAACAAGGATTTATTTCAGAATTTAGGGATAGACTAGTTGATTCGTACAAACAAAACTGGCACGCTCAAATGGAAGAATCTGAGAAATATGATTGAAAACAAGTTTGACTGCCCGCGCCCGAGCAAACACAAACCAGAAGAACAAGAAAACCAATGTAAGCGCGTATCCAACGAGACAAAACAAAACAAGCGCAAATTTTCGGCCAACTAGCCTTTGTCAAGCGCGAACGCACGGTCACAGACAGATCACAGACACCAAACAATGGATAATAAAAACGGGACTAAAAACTTCCCTGCCGCCTCGTCCAGTGGGTAAGAAATGGAATGCCCATGTCATGAGCAGTAGTAAGAAATGGGGAGAGGGGAGGCAACTATGATGTCAAAAGGGAAGTGAGATGAGTTCTGCAATTTTGAGAAGTGGCCATGCTATATCAGTATAGCCCTGTTCTGAAGAAGGCACAGGGCAAGAGCCAAGAGATAAGGGAGTAGATTGTGCCCGGTGCCAAGAATCTGGTAGGCGTGGGAACAGGAAGAGACATGAAACGGCATGTCTGAATTCTGTTGCGCAGTGGATTGGTTCCTTTCCTTTACAAGTATATTTCAAACCGAAAAATATATAAAGGCCGTAACAAATAAATGGCACAGAAGCAGTCATGCTCGTTTTAGATTAAGAGCCCTAGGGCTAAATGCAACAACAAAATGTGTTTACTCAAATTCATTGGCACACTCTATTTGTCCCATGTGAGTGCAGAGGCAGAAGATGAAATGCATTTTTTGTTTGTTTGCAAGTCGTATGGAAGTATATGACAAAAATGCATATCTTTGATGAGGACATTTCAAGTCAAAGGGTCATTATCAGAATACTCATGACTGAAGATGAAAAATATGAAAAATCCCTCGCTAAATTTATCGCCCTTGCTTGGGAAAGTCAGAGAAAGAAAACAACACGGCAATAAATTAATGTAAGTTTATCTCCAGTGAAGATATCACTTTATACTGTTCTTATGTTTATTTGCCGGATTTGGGTCCTTCCTGTTACTTATATGACTAATTACGTCGGGTGGTCAACTGTTATTTCAACTTTTTGTTCAACTTTTTGTTCAACCTTTTTCCTTCAATTTTTTCTTCATCATCAGGAAAAAAAATTTCAATGGATGTAATGTCAGACATGACCATATTTATAAATCTTCATTCGCGAAAACGTCTCTGTAAAATTTAATGATTTTTTTTATGCTCCTTGCCACAAGGACAAAAATGTCAATGGCAATAAACTATTTTCAGGTTCAGTTTCAATTTCTCTCTCTCTCTCTCTCTCTCTCATTCTAGACATAAAGCTTTGTGGAAAAACACTTTTGTTCACATTACCAAAACCAGAAAAATTCAGAAAAACGTTTTCTAAAGACACCTCAGCAGGCCAGGCGCCTATGTTCCAGACAGACAGAAATCATAGACGTACAGTTTTTCCCTGTTTTTAAATTGTTGAAGCCAAGCAAAAAGTGTGTATAATTCAAGACTTGTTTTTACACCCATTCAAATCGTTCCACAGGTTTAGACAGAAGTGCACACCTGCTTTCAAACAAAACCTGTGGCTGTGTTGGTGATGGGGTAGGGGGTGGGTGAGGAGGTAAAAAGAACTGCAGAGGTAGGAATGGTGGTGGATGGGGAGCTCAAAGAAGATGTGCTTGTGGAGGAGGGGGGTGGAAGATAGGGGGGGGAGTGTGAGGGTGAGGGGAGGGGTGAAATGGGCACCTGCCTGTAATTAAACTCCTTAGGGAGTCTGTTATTCATAATGAATGGCGTGTAGTGTCTTGGGGGGTTTCCTTGTGTTTTTATTGCGTGTTTGGGAGAGAAGGTTATCTGTTCAGACAGCCGTAAGTTTGAAGTCGTTGTTTTCCTTGTTTCTTAACCTCTGCAAGTGGGTCGGCCAGTCCGGACTGGTCTCTCTGTCTGTTTGTCTTTGTGTACGTATCTCTCTCTGTGTATCTCTATTTTTATGTCTCTGTCTCTCATGTAAATAGATTAGCAACAGCAAATGTGTAAGTTGCCCTATGCGCTAATGTCTGTACCATTGGAAAATGTTGGAAAATAAAGAATCATTTCATTTTACTCATTTAATTTCTCTCTACCTCCACCTGTCCCGCCCTCTCTCTCTGTCTGTCTCTCTCCCTCTGATTATCTCCATCACTCTGTGTGTGTGTGTGTGTGTGTGTGTGTGTGTGTGTGTGTGTGTGTGTGTGTGTGTGTGTGTGTGTGTGTGTGTGTGTGTCTTTCTCCCTCTGTCTCTGTTCATCTCTCTGTCTCTGTCACCATCTCTGTCTCTCTCTCTGTCTGTCTCTCTGTCTGTCTGTCTGTCTCTCTCTCTCTCTGTCTCACTCTCTCTCTCTGTCTCATTCTAAGCATAAACATTTGTGGAAAAACGCTTTTCTTCACATTACCAAAAACAAAAAAACAAAAACAAAAGATAGAAAATATAAAAAAAACATTTTCTGAGGAAACCTCAGCAGGCCAGGCGCCTATGTTCCAGACAGACAGAAATCATAGACGTACAGTTTTTCCCTGCTGTATTTTTAAGTTGTAGAAGCCAAACAAAAAGTGTGTATAATTCAAGACGTTTGTTTTTACACCCATTCAAATTGTTCTACAGGTCCGACAGGTTTAGACAGAAGTGCACACCTGCGTTTCAAACAAAACCTGTGGCTGTGTTGGTGATGGGGTGGGGGGGGGGGGGGGAGGAGGTAAAAAGAACTGCAGAGGTAGGAATGGTGGTGGATGGGGAGCTCGAAGAAGATGTGCTTGTGGAGGAGGGGGTGGAAGATAGGGGGAGTGTGAGGGTGAGGGGAGGGGTGAGATGGGCACCTGCCTGTAATTAAACTCCTTAGGGAGTCTGTTATTCATAATGAATGGCGTGTAGTGTCTTGGGGGGTTTCCTTGTGTTTTTATTGCGTGTCTGGGAGAGAAGGTTATCTGTTCAGACAGCCGTAAGTTTGAAGTCGTGGTTTTCCTTTTTTCTAAACTAAACTCTTCCAATGGGTTGGCCGGTCCAGCTGGTCTGTCTGCTTGTCTTTGATTTTGTCTTTCTCTTTGTCTTTGTCTCTGTCTTTCTATCTTTCTGTCTCTGTCTCTCATGTAAATAGATTACCAACAGCAGATGTATAATAAATGGACTAATAAATGTACCCTTGGAAAACATTGGAAAATAAAGATTCATTTCATTTCATTTTATTAATTAAATGTCTTTACCCCCACTGTCCATCTTTCCCTTTCTCCATCTTACTTTCTCTCTTTCTCTCTCTCTTCTAAGCATAAGCATTTGTGGAAAAACACTTTTCGCACCGTCTAATATCACTTATAGTGAAAAGACGTTAAATCAAAGAACGAACTTTTCTTCACATTACCAAAGACAAGTAAAAATAATTTAAAGCATTTTCTGAGGAAACCTCAGCAGGCCAGGCGCCTATGTCCCAGACAGAAAGGAATCATAGACGTACAGTTTCTCCCTCGTATATTTTTAAGTTGTTGAAGCCAAGCAAAAAGATGTTTGTTTTTATACCCATTAAAATCGTCCCACAGGTCTGACAGATTTCGGCAGAAGCGCACACCTGCGTTTCAAACAAAACCTGTGGCTGTATTGGTGATGGGGTAGGTGTGGGGGTGGGGGAGGAGGTAGAAGGAACTGTAGAGGTAGAGGTGGTTGTGGGGGTGGAGATAGGGGGAGTGGGAGGGGGAGTTTAGGGGTAAAATGGGCACCTGCCTGTAATTAAACTCCTTAGGGAGTCTATTATTCATAATGAATGGCGTATAGTTTCTTGGGGTTTCCTTGTGTTTTTATTACGGGGAGAGAAAGAAAGAGTGAGAGATCATCATCATCAACATCATCATCATCATCATCGCGTGCATTGCCGCATGGCCTTTGCGATCTTGGTACTGCGAGTGTATCTCCTACCATTTCTGTCTTCAACCACTCGGCAAAACT
>JAPXFY010000026.1:30566166-30568666 GCA_030674185.1 Monoplex corrugatus
ATGAGGAAGAGTGAAGGGAAATAGTAGGGAAAGGGCATGTTCGAACAATCTCTCTGTCTGTCTGTCTGTCTGTCTGTCTCTCTCTCTGTCTGTCTCTCTCTGTCTGTCTGTCTCTCTCTCTCTCTCTGTCTCTCTCTCCGTCTCTCTCTCTTTCTGTGTGTGTGTGTGTCTCTCTCTCTCTTTCTCTGTGTGTGTCTCTGTCTGTCTCTCTGTCTGTCTCTTTCTCCCTCTCTCTCTCTCTCTCTTTGTTTCTCTCTCTCTCTCTCTCTCTCGTCTGTCAGTCTGTCTGTGGCTCTCTCTGCCTTCTCCTTTCTCTTGTTCTTTCCTTGTCTCTGCATATGTTTTCGCCCCCCCTCCCCCCCTCCCCCTCTTCTTTCTTCCTCTCTCTTCTCTCTATGTCTCTTTGTCTCTGTGTCTCTGTCCCTGTCTCTCTCTCTCTCGTTCGCTTTCGCTCTCTCTGTCTGTCTCTCTCTCTCTGTCTGTCTCTCTCTCTCTCTCTGTCTCTCTCTCTCTCTCTCTGTCTGTCTGTCTGTCTGTCTCTCTTTCTCTCTCTCTGTCTGTCTCTCTCTCTTTCTCTCGTTCGCTTTCTCTCTCTCTCTCTCTCTCTCTCTCTCTCTTGTTCTCTCTCTCGTTCTCCCTCCCTCTCTATCCTCCCTCCCTCTCTCTCTGTCTCTGTCTCTCTTTCTCTCTCTCTGTCTGTCTGTCTCTCTCTCTCTCTTTCTCTCGTTCACTTTCTCTCTCTCTCTCTCTTTCTCTCTCTCTCTCTCTCTCCCTCTCTAACCTCCCTCCCTCTCTTTCTATCTGTCTCTTTCTCTCTTTTAAGTTATTTCTGTTGAATCAGTGGTACTGTGGTACATTATTTCTGTGTAGGTAATCATAAGACAAAATATGAAAGGAGTTTGTTTGGAACTTGTTCAAGAGGGATTCGTGGCTTTCGGACAATTCCATATGCGTTCCACAAAGTCTGCCAGCAAAATGTATGATGGTCTCCCTGAGCCAGCGCGGAACTGTGCGTTTGCAAGATGTTAACTTAATTGGGGAAGGGTTGGAGAGGGAGACGTATAAAACACCTAAGATAACATCATTCATCATCATCATCATCATCATCTCATCATCATCATCATCATCATCATCATCATCATCACGTGCCCTGCCGCATGGCGTTGGCGATGATGGCACCAGTAGAATGATGGAAACATTGAGATAGGCAACGAACAGGCCAAGTGGTGTTTTGTGTGTGTGTGTGTGTGTGTGTGTGTGTGTGTGTGAGTGTGTGTGTGTGTGTGTGTGTGTGTGTGTGTGTGTGTGTGTGTGTGTGTTTTGTTTGTTTGGTTGGTTTTTTCTTTTTTTTTTTTTTTTTTTTTTTTGGGGGGGGGGGTTGTTTTCGCGTGTGTATGTGTCTGTGTGTGTGTGTGTGTGTGTGTGTGTGTGTGTTTTGGTTTGTTTCTTTGGGGTTTTTTCTTCTTTTTTTATGTTGTGGGCTGGAATCGAACTCAAGATATCAGATCGTAAGGTTCACAGCTGTACCATAAGAACCAACCAGCCAGTGTGAGGTGAAAGGGAATTGAACTGACTGAACGAAAACTGGACACAAGGTTTCTGCTCGAACAGAAAAGATTTTATTGACTGTCCTTGCCTCTTGTGCTTCGTGTACTCATTTCACCCCGTATTTCCTTTCGCTTTTGACGCCTGTGAACTATAAAGACTGTGTGAAAACGAGAAACACGATCGTCTTTGTAGAGTATAAGCTTGCCATGTGAAAACGATATACACCGTCACACAACGACGACAGTCCGAGACATGATAGGCTGCTGCTGTCCTTATTTAAATACCAGCGAGAATATAACTATCCTCCTGAAAAACGAAACATCAAACGTGAAATGAACACGAAATCTATAAACGCTTAAAAGGTAAAAACAAAATATAACCGCTAGATCTTTAGGGTAAAACAAATAACATTGAAAAATAGCTTGTTTGTGAAAGATCCTTTGGTGACAAGAAATGCAAAACCTGTCCTTTCATCAGCACTTCCATTTCAGTCTCTGGACCATCAGGCAGCTTCAACACCAAATCAAGCTTCAACTGCAAATCAGCCAACATTGTTTACATCCTGTCATGCTCAGTGTGCTCCAAACTGTGCGGGTGAGACATACCGCTCATTGGATGACCGTTTTGTGGAACATTTAAGATCCATGAAACTGAACTACAACAATCCAATAAGCCAGCATTTCAATAGCCCTCAACACAGCTACGTCCATGCACAAATTTCAGCAGTGTGGCAAAACACCAGAGACCGACAATACAGGAAATACATGGAACACTGCATCATCCACCGACTGGGAACAGTCCAGCCGGCGGGCCTCAACACCCGAACTGCCGACACGCAGCGGTGCCTGGACCCTCTCCTTTTCCTACTAGGCCCTAGGCTAGGCTAATCCCTACTGTTTCCCCCTCTTCCCCCCCCCCCCCCCCCCAGTACTGCTCTGTCATTTTTATTTTC
>JAPXFY010000026.1:30573666-30586166 GCA_030674185.1 Monoplex corrugatus
CTATCTATCTATCTATCTATCTCGCCCCCGTCTCTGTCTATCTATCTACCCCTCTCTCTACCTCTCTCTCTCTCTCTCTCTGTCTCTGGGTATGTGTGTGGTGTGTATGCTCGCGTGTGCGCGTTTATCTGTCTGTCTGTGCCTGTGTGTATGTTTAGATATCAAAGTAAAGAAATTACAGTCAACTGCGTCAAGGAAAAGAGTGCTGGTGTTTACATATCTCACCTGTCTCACCTGTCGGCGTCACCGGGAACAGTGTTGGCCGCTGCACATGATGTCCTCACAAGTTGCCTCCAGCACTCTCGATCTTGGCTAAGTCTGACCACCTCCTGGAGTTTCTTGCCACTGATGTTTGTGATGTTTCTAGCAAGTGATGCAGGTGGCCGTCCTCTGTTTTTCTTTCCTTCCACTTTACCTTGGAGGACAGTGGACATCAAGTCTGTTCTCTCTTTACGGATTGCGTGTCCAACATATTTCAGTTTCCTCCGTTGTATGAGTACTAGGAGCTTGCGTGTAGTACCTAACTCATTCAGTATGCTTTCATTTGAGCGCCTATCCGTCCATTTGACCCTCAGCAGTCTTCGGTAAAACCACAGCTCTGCTGCTTCCACTCGTCTTTCATCCTCTTTCTTCATTGTCCATGCCTCGCAGCCGTATAACATCACTGGCCAGACAAGACATTTTAAGAGTTTTATCTTAAGGTCTGCTGTTATGCTGTGGTCTTTCCAAATATTGTTCAATTGAACCATACTGTTCTTGGCCATTCCAATTCTCATCTTTATGTCTTTTGAGCATGTTCCATTGTGTGTCTTGACTGAACCTAAATATTTAAAGTCCTTGACATTTTCTAGAGGGACTTGGTTTAGCATGATCTGGTCCTGTCTAGTGTTATATTTGCCTGCAACATGCATAACCTTTGTCTTCTTTGAATTTAAGTCCAGCCCAGCTGCCTTTCCAACCCGGTCTACCCTGTTCAGGATCCTCCTAAAGCCTGTAATGTTGTCTGCCAGTAATCCTGTGTCATCTGCGTAGCGTAAATTTGACAGGTTTCTACCACCAATATTTACTCCCATGTCTTCTATGTCTGCCTCTCTCATGATATGTTCAGTGTATATGCTGAAGAGATGTGGAGACAGGATGCAACCTTGCCTTACCCCTTTAGTGATGTTAAAAAATTTGCAGTTTTGATTATTCCATCTGATTGTTGCTTTTTGATCATTATATAATGAAGCTATGAGGGAAACCAGATGTCTTGGAAAACCCATTTTGATCATGAAGTGGAAAAGACTTTGGTGAATCACGCTATCAAACGCTTTGCTGTAGTCAATGAAAACGATGAACATCTCTTGGTCTGTGTTTCTAATCTTTTCTATCAATATCTGGAGTACAAACAGCATATCTATTGTTCCCCTGTTTTTCCTATAGCCTGCCTGACAGTCGGATAGCTCTTCCTCTACTTTTGGCTTTAACCTGTTTAAAATTATTATCAGCAGTATTTTACTGGCATGACTGATCAGTGCAATTGTTCTATAATTGTTGCAGTCTTTGACATTTCCACTCTTATGTAACATGACAAATTCTTGGAGCTTCCAGTCTGTAGGCCATTGACAAGTCTTCCATATCTTGCAGCATAAGTGATGCATTACTTTGAGTCCACCATCACCTGAGTGTTTCAACAACTCTCCAGGAATATTGTCAAGACCAGGAGACTTTCTGCATTTTAGATCTTTAATGGCAGATTCAACTTCGCTGAGCAGAGGTTCAGGTTCCATATCTCCAGGGGTCAATTCCAAATTTGGCTCTAAATTATTTTCATGGCTGTCAGGCTTGCCAAAAAGTGATGTGCCATATTCGTTCCACCTATCCAAGACATCATCTGGTTCAGTCAGAGTGTGACCATCCTTGTTGTTGATGCATTGGTTTGTTGCTTTGAAATTTGTTTTTTTCACTTTTTTTATTTGTTTGAAGAGCTCCCTCGACTTCCTGTTTTCGTTGTGTTCATTGATTTTACTGCATTCTTGTGCCAGCCAATTTGCTTTGTCTCTTCTGACTTTACTTTTTATTTCCCTTTTCAGTGCTGAGTATTTTTCCCGCTCTCCCTTCTTTCGAGCTTGACTTTTCTTTTCTGCCAGATCTATCACTTCCTGACTTATGTAGGGCTTAGCTTTTTTCCTTTTCTTTTCTTTTCCTAGTTTTTCTTCAGAGATTTTGGTCAGTGTGTTTTTTATGTCTGTCCAGATTTCATCAGGATATGAGTCATTTTCATCCCAAACTTCAAGTAACTTTAAGAAACGATTACTTGTTTCTATACTAAATTCTAACGCCAGCTCAGGGTTTTCTAATTTTGATATGTCGAACTTTGGCGTCGATTTGGTTTTAGGCTTCTTCAATATTTTCATTCTTAATTTGGTTGTCACAAGAATGTGATCCGTGTCGCAGTCTGTTCCAGGCTTTGTTTTTGCATTGAGGACAGTTGATTTCCAGGATCTGTCAATGATAATATAATCAATCTGATTACGACACCTGTCTCCTGGAGAGATCCATGTGTATCTTCTGCGCAGTGGTTGTTGGAAGAAAGTATTTGTGATGTACATCTCATTTGCCTGACAAAACAGAGCCAGCATGTCACCTCTCTCATTTCGTTCTCCCAAACATATATATATATATATATATATAATTATACATATATATACATAATTATATATATACACACACACATATATATATATATATACATATATATATATACATATACACACACGCACATATATATATATATATATATATATATATATATATATATATATATATATATATATACATATATATACACACACACATACCTACATACATTCATATATAATTGGATGGCTGTAAGAAACAGGAGAGTAGGTGAAAGAAACTTGATATCCTCTGTCAATTAATATCATAGTCTGGTTGAACATATTCATATTCATATTCGTATTCGTATTCATATTCATATTCATATTCGTATTCATATTCATATTCATATTCATATTCGTATTCATATTCATATTCATATTCATATTTACTTCTTTTGTCACACAATGAATTTACCATTTGAAACTCGGTCTCCTCTTTTTTTTTTTTTTTTTTTTTTTGAGAGCGCGTCGCCACAGTATATAGCACCACCTTTTGTTGTTGTTGTTGTTGTTTTCGTTTGCTTTTTTACGAAGACTTGAGAAAGGCAGAGAAGGCTATTGGCCTTCAAGTGGAGGAACCTGGAAAATCAACCTATCTCTCCAGTATTGGCCTTAAGTGGAGGAACCTGGAAAATCAACCTATCTCTCCAATATTTTATACCAGAGCAGCCAGCGAAAGCCCTGTTTTTCACGATTTTCATCTGCCTGGGGATCGTTAGCGTGCGCAGGCCAGAAGGCGCATGGGTCCGACTCGTTTTTTCTTCTTCGTCCGAAGAACTAGATGTTCAGTTTGATCTTCCGGTCAGACTAAGGAGAAAATCCGCTGCTACACCGGGAAATGAACCCTGAAACCTTGACTTTAGGTATTGGCAGGCGAACGTCTGAACCATTCTGCCACTCTTCTCCTTACACGGGCAATCCCGTGACGAAAACGAAACGCGATAGATTGCTGCAAACTGAATGTCAGAGATGACGTAAAGTGCTAGAACTCTTGCACAGAAAAAGACGTCAGAGCGTAATTTTTACGTCAAAACTCGCATCAGCGTTATCGGCAATCTTTGACTGACAGTCTTCGGCAAAAATTTAATGTAATACAAAATGACATTATCTTTGAGATCGAACATTTGATACATTGTATTTCATCCAGCAGTGTTGGTATAAATTTTTGCTGGGTTCCGTCACATTGTGGACTTCATTGGAATGAAGTTTTAGACAAATTAGCTAAAGACGGAAAGTAAGTTTCTGGCGAGATGGCTGTGGTCTGGCATCAGGAATGGACGAGGGGTGGGTGGGGGTGGGGGATGGTTGTTTGGTCGGTGGATGGTGGGGTATTGTTGCTGCTGGTCCCACCCGGCAACCCCGGGTGTTTCTTGTTAACTTGTTAACTGAACAGTTTCTTTCCCTTTCTTCCGCGCCCTCTGTTTCAGTTTCAGTTTCAGTTTCTCAGCATGACGTCTCTGCGCTCGGAACGAATTCCATACGCACTAACGTCACAGGTGCCATGAGTATGGTGATCGTGGCACAAGCCTTAAGCCTGCACGATAAACCCATGAACTGGCCAGGTCCTGAGGCCCTACTACTAGACTATGTTTTACCTAGTCTATATTGCATACTGGTATTTTATCAGCCTACTCACTGGAATACTCTTGGTTACATGTAAATGGCATGTGTAAGCCTATGTGTGTATCTTACCTTCAAAAAGGAACACATATATATATATATATATATATATATATATATATATATATATATATATATATATATATATATATATATAAAGTAACAAGTACATGTATATGTAAAGTAAAGGACTAGCGGAGAGTCCGTACAAAAACCGATAGGAGGCAACGGGAAACCACCATCTTATACTCCAAGATATTGTCATGGCCAGCCAAAATACATGGAGGGCCATGATCGCCAACGCCATGCATCAGGGCACATGATGATGATGATGATATAAAGTAATTAAATAAATAACTAAAGGTCTGAATCACGACACAACTAGCTATTCCGCGCCGTCGCCCCATGCTACTAATGTCGACTCTTCAAGGCACCATCAACAGTCCCAACGCCAGAATTCCATAGGAGTCAGCAGAAGCATGCCGCCGTATGTTAACGCCATACTGGTGTACTTCGCCCTATTGGTATGAAAGCAGATGTTTTCCAACCCACACACATACCCGACTAACACGTCCTCCCCTAGAAGCACTTAGCGTTGGCCTAGTGCATTCCTGAAGCCACATGTGTGAATCATTGACAACAAGGGCTGAGAAAGAAGAACGTAAACCGGATCTGTTACATGACTTTGTATTTCCTGAGACGTGAGCACTACACGGTGGATTCCTTAAGAAGAAAACCGTCTTCAGGGACGTCCCTCCTGGTGCAATTTTACCAGTTTTTTGTTGTTGTTGTTATTTTGTTTTTGTTTGTTTGTTTTTTTTTGCAAGAGATCAATAGATTTCACCTGATGTGATTTTACGTCTGAGTATATTTTTCCTTAATTGCATTTTAGACTTGCAGGGTTAGCGGTGAGAATGGTTTTTAACTGTCTTTTATATCTTAACCTGGTTGTGGTTTTCGACGTGGTTTTAGCCCTGATATGGCTGTAGTAGTCGGCTGGGCTATAAGCAGTATGAACCTGAACGTGAACATGTATTTCATCACTTGCACCAGCAGTCAGCCAGCGCGCATAGCAGTGCAAACATTATTGCATTCCACTTGATACTTCATGTACATTCCTTCTGGCTTAGAAACATCACAAACTTATTCGTACAGAATAAATATATAAAAAAAGATGTTTTGTTTAGTGCACATTAGATTGAAATAAGACTGTCACCCAAAATGATGAAATGGCTGCAAATTATTTGTTGGGGGTGCAGAAAGATATATCACTGTCAACAGTAAAAAAAGACAAAATGAAAAGTAGTTCGAGATAGAAAGGCCAAATCATACCAAGGCATTTTCAAGAAGTGCATATATAATTCAATCAGACCTTTTTCGTTTCATGATGTAAACATTTATCCCCTTTTGATACAGCGTGTCCAAACGTTCAGCTGTAGATTTGATAGATATTGTTGTGCATGCTGTTTTCAATGAAATATACGGATGCGGCCAAGTATACCAATAAGGCATTAACGACCATAAGCCATCCACCAAAACATATGTCGACTGTTCAAGGCACCATCAACAGTCCCAACGCCAGAATTCCATAGGAGTCAGCAGAAGCATGCCGCTGTATGTTAACGCCTTACGGGTGTACTTCGCCCTATCGGTATGAAAGCAGATGTTTTCCAACCCACACACATACCCGACTAACACGTCCTCCCCTAGAAGCACTTAGCGTTGGCCTAGTGCATTCCTGAAGCCACATGTGTGAATCATTGACAACAAGGGCTGAGAAAGAAGAGCGTAAACCGGATCTGTTACATGACTTTGTATTTCCTGAGACGTGAGCACTACACTACACTCTGAAACAGACGGGATGTTTTCACGAGAACGAACGTGAAATGGAAAGTTAACAAGAAACGCCACGAAGGTACGGATGGGACCTGGAGCACCAATGCTTCGCAACTCTCGGGACGCTCACCTCCCAAGCTCCTGACGACAGTCATTTCTTCAAGCAAAAAGGTGGCGCGGGAGAGGGGGGGGGGGGGAGCGAGGGGCTGCCCATGCGTTGGATGACCCATTCGGACCCAGTCATCAGTTACCTTCTTCACAAACCGAATGGCAAGGTGGGGGAGATGACTAACCCCGGGACACAGCCACACAACGTGCACCAACCAGATCCAGCCCAGCCTCTGGACCAAGAGAGAATGGAAGACCCCTCTCTCGCCCCATTCTGGTCTACATCTGTCTTTCGGCAGCCCGCCCTGACACCAGCTCGCATGGCCATCAGCACCTTTCCCCTTACTATCAGTAGTACCGATCACAATTCAGTCGAGATTCAGTCGTGTTGTGTCACCCCCCCCCCCCACCCCCCCCGTGGGGATGCCGGTGGCTCTTTAAGTGCAAATAATATCCCCAAATTCTGTGCTAGAAATTTCCTCTTTTCTGTCACTCTTTGTTTCTGCTTTGTTCCTTTGCTTTCTGTCATTTCTTATTATTTTCTGCCCTGCTGGTCCATTCATCTGTATGTGTTCGATAAAGTCTTACATACTTTTTCTTAGGATTGATAATTGGGTACATGTATTAAGTACATTTTTGGTTCTAGGGAGGTGAGATATGCGGAAGCAATTTTAGGTAATTTATGCCTGTTTTTATATATGTTTTGGTGTCCTTATGTATGCTTATATTTGTATTCAGGTGTGTTTTTTAAATCTCCCCTGTGCGATAAATCGGACGGAATGGTCCTACGCCGGGACATGTCCTTAGATTATGTGCGCGAATGCATTGATATGTGTACTTAATTTTCTTTTCTTTTTTCTTTTTTTTTTTCCTGTTGAAGTTTTGTGTTTTGAAGCGGTTATAGCCCTGATATGGCTCTGCGCAGTCGGCTGGGCTTTAAACAACAAGAAAAGAAAGAAAGTGCATTTTTGGCTCTAGGGAGTTGAGATATGAGGAAGCAATTTTAGGCAATTTATGCGTGCTTTTATATATGTTTTGGTGCCCTTAGGTATGCTTATATTTGTATTCAGGTGTCTTTTTTCAGATCCGTTGTGCGATAAACAGGACGGAGTGGTCAACGCCAGGGGCATGTCCTTACATTATGTACGCGAATGCATTGATATTTGTTCTTTAATTTTTTCTTTTTCTTTTTTTTTTTTTCTCTCTTGAAGTTTTGTATCTTTTGAAGCGCTTATAGCCCTGATATGGCTGTATGCAGTCGGTTGGGCTTTAAACAAAACTAACAGTAAATAACTGTCGTGTTGTGCACTGGATCCTGGCCTATTAGTTTCTTTCGTTTTGTTCTTAAGCTATTGGTATAAAGATCACATCAATTCCCATCTACAGAAAAGCTGAACGGAAGATGTGCTGATCCTGTCTTTTCATTTTTTTTTTCCCCTTTTAGTGGATTTTAGATGCCTCAGTGTATGAAGCGTTTTTCTTATTGGCCAGTCCTGTTATATTTCAGAACAATGCTAATTACTGTCCGCACGCTTGAAATATACGATAGTTTTCTTGAATTGGGAGTAAGTTCCTGATCATGATGAATATAATGGTGATGGCTATGGTAATGGTATCGTAATCTGGGGTGGTGGTGGTGTGTGTGAGTGTGTGTGTGTGTCATCATCATCATCATCAGGTGCCCTGCCGCATGGCGTTGGCGATCATGGACTTCCATCTGCCTCTATCTCTCGTTGCCCCTAGCATCTCCCCACCCTCCTCGTCCCCAGCCACTCTGCAAGTCCGTCCAGCATTCTCTCCCTGGGTCTACCTGGTGATCTCTTTCCCTCCAGCTTTCCCGTTGTGACCAGGTGCTCCAAATCCCCCTTCTTCATAAAATGGCCTATAAATGTTGCCTGTCTTTTCCTAATCTTCCGTATGAGTGATCTACTTGTGTCTGCCTCTATCAAGACTGTCTGGTTTGTTTTCTTTGCTGTCCATGTGTGTGTGTGTGTGTGTGTGTGTGTGTGTGTGTGTGTGTGTGTGTGTGTGTGTGTGGTGTGTGTGTGTGTGTATGTAAAATAAATGTAATGGTGGTGTTGATGGCCGTGGTAGTGGTGGTGATGTGTGTGTGCTTGTGCTTGTGTGTGTGTGTGCGCGCGCGCGCGTGTGTGTGCGCGTATGTGTGCGTGCGTGCGTGCGTGCGTGCGCGTGCGTGTGTGTCTGTGTGTGTTTGTGCGTGCGAGCGCGTACGTAAGAGAAAGTATTTATGTGGATATCTATTCTGACATGTGATTACCTATTACCATGAATTACCGCATTAGGAATGTTTGATCTAAACGGTATTGTACTTCAGAATTAAGGAGACTGTAACCAACCTTATAGTGACTAGTCTTTCAATTTGTGCAGGCATTATACGAAATTGAGAACCTTAGAAGGAAAACAAAAACAACCAACCAACAAACTCGGTTTAATGACCAGTATTTTTTTTTTTTTTTAAGTATCCACCGAGGGAACAACAAACTGGGTTTAACGATCAGTACTTTTATATCCATTGAGGTAATGTTGGCAGGAAAAGACCGCGTTCCTACTCCTCCGTTAAGATTCATTGCCATGCCCACAACGGGTTGTCTTTGTTGTCTGGAACAAGTCCCTCAAAGAGAGGTCTCTTGGCTTGATGAGCCATTTGACTTTTAGACGAGTTCTCTTAGAGCAAATAGCTTGGGTCTCGTTTGTGAGAATAGAATGGTAGCCCTTCTTCCCCTTCATCCCGTCCGGTACTTCCTTTTTGAACACGGAAGAATGTTGTAATAGACACACGAGACAGTGTGTGTGTGTGTGTGTTTACTGATTTTGTTTTTGTTTGTTGTATGTATTGTTTGATTTTATGTGTTCATTATTTGTTTCGTTTTTCATTTTTTTTCCCCTTGATCACTGTCTTTCTTTCTTTCGTTTTCTACGTCTTCTTCTTCTTCTTTTTTCTTCTTCTTCTTCTTTCTTCTTTATTCTTCTTCTTGTTGTTCTTTTCTTCTTCTTCTTCTTCTTCTTTCTTCTTCTTCTTCTTCTTCTTCTCTTCTTCTTCTTCTTCTTCTTCTTCTTCTTCTTCTTCTTCTTCTTCTTCTTCTTCTTCTTCTTCTTCTTCTTCTTCTTCTTCTTCTTCTTCTTCTTCTTCTTCTTCTTCTTCTTCTTCTTCTTCTTCTTCTTCTTCTTCTTCTTCTTCTTCTTCTTCTTCTTCTTCTTCTTCTTCTTCTTCTTTCTTCTTCTTCTTCTTCTTCTTCTTCTTCTTCTTCTTCTTCTTCTTCTTCTTCTTCTTCTTCTTCTTCTTCTTCTTCTCTCTTCTTCTTCTTTTCTTCTTCTTTTTTTCTTCTTCTTCTTTCTTCTTCTTCTTCTTTCTTCTTCTTTTCTTCTTCTTCTTCTTCTTCTTCTTTTCTTCTTTTTTTCTTTTTCTTCTTCTTCTTCTTCTTTCTTCTTCTTCTTCTTCTTCTTCTTCTTCTTCTTTCTTCTTCTTCTTCTTCTTCTTCTTCTTCTTCTTCTTCTTCTTCTTCTTCTTCTTCTTCTTCTTCTTCTTCTTCTTCTTCTTCTTCTTCTTCTTCTTCTTTTTCTTTCTTCTTCTTCTTCTTCTTCTTCTTCTTCTTCTTCTTCTTCTTCTTCTTCTTCTTCTTCTTCTTCTTCTTCTTCTTCTTTCTTCTTGTTCTTCTTTCTTTTCTTCTTCTTCTTCTTCTTCTTCTTCTTCTTCTTCTTCTTCTTCTTCTTCTTCTTCTTCTTCTTCTTCTTCTTCTTCTCTTCTTCTTCTTCTTCTTCTTCTTCTTCTTCCTTCTTCTTCTTCGCCTTCTTTTTCTTCTTCTTCTTCTTCTTAGTCTTCTTCTTCTTCTTTTCGTCTTCTTTTCTTCTTCTTTTATTCTTCTTCTTCTTCTTCTTCTTCTTCTTCTTCTCCTTCTTCTTCTTCTTGCTGTTATCATTGTCATCGTCATCTTTGGATTTTGTTTTGTTTTTGTTTTGTTTTGTTTTTGTTATTTTTGTTGTTATTCGTGTTCGGTTTCTTTGTGCTTTTGTTTGTTTGTTTGTGTGTATGTGTGTGTGTGTGTGTGTGTGTGTGTGTGTGTGTGTGTGTGTGTTTGTTAGTTTGTTAGTTTGTGTTTGTTTTTTGTTTTGTTTTGTTTTGTTGCTGCTGCCACTAGCAGTAGTCCAGTTTTGTGAGTGCTATTTGTTACGAATACTGTATTGTAACGGTCCCCCCCCCCCCCCCTTTTTTTTTTTTTTCGGTCTTCTTAAAAACATCTGTGTCGTTGTTTCTGCCTGCCAGATCATTGACCTATGTTTCTCCTTGAAGGTCTGAAAGTCTTCCATGAAGTTCTAGAATTTCCTGCTGAACCATTCTGATGTGGCATTTCGACATTTTGTTAATACTAAACTCAGTACTACCTACCCATGTACTGTTATCAGCCTGTATGATTTCTTACCCTGTGTGCACTTGAGCACACATGAGCGCTGTGTGTGTGTGTGTGTGTGTGTGTGTGTGTGTGTGTGTGTGTGTGTGTGTGTGTGTGTGTGTGTGTGTGTGTGTGTGTGTGTGTAAATATCTGTCTATTTATTTATATATATATATACATATATACATATATATATATATATATCATATACTATAGATAGATAGATAGACAGATCGATTGTTAATGTTATTGTTGTTTAAAGTCCAGCCGAGTGCGTAGAGCCATATCAAGGCTAAGACAGATAGATATATGTGTGTGTGTATGTATATGTATGTGTGTATGTACATGTATGTGTATGTATATATATATATACATATATATATATATGCGTGTGTGTGTATATAGATATATATATATACATATATATATGAATATATATATGTGTGTGTGTGTCTGTGTGTGTGCGCGCGCGCGCGCGCACGTTCTTGTTCGCTTGTTGATTATCGTCAACAAGCATTTGAATCCGCCTTGAGACAAAGGCCAAACGTTTTAGTTCGTTAAGGGAGGTACCAATGACAGGTTTTTAGAAACGTTGTAAATGTGTAGTCAAATAAATCCTTGTGGTTTTCTGAACATCAGAAAATCATGTTTCCTCAGAAGTTGCAAAGGAGTTGGACAAGGTGATACTGTTTCGCCTATTGTATTTATTCTGTGTTTAAATTTTTGTAAGCAATCATCGTTGGAGAACCCATGCTGAATTATGTAGTATTGACTTCAATGCCTCTACTCTCGATCTGAATCATTACGTTAATTTACTGTGTAGCTGTATGGTGACGAATCACTTTTATTGTCCGGCTTAAATTAAAGAGAGATTTACAGAATGTTCTGTATACTCTAGTGATTACTGTACTTCCATCATCATCATCATCATCATCATCATCATTATCATTGTCGTGTGCCCTGTCGCAATGCGTTGGCGATTATAGCCTTCCATACGAATCCATCCCTTGTCGCTGCAAGTACATATTCCACCCTCTCTGTTCTCAGCCACTACCCAACAAATCCAGTATTTTCTCCCTGGGTCTACCTGGTGTTCTCTTTCCCTCCAGCTTTCCTGTTGTGACCAGATGCTTTAATTCCCCTTCCTCATAAAATGTCCTCTAAATGTTGTTTGTCTTTTCCTTATCGTCTTTATCACTGATCTACTTGTGTCTGCCTCCATCAAGACTGTCTCGTTTATTTCCTTTGCTGTCCATGGAACTCACAACATTCTTCTTAGAAACCACATTTCCGCTGCCTCAATCTTGTTCTGGCTTTGCGAGTTGACTGTTCACGCCTCACAACCGTGTAACAGTATCGGTTCTATATAATATTGAAGAACTCTCTTCCTGATGTTAATTGATAGGCATTTGTTGGTAAGAACGCTTTTCATCTTCTTGAATGCTGTTTTGGCTTGGCCGATTCCTACTGTAGTGTACCTGTTGGAAATCTGAGGTTATTGAAAATTAAAACCTAGGAGGCAATTTTTAGTAAACAGAATAATCGTTGTGAAGTATTTTATCACGAAACAAACAAACAAAATTCATTTAGATTGTAAGAGCTTTAAAATATTTAGGGACAGGATTTAGTAGAACTGGTAAAATTTACATAGGTAAAAATACTGCATATGATTATACTCAGAAAAGGTAGGTTATTGTTATGGTAGTCACCAGAAGTCAAGACTTGCATGTAAACCTTGTTCTCAAGTTATACAACACAGATGTTGTACCTGTATTACCTGATGATGGTAAAATTTACATAGGTAAAAATACTGCATATGATTATGCTCAGAAAAGGTAGGTTATTGTTATTGTAGTCACCAGAA
>JAPXFY010000026.1:30596166-30598666 GCA_030674185.1 Monoplex corrugatus
GGGATCTCTAAATGGAATGGGAGTATTGAGCCGTAATTTGGTAGCCCAAAAACATCTGTCCATAGACAGCTTGTGTCACACGCACGCACGACGCACACACGCAGAAACACGCATACGCCCACAGGCTCAGACACATACGCACACGCGCGTGCACACGCACACACATACACACACACGCACGCAGACAGACAGACACACACACACACACACACACACACACACACACACACACACACACACACACACACACACATACACACACACACTCACTACACACTCACACACACACACCACACACACACACACACACACACACACACACACACACACATACACACACACACACACATACACCACACACACACACTCACTCACACATACACACACACACACACACACACACACATACAACACACACACACACACACACACACACACACACACACACACACACACACACACACACACACACACACGACATGGAAAAGCACGTGGTCCCGTGTGTATCAGATAAAAGAACCAAGGGCAACAGCGGTGGTGTCCCTGGGGAAAAAAAACATACGGATTACTGTACAAAAATTCTGGCTTTCAGCAAAAAGAAAACTATAGATGGTTCTGCACTGTGGCCATGAGCTCTCCCCAAGCAGATCAGCCAGAATTTCATGCGACAGATCTGTTAGACAAAAAACAAAAATTTACAAAAAACAGTGTGGTTTTTTTTTTTTCGTATAGTTGCAGCATGTTTATCTAGTGATAGAAAATTGAACTTGTCCGCTTTCTAGAAGAAACGAGCAGGAAAGAATGAAACAAATAATGAATAAGCGAAAACGAACAACAAGGAATGAAATAGATAATGAGTAAGCGAAAACGAACAACAAAGATTGAAACAAATAATAAATAAGCGAAAACGAACAACAAGCAATGAAATAAATAATGAATCAGCGAAAACGAACAACAAAGAATGAAATAAATAATGAATAAGCAAAAACGAACAACAAAGATTGAAATAAATAATGAAATAATGAATCAGCGAAAACGAACAACAAGGAATGAAATAAATAATGAATAAGCGAAAACGAACAACAAGGAATGAAATAAATAATGAAATTAATAATGAATCAACGAAAACGAAAACAAGCAATGAAATAGATAATGAATAAGCGAAAACGAACAACAAAGATTGAAACAAATAATAAATAAGCGAAAACGAACAACAAAGAATGAAACAAATAATGAATAAGCGAAAACGAACAACAAAGATTGAAACAAATAATAAATAAGCGAAAACGACAAAACGGAATGAAATAAATAATGAATCAGCGAAAACGAACAACAAGGATTGAAATAAATAATGAATCAGCGAAAACGAACAACAAGGAATGAAATAGATAATGAATCAACGAAAACGAACAACAAAGAATGAAATAGATAATGAATCAGCGAAAACGAACAACAAAGAATGAAATAGATAATGAATCAACGAAAACGAACAACAAAGAATGAAATAGATAATGAATCAGCGAAAACGAACAACAAAGAATGAAATAAATAATGAATAAGCAAAAACGAACAACAAAGATTGAAATAAATAATGAAATAATGAATCAGCGAAAACGAACAACAAGGAATGAAATAAATAATGAATAAGCGAAAACGAACAACAAGGAATGAAATAAATAATGAAATTAATAATGAATCAACGAAAACGAAAACAAGCAATGAAATAGATAATGAATAAGCGAAAACGAACAACAAAGATTGAAACAAATAATAAATAAGCGAAAACGAACAACAAAGAATGAAACAAATAATGAATAAGCGAAAACGAACAACAAAGATTGAAACAAATAATAAATAAGCGAAAACGCACAAAACGGAATGAAATAAATAATGAATCAGCGAAAACGAACAACAAGGATTGAAATAAATAATGAATCAGCGAAAACGAACAACAAGGAATGAAATAGATAATGAATCAACGAAAACGAACAACAAAGAATGAAATAGATAATGAATCAGCGAAAACGAACAACAAAGAATGAAATAGATAATGAATCAACGAAAACGAACAACAAAGAATGAAATAGATAATGAATCAGCGAAAACGAACAACAAAGAATGAAATAGATAATGAACAAGCGAAAACGAATAACACGGAATGAAATAAATAATGAATCAGCGAAAACGAATAACACGGAATGAAATAAATAATGAATCAGCGAAAACGAATAACAAGGAATGAAATAGATAATGAATCAACGAAAACGAACAACAAGGAATGAAATAAATAATGAATCAGCGAAAACGAACAACAAAGTGTTCTGTGAATATGTCTGTTTCCCTAGGAGAGCTTCTGATTTCAGTCTAATTAAGCAGTTCTGAATGTGGAGAGGAAGAGAGGAACTGTTGTGTGTGTTGTGTTGAAAGGGGGGGAGGAGGGGTTGTGGGGGGGGGGGGGTATGCGTCTGTAAATGTGTGTTTGTGTGTCGTTTTCTCTCTC
>JAPXFY010000026.1:30603666-30611166 GCA_030674185.1 Monoplex corrugatus
GAGGGAGGGAGGGACGAGTTTGAAAGGACAAGACATCTCTCGGCAGGTGGTATATACGTGATGGATCTGATTACTCATCTCCGACATTTTTTTCTTTTATTTTTTTTTTTTTTTTTTTTTATCCATTGTGACACAGTTTCAACTTCGGAGTTTGCTCAAAAATGGTTTAACCTCACTCGGGCAAGTACTCATGGGCGCCACCCAACTCCAGCGACGGCAAGGTCTTGAAATGTGGGGAGGGGGGAGGGGGCTGGTGAAGAAAGAGACATGCGAAAACACTAAGCTGACACATCAAAATGACTGGAGCGTTATTAAGATGGTGATAGTGAATGGGCCTTTTTAATATTATTATATTATTATTATTATTATTATTATTATTATTATTTTATTATTATTATATTATTATTATTATTATTATTTTTATATAATCTGATTAATTTAAGTATTTAACCATTATTACCTACTTAAATTAAATATTAATGAAATACAATAATAATATTTAATATAATGGAGCTGTGGACTGAACTCAGGACAATTTAAATCGAGGAGTTATTGCTAACAAGTAGAGGTAGTACTTGGAAGTGTAGAAATGAAGAATATTAAAGGAAATTAAAAGGAAAAAACTTCAATGTAAAGGGATAAAGAGTGAGAAACTGTATACAAGAAAAAAGAAGAAAACGTTATAAGAATGAAAGGAAAATGTTTTGAAAAACGTAAAAGATGTAATGAAAAATTAAGAGAGGAAAACTATTAACTTAGAATGGAAAGTTTAGATAAAGAGAAAATTGTAGAAATTGAAGGAAAACGTTATAAGACATAAAGAGGAAAATTTAGAAATTGAGAGGAAAACGTTATAGACATAAAGAGGAAAATTTAGAATTGAGAGAAAACGTTAATAAGACATAAAAAAAATTTAGAATTTAGGGGAAAAACGTTATAGAAAAATTAAGGAAAAATGTAAAAATGAAAAAACGTTATAAGACTAAGAGAAAATTTAGAATTGAGAGGAAAACGTATAGACATAAAGACGGAAAATGTTAGAATGAGAGGAAAACGTTATAGAAAAAGAGGAAAATTTAAGATTGAGAGGAAAACTGTTATAGAATAAAGAGGAAAATAAATATGAGAGGAAACGTTATAGACTAAAAGAGGAAAATTTAGAATCGAGAAGGAAAATGTTTTAAAGACGAAGAGAAAAATGTGAATGCAGAAAAATACGAGAAACTGTTTAAGACATGTAAGCAATATCTTATGATAGGAAAAATGTAAAAATGAAAGCGATATGTAATAAACATGCAAAGCAAATTGTTATACAGACAAGAGAAAAATGTTGCTAGGAATAAAATGTTAAGGAAATGAGAAGGTAATGTTATGGAAATACAAGGAAAATGTTTCAGAAATGGAGGAAAATGTTTTAAAGAAATACAGGGAAAATATTTTAAGATGGCAGTGTTTCAGAAATAAGATAAAAATATAAGAGGAAACTGTTGTTGTTTTTTTTTATAAAACTAAAAAGGAAAGTGTTGCAGAAATAACAGGAAATTGTTTTGAAAGATAAAAAAGTAAATGCTACGGAAATAAAAAGAAATTCGAATAGAAATAGACGAAAACGTTATAAGGAAAATGTATAGAAATAAAAGGAAAATGTTGTTTTGAAAATAAAAGGAAAAAGTTATAGGAATATGAGGAAATGTCCAAAAAACAGAATGAAAATGTCATAAGAACATATCCTAGAAATATGAGGAAAATGTTATAGAAATAAGAGAAAAATATCATAAGAAAATTTTCTGGACATAAAAGCAGAGGAAGGTATTATAGAAATAAGAGGAAATGTTATAGAAATAAGAAATGTTATAGGAATAAAACAAAATGTTACAGAAATAAAAGGAAATGTTATAGAAATAAGAGGAAAATGTATAGAATAAAACAAAATGTTACAGAAATAAGAGGAAATGTTATAGAAATAGAGGAAAATGTTATAGGAATAAAACAAAAATGTTACAGAATAAGAGGAAATGTTATAGAAATAAGAGGAAAATGTTATAGGAATAAAACAAAAATGTTATAGAAATAAAGGAAATGTTAAGAAATAAGAGGAAAATGTTATAGGAATAAAACAAAAATGTTATAGAAATAAGAGGAAAATGTTATAGGAATAAAACAAAAATGTTATAGAAATAAGAGGAAATGTTATAGAAATAAGAGGAAAATGTTATAGGAATAAAACAAAAATGTTATAGAAATAAGAGGAAATGTTATAGAAATAAGAGGAAATGTTATAGAAATAAGAGAAAATGTTATAGATAAAACAAAAATGTCATAGAAATAAGAGGAAATGTTATAGAAATAAGAGGAAAATGTTATAGGAATAAAACAAAAATGTCATAGAAATAAGAGGAAATGTTATAGAAATAAGAGGAAAATGTTATAGAAATAAGAGGAAAATGTTATAGGAATAAAACAAAAATGTCATAGAAATAAGAGGAAATGTATAGAAATAAGAGGAAAATAGTATAAGGTGAAAACGTTTACAGAAATAGGGAAAAGTGTTACAAAAACAAGAAGAAACTGTTATAGAAATAGCGGAAATATGTTATAAGAAACAATAACATAGAATAAGGGGCAGATGTTATGTAAATAGGAGGAAAATGTCATAGAAATGAGAAGAAGAAAAAAAAAAAAAAACGAAAAGAGAAAAAATGTTTTAGAAACAAAGGGAAAATGTTATGGAAATGAAGGAAAACGGTTCCCTGTTCTAGTAGTATTACATTGACATGGAAGGATGTTATGTAGTAGGAAGTAAACTATCATAGAAATTTTAAAAAATGTCTTAATAAGAGAATAATGTCAAAAGAAACAAATCGAAAATGTTATGGAAATGAAGGAAAGCGCTTCCCTGTTCTTCTTTGACATTGACATGGAAGGAAGGAAGGAAGAAAGGAAGGAAGGAAGAAAGGAAGGAAGCAAGCAAAAAGGGGGGGGGGAGGGAACAAGCAAAAGGGGGAACGGTATGTGGATAAAGACAGAAAAACGTATAGAGGAGAAGGAGGAAGGAAGGAAGGAAGCAAGCAAAAGGGGAGGGGGGGGAGGGAACAAGCAAAAGGGGGAACGGGTATGTGGATAAAGACAGAAAAACGTATAGAGGAAAAGGAAGGAAGGAAGGAAGCAAGCAAGCAAAAGGGGGGGGGGGGGAACAAGCAAAAGGGGGGGGGGAACAAGCAAAAGGGGGAACGGGTATGTGGATAAAGACAGAAAAACGTACAGAGGAGAAGGAGGAAGGAAGGAAGCAAGCAAGCAAAAAGGGGGGGGGGGGAGGAACAAGCAAAAGGGGGAACGGGTATGTAGAGAAAGACAGAAAAACGTACAGAGGAGAAGGAGGAAGGAAGGAAGGAAGCAAAAGGGGGGAGGGAGGGGGAACAAGCAAAAGGGGGAACGGGTATGTGGATAAAGACAGAAAAACGTACAGAGGAGAAGAAAGAAGAAAAATGAAGGCCCAACAGCCCAGCAGGTGGTTGACGTGATGGATCCGATGATTCGTCTGAAGAGTTTTTTGTTGTTTTTTTATTATGATTTACTTTAATAGTTGTTTCCACAACGTAAAGGTTTTGGCATTTAGGCAGAAGGAGAGGAAGACACACAGAGAGAGAAAGACGAACAGCGAACGGGGGGGGTGTGGGTGGGTGGGTGGGTGGGGGGGGTGGAGGGGTGAGAAAGAAAATAAAACGTCTCGGCAGGTGGGGAGGTCCTGATAGGGTCGATTGCGCATCTGACTGTTTTTTTGTTGTTTTGTTTTTGTGATCTCAGATCTTAAGATAATGTGTGAGGAAATAGAGAGAGAGAGAGAGCGTGTGTGTGTATGTACGTGTGCGTTCTTTGGTCTATATGAAAATTAGGAGAGAGAGAGAGAGTGTGTGTGTGTGTGTGTGTGTGTGTGTGTGTGTGTGTGTGTGTGTGTGTGTGTGTGTGCACGTGTGTGTTCTTTGGTTTGTATGGAATTTAGAAGACAGAGGATGAGAGAGGCAGGGAGGGAGAGTGCGTGTATGTACATGTACGTTCTTTGGTCTGTGTGGAATTCAGACGAGAGAGAGACAGAGAGAGAGAGAGTATGTGTGTGTGTATGTACATGTGCGTTCTTTATTGTGTATGAAATTTGAGAGAGAGGGGGGGGGAGAGTGTGTGTGTGTGTACGTGTGCGTTCTTTGGTCTGTATGGAAGTTAGAAGAAAGAGAGAGAGGCAGAGAGAGAGAGAGAGAGTACGTGTGTGTGTACGTGTGCGTTCTTTGGTCTGTATGGAAGTTAGAAGAGAGAGAGAGAGAGAGAGAGAGAGAGAGAGAGAGTACGTGTGTGTATGAACGTGTGCGTTCTGTGGTCTGTATGAAATTTAGAATAGAGAGAGAGAGAGAGGCAGACAGAGAGAGAGAGTACGTGTGTGTATGTACATATGTGTTCTTTGGTCTGTGTGGAATTTAGAAGAGAGAGAGAGAGAGAGGGTACGTGTGTGTGTGTGTGTGTACGTGTGCGTTCTTTGGTCTGAATGGAAGTTAGAAGAGATAGACAGACAGAACGTGTGTGTGCATGTGTACGTGTGCGTTCTTCGCTCCGTATGGAATTTTGAAGAGTGAGAGTGAGTACGTGTGTGTGCACGTGTGCGTTCTTTGGTCAGTATGGAATTTAGAAGAGAGACAAAGACAGACACAGAGAGAGACACAGAGAGACAGACAGACAGACAGAGAGAGAGAGCGTGTGTGTATGTACGTGTGCGTTCTTTGGTGTATATTGAAATTTAGGAGAGAGAGTGTGTGTGCGTGTGTGTGTGCACGTGTGTGTTCTTTGGTTTGTATGGAATTTAGAAGACTGAGAATGAGAGAGGCTGGAAGGAGAGAGTGCGTGTGTGTGTATGTACATGTATGTTCTTTGGTCTGTGTGGAATTCAGACGAGAGAGAGAGGCAGAGAGAGAGAGAGACAGAGACAGAGAGAGACAGAGTACGTGTGTGTGTATGTACATGAGCGTTCTTTATTGTGTATGAAATTTGAGAGAGAGGGGGAGAGAGAGTGTGTGTGTGTGTACGTGTGCGTTCTTTGGTTTGTATGGAACTTAGAAGAGAGAGGCAGAGAGAGAGAGAGAGAGAGTACATGTGTTTATGTACATGTGCGTTCTTTGGTCTGTGTGGAATTTAGAAGAGAGAGAGGCACAGAGAGAGAGAGAGAGAGTACGTGTGGTGTGTACGTGTGCGTTCTGTGGTCTGTATGGAATTTAGAATAGAGAGAGAGAGAGGCAGAGAGAGAGAGGGAGTGCGTGTGTGCGCATGTGTTCTTTGGTCTGTATGGGATTTAGGAGAGAGAGAGTGCGTGTGTGTGCGTGTGTGCGTTCTTTGGTCTGTATGGGATTTAGAAGAGAGAGAGTACGTGTGTGTGTGTACGTGTGCGTTCTCTGGTCTGTATGGAACTTAGAAGAGAAACAGAAAGACAGACAGAGAGAGACAGAGACAGACAGACAGAGACAGACAGACAGACAGAGACACAGAGAGAGAGAACGTGTGCGCGTGTATATACTTGTGCGTTCTTTGGTCTGTATGAAATTTAGAAAAGAGAGAGAGACACACACACACACACACACACAGAGACTGACAAACAGAGAGAGAGCGGCGGGGGGGGGGGGGGGGGGGGAGAGAGAGAGAGAGAAAATACACAAAGGCTCTCAGCATGTGGCATTACATGATAGGTCCGATTACGTGCCTTTCTGATGTTTATAACCTTTTTTTTATTGTTGTTTCAAACTAAGAGAAATATGTGTGCCTTGTTCTACCTGGTATTGACCTAGTGGGAAGGAGAGAGAGAGGGGGGGGGGGAGTAGGGGAGGAAGAAAGACAGAAAGGAGACAGGCAAGGAATGATGGAAGGAAGAAAGAAGGAATGAATACAAAACATCCCTGCATGACACATGTGATGATTCCGATTACACGTCTCCGAAGTTTTCATGTTTTGTGTGTGTGTGTGTGTGTGTGTGTGTGTGTGTGTGTGTGTGTGTGTGTGTGTGTGTGTGTGTGTGTGTGTGTGTGTGTGTTTGTAATTGTCTCAAAAATCAGGTGTGTGCTTTCTTCGTTCGTTGTTTGGCATTTAAAAAAAAAAAGGAGATGGAGGAAATGAAAGAGAGAGGGAGGGAGGGAGAGAGAGAGGGGGGGGGGGAAGAAATGAAAATCAGGTATCCGAAGGGACAGATACGATCACTCATTTGTGAAGTTATTATCATTACTATTTTTATTATTATGATCGTCGTTCGTTATTGTTGTTGCTGTTGTTGTTATTATTATTATCATCATTATTATCATCGTTTTCTTCGTGTTCTTCATTTGGGATTATGAATGTTATTATTATTATTATTGTTATTATTATTATTATTATCATCAACATTATTATCAATATTATTATTATCATCATCATCATCATCGTTGTCGTCGTCACAGGGGAGTATTAATTCTGTTTGGGAATATCATTATTATTGTTGTTGTGGTTGTTGTTTGCTGTTGCTGCCGCTACCGCTGCCACTGTGGTCATTCTTGTTCTTGTGCTCAGATACGAAAAGGCTTTTTGTCTTCTCCCAAGGAATTGTTTTCTGGTGCGGCGCGCGCGCGCGAGTGCGTGCATGCGTGCGTGCGTGCGTGTGTGTGTTTGTGCGTGCGTGCGTGTGTGTGTGTGTGTGTGTGTGTATGTGTGTCCTTGGGATGGAAGGAGAGATACGAGGAGAGAGAGAGGGGGGAAGGAGGGAGAGAGTTTCTGAACAGGATGGAGAAGGGGTAGAAAAAAGAAAGGGAGAGGAGGGTATATGGGAGGAAGGAAGGGGGAGAGTAAGAAAAAAGGAAGGAGAGATAGAGCGGGAGAGCGAGAGAAGGAGGGAGGGAGGACATAAAAGGAAGGAGGATAGGGAGAGAGAGAGACAGAGAGAGAGAGAGAGAGGATGCGAGGGAAGGACAGTTAACAGGAGAAAGGAAGGAGAGAGAGAGAGAGAGAGAGAGAGAGACGGGATGCGAGCAAAGGACAGTTAATAGAAGAAAGGAAGGAGGGAGAAAGAGACAGACAGAGAGACAGACAGAGAGAGACAGAGACACAGAGAGAGAGACACACAGAGAGAGACACAGAGAGAGAGACGCACGCAGAGAAAGAGACACAGAGAGAGACACAGAGAGAGAGGGAGAGGGACAGAGAGTGAGAGAGACAGAGAGACATAGATAGAGAAAGAGAGAGAGAGAGAGAGAAAAGAAAGACAGAGAAATGGGATGTTAGGGAAGGATAGACTTTAGAAAGAAAAAAAGTGGGGGGGGGGGGGGGGGGGACGGTAGGGAAGGAAGACGCTGGACGAAACAGACAACCAGCCGTGTGATGAGTCTCCTGTGACAGCTAAATTCCACAGCTTTTTGTCTTCTCTCGAGGAAATTCTTTTCTTTTTCCCCTCGTGTGTGTGTGTGTGTGTGTGTGTGTGTGTGTGTGGTTGTGTGTGTGGTA
>JAPXFY010000026.1:30621166-30638666 GCA_030674185.1 Monoplex corrugatus
CTTGTTGTATTGAACATGCGTCCTTTTCGGTTTGTTTGTTCTTCTGGTTTCGGTTAGAGGAGTGTGTGAATACCGACGGCAAGCAATTTGAGTATCTGAGGGATTAAGGCTGTGCTTGTTATTACATGTATGTGCAATATTCATTTGTATAATAAATGCAATGAGTATTGTACGTGTTTTCTTTTTTCACAACTGTATACCTACTTTTGCACCCCCCCTGTATAAGCTGAGAAAATCACAAGAGAAAAGAAAATATCAGAAGACACCCGAATGTTAGTACGGCTTCACAGCCAGCCTGGCTCTGTTTTGGGAGATATCGTTAGTATGGCTTTACAGCCTGTTACTACTGTTTTTGATTCAGGCTTTATGTGTGAAACTCCAGACGGAGAAAATTAAATTCTGCACTTTCCGACACGTTGCCCTTGATTGATGGCAGCCATGTCGTGCGAGAGCCACTTCCAAGTGAAAGCAATTTCACTTTGTTGAAATACAAACAGAATCTTCAGGCAGCCGCTTATCTCTAGGGTAAACCGTCCTGGATACTGTATTCTGTTACTGTGGCGTTTCACTTTTTACAGACTGTTTAGCCATAGACGTGGATAGGGAGACAGGCAACCAACTATCATTTTGCGTTCAGTGATAATTATTGTTATTGTTAACTTGTTTAGAGCCCAACCGATTCCGAGAGCCATGTCAAGGCTATAACCGTTTCAGAACATACACAATACTTAGTATGGAAAAAAAAAAGAAAAACAAGTAATGAGCACCTCGTTATGTCATGGGATTTAGATAGCATGTAGACCTACTCCGTCTTTCGACTAGCTTCAGGTCAACTTTGGTACATTTCCATTGTTATAAAGACATTTCCATTGTTATAAAAGACATTTCCATTGTTATAAAAGACATTTCCATTGTTATAAAGACATTTCCATTGTTATAAAGACATTTCCATTGTTATAAAGACATTTCCATTGTTATAAAGACATTTCCATTGTTATAAAGACATTTCCATTGTTATAAAGTAACATTTCCAATTGTTATAAAGATTATAAAGACATTTCCATTGTTATAAAGACATTTCCATTGTTATAAGATTATAAAGACATTTCCATTGTTATAAAGACATTTCCATTGTTATAAAGACATTCCATTGTTATAAAGACATTTCCATTGTTATAAAGACATTCCATTGTTATAAAGACATTTCCATTGTTATAAAGACATTTCCATTGTTATAAAGACATTTCCATTGTTATAAAGACATTTCCATTGTTATAAAAGACATTTTCCATTGTTATAAAGACATTTCCATTGTTATAAAAGACATTTCCATTGTTATAAGACATTTCCATTGTTATAAAAGACATTTCCATTGTTATACATTTCCATTGTTATAAAAGACATTTCCATTGTTATAAAAGACATGTCCATTGTTATAAAGACATTTCCATTGTTATAAAAGACATTTCCATTGTTATAAAGACATTTCCATTGTTATAAAAGACATTTCCATTGTTAAAAAGACATTTCCATTGTTACAAAGACATTTCCATTGTTACAAAGACATTTCCATGTAAAGACATTTCATTGTTCAAGACACAGAAGCATTAGTGAAATTGCAGATCATTGTGAACGGAGAAGATTGCGATAAAAAGTGCCCAAGATTGAAACAAGACGGATATAGATGAGAAAAAAGGACACGTAGGTGATGATCAATAATGCACAAATAGGAGCATCGGAGAACAAATAGGAGCATTGGAGCACAAATAGGAACATAGGAGCACAAATAAGAGCATAGGAGCATAGATGTAACAGGAGGAGCATAGGAGTACAAATAGGAGCATAAGAGTACAAATAGGAGCATAGGAGCACAAATAGCAGCATAAGAGTACAAATAGGAGCATAGAGCACAAATAGTATAGGAGCACAAATAGCAGCATAAGAGTACAAATAGGAGCATAGGAGCACAAATAGTATAGGAGCACAAATAGCAGCATAAGAGTACAAATAGGAGCATAGGAGCACAAATAGTATAGGAGCACAAATAGCAGCATAAGAGTACAAGTAGGAGCATAGGAGCACAAATAGTATAGGAGCACAAATAGGAGCATATGAGTACAAGTAGGAGCATAGGAGTATAAATTGGAGCATAGGAGCACAAATAGGAGCATATGAGTACAAGTAGGAGCATAGGAGTATAAATTGGAGCATAGGAGCACAAATAGCAGCATATGAGTACAAGTAGGAGCATAGGAGTATAAATAGGAGCATAGGAGTCAAATAGGAGCATAGGAGTATAAATAGGAGCATAGGAGTATAAATAGGAGCATAGGAGTATAAATAGGAGCATAGGAGTATAAATAGGAGTATAAATAGGAGCATAGGAGTATAAATAGGAGCATATGAGTATAAATAGGAGTACAAGTAGGAGCATAGGAGTATAAATAGGAGCATAGGAGTATAAATAGGAGTACAAGTAGGAGCATAGGAGTATAAATAGGAGCATAGGAGTATAAATAGGAGCATAGGAGTATAAATAGGAGTACAAGTAGGAGCATAGGAGTATAAATAGGAGCATAGGAGCACAAATAGGAGCATAGCAGCACAAATAGGAGCATATGATTACAGATAGGAGCATAGGAGCACAAATAGGAGAATAAGAGTGCAAATAGGAGCATAAATAGGAGCATACGAGTACGAATGCGAGCATATGAGTACAAGTAGGAGCATAGGAGTACAAATAGGAGCATATGAGTACAAATAGGATAGGAGCACAAACACGAGCATAGGAGCACATAGATACAATATCATTTGCCAATGTGCAGTCTCTAATTTGTCTCAGTGTTGTTGCGGAGTATAAAAAAAACTTTCATCTGACCACGCAAAAATTGCCCAAAATTGAAATGGAAAGTGAATATAGACGACAAAACAACAACAACAACAACAAAAAAGCTTCCACTTCGATCCGTAATGCACAGATAGGAGCACGTACATACATTGTTATTTGCCAGCATGCAGTCTCCGACCTTTGTCACCGTTATTTGGAATCATAAAAGAATTTAATCAGACTGCACGTAAAAGGCCCGAGATTGAGACCAAAAAAAAAAACGAATACAGACGAGAGAGAGAGAGAGCTCCCATCTTGATCAGTAACGGACAAACGGGAACCAACTCCCGTCTCGTGAATAGAATGTTATTTATCAAGATGCAGTGTCTAACTGGTCTCACTGTTGTTTCGAAGTATAAAAGATTTTTTTATGACCACACAAAAGTTGCCCAAGATTGAAACAAAAAGAAAGGATGTAGACAAGACCAAGTTCCCACCATGATCAACAGTGGACAAATAGGCATCAACTGTCGCCACAGCAGTACAGAATATTTTACAAAGATACAATTTCTGACCTGTTTGACCGTTATTTCGAGGTCTAGAGCTCTGCACCAGGTTGCCACAACCAGAAGAGCAAAGGAGGGAGCCAGAGAAGAACAACCTAACAACAGCGTCAGCTACAGTAAGAAGAGGGGCATCATCAGGGCGCTTTCCATGCCGAGACGACACAGGGATGACTACCACCTGTTGTCTAGAGAGCAGCAAGTTGTCCTGGTGAGGCTGCTCACTGGTCACAATAGGCTGAACAGCCACATGTACCGCAAACTGAAGCTGGCGCCCTCCCCAACCTGTCCCTGCGGTCAAGAAGACCAAACCACGGAACATATACTCCAAAGATGTCCCCTTCACCAGGTGGCGAGACAGGACGTGTGGCCGACAGACACTCCACTGACAACCAAACTCCATGGCTGCAGACAGGAGCTGGAAAAGACGGCTGCATTCATCGCCCGGACTCAGATGATTGTGTAGCAGCCTACGCAAAGAAGAAGAAGAAGTACAAACAAATTCAGTCCGACCATACATAAGATGCCAAAGCCTGAAACAGATGATAGCTGTAGAATTCAGAGAAGGTCCCATCGTGTCAGTAGTGGACAGATATGAGCAAAACCATCGCTACATGAATACTATTTGCCAAGAACCAACCTCTAACTACACGCACAGACAGACACACACACGCACACACGCGTGCACGCACACACGCACGCACGCATACACACACATAGACATAGACACAGACACATACACAGACATATGTAGACACACACATACAAACACACACACACACACGCACGCACGCGCACACACACACACACACAAACACACACACACACACACGCACACACACACACACACACACACACACACACACACACATAGACATAGACACACACAGACACAGACACGTACACAGACATACGTAGAACACACACACACACACACACACACACACACACACACACACACACACACACACACACACACACACACATACACAAACAAACACACACGCACGCACGCACACACACACAAACACACACACACACACGCACACACACACACACACACACACACACACCACACACACAGCCCCCCCCCACACACACACACACACAAAATTGAAGCAGAAAATCAGAAAGAGCCTGAAGCAAAACCTCCCATCTTGGTCAGCAACGAGCAAACTTTCACACCATCAATACTAATACATGTATTATTCACCAAGATACGGGTTCTAACTTCTCTCAGTGTTATTTCAAAGTGTGAAAAAATAATCTGACCGCACAAGTAAAACAATGCCCTAAATTAAAGCAAAATGAAAAGAACCTTATTGTTAATGTTATTTTGTTTAAAGCCCAGCCGACTGCACAGAGCCATGTCAGAGCTATAACCGTTTCAAAACATACACATTACTTCAAACAACAACAAAATAGAAAAGAAAATTAAATACACATATCAGTGCATTCGTGTACATAATCTAAGGAGATTCCCCTGGCGCTGACCACACCGTCCAATTTGTCACACAGGGGATTAAAAAAACACCTGAATACAAATTGAAACATAAGTAAAGACACTTAAACATGCATAAAAACAGGCCTAAACTACCTAAAATCGCTTTCGCGTATCTCACTTCCCTACAGCCAGAAATGCACTTTATACATGTACCCAATTATCAATCCGAAGTATGTAAGACTTTATCGAACACACACACAGTTGAATGGACCAGCAAAGCAGAAAATGATAGAAAGAAATGACAGAAAGCAAAGGAGGAAGAAAGAAAGAAAGAGAGTGACAGAAAAAGAAAAGATATTTCTAGAACAGAATTTCCAGAAGGTGGGGATACTATTTATACTGAAAGATCCCCCTTTGAGAAGGAGCTCCTATCCTGATCAGCAATACAAACAGGAACAAATCGCCCATAAATACAATAGTATTTTATCAAGCAATAATCTCACACTTGTCTCAGGTATTATTTGGAGGTGTTTTGTTTAATGTTGGTTTTGTTTAAAGCCCAGCCGACTGCGTAGGGCCATATCAGGGCGAAAACCGATTCAAAATCATACACAAATTTGGAGGTGGAAAAAGAATAATATGACATAACGTGTTGTAATCAAGACTGAGGCCAACGTGGGCCGTAGTTCGTAGAGTTCGTAATCTACGTTACTATCTATCTCTATGGTTTAGCGCCCAGACACTGACAAATGGTGAATAGCAGTAGAAATCTGTTTCTGTGGCACCGCCTCTGTGTGTGTCTGTGTGTGTGTGTGTGTTTGTTGTTTTTTCTCTGTGTGTGTGTGTGTGTGTGTGTGTGCGTGCGTATGGTGTGTTGAGTGTGTGTGTGTGTGTGTGTGTGTATGTGTGTGTGTGTGTTTTCTCTCTGTGTGTGTGTATGTGTGTGCGTGCGTGCGTATGTGTGTGTTGAGTGTGTGTGTGTGTGTGTGTGTATGTGTGTGTGTGTGTGTGTGTGTGTGTATGTTTGTGCGTGGTGTGTGTGTGTGGTGTGTGTGTGTGTATGTGTGTGTGTGTATATGTGTGTGTGTATGTGTGTGTGTGGTGTGCATGTGGTGTGTGTGTGTGTGTGTGTGGTGTGTATGTGTGTGTTATGTATGTGTGTGTGTGTGTGTGTGTGTGTGTGTGTGTGTCCGCCTGGCACTTTCCTAAGTGTTACTGATAAAACCAAAAAACTTCAGAATGTCTTTGAGCACTTTGATGGTGGCTAGGTGTATGTGTGTGTGTGTGGCATGTGTGTGTGTGTGTGTGTGGCATGTGTGTGTTTGGCATGTGTGTGTGTGTGTGTGTGTGTGTCCGCCAGGCACTTTCCTAAGTGGTACTGATAAAACCAAAAAAACTTCAGAATGTCTTTGAGCACTTTGATGTTGGCTAGGTGTCTCCGTGAATTAAAGACTTCTCCATTTCAACAGAAAGGGACGCACACAACAGTCTGACAAAGACTCTGAATACATCAGTAAGCATTGGCTTGCAAAGAACTCACACAGACACACAAATACAGACACACACACACATATGCAGACACACACACAACACACACATACAGACACACACACACACACACAACATCTATCAGACACACACACACACAACACACACACAACACACACACACACACACACACCACACGTACACCCACGAACACATGTATGTATGTATGTACGTACGTATGTATGTATGGATTCTATCTATTTATCTATCTGTCTGTCTGTCTATCTATCTATCTATCTATCTATCTATCTATCTATCTGTCTGTCTATCTGTCTATCTACCTTTCTATCTACCTATCTGTCTGTCTATCTATCTATCTGTCTCTCTCTCTGTCTCTTTATCTGTCTCTCTATCTATCTGCCTGTCTGTCTGCCTATCTTTTTATATTTATAAATAGTATATGTTTAGTTATATTTTTTAGATGTTCTTGTTTTCTTGTTTGCTCCTCTCTCTCTCTCTCTCTCTCTCTCTCACTCTCTCCTCCTTCTCTCTCTCTCTCTCTCTCTCTCTCTCTCTCTCTCTCTCTCTCTCTCTCTCTCTCTCTCAAACATGCATCAGTAGACACACACATGCAACATTGTGATTTGACATGTCGTCAATGTACTCCCGTATGCATCATTGCACACACACGCACATATGCACAATCACGCAAGCGTGTGCAGTCATACGTGCACTGAAATGCACGCACTCAAAACACCCCCATATACACGCACAGACACAAATAAACTGGTAGACACCCACACCCAGAGCCACATACGCACGCACACAAACACATACACACACACGTGTGTGCGCGCGCACGAACGTGCACACATACACGCACACTCACACGCACGCCTCCAAATCCAAACGCACACGCATGCATGTTTGCGCGTTGAGACGCGCGCGCGCGCGCGCACAGACACACACACACACACACACACACTCACACACACACACACACACACACACACACACACACACACACACACACACACACACACACACACACACACACACACACATTCATAGACGCAACCGTACTCACATACAACTTAACACACACGGAAACCCTTGCAAACAGACATACACACATTTATACACACACACGCATTTACAAATACCGAAGCACACACGCACGCACACACACACACACACACACACACACACACACACACACACACACACACACACACAGAGAGAGAGACACACACACACACAGAGAGAGACACACACACACACACACACATACAACACACACACGCGCGCGCGCGTGCACACACACACACAAACTCACAGAAACTCACACACACGCGTTCAAACATACACACACTTGCCCGCGGGCGCGTAGATAGGATAGAGCGAAGGAAGAAGTGACCATTTGAACAACATCGTCTTGCAAATACTTCCTGTAATGTCAGGTACTGGGTAACGAAAAATAGGGGAAAAGTAAAAGAATGAACGATTAGTACGTGTTTTTTTGTGTTTTTTTAATACTGTTTTTACTGTCTTCTTCTTCTTCTTCTTCTTCTTCTTCTTCTTCTTCTTCTTCCTCTTCTTCTTCTTCTTCTTCTTCTTCTTCTTCTTCTTCTTCTTCTTCTCTTCTTCTTCTTCTTTTTATACTGGTTTTTACTGTTTTCTTCTTCTTCTTCTTCTTCTTCTTCTTCTTCTTCTTCTTCTTCTTCTTCTTCTTCTTCTTCTTCTTCTCTTCTTCTTCTTCTTCTTCTTCTTCTTCTTCTTCTTCGTCGTCGTCGTTCTTAATCTTATTGTTCTTATTCTTATTCTCTCTCCTCTCCTTCTTCTTCTTTTTCTTCTTCCTTCTCTTTTTCTTCTTCTTCTTCTTCTTCTTTCTTCTTCTTCTTCTTCTTCTTCTTTTCTTCTTCTTCTTCTTCTCCTTTGTCTTCTTCTTCGTCTTAATCTTATTGTTCGATTCTTATTCCTCTCCTCCTCCTCCGCCTCCTCCTCACCTCCTTCTTCTTCTTCTTCTTTTTCTTCTTCCTTTTTCTTTCTTCTTCTCCTCCTCCTCCCTTTTCTCCTCCTCCTCTTCTTCTTCTTCTTTCTTCTTCTTCTTCTTCTTCTTCTCTTCTTCTTCTTCTTCTTCTTCTTCTTCTTCTTCTTCTTCTTCTCTCGTCGTCGTCGTCTTAATCTTATTGTTCTTATTCTTTTCCTCTCCTCCTCCTCCTTCTTCTTCTTTTTTCTTCTTCCTTCTCTTTTTCTTCTTCTTCTTCTTCTTCTTCTTCTTCTTCTTTCTTCTTCTTCTTCTTCTTCTTCTTCTTCTCTCTTCTTCTTCTCCTTTGTCTTCTTCTTCGTCTTAATCTTATTGTTCTTATTCTTATTCCTCTCCTCCTCCTCCTCCTCACCTCCTTCTTCTTCTTCTTCTTTTTCTTCTTCCTTTTCTTCTTCTTCTTCTTCTTCTCCTCCTCCTCCCTTTCCTCCTCCTCCTCCTCCTTCTTCTTCTTCTTCTTCTTCTTCTTTTTTCTTCTTCTTCTTCTTCTTCTTCTTCTTCTTCTTCTTCTTCTTCTTCTTCTTCTTCTTCTTCTTCTTCTTCTTCTTCTTCTTCTTCTTCTTCTTCTTCTTCTTCTTCTTCTTCTTCTTCTTCTTCTTCTTCTTCTTCTTCTTCTTCGTCGTCGTCGTCGTCTTAATCTTATTGTTCTTATTCTTATTCCTCTCCTCCTCCTCCTTCTTCTTCTTTTTCTTCTTCCTTCTCTTCTTCTTCTTCTTCTTCTTCTGCTTCTTCGTCCTATTCTTATTGTTCCTCCTCTCCTCCTTCTCATCCTTCTCGTCCTCCTCCTCCTCCTCCACCTCCTTCTTCTTCTTCTTCTCCTTTGTCTTCTTCTTCGTCTTAATCTTATTGTTCTTATTCTTATTCCTCTCCTCCTCCTCCTCCTCACCTCCTTCTTCTTCGTCTTCTTCTTTTTCTTCTTCTTCCTTTTCTTCTTCTTCTTCTCTCCTCCTCCTCCTCCTCCTCCTCCTCCTCCTCCTTCTTCTCTCTCTTCTTCTTCTTCTTCTTCTTCTTCTTCTTCTTCTTCTTCTTCTTCTTCTTCTTCTTCTTCTTCTTCTTCTTCTTCTTCTTCTTCTTCTTCTTCTTCTTCTTCTCTTCTTCTTCTTCTTCTCCTTCTTCTTCCTCTTCTTCTTCTTCTTTGATATAATACTATTTTTGTATTTTAGTTTTCCAAATTTTCGTGGATGCGTGTATGCATGTTGTTTTGTTCATGCTACGCTAATGGTATATGGCTGCACGGTCTGCATACTCCATCTTCAGGGGGGCATGCATACTGAGCATGTTCATGTTTCCATAAGCTGGCTGATGGCACGTCTTACAGGATCTTCAACGTGTGAGTTGTTATGCTGTCTTCATCATCATCATCAGGTGCCCTGCCGCATGGCGTTGGCGACCATCGACTTCCAACCATCTCTATCTCTCGTTGCCCCCAGCATCTCCCCCACCCTCCTCATCCCCAGCCACTCTGCAAGTCCGTCCAGCATTCTCTCCCTGGGTCTACCTTGTGCTTTCTTTCCCTCCAGCTTTCCCGTTGTGACCAGGTGCTTCAAATCCCCCTTCCTCATAAAATGGCCTATAAATGTTGCTTGTCTTTTCCTAATCTTCCTTATGAGTGATCTACTTGTGTCTGCCTCCATCAAGACTGTCTCGTTTGTTTTCTTTGCTGTCCATGGAACTCTCAACATTCTTTTGAGAAACCATGGGTGTAAATTCCAGTGGGTTTAGACATTGTCAGATCTGTACACCTGCTGACCGACCTACGCGATGGGAAAACTCTCTACCTGTTTACACACCAGGCGAAAGTATCTAGGCGGATCGAATCCAGGACCTTGCGATCGAAAGTTCGACGTTTACCCACTTGACCAGCGCATCCATCATATGAATGATTGAATGAATCAATGAATCAATGACTAAACGGATCAGTAAGTTATGGAATCATTTGAAAGACCGTACGTGCATTTTTAAGAGCTGTGTAGTGTGTGTGTGTGTGTGTGTGTGTGTGTGTGTGTGTGTGTGTGTGTGTGTGTATATATACGTGTGTGTGTGTGTGTGAGAGAGAGAGAGAGAGAGAGAGAGCGGGGAGAGAGAGAGTTTCGGTTTTTTTTTCCAAAAATACATTTTCCAAAACTATAGAAGAAAAGACAGATCCAGGCAAAGAATGAATGAACGAATAAAACACTAAACGACCAGAAAAAGTATAGATGTAAACTAGCAAAATAACTTGCAAAAAAGAAAAATAGAAACCATGAGTTACAAAGAAAAATCACACTAGTCTGTACTGGAAAAATCAGTAGTAAAGATATGGCCAAGAACGACAAAAAACAATATAGTCAATGCCATTTTAATAATCTCCACTTTTAATTTTTTTAAGATTATTACGGAAATCCAGATTTTGTACTTTTCAAGGTCGTGGTGACCTTGAAGAAGTTACCTTTAATAATATCACATCGAGGACAATGGTAGACTGTGAGTAATGGTGAACAAAAATATAAGTATTGTCTGAATTTCCCGAGAAAGAGCTGTTTACACCTTTCCTCAAAAGTGACCTTGACCTTAAGAGTTTTACTTACCTGACGCAGGTTTTGGCGACTTTTCATTAGTTCATATGATTTGCTAAAGATCCTGTCCCATAAAATGACGAAAAAGTTTCATTTACTCCTCTCTTTCTCTCTCTCTCTCTCTCTCTCTCTCTCTCTCTCTCTCTCTCTCTCTCTCTCTCTCTCTCTCTCTCGCTCTCGCTCTCTCTCCCTCACCTCTCTTTTTCACTCTTTCTCACTCTCACTGTTTGTTTCTCTCTCACCCCCCTCTCTCACTCACTCAGTTACAAACACACACACACACACACACACATGCAGACACACACACACACACACACACACACACACACACACACACACACACACACACACACACGCCAGTGTGTATGAAACAGCCTCCCTTTCAAAACAAAATAGGGAGACTGAAAAACGGAGGGAAAGAAAGAAACTTCAGAAAAAGAAAAGAGAGAGAATTGGGGGAAAAAGAAACGCCTATTGTATCAGTAATGTCTTGTATACTCGTGTCTTATTGGGCCATTTATGTTTGAAAATCAGGCTCGTCAAAATGAACACTGTAGATTCTGTGATGTTATACCCATTCCTACCCTACTACCCCACCAGCCTTATTCCCCTTCCTCCCAAATGTTTAAACTATGTCATAAATAGCTTTGACATTTCCATCAGCTACAAATTCCAAAACAAAACACACACACACACACTCACACACGCGCGCGCGCGCACACACACACACACACACACATACACACGCAAGCACAGAGTCATACACACATATGTACACACCTAATCCACACACACACACACACACACACACACACACACACACACAGAGTCATACACACATATATACACACCTAATCACACACACACGCGCGCGCGCGCGCGCATACACACACACACACACAATCATACGCACGCGCACACACACATACACTTCCATACACGCACGTACACATGCTTAATCACACTCTTACACACACACACATACACACACGCGCGCGCGCATACACACACACACTCTTACACACACACACACATACACACACACCTCACACACCACACACACTCTTACACACACTCTTACACAGACAACACACAATCATACACATACACACCACCACGACGCACACACACATACACACACACGCACACGCACGCACCACGCACGCACACACACACACACATCTCTCTCTCTCTCTCTACACACACACACCACACACCACACACACACACACGCACACACCACACACCCACACACACACACACACACTCTTACACACACTCTTACACAGACACACACAATCACACACACACACACACCACCAACAACACACACACATACACACACAGCACACCACACCACCACCACGCACGCACCACGCACACACACACACACACACACACTCATCTCTCTCTCTCTACTCCTCTACACACACACACACTCTTACCACACACACACACACACACAATCATACACACACACACACACATACTTACACACACACACACACACACACACACACACACACACACACACACCACACACACACAATCATACAACACACACACACACTGTGCCACCGCACACACACACACACACACACTCTTACACACACACACACACACAACGTTGTCAAAGTGCACAAAATCTGTGCCGGCAGCACAGTACTTACAAATTGGGAAGAAGCCAAAGTAGTAAAAAAGAGGCTGTATGAAGGTCAACCTCACAACGATCGCAACAGGATGTCATTGTCTCCCCTGTTTTATCTGAAACCTGTCTGACACAGTGACATTTTGTGATCCCAGTACCCCCCCCCCCCCCCCCGTCCTTTGCTTGCAGCGAGCGCTGCTCGTTTCTTGTTGTATTGTCCAGGAACAGAAGTTTCACAATACATTATAATATCTTTTGTTTAAGTAAATACACAAGGTAGAAAAGTATGCCATGTATGCCATACCAGTCTTGCAGGCATCATCATCATCAGGTACCTTGCCGCATGGCGTTGGCGATTATGGACTTCCATCTGTCTCTATCACTTGTTGCCTCAAGCATCTCTTCCACCTTCCTTGTCCCCAGCCACTCTGCAAGTCCGTCTAGTATCTTCTCCCTGGGTCTACCCGGTGCTCTCTTTCCCTCCAGCTTTCCCGTTGTGACCAGGTGCTCCAATTCCCCTTTCCTCATAAAATGGCCTATAAATGTTGCCTGTCTTTTCCTAATCTTCCTTGTCTTGCAGGCAACTTAAGGAAACCCGGCTTTGGAAGCTAAAGCCCTCGCCATAGAGGTTGTGGGATTAAGAGTGGGGGGAGGGAGGGTGTTGGTAAGCTCATCTTGAATGTGCTGTTCACACCTTTCCTCAAAAAAGGGCGGATTTGGTCTACGTGACCTTGACCTTGAAGCTTTACTTACCAAACGTAGGCTTTGGAGACACCTCAGTAGTCCGCAGCTTATATCGTAATTTGGTAATGGAACAGCTTTCTGGATTTCTGAGAGGGAGAAGACTAAGAGGTCTGAAGGTAATACCGGAGGAAGCTGAAAGGAGTTCCAGTTGGATCTGGCCGAGGAGGAACTAAAAGCGAACTTCATAAAGCTTAGAATTTCCTTACGTGCGTTAGGTGTCAGATAGCCGAGTTGTTTAAGACATCCGTCACAAAGATAGCTTGGCTTTGAGACGCCTGACCACTTGGAGGCGCGGGTTTGAATCCAGGTTGGAGAAAAAAATATGACGACAGCAGAACATCCATGTGATATCCTGGATGTCGCCTGGCCCTCTTGGAGTGTAAGGAGTTCAGGGCCGAAACTCTTACTTAGCATTTTCACTCCTGCAACCTATCCACAAACTTCAAAAATATAACCTTTTGACTCCTTCACCCTATTCACTAGGTTCCTGCGGGAAGCTGGTGGATAGAGTGAGGGAGTCAAAGGGTTGTTTTTGCTTTGCTATCATGGTTGACGATGCAAGAAGCTGGTAGACAGGGTGCAGGAGTCAGAGGGCTAAGGGGGACTACTCCTGTCTATGAGGACCTTCTGCTGTCTATTCTCTCCCTAGAGTTATCTTCCATCACTGGTGGATGTCTTTTAAGTGTCAAAGCCAGAAATGAAAATGTTTTAATGTTCGCGAGATCTGAGTAGAGATTCACGCAGACAGCATTAGAGCGCTGACGAAGATGGCGAGAACGCCATCGAAAGCTACGGAACTGTGAGTAGCGATTTTTACACTGTTGGGAGACCTTGTTCTTCAAAATTGGTAGCATTATGTTTTAATGTTGTTTTGTTGGGAAAGGCGAAATTGTTTCTCTGTTTCTCTGGTTTGATCTGTCCACATGTCTAGTCTGTCAGAGTCTGTCGTCTCCTTGTGTCTCTGTGTCTCTGTCTTTGGTATGTTTCTATGTCTGATCTGTGTGTGTCTCTGGTCATCATCATCATCATCATCAGGTGCCCTGCCGCATGGCGTTGGCGACCATGGACTTCCAACCATCTCTATCTCTCGTTGCCCCTAGCATCTCCCCCCACCCTCCTCATCCCCAGCCACTCTGCAAGTCCGTCCAACATTCTCTCCCTGGGTCTACCTGGTGCTTTCTTTCCCTCCAGCTTTCCCGTTGTGACCAGGTGCTCCAAATCCCCCTTCCTCATAAAATGGCCTGTAAATGTTGCTTGTCTTTTCCTAATCTTCCTTATGAGTGATCTACTTGTGTCTGCCTCCATCAAGACTGTCTCGTTTGTTTTCTTTGCTGTCCATGGAACTCTCAACATTCTGAGAAACCGCATCTCGGCTGCCTCAATCTTGCTCTGGCTTTGCTTGCTGACTGTCCACGCCTCGCATCCGTACAACAGTGTCTCTGGTATGTTTCTAAATCTGGTCTGTGTGTGTCTGGTCGTTTTGTGTCTCTGGTCTGTGTTTGTGATGTGTCTGTGTTCTGGTCTGTCTGTGTCTCTGGTCCGTCTGTGTGGACTGTCTGTGTCTAGTCTGTCTATGTCTTTGGTGTGCCAGTGTCTAATCAATCTGTTTCAGGCTGTGTTTGGTCTGTCTGTGTCTCTGGTCTGTCTGTGTCTGATCTGTGTTATTGCATGGTCTGTGTCTGGTCTGTCTGTTTGTGTCTCTGATCGGTCTCTTGTGTCTCTGGTTTTTCTGTAAATTTGTTCTGTCTGTGTCTAGTGTGTCTTTGGTCTGTCTGTGACTGGTCTGTCTGTGTCTAGTGTGTCTTTGGTCTGTCTGTCTGTGTCTCTGGTCTGTGACTGGTCTGTCTGTGTCTAGTGTGTCTTTGGTCTGTCTGTGACTGGTCTGTCTGTGTCTAGTGTGTCTTTGGTCTGTCTGTGACTGGTCTGTCTGTGTCTAGTGTGTCTTTGGTCTGTCTGTCTGTGTCTCTGGTCTGTGACTGGTCTGTCTGTGTCTAGTGTGTCTTTGGTCTGCCTGTGACTGGTCTGCCTGTGACTGGTCTGTCTGTGACTGGTCTGTCTGTGACTGGTTTGTCTGTGTATTTGGTCTGTCCGTATCTTTGGTCTGTCCGTATCTTTGGTCTGTCTGTGACTGGTCTGTCTGTGACTGGGTTGTCTCTGGTCTGACTGTGGTCTGTCTGTGACTGGACTGTCTGTGACTGGTCTGTCTGTGACTGGTTTGTCTCTGGTCTGACTGTCTGTGGTCTGTCTGTGACTGGTCTGACTGTGTCTGGGGTCTGTCTGTGACTGGTCCGTCTGTGACTGGTCTGACTGTCTGTGTCTGTGGTCTGTCTGTCGACTGTCTCTAATCTGTGTCTGGTTTGTCTGTGTATTTGGCCTGTTTGTGTCTGGTCTGTTTATGGCTTTTTTGTGTAATTTACAGTATGCACTTACTTCAACGTCTGATGCATTGTATATTTCTCGTTAGGAAAATATAATCTAACTTTTTTATTGTTTGGTGTATTCAGTACTGCACCTTTAGTTACATGTATTTCGTCAATCCAGACGTTATATATAAGTTATAAGTTTATTGAGATGTGTGTGTTGCTCCTGATATTTCAAGGAAAAACACACTCTGATAGAGAAAAGGAGAGTTACAGAGTTCCCCCATTGTTCTGGTTAGCATTATTGTTTAATGATATATCTATCTATCTGTCTATCTATCTATCTATCTATCTGTCTATCTATCTATCTATCTGTCTGTCTATCTATCTGTCTATCTGTCTATCTATCTATCTGTCTGTCTATCTATCTGTCTGTCTATCTATCTATATATTTATCTATCTATTTATCTATCTATCTATCTATCTGTCTGTCTATCTGTGTCTATGTCTTTGTCTGTCTGTAGATCTATCTATCTATTTATTTATTTATGTATCTATCTATCTATCTGTCTATCTATTTATCTCTCTGTATGTCTGTCTGTCTGTCTAGATAGATAGATAGATAGATAGTGTGTGGTGTGTGTGTGTGTGTGTGTTTTCTCTGTCTGCGTGTCTTTCTGTTTATCTTTGCTTGACTTGTGTGTGTGTGTGAGTGAGTGAGTGTGTGTGTGTGTGTGTGTGTGTGTGTGTGTGTGTGTGTGTGTGTGTGTGGAAGGGTGGGTGGGTGCGAGCACGCGCGTGCGCGTGTGTGTCCCCTTCTGTCTGACTGACTCTTTGTGACTCAGTTTGACTCCGTGTGTGTATGTGTGTGCGCGCGTGCGTGCACGTTTTTGTACCATGTGTGCTTCTGCGTGTATTTATGCGCACGAGCGCCTTCTGTGCTTATATCAAGAGTATGGATGTGAAAGCGCGAGCTTGTAGTGATGAGTGCATGCGCGCACAAAGAAGTTTATCTGTGCTTCCCCCCCCCCCACCTGCCCTCCCACACCCCCACCCCTCACCCTCGTGTCCGCATGCACTCCTGTCTGTATGAACGAGTCCCCAAAGGGGAGACAACTCCATTATCGTAATTCGAGGATTTATCGATATAACGTGTTAGTCTGGTCCTTTGCAAATCCTGCCTGAGTTTGTGTTGCCAAGTGGAACATACAAACAAAACAAAACAAAGAGAGAGAGAAAAAAACAAAAACAGACAGTCCAGCTCTACTGACGATTTCCTTCTTTATGGAAAGCTGGAGAGAAAGAGAGCACTAGGTAGACGTAGGGAGAAAATATTGGACGGACTTGCAGGGTGGCTGAGGACAGAGAGAGTGGAAGATGTACTTGCGGCAACAAGGGGTAGATACATATGGAGGGCCATGATCGCCAACGCCATGCCGCAGGGCACATGATGATGATGATGATGATGGTTCGGTTGTTGAATGATTATTACCCAGATTGTGAGGCCCGGTTGCCACAGAGGTGGAGAGGGGGGGGGGGGCTTCCTTCTTCCAGTCTGACTACAGGTTTTACCTGGGTGCCAGACTCGGCGGAGAAAATGTTTCTTTTTGTGTACGTGTGTGTGGCTGCAGCCTCTGGTCCACCCAGCTGTGATTGGATGCCTGATCCTGTTTAGCATTGGGGAAGGTAGAGCAGCGAGGGAGGTGAGATGGGGGTATCAGTCTTACAGCGTTGGCCCATTGAAAAGCTCTCTACTCCTTCTGTCACTCTCTCTCTCTCTCTCTCTCTGTCTCTGTCTCTCTCTCTCTGTCTCTCTCTCTCTCTCTG
>JAPXFY010000026.1:30643666-30648666 GCA_030674185.1 Monoplex corrugatus
GCACAGTTATCTATTAATTAAAAGAAAATTTTTATGTCAAGAAACCACCCACCATTCTGAGATTAATGATTTTTGGATGTTACGCTGAAAAAAAAATACTGAGACCTTGATAGGTTCAGTTAAGTCTAGCAATGCCTCATTGTAGAAGCTCCCAATTACGTTTTGTTTTGTCCAAATATGGCTCATATAAAACAATGTGTTGGTTTGATTTTTAAACAGTTACAGCTTTCACACATAATTTGGTAAACAGCAGCATCATGTGCTATACTTTTCAAATGTGAGCTGTTAAAAATATGACAAAATAATTGTTTAGGGGACAATATCAAATTAAAGACTAGCATAAACGGAACATAACAAACGATGAAAGAACAGTATCAAATTAAAGACTAGCATAAACAGAACATAACAAACGATGAAAGAACAGTATCAAATTAAAGACTAGCATAAACAGAACATAACAAACGATGAAAGAACAGTATCAAATTAAAGACTAGCATAAACAGAACATAACAAACGATGAAAGAACAGTATCAAATTAAAGACTAGCATAAAGGAACATAACAAACGATGAAAGAACAGTATCAAATTAAAGACTAGCATAAACAGAACATAACAAACGATGAAAGAACAGTATCAAATTAAAGACTAGCATAAAAACATAAAAATGAAACAGAAATAAGCTAAACAATAACAAACGATGAAAGAACAGTATCAAATTAAAGACTAGCATAAACAGAACATAACAAACGATGAAAGAACAGTATCAAATTAAAGACTAGCATAAACAGAACATAACAAACGATGAAAGAACAGTATCAAATTAAAGACTAGCATAAACAGAACATAACAAACGATGAAAGAACAGTATCAAATTAAAGACTAGCATAAACAGAACATAACAAACGATGAAAGAACAGTATCAAATTAAAGACTAGCATAAACAGAACATAACAAACGATGAAAGAACAGTATCAAATTAAAGACTAGCATAAACAGAACATAACAAACGATGAAAGAACAGTATCAAATTAAAGACTAGCATAAACAGAACATAACAAACGATGAAAGAACAGTATCAAATTAAAGACTAGCATAAACAGAACATAACAAACGATGAAAGAACAGTATCAAATTAAAGACTAGCATAAACAGAACATAACAAACGATGAAAGAACAGTATCAAATTAAAGACTAGCATAAACAGAACATAACAAACGATGAAAGAACAGTATCAAATTAAAGACTAGCATAAACAGAACATAACAAACGATGAAAGAACAGTATCAAATTAAAGACTAGCATAAACAGAACATAACAAACGATGAAAGAACAGTATCAAATTAAAGACTAGCATAAACAGAACATAACAAACGATGAAAGAACAGTATCAAATTAAAGACTAGCATAAACAGAACATAACAAACGATGAAAGAACAGTATCAAATTAAAGACTAGCATAAACAGAACATAACAAACGATGAAAGAACAGTATCAAATTAAGACTAGCATAAACAGACATAACAAACGATGAAAGAACAGTATCAAATTAAAGACTAGCATAAACAGAACATAACAAACGATGAAAGAACAGTATCAAATTAAAGACTAGCATAAACGAACATAACAAACGATGAATTAAATTGACAGCAGTACAGAACACAAACGTGAATAACAGATACAAGTCCTGAGTAAACATACAAGTGAGTAAACAAACAAAAAAGGAGTAAACAAACAGACCACGGCCTTTATAAGGGTATGTCTCTATCGTATGCATAATTATTGTTCCATTGTTGAATGATTGGATAAATTTATGTGACTTGACCTGTGAAGGATTTTTCGGCTGTTATATCCTGTTGACGTTATTGGCTTACAGTTTTTCTGATAATGATCTTTGAGAGATCACAATACTGATATGTCTACATTGTCTTACAGAAATCTTCCATATGGTTTCAACACTTTTTTTTTCAAATGATTGGTGTAGGTGGTTAGCAGATATGTGTGTGTGCGTTGTGTGTTGTGTGTGTGTTTGTTCGTTCGTTCGTTCCGTTCTTCGATATAACGTCTTTTCACTATGAGGAAGGCGTGTGTATTTGTGTGTATGTGTGTGTGTGTGTGTGTGTGTGTGTGTGTGTGTGTGTGTGTGTGTGTGTGTGTGTGTGTGTGTGTGTGTGTGTTGTTTCTGTCGGGTGAACTACACGAGGTGGAAGGTGCGTGTGTGTGTGTGTGTATTTTGTGTGTGTGTTGTTGTCTGTCTGTCTGTCTGGTCTGTCTGTTCTGTGTGTGTTGTGTGTGTGTGTGTGTGTGTGTGTGTGTGTGTATGTGTGTGTGTGTGTGTAGAACCCTTGTTGTGGTATGGTTTGCCCGAAGGATCACAGAACTGTTTCACTTTAGCCAGCCAATCTTCCTTCCCTCCACAATCCACAACATCAGTAGTCTTGTTTTAAGTGGTAGTCTTTTCTCAAGGTACAAAACACGTGCTTAAAAAAAGTCAACCGCACAGCAGAGTTGCACCTGATCAAATGAATCATGCTTTGGTAGTCTCCCTTTGGGTGGTGCTGTTTCCGCAAAAGAACTAAAAGGAAACAACTCGAAGGGTAGGTATTCGTGTTTCTTGGTCCTGATAGCTTGTGATCCTCAACCTGTTCCCTCGTTGCCTTGGCCCAATCTTAGTGTCTGCGTGTTTTTTTCCTCCAGAAAGACTGACGTTTTAAGGCACCAGTTGGTCATTTCAGTCTTAACTGGTAAATTATGTCTTGATTCGGTAGTATTCATATGAAGGGTCTTTGTTAATGTATATTATTTACAACCATAAATAGTTATGAGGTATTAAGAGAATTGTGAAAACTTAAAACCTAGATTGAGAAAGGTTTGAGTAATGGAAAAACAAAGTACAGTGATTAGCCTCCATTGCTGACATGACTGGCCAGCTTTGGTAAAGTGTGTCTTGATTCACTGTTATTAATATGAAGGGTCTTTGTTGTTATGAGGCATTAATAGAAATATAAAAGCTTTAAACTTGATTTTGGAAAGTTTCAGTAGACGAAAAACACAACAAAATGATCAGTCCATATTGCCGACACAACTCGACAACCTCGACCATGTGACATATATGAATTTGAACGAAAGGTGGGAGCCTTTGTTTGTCAATGGGCTGTGCATTTGTGTTTACACACACACATGCATGATTAACAATCAGAAACAGTTATGAGATATTAAGAGAATTATGAAAACTTAAAACCTAGATTTAAAAAAGTTTGAGTGGAGGAAAAACAAAGTACAATGATCACCCCCCATTACCAAAACAACTGGACAGCTGTGGTAAATTATGTCTGAGTTCAGTGTTATTAATATGAAGGGTCTTTGCTGATGGTTAACAATCAGCAAACAGTTATGAGGCATTAAGAAAATTATAAAAGCTTAAAACTTGATTTTAAAATGTTTCAGTAGACGAAAAACACAACAAAATTATCAGTCCATATTGCTGACACAACTGGACAACCTCGACCTTACGACATATATAAATTTGAATGTAAGGTGGGAGCCTTCCTTTGTCAATGGGCTCTGCATTTGTGTTTACACACACACACGCATGATTGACAACCAGAAACAGTTGTGAGATATTAAGAGAATTATGAAGACTTAAAACTTAGATTTAAAAAAAAGGTTTGAGTAGAGGACAAAGTGTAATGATTAGCCCCCATTGCCTGCATAACTGGACAGCTGTGGGAAATTATGTGTTGGTTCAGTGATTATTAATATGAACTTGATTTTTTAAAAGTTTCATTAGAGGAAAAACACAGTAAAATGATCAATGTCCATTGCAGACACAACTGGACAACCTCGACCTTGCGACTTATTTAAATTTGAACGAAATATGGGAACCTTTGCTTGCCAACAGGCTGCATTTGTGTTTACACACACACACACACACACACACGATTAACTACCAGAAACAGTTATGAGGTATTAAGAGAATTATAAAAGCTTAAAACCAGGATTTAAAAAGGTTTGAGTAGAGGACAAACAAAGTACAATGATCAGCCTCCATTGCCAACACACCTGGACAGCTTTGGTAAAGTGTGTCTTGATTCGATGTTATTAATATGAAGGGTCTTCGTTAATGGACGGTTAACAATCGGCAAACAGTTATGACGCATTAAGGGAATTATAAAAACCTAAAATTTAGATTTTTAAAAATGTTTCAGTAGGGGATAAACAGTATAATGATCAGTTCTCATCACCAGTAGAGCTGGACAACCTAGACCTTACAACTTATTTGAATTTGACCGAAAGATGGGAGCCTTTGCTTGCTAATGGACTGTGCATTTGTGTTTTTACACACATACACACACACACACACACACACACACACACACATACACACACGCACGCGCGCGCGCACACACACACACACACACACACACGCACACACACACACACACACACAGAGGTATCCATTGGGTAGTATAAGAGGTCAAAGCTGATGTAATATATGAAATGTAACAGTGGCTGCCAGCTATATTGTTAGAGATTCACATCGATGAACGTTTACATTGGGACATCATTAGTTATTCCCGGGATCCACGTCCACTTTTGAACAGCATCATCGTAAGGCAGTTCTTTTGTTTGACCATGTTAAAGCTTGTATGTGCACTGATAGAAGGTCATAGCGAGAGGGAGACACATACAGATATTTAGTTTACACTGACAGAGAGAAGATTCTGACAGAGAAAAGATTTTACCAGGTCTGTATATCTGTCAATCAGATAAAATGAGTTGAAAAGAGACAAAGAACTCTGGGACACAAAGGATGTGTTGTGAAAGTGGTTTGGGGGGAATTGACTGATACGTTTGTTCGTTATTTCTTTTTGATCATATAGTATCTGCTTTTAGACAAAGACCGATACGTTTATGTCTGTCTGTGAGAATGACAGAGAGAGACAAAGGTGTGTGTGTGTTTGTATATCTGTGTCAGTGAATGACTGAGTGTGTGTGTGTGT
>JAPXFY010000026.1:30651166-30658666 GCA_030674185.1 Monoplex corrugatus
TGCTAAAACCTACGTCCACGAGCGACGCTGCTGCGCTTGATTAAATGGATTGGCTTTGATAGTTTCTCTTTGGGTGGTGATCTTTGTGCGAATGAACTGAGACGGAAAAGCTGAGAGGCGGGCATTTGTTTTTGTTTGTCGTGATAGCTTTTGATGGTGAACCTGTTCACTGGTTATCTGTGTGCTTGTTGCAGCGACTTGGCTGATGACGCCATGTGTTAGCTTTTCTTGTTTCTGTGGGATAAAGTGCACTGGGTGGAAGGTGTGTGTGTGTGTGTGTGTGTGTGTGTGTCTTGTTTTTGTCTGGTGAACTGCACTAGATGGAAGATATGTGTGTATGTGTGTCTGTCTGTCTGTCTGTCTGTGTGAAGTCTGGAACACAAAGAATGTGTTGTGAAAGAGGTTTTGAAGTCATTTCCTGATACATTTGTTCATTATTTCTTTTTAACATCTATTCACATATGTGCTTTTAGACAAAGACCAGTATATTTAGGTCTGTCTGTGAGAGTGACAAAGAGACAGAGACAAAGTTGTGTGCGTGTGCGTGACTTTGTATGCATATCTGTGAAATGAATAAGTGTGTGCGTGTGTGTCTGTGTGTGTGTGTGATTGTGTGTGTGTCTGTGTGTGTGTGTGTGTGTGATGTGTGTGTGTCTGTGTTTGTGGTGTTGTGTGTGTGTGTGTCTGTGTGTGTGTGTGTCTGTGTGGTGTTGTGTGTGTGTGTGTGTGTGTGTGTGTGTGTGTGTGTGTTGTGTGTGTGTGTCTTGTTTCTGTCGGGTGAACTGCACTAGGTGGAAGGTGTGTGTTTGTGTCTGTCTGTCTGTCTGTCTGTCTGTCTGTCTGTCTGTCTGTCTGTGTGAAGTCTGGAACACAGAGAATGTGTTGTGAAAGAGGTTTTGAAGTGATTTCCTGATATATTTATTCATTATATCTTTTAACATCTATTCACATATGTGCTTTTAAACAAAGACCAATATGTTTAGGTCTGTCTGTGAGAGTGACAAAGAGAGAGACAAAGATGTGTGCGTCTGCTTTACGTTGTATGCATATCTATGAAATGAATAAGTTAGTGTGTGTGTGTGCATGTCTGTGTGTGTTTGTGTGTGTATGTGTCTTGTTTCTGTCTGGTGAACTGCACTAAGTGGAAGGTGTGTGTGTGTGTGTGTGTGTGTGTGTGTGTGTGTGTGTGTGTGTGTGTGTGTGTGTGTGTGTGTGTGTGTGTGAGCACGCACGTGTATTTAATCTCTATATACATGTACACGTATTTGTTGTGTCTATTTTTTTCCCCCGAAAGATCACAGGACTCTTCCAGATTTGTATGTGTGTATATGTGTATGTCGGTGTGTGTGTGTGCATGCGTGTGTGTTTGTGTGTGTGTGTGTGTGCGTCTGTGTGTGTTTGTGTGTAAGCACAAAGACCGATACGTTTATTTCTGTAAGAATGACAGAGAGAGACAAAGGTGTGTGTGTGTGTGTCTGTGTTTGCATATCTGTGTCAGTGAATGACAGTGTGTGTGTGTGTGTGTGTGTGTGTGTGTGTGTGTGTGTAAGTGCGCACGTGCGTTTAATCTCTATATATACATGTCTGTTTTGTTTCCCCTTAAAAGATCACAGCACTCTTCCAGATCTGCTAGAGGGGATGGGAAGTGTGTCTTTGCCCTTCTTTCTTCTGGCAACCCCCTTCACAACGTTCAAATTGTTTTTACAAGTTACACAATATGTGCTAAAACCTACGTCCACGAGCGACGCTGCTGCGCCTGATTAAATGGATTGGCTTTGATAGTTTCTCTTTGGGTGGTGATCTTTGTGTGAAAGAACGGAGATGGAAAAGCTGAGGGGCGGGCATTTGTTTTTGTTTGTCGTGATAGCTTTTGATGGTGAACCTGTTCACAGGTTATCTGTGTGCTTGTTGCAGCGACTTGGCTGACGACGCTGTATGTTAGCTTTTCTTGTTTTCCTGGGTTGGGTGAACTGCACTTGGAGGAATGTGTGTGTGTGTGTGTGTGTGTGTGTGTGTGTGTGTGTGTCTATACTCTGTCTCTTCCCATGGAATATCACAAAACAGCTTTAGGGAGTAGTGTGTGTGTGTCTGTGTATGTGTAGTGTATGTGTATGTGTAAGTGTGTGTGTGTGTGAGCACGCGCGCATGTGTTTAATCTCTATGTACACGTCTGTTTTGTTTCCCCTTGAAAGATCACACAACAGCTTCAGGTTTCCATTCTGGGAGTACGGGAGGTCGTGCATCTTCTTCCCTTTCCATTCTTTGTTCTTCCCCTCCTTCCTCGTATCTCCACAAGCTATTATAGAACTTAATTTGTTCTCAGTTACAAAACACGTGCTAATCCATAAGTCATTCATCAGGAGTTAACTGCTATGTCAGCAGCCGGCAGTATTAGTACCTTATTCGTCAGTTACCTATCTGACTATCTGTCTTTCTCTTTTCTCTTTCTGTCTTGCTTGCTTGCCTCGTTGTTTGTATTTCTGTGCTAGATCTTTTGATTGAATATTTTGTGGAAAGCAGTCACTTTTTTGCCCATGTTGTGGTGTTTGGGTGATGTGAAGTGACTCATAAAATATTTAGACAATCTGGGGTTATGGTTCACAAACTGTTGGCATCATTGTGCTGTTTAATTCACAGTATAGTCTATTGAAACCACTTCTGTTGTTCTGTTTTACCAGTTCATCACACTACTGTATATTATGGACCAAATAACTTAATAGTGAGGTGGCCATATAGTGAACATGTGACAAAGTTGGCCATATAGTGAACAAATGACAAAGTTGGCCATATAGTGAACAATGACAAAGGTGGCCATATAGTGAACATGTGACAAAGGTGGCCATATAGTGAACATGTGACAGAGTTGGCCATATAGTGAACATGTGACAAAGTTGGCCATATAGTGAACGTGTGACAAAGTTGGCCATATAGTGAACATGTGACAAAGTTGGCCATATAGTGAACGTGTGACAAAGTTGGCCATATAGTGAACATGTGACAAAGTTGGCCATATAGTGAACATGTGACAATGTTGGCCATATAGTGAACATGTGACAAAGTTGGCCATATAGTGAACATGTGACAAAGTTGGTCATATAGTGAACATGTGACAAAGTTGGCCATATAGTGAACAAATGACAAAGTTGGCCATATAGTGAACAATGACAAAGGTGGCCATATAGTGAACATGTGACAAAGGTGGCCATATAGTGAACATGTGACAGAGTTGGCCATATAGTGAACATGTGACAAAGTTGGCCATATAGTGAACGTGTGACAAAGTTGGCCATATAGTGAACATGTGACAAAGTTGGCCATATAGTGAACGTGTGACAAAGTTGGCCATATAGTGAACATGTGACAAAGTTGGCCATATAGTGAACGTGTGACAATGTTGGCCATATAGTGAACATGTGACAAAGTTGGCCATATAGTGAACATGTGACAAAGTTGGCCATATAGTGAACATGTGACAATGTTGGCCATATAGTGAACATGTGACAAAGTTGGCCATATAGTGAACAAGTGACAAAGGTGGCCATATAGTGAACATGTGACAAAGTTGGCCATATAGTGAACATGTGACAAAGTTGGCCATATAGTGAACATGTGACAAAGTTGGCCATATAGTGAACATGTGACAGAGTTGGCCATATAGTGAACATGTGACAAAGTTGGCCATATAGTGAACATATGACAAAGGTGGCCATATAGTGAACATATGACAGAGTTGGCATATAGTGAACATATGACAAAGTGAGTATGTTACATAGTGAACTAGTCGTATAATGGGCCAACAACACAGTAGGCTGGTGACATAGTGGGCCAGTGGCTGATAACATGGTGGGCCATTGTAGGCTGGTGACATAGTGGGCCAGTGGCTGATAACTTGGTGGGCCATTGTAGGCTGGTGACATAGTGGGCCAGTGGCCAATAACATGGTGGGCCTTTGTGGGCTGGTGACATAGTGGGCCAGTGGCTGATAACATGGTGGGCCATTGTAGGCTGGTGACATAGTGGGCCAGTGGCTGATAACATGGTGGGCCATTGTAGGCTGGTGACATAGTGGGCCTGTGGCCAATAACATAGTGGGCCATTGTGGGCTGGTGACATAGTGGGCCAGTGGCCGATAACATGGTGGGCCATTGTGGGCTGGTGACATAGTGGGCCAGTGGCCGATAACATGGTGGGCCTTTGTGGGCTGGTGACATAGTGGGCCAGTGGCCGATAACATGGTGGGCCATTGTGGGCTGGTGACATAGTGGGCCAGTGGCCGATAACATGGTGGGCCATTGTGGGCTGGTGACATAGTGGGCCTGTGGCCGATAACATGGTGGGCCATTGTGGGCTGGTGACATAATGGGCCAGTGGCCGATAACATGGTGGGCCATTGTGGGCTGGTGACATAATGGGCCAGTGGCCGATAACATGGTGGGCCATTGTGGGCTGTTGACATAGTGGGCCAGTGGCTGATAACATGGTGGGCCATTGTGGGCTGGTGACATAGTGGGCCAGTGACCAATAACATGGTGGGCCATTGTGGCCTGGTGACATAGTGGGCCTGTGGCCGATAACATGGTGGGCCATTGTAGGCTGGTGACATAGTGGGCCAGTGGCTGATAACATGGTGGGTCATTGTAGGCTGGTGACATAGTGGGCCAGTGGCCAATAACATGGTGGGCCATTGTAGGCTGGTGACATAGTGGGCCAGTGGCTGATAACATGGTGGGCCATTGTAGGCTGGTGACATAGTGGGCCTGTGGCCAATAACATGGTGGGCCATTGTAGGCTGGTGACATTGTGGGCCAGTGGCTGATAACATGGTGGGCCATTGTAGGCTGGTGACATAGTGGGCCTGTGGCCGATAACATGGTGGGCCATTGTATACTGGTGACATAGTGGGCCAGTGGCTGATAACATGGTGGGCCATTGTGGGCTGGTGACATAGTGGGCCAGTGGCCGATAACATGGTGGGCCATTGTAGGCTGGTGACATAGTGTGCCAGTGGCTGATAACATGGTGGGCCATTGTGGGCTGGTGACATAGTGGGCCAGTGGCTGATAACATGGTGGGCCATTGTAGGCTGGTGACATAGTGGGCCAGTGGCCGATAACATGGTGGGCCATTGTGGGCTGGTGACATAGTAGTATGGTGACATAGAGGACTGGTGACATAGTGGGCTGGTGACATAGTAGGATGGTGACATAATGGGCTGGTGACATAGTGGGCTGGTGACATAGTAGGATGGTGACACAGAGGACCAGTTACTTAAATGACTGGTAGCATAACATGTACCAGCCTTACAGAGGGCCAGTGTCATAGTGGATCGGTAAGCACAGGGAATGCTCCACCACATTCAGCGACAACACTGTACCTGATTAAATGATTGTCTTTTCTTTTTTTTTTTCTTTTTTTTTTTAAGTGGCAATTGTTTATTTTTTTTCGAAAGAACCGAGGTGGGAAAAGATTCAGCTGCGGGCATTTATTTTTCTTTACCATGATAGCTTTTGATCAAGACACTGCTCACTCGTTGCCTGTGCGCAGTCTATGTGTCTGGTTTGTTTGAACAACTGGGCCGAGGAGTCCATGTGTTATGTTCTCTCGTTGAAGTTTGTTTTCAGGGTGGGGGAACTGCACTGAGGGAAAGATGTGTGTGTGTGTGTGTGTGTGTGTGTGTGTGTGAGAGAGAGAGAGAGAGAGAGAGAGAGAGAGAAACTGAAACTGAAACTGAAACTGTTTATTGTCATTACCCGAAAAGGTCTTTTGACAAGGGGGATAACAATTTTCCAGTAGTGCGACACATAATCCACTCTTTGTATGTGCGCAAATTCTTCACGCATAATCAAAAAAAAAAAAAATCGAACATCCATTCCTTGAACAGTCGAACATATTCAAATCATATATAATGAACTATCATCCATTTTATCAGTACTACATAATGCAAACAAACAAAAAATAGAACAGTGTTCCTACATTCAGGCCAATAATTTGTCTAGGTTTAGGCAAACCAAAATCTTTTTCACACACCCACACCCACACACACATACACGCACCCATATACACTCACACGCGGGCGCGCGCTCGTGCGCACGCACACACACACACACACACACACACACACACACACACACACACACACACACACACACACACACATCAAAACTGTAATATGATGAAACATCTGGGCTAGACCACCCAAACCTTACATTTAGTGATAATAATATAATCATCACATAACTGCCCCATAATACTCTGTTAACAAGGGACATAACTATGCCTTTTATTTGTTTTTTTGTTTTGTTTTGTTTTGTTTTTTGTTAACATGTATAGTAGACCTTTAAGTATCTATATACCCTTTCAATATCCACTTCTAACATATTCTACAAATATACCATTATTTTCATATTATTAGCTACTCTTAAATTATCGGCAAACAAAGCAAAATAAAGCAAATGAAAACAGCTCTTTACAAAACAGAGTCTATAATAAAGCGGCTTCTTTTGGAGTTAACGTGATATAGCCCACGTCAGTCAAAAGAGATTAAATTAATCCAAGTATGATATTGTCTTGCACTATTGTCGGGCTTGTAAGTGTTTATGTCTTTTTTTTTTTGTGCTTCCGCAATGTATAGTGCCACTGATTTGATTATGACTTCGTCATCAGACGACAAAATAGATACAACATCTTGTCTTTTGGCCATGTCAGATTCAAAAACTTTGCATTTTCCACGTATTGTGTCAAAAATTTGGCATTGGAATAAAAAGTGTTTTTCATTATCGACATTGTTTCCACATAAGGAGCAAAGATATACTGTGGACGTCCCAGGTTGAAACCAATTTTTATTTGCATTGAAACCAAGTGTTCTTAATCTAAATCTTGCGTAATTAGTTCTTTGCCATTTATCCGTAACAACACTGAGATATTTTTCGGTTTGAAAAACATCTTTAAATGAGAAGAACCAACTATATTTTTCTTTGTTTTCCATATCTGAGTGCCAAATTTTTTTAAACGAACAAATAAGCCTGTCTTTAAATTCATTAATAAACTGACACTCATTTTCTACTCCCAGGGACAACCACACGATTCCAAACCCAAGTGTGAGAGAGAGAGAGAGAAAGAGAGAGAATTGATAAGAGTTCCTGCATTCTGAGGTCAAGCAGGGTTTAAGAAGCTGGTCTGTCAATGTGTTTGTCTGGCTCTCTCTGTCTACCTGCCCCAAAATAACAAGGAGTAGGGCCACGTGAGGGAGCTGGGACAGATATTGTTGTGTATGTGAGATTGGTTTGGTGGTTAAAAGCACCTGATAGTTTATGAATAGATTCTGGTTTGATTCAGGGACTGAACGGGGATATTTGTCCTTTATCCATTACACTTTGTCTGATGATGTAGGTGCTAGTCCTTCGGAAGAGGTACCACACCGAGTGCAACATATGCTTAGTGCTCGTGAAGCAACCCGTGACAACAGAAGATTTTAACTAAGCAACATAATTCTTGAGAGTC
>JAPXFY010000026.1:30668666-30678666 GCA_030674185.1 Monoplex corrugatus
CAAATGATGGGGTCTTCGTGGCCAGTTTGGTACATTGGGTGCGGTTCCTCAGTTCGTCGTGTTCAACCTTGCCCGCTTTGATGTGAGGTCATTGGGGTCTCATTGTGCGGTCCATGTTTCATGTTGTTTTGTTTGTTATTTGTTAGTTATTTTCTTTTAACGTCTATTCACGTATGTGCTTTTAGACCTGAAAAAAAAAAAAGAAAATTTATAAATGAATGAATAGACAAGACAAGATAAAGAGGTGTGTATGGGGTGGAAGAATCTACGAAATCATTAAGACAGTTTATCATGTTAATTAACATCAAACAATTTAAATTAACGGACAAGAGAAAAGCAATCAGAACATTAGAACAATCAGGCTTCAACAGATTGCTCAGGGTTGTACGTGTGTATGTATGCCCGCGCCTGTGTGCATGCGGGTGTGTGTATGGTGTGTGCTGTGCGTGTGTGTGTTTGTGTGTGTGAATGTGTGTGTGTGTGTTGTGTGTGGTGTGTGTGTGTATGTGTGTGTGTGTGTGTGTGTGTGTGTGTTGTGTGTGTGTGGGTGTTGTGTGTGTGTGTGTGTGTGTGGGCGTGTGTGGGGTTGTGTGTGTGGGGCGCGCGTGTGTGTGTGTGTGTGTGTGTGTCGTGCGTGTGTGTGTGTGTGTGTATGTATGTGTGTGTGTGTTTGTGTGTGTGTCGCGGTGTGTGTGTGTGTGTGTGTGTGTGTTTTCTTGATGACAATGACGATAGCCGGTGATGATGATGTTATGCTGGCTCTTTAGTTTAGTTCGATGTTTTTGTTGTTGTTGTTTTTTCTTTTTTTACAAACTCCAATTTTCTGTTATTGGCGTTGATTCAGATCAGCGCGTATTGGGAAGGGGGAGGGAGGAAAGAAAGGGAGAGGGGAGGGAGAGAGACCTCAGCATGCATATATAAACGCGAGAAACAACAACAACAACAAAATAGAGTTGAAAACACAAGGAGAAAGATGCAATGACGTAACGCTGCCCTTGCCGTCAGCATCCTTCCACTCTGTGTTTGCAGATAATCAGTGTCCAGGAAAAAAAAACACGAAAAAGGAATAAGAACACGTATTTAATACAAGACAAGACAGGCGCAAATTTTCGGCCAACTGGCCTTTGTCAAGCGTAAGATCACAAACAAAACAAACACCAGATACAAAGATTAGGAGAAAAAGACTGAAACTTCCGAGCTGCTGGGTCCATTGTGAGAACAGCAAAGATAATCAAATTGTCTCTAATAAATTCAGAAGATGAATTGTGATGGTTATCTATAAAATTTTCCTGCCATTAAACTTGTTGCAATGTGTGTGATTGAAAGGAGAACAATATGTTCCAGCAAGAGGAAAATATAAACACAGGGATACGAGACTCCTGCATAGTGGGAAAATCACACACAGTTCAGCATCTGGCGTTCTTCCAGATTCTGAAAATGGACACTGTGAAAGATAACGCTCGTGTCCTGATCTTTTTTTTAAGATGGATAGATTTTTTTTTTAACGAAAGGATCCTGATTGATGATTTCTATACAAAATGACCCTTACGCCCCCAGCTTGAAATACATCTAAGCGATGATATTCGCAAACGTCCAGAACACCAGAATGAAAAAAAAAAAACCCTCATCCTTCTCCTGGCCAAATTACAGGATGATTCCAGTAGATGAGGAAAGATGCAGATTCCATTGCTTCAAAGGAGACAGAAACAGCTTTATCTCCATGTGTCACCGCAGAAGGGCGATCAGCGTGTCGGTCTATTTGTGTGATGCATGGAAGTGATGGTGGTTCATTTCAAGGCTGATGCAATTGAGGCTCTTCTTTCACGCCTCTGCTATCTGGTAATTATGTTGATGGCTGATACATCTTCCCACACCCTGACGTCCCTCTGATCTTGTCACACAGTTCCTCCCTCCTGCGTCTGTTCCTTTTTAAAACATTCTGTCCGTGTGGTTTATCCTGCACGTCGTTTATCTTCATATAGCGTTTGTGTTAAATGTTCAAATGCTAGTTCGGATTCCTTTCAGCATATCTCGTAAAATTGGTTTTGATGTATCCTCTCTCCATACTTATACCAGGAGAACATGTAGGAAACAAGAGACTTTTTTTTTTAAGTTGTATGTATATAGATAGATAGATAGATAGATAGATAGATAGATAGATAGATAGACAGACAGATAGATAGGTAGGTAGGTAGGTAGGTAGTAGATAGATAGATAGATAGATAGATAGTATATGATAGATGAAGATGGATGATAAGATAGAAGAGATAGACAGAGAGATAGATAGAAGAGATAGATAGAAGAAGATAGATAGACAGAAGAGGACAGATGACAGACAGATAGATAGACAGACAGATAGATAGACAGAGTAGATAAGATAGATAGATAGACAGACAGATAGATAGATAGCAGATAGATCAGATAGATAAGACAGATAGATAGATAGATAGATAGATAATAGATAGATAGATGATAGACACATCATCATATATATATATTTCTTTATATGTATATGTGTGTTGTTGCTGCGTGTCTGTATGTGTGTGGCGGGCGCGCACATACACACGCGTGTATGCCAGTTGGTGTTTTTGTATGTTTCAAAGACAGAACACGAACTTTGCCGTTACAAGAGACGAGAGAAAACTGGAATACAAACATAATGTGGAAGGTTGTAGTAAAGGGAAAATGGAACACACCCTTGATATCTTCAGACATCTCATTCATGCTTACGATCTTTCTTTATGTCCATAAGTTTGGTAATGCCAGATAACCCACGTCCAGATCGTTGTTTTTAATGGAACTGTAGATAGCTCCTTTACAAGATGACCTGGATCTTCTCAGCAAAAACCTTTTACGCACTGACTGACAGAGACAAAACAACAAAACAAATCACAATCTCATAGCGACACAGCATAACGGACAGAATACATATGTGAATAGACGTTAAAAGAAATAACGAACGAACGAACGAATGAACGTGTCAATTTTGGGTTCATTGATTGGGATTGAACTCAATAACTCAAAATCTGAGTCCAACATAGCTCACTCGACTTTGCCAGCCAGCTTGACTCCAAAGTGTTCCGGGGCTGGATGGACGAATTCAGGCCTTTTGCTTGTCACTTCCTGATTACGAACTATAGATTCAAACGTACTGACACCGCCCCCACCCCCTGTAGTGATGCCGGGGGATCTTTTAGTATTAATAGGATCCCCACCTTCTGGAAATTTCCTCTTTTCTGTCACTCTCTTTGTTTCTGCCTTGTTCCTTTGATTTCTGTCATTTCTACCTATCATTTTCTGCCTTACTGGTCCATTCACCTGTATGTGTTCGATAAAGTCTTATGTACTTTCTCTTAGGATTGATGATTTGGTACATGTGGTAAGTGCATATTTGAGATATGCAGAAGCAATTTTGGGTAATTTATACCCGATTTTTATATATGTTTCAGTGTCCTTACTTATATTTAAATTTGTATTCAAGTTTGTTTTTTAAATCCGCGTGTGTGATAAATTGGACGGAGTGGTCAACGCAAGGGACATCTCCTTAGATTATGTGCGCGAATGCATTGATATATGTACTTACTTATCTTTTCTTTTTCCTGTTGAAGTATTGTAGATGTTTTGAATGGTTGTAACCCTGACATGGCTCTACGCAGTCGGCTGGGCTTTAAACAACAATAACAATAACAGTAAACGTACTGATGCTCTTCACTTCCTCTAGTTTTTAAACTGACAGTTCTCTGTACGCACAAACATGGCTTTGGCAAACACGCACTCTTTTCACCTCAGAGACAGGGTGATGGAAGATGCTGACATTTAAACAGGGACCCAGCAACTGCAAAATTGATAAGGCCCCCCCACTGTTAACAGATCGAACACACCCTAAACAGAGTAATTTCTGATGTCTCCCGTCACTTCCCCACATTTGTTTAGTTGGTCCTAAGGGAGGTAGCCACCAACATATCATTCAATTGAGAGACAAAGCATTTCGGCATGGGCAGGTAATTCAGTCTTTCGACGCTTTGCGGTGGGGCTTTTTGCGTTGATGAGAAATCTGGGACAAGAGGAAAGAGATATGAGCTGGAAGTGGGGTGGATTGGGGGAAGAGGGTGTTTTGAACTGACCACAGCATCATCATCATCATCATCAGGTGCCCTGCCGAATAGCGTTGGTGACCATGGACTTCCAACCATCTCTATCTCTCGTTGCCCCCAGCATCTCCCCCACCCTCCTCATCCCCAGCCACTCTGCAAGTCCGTCCAGCATTCTCTCCCTGGGTCTACCTGGTGCTCTCTTTCCCTCCAGCTTCCCCGTTGTGACCAGGTGCTCCAAAAACCCCTTCCTCATAAAATGGCCTATAAATGTTGCTTGTCTTTTCCTAATCTTCCTTATGAGTGATCTACTTGTGTCTGCCTCCATCAAGACTGTCTCGTTTGTTTTCTTTGCTGTCCATGGAACTCTCAACATTTTTCTGAGAAACCACATCTACCTAATGTTTAAATAAGCGACGAAAATAGGTACACGTATCCGCACACCTGTGATTCTGAGGAACATCTGCATGTTGGCTATTTGTCCTGTCGCTCCATGTGGTATAGAGGTGACATTGCTTCAGTATATAATTATGTGTTCAGCTGTTTGGCCCTCTTGACTGCGGAGTGCTGAAGGCGTCAGTTTGAATTTTTGGTTCATATGGATGTTCCAGGTTAATAAGTTCAAATACCTGGGAACGATCATTTCATCAGACGGCAGATGCACATCGGAAATAGCCGGCAGAATCGGCCAAGCCAAAACAGCATTCAAGAAGATGACAAGCATTCTTACCAACAAATGCCTATCAATTAACATCAGAAAGAGAGTCCTTGAATGTTATATAGAACCAATACTGTTGTATGGCTGCGAGGTGTGGACAGTCAGCAAGCAAAGCCAGAGCAGGATCGAGGCAGCTGAGATGTGGTTTCTCAGAAGAATGTTGAGAGTTCCATGGACAGCAAAGAAAACAAACGAGACAGTCTTGATGGAGGCAGACACAAGTAGATCACTCATAAGAAAGATTAGGAAAAGACAAGCAACATTTATAGGCCATTTTATGAGGAGGGAGGATTTGGAGCACCTGGTCACAACGGGAAAGCTGGAGGGAAAGAGAACACCGGGTAGACCAGGGACTTGCAGAGTGGCTGGGGACGAGGAGGGTGGGGGAGATGCTAGGGGCAACGAGAGATAGAGACAGATGGAAGTCCATGATCGCCAACGCCATGCGGCAGGGCACCTTATGATGATGATGATGGACGTTCAGTGGGTTGTGGATGATGTGGAGTATCATCAGGACCGGTGGGCTACTCTCCGGACAAAAGGTGGTTCTTTCTTTACTGTTTTTGGTCTAAAGAAGTGATGTGATTACGCTCTTTTTCTCAGTGTAACTGACGGCGTTGTGTGGTGGGTCTTCCTGGGCTCATTTGTCTTGCCACCTCACCGTCTCGTTCCAGAAACAGGGAGTAAAAAAAACAAAAAAAAAACAGACCTATTCGCCACTCCGGGAAAACAATCAGCGAAGAAGACCGGGAGATGATGTAAGAAAGCGGAAACTGCAGCGACGAAAGCAATTTTCTGCAAATTATGCAAAAGATGGAGAGGAGATAGGAACTGCAACTCAGAGAAAAAAACAAAAAAGTCCAAAGAAAATAGAGCTAGATAACGTCATGAAAATAATAGATTGCTTGGCTGGCCCTATCAGCATTCTCGCCGTTCTAGTGATCTAATAATGTTTGGGTTTTTTTCAGTCATGTGCTAATTGGTCATAAAAGAAAACCTCATTCCTTCCTAAAGGAGAAAAAATGATAGGTGGGAAGAAAAGGAGAAGAAGAAGAAAAAGATGATTTGGCAAAGGATGCCCAGCGCCTGTTTTTAAACGGTCAGTTTGTGGGCGTACTTGTCGACCTGGGGAAATGAACCATAATCCTTCCCGTATACACAAGTACTGATTCAACATGAAGTTTAACAGGAAAGAAAAATGGAGAAGACCTTCAGATCCACGATGCAAAGAGATTCGACTGGTTTTGTGGGAGAAGACTGGTTTCGTGGGATAAGACTGGTTTCGGTTGAGAAGGTTGTTTTGTGGGAGAAGACTGGTTTATGTGGGAGAAGATGTTTGTTTGTGGAGAAGACTGGTTTCGGTTAGAAGACTGGTTTTGTGGAGAAGACTGGTTTCTGGTTGAGAAGACTGGTTTTTGGAGAAGACTGGTTTGTGAGAAGACTGGTTTGGAGAGACTGTTTGTGGGAAAGACTGGTTTCGGTTGAGAAGACTGTTTTGTGGGAGATGGTTTGGGAGAAGACTGGTTTTGTCGGAGAAGACTGGTTTTGTGGGAGAAGACTGTTTCTGGTTGAGAAGACTGGTTTTGTGGGAGAAGACTGGTTTCTGGTTGAGAAGACTGGTTTTGTGGGAGAAGACTGGTTTCTGGTTGAGAAGACTGGTTTTGTGGGAGAAGACTGGTTTCTGGTGAGAAGACTGGTTTTGTGGGAGAAGACTGTTTCTGGTTGAGAAGACTGGTTTTGTGGGAGAAGACTGGTTTCTGGTTGAGAAGACTGGTTTTGTGGGAGAAGACTGGTTTCTGGTCGAGAAGACTGGTTTTGTGAGAAGACTGGTTTCTGGTCGAGAAGACTGGTTTTGTGGGAGAAAACTGTTTTCTGGTCGAGAAGACTGGTTTTGTGGGAGAAGACTGGTTTCTGGTTGAGAAGACTGGTTTTGTGGGAGAAGACTGGTTTCTGGTTGAGAAGACTGGTTTTGTGGGAGAAGACTGGTTTCTGGTTCGAGAAGACTGCTTTTGTGGGAGAAGACTGGTTTCTGGTCGAGAAGACTGGTTTCTGGTCGAAAAGACTGGTTTTTGGGAGAAGACTGGTTTCATGTGAAGAACGCCGCGCGTCCTCTTACTTACAAGCATTGCTTCCCAGTTCCAGTCAGTACGGGGAAAGTGGGAAATTGCAGCGTGACAGAAATGTAATGCGTGGTGGGTTAAAGGTGAGGAATAGCTCTGTGATAGAAATATATTGCCTGTCTGTGACCAGCAGGACCTCGCCATCTGATTGGGTCCGTAAGCACTGCCGCAGTGTCGGAAGCCATGGAAGGACAGGGCCGTTAATCAACAAAAGACGCGTCCAAGATTGCTGAAGCTAACTTTTCACTATCGTGGTAATGATGGTGATGATGATGATGGTAGTTGCGATGGCAATGACGATGGAGGAAAGAAGAGTAATGAATAAACAGTTGCTGTTGGTAAGTGTTTTGTCGAACGTAACTGTCATGGACAGAGGTTAAAACAGGTGCCATGCGCCTAACTGTTTTTTGTGTAGTGACGTTACCCAGTGTTACCTACCTTCTGTGATATTTGAAGCGTTGGATCGAACCCCACCACTGCCTTTCTATCACGTGTCGTTATCACGTGCTCTGCTCATCGTGTGTCATACTCTTGAGTCAACAATAATGAGTCAACAATAATTAGTACTACACAATTTCTGTGGATAAACCTTTTCAGAGAATCAAAGGGTTAAGATTTTGCTTTTTGGAGCATGGTTGGCAATGCAGGATGCTGGTGGACGGGGTGCGGGAGTCAAAGTGGTAAAAAAGTCCATGTGTGCGCCTTTGTGCAAACATTCACGAGCTCAGTGATGTTTCCAGAGAAAAATGAAAGGTTGGTTTAGAGGGTATAACAGTTTTGCTGTACATTAATCTACCGCTTGGGGCCATTTTTTCTTTAATGGCATTTTAGATTTGCAAGGTTGACGGTGAGCATGGTTTGTATCTGGTTTTTTTTTTTTTTTTTTTTTTTTTTTTTTATCTTAACGGGTTGTCCTTTTCTTTTTGACGTGGTGTTAGCCCTGATATGGCTCTAGTGGTCGGCTGGGCTATAAGCAATATGAATTGAATTGAGGGCCATTTCAGGGTCGTGAGGTCATCCCAGAAGGGACGCTATAGGCTGATAATTTATACAAATTCAGTCTCACAGTAAGGAAACTCCAGACGCTGAACATAATTATTTAGTCAGCGAGTCGTTCAATTTGTCCAAAAGACAGACTGCCATTGACAGTGGGTCGTGTTAGTACTAGGGGACCAATCTATATATCTTTCTATCTAACAAAAGAAAATAGCTGGCGGCGCTAGTGGCTCGGCTGGCAGCCCAAAAGAGAGCTGAAGGCCCATAGTAGGGTGAGTGAGGGCTCTTCAATTCTCTTTGTCAGATGGCTGGACTGGACCTGGTTGGTGCGCGTTGTGTGGCTATGTCCCGGGGTTTGCCATCTCCCCACCTTGCCGTTTGATTTATAAGCAATGTAACTGATGACTAGGTCCGAATGGGTCAAGCAACGTATGGATATCCCCCCCCCCCCCCCCCCCCCCCCGCCTTTGCTTGATGAAATGGTAATCGACTGGCGTCGGGAGCTTGGGAGGTGATTGTCCGGAGAGTGGTGAGGCAGTGGTACTCTGGGCCCCATCCAGCACGCTCGTGGTGTTTCTTGTTAACAGAACTCCAAACTCTGAGCATAAATATGCAGTCTATAAATCAGTCCACTGACCAGCAAGCCCTCACTACTATCATTTGAAGTTCACCGTGTTGTTTACCTAAAGCCAATATATCTGCCACTGGAAGTTTGTTATAATGTAAGCAGGGGCCAGTATGTCTGCCATGGGATATTCGTCAGGTTACAAAGGTCCAGTATAATCTGCCATTGGAAGTTCGTTGTGTCACTAAGAGCCACTATATCGCTGCCACTGGAAGTTCGTTATGTTATTAAGGTCCAGTATATCTTCCACTGGAAGTTCCTTATCTTACTGAGAGCTTATACATATATCTGCCACTAGAAGTTCGTTATCTTACTAAGAGCTAATATATATCTGCCACTGGAAGTTCGTTATCTTACTAAGAGCAAATGTTTATCTGCTACTGGAAGTTCGTTATCTTACTAAGAGCTAATAAATATCTGCCAGTGGAAGTTCGTTATCTTAATATGAGCTAATATATATCTGCCACTGGGAATTCATTATGTTACTAAGGGCCAATATATATCTGCCATTGGAAGTTCGTTATGTTACTAAGGGCCAATATCTGCTGCTGGAAGTTTATTATGTAACTTAGGGCCAATATATATCTGTCACTGGAAGTTCGTTATATTACTGAGGGCTAATATATATCTGTCACTGGAAGTTCGTTATGTTAGTGAGGGCTAATATATATCTGCCACTGGAAGTTCATTATGTTACTGAAGGCTAATATATATCTGCCATTGGAAGTTCGTTATGTTACTAAGGGCCAATATCTGCTGCTGGAAGTTTATTATGTAACTTAGGGCCAATATATATCTGTCATTGGAAGTTCGTTATGTTACTGAGGGCTAATATATATCTGTCACTGGAAGTTCGTTATGTTAGTGAGGGCTAATATATATCTGCCACTGGAAGTTCATTATGTTACTGAGGGCTAATATATATCTGCCACTGGAAGTTCGTTATGTTACTGAGGGCCAATATCTGCTGCTGGAAGTTCATTATGTAACTTAGGGCCAATATATATCTGCCACAGGAAGTTCGTTATCTTACTAAGAGCCAATATATCTGCCACTGGAAATTATGTTCCTAGGGGCCAATTTACTGCCCTTTACGTACTGATTTGAACATCGTTGTGAACAGTGTCTGGGTTGTTTCTAGACAGATAAATAACCAGATTTACGACTTGTATTCAATACAAGACATCATACAGTGTGAAAGGAAATGGCCTGTTTTTTGGATCACTTTGTTTGAAACCTTAGAAAAGTTAGGAACTCGCCAGCCTTTTTATGGAACAACGATTCATGTGTAAACGTGTATGACCCTTTTTTTTATCAGCTACAATATAATTGTGTAGTATAACTTAGAAAAACACCTTTGCTTTGGTACAGTTGAACCCAGTGTTCCTGTTTATGTTTCCACACTTTGCTCGGTGCAGATCTTCCAAACGTCACCTTGTACTTTATGCAT
>JAPXFY010000026.1:30686166-30691166 GCA_030674185.1 Monoplex corrugatus
ACTGCACGCTGCCAGTCTTCTGGGACTTTCCTCTCTGTCCATGCTTTCTGGAATATTGTGGTCAGCCAAGTGGTTCCTGTTTCTCCACATGCCAGGATAGCTTCGGTTGTAATGCCATCAATTCCTGCTGCTTTGTTCTTTGGGCTGGTCTTCAACGCCTGTTGTACCTCTGATCTCAGGATGTTTGGCTCTTCGTGTTCTGGATAGCTAGGGTGAAACTGGCTCTGTGTGTATCCCTGTCTGTTTGGGTTGAGGAGTTCCTTAAAATATTCTTGCCATCTCTTCTTGATGCCGTCTTCATCACTGATAGGGTTTCCATCTCTGTCATTGACTACTGTTGTTGGGCTGTATGGCTCGTCTCGTAATCTCATTGCTTTGACGCTTTTGTAAAAATGTCGTGTCGAGAGCTTGCACAGTTCGCTTAGTTCCTCTCCATATGTTTTCCATGATTGTTCTTTGGCCATTCTGACTGTCCTCTTGCTGTGTCTTCTTGCCACTCTATATTTCACGTAGTCCTCCTCTAGCTTTGATTTCACCCACACCTTGTACAACTTCTTCTTTTCCTTGATGGCCTCCTTTACTGTGTCATTCCATCAGGCTGTCTGCTTTACCTGCCCTTTTCCGGTCTTTGTGCCGCAGGTTTTACTAAGTGTGTCTGTCAGTGTGTTCTTGAAGACTGACCATGCTTCTTCTGCTGTCATGCCTGTGCTGTCTACTTCTTCCAGCCTCTTTGTGATTTCTGTCTGTACCTCCCATTGTACCTCTTCCTTCTGGAGTTTTCTTAGGTTTATCTGTCTGTCGCACGCTTTACTCTTTGTTCTCGGTGTTCTTCTTTTCTTCATCGTAGAGACCAAGATCACAGGGCGGTGGTCAGTGTCCAGATCTGCATTTGGAATGGCTCTTGCGTCTGTGACCCTGCTTCGTTCTTCTATTCGTGTTAGAATGAAATCTATTGAGATGACACATCATTCCACCTGTACCAAGTTTGTCTCTGGCTGTGTCTGTGTTCGAAAAAGGTGTTTGCAATCCACAGCCCGTGCTCTGCACAGAGTGCTAGAAGTTGTTCCCCGTTGTATAAGCCTTAGTCTGAAAAAGGGAATAGTGGGTGAATGAAAAAGGCAATTTCTTGATGCGTCCCAGCATCGTTATGTAGGTAATATGATTGATCGTCATCATCATCATCATCCATTTATTGACAGGTGAACATAAAACTTGTACTGACATAAAACATTATCATCATTATCATACACCATTTATTGTCTCGTTAGCATAAAATTTGTACTGACATGATTTAATACACACACGACCACACACACGACTAGCGACTAAAAACACACATTTTGTGAACAGACGTTAGAAGCACATTATTTGAAGAGAGGTTAAAGGACAGAACGATAACTATACACACACGCACACATCCACACACGCACATACACACACGCACACGCTCACACACACACGCACGCACACACACACACACACACACATATATATATAAACACACACACACACCACACACACACACACACACACACACCACACACACACACACACACACACACACACACACACACACACACACACACACACACACACACGCGCACACGCTCACACCCACACCCACCACACACACACACACACACACACACACACACACACACACACACACACACACACACACACACACACACACACACACAAGATCACACACGATCTCACGTACACACACAGACGTACATACATACACAGCATGCACACACACTCAGCAAGCACAAGCACATAACCTCCATATCAAACAATTTTGTTCCATTCCATCCCTTCCTAACGACGCATCAGTGTCAAGCATAACATGACACTAGAGAATTTAGTTCGTGTCTGTGTCATGTTTATGGCATTGTTTATTGGAACAAGGAGTGGTGGAAGAGAAAGGGGGGGGGGGGCGGGGAGGTGGTATACAAGAAATAGAGGAAGGTAGAGGTAGGGTGAGAAACAGGGTGTATAGAAGAAAAAGAGGAAGATAGGGTTAGGGTGTCATTTTTCTACATTAGTGAAAGTTGGATTTTTCACGGTTACATTCTCCCTTTAGGAGGAAGGACAGCTGGTGGAAGAACCAAAGAGACGTGCAGATGGATATCGAATAAAAACAAAAAGACGGTAGAGATAGGGTGAGAAACAAGGGGTATACAAGAAAAAGAGGAGGATATGTGTAAGATAAGAAACAAGAGGTATAGAAGAAACAGTGGAAGATAGGGGAAGATAAGAAACAAGGGGTATAGAAGAAACAGTGGAAGATAGGGGAAGATAAGAAACAAGGGGTATAGAAGAAACAGTGGAAGATAGGGGAAGATAAGAAACAAGAGGTATAGAAGAAACAGTGGAAGATAGGGGAAGATAAGAAACAAGGGGTATAGAAGAAACTGTGGAAGATAGGGGAAGATAAGAAACAAGGGGTATAGAAGAAACAGTGGAAGATAGGGGAAGATAAGAAACAAGGGGTATAGAAGAAACAGTGGAAGATAGGGGAAGATAAGAAACAAGGGGTATAGAAGAAACAGTGGAAGATAGGGGAAGATAAGAAACAAGGGGTATAGAAGAAACAGTGGAAGATAGGGGAAGATAAGAAACAAGGGGTATAGAAGAAACTGTGGAAGATAGGGGAAGATAAGAAACAAGGGGTATAGAAGAAACAGTGGAAGATAGGGGAAGATAAGAAACAAGGGGTATAGAAGAAACAGTGGAAGATAGGGGAAGATAAGAAACAAGGGTATAGAAGAAACAGTGGAAGATAGGGGAAGATAAGAAACAAGAGGTATAGAAGAAGAAAACAGTGGAAGATAGGGGAAGATAAGAAACAAGAGGTATAGAAGAAAACAGTGGAAGATAGGGAAGATAAGAAACAAGGGGTATAGAAGAAAAAGGAGATATGTATAGGATGAGAAACAAGGGGTATGAAGAAAAAGAGGAAGATAGGTGTAGGGTGAGGAAAAGAGAGATATAGAAGAAAAAGAGAAGACAGAGGTAGGGTGAGAAACAAGGGGAATAGGGAAAAAAAAGAGGAAGATAGGGTAGGATGAGAAACAAGGGATACAGAAGAAAAAGAGGAAGATAGGGATAGGATGAGAAACAAGGGATACAAAAGAAAAAGAGGAAGATAGGGATAGGGTGAGAAACAAGGGATACAGAAGAAAAAGAGGAAGATAGGGATAGGGTGAGAAACAAGGGATACAGAAGAAAAAGAGGAAGATAGGGATAGGGTGAGAAACAAGGGATACAGAAGAAAAAGAGGAAGATAGGGATAGGGTGAGAAACAAGGGATACAGAAGAAAAAGAGGAAGATAGGGATAGGGTGAGAAACAAGGGTTATAGAAGAAAAAGAGGAAGATAGGGATAGGATGAGAAACAAGGGTTATAGAAGAAAAAGAGGGAGATAGGGATAGGATGAGAAACAAGGGATACACAAGAAAAAGAGGAAGATAGGGATAGGGTGAGAAACAAGGGATACACAAGAAAAAGAGGAAGATAGAGGTAGGGTGAGAAACAAGGGATACACAAGAAAAAGAGGAAGATAGAGGTAGGGTGAGAAACAAGGGATACACAAGAAAAAGAGGAAGATAGAGGTAGGGTGAGAAACAAGGGATACACAAGAAAAAGAGGAAGATAGGGATAGGGTGAGAAACAAGATGTAGAGAAGAAAAAGAGGAAGATAGGGGTAGGGTGAGAAACAAGGGGTAGAGAAGAAAAAGAGGAAGATAGGGATAGGGTGAGAAACAAGATGTAGAGAAGAAAAAGAGGAAGACAGAGGTAGGGTGAGAAACAAGGGGTAGAGAAGAAAAAGAGGAAGATAGAGGTAGGGTGAGAAACAAGGGGTAGAGAAGAAAAAGAGGAAGATAGGGGTAGGGTGAGAAACAAGGGAAAGAGAAGAAAAAGAGGAAGATAGGGATAGGGTGAGAAACAAGGGGAATAGAAGAAAAAGAGGAAGACAGGTGTAGGGTGAGAAACAAGGGGAATAGAAGAAAAAGAGGAAGATAGGGGTAGGGTGAGAAACAAGGGGAATAGAAGAAAAAGAGGAAGATAGGGGTAGGGTGAGAAACAAGGGGAATAGAAGAAAAAGAGGAAGATAGGGATAGGGTGAGAAACAAGGGATACACAAGAAAAAGAGGAAGATAGGGATAGAATGAGAAACAAGGGATACACAAGAAAAAGAGAAAGACAGAGGTAGGGTGAGAAACAAGGAATATAGAAGAAAAAGAGGAAGATAGAGGTAGGATGAGAAACAAGGAATATAGAAGAAAAAGAGGAAGACAGAGGTAGGATGAGAAACAAGGAATATAGAAGAAAAAGAGGAAGATAGAGGTAGGATGAGAAACAAGGAATATAGAAGAGGAAGATAGAGGTAGGGTGAGAAACAAGGAATATAGAAGAGGAAGATAGAGGTAGGGTGAGAAACAATGGGAATAGAAAAAAAAGAGGAAGATAGAGGTAGGGTGAGAAACAAGGGGTAGAGAAGAAACAGAGGAAGATAGAAGTAGGGTGAGAAACACTGGTATAGAAGAAACAGAGGAAGACAGGTGTAGGGTGAGAAACAAGGGGTATAGAAGAAAAAGAGGAAGATAGAATATTGTGAGAAACAAGGAATATAGAAGATAAAGAGGAAGACAGGAGGTAGGGTGAGAAACAAGAGATTTAGAAGAAAAAGAAGATAGTGGTAGGGTGAGAAACAAGAGATTTAGAAGAAAAAGAAGATAGTGGTAGGGTGAGAAACAAGAGATTTAGAAGAAAAAGAAGATAGTGGTAGGGTGAAAAACAAGAGATTTAGAAGAAAAAGAAGATAGAGGTAGGGTGAAAAACAAGAGATTTAGAAGAAAAAGAAGATAGTGGTAGGGTGAAAAACAAGAGATTTAGAAGAAAAAGAGGAAGATATGAGTAGGGTGAGAAACAAGGGGTATAGAAGAAAAAGAGGAAGATATGAGTAGGGTGAGAAACAAGGGGTAGAGAAGAAA
>JAPXFY010000026.1:30696166-30706166 GCA_030674185.1 Monoplex corrugatus
GAACACCGGGTAGACCCAGGGAGAAGATACTAGACGGACTTGCAGAGTGGCTGGGGACAAGGAGGGTGGAAGAGATGCTTGAGGCAACAAGTGATAGAGGCAGATGGAAGTCCATAATCGCCATCGCCATGCGGCAAAGCACCTGATGATGACGACGATGATGGAGAACCCAAGCTGTTAGGCGAGCTGGCCGTAATCCACTGTGTAGTTATACAGTCTGTATCTTCGATGGGCGTGCATGCTGGGTGTTTTCAAGATTGTTTCCATAAACCGGCCACTTGCATGACTTGCACGCTCTTTAACGGTTAATGCACAGGCAGATCTACACACAGGTATGGAAATACAGATATGCCAATTGTATTAAAACGCCGAGTGTATGACGCATGCATAACGCCGACTGTGACATCATCATCATCGTCAAGCGCCTTGCCATATGGCGTTGGCGATCACGGCCCTCCATATGTCCCTTGTTGCCGCAAGCACATCTTCCACCCTCTCAGTCTTCAGCCACACTGCAGGTCCGTCCAATATTTTTCCCTGGGTCTACCTGGTGCTCTCTTTCCCTCCAGCTTTCCTGTTGTGACCAGGTGCTCCAATTCCCCTTTCCTCATAAGATGGCCTATAAATGTTGCCTGTCTTTTCCTAATCGTCCTTAGGAATGATTTTCTGTGACATATGAAGCCGAAACTTGGAACCTGACGAAACGTCAGCTCTTTAAACTGGGAACCATGCAAAGGGCCCACATACGGATCATGATGGGAATCATCTGGAATGACCGGAAAGCGGCGGCATATGTAAGAGGAAAAATGAAGGTCCAAGACATAACAGATACAGTTTGTGAAAGAAAGTGGAACTGGGCTGGTCATGTCATTAGGAGATCTGACAACAGATGGATCACCAAAGTGACGCACTGGATCCCTTGAAGCCAAAAAAGGAACATAGGTCGCCTCAGAACCAGATGGCGAGACGATCTAGAAAAGTGCGACAAACAGTGGACCAGACCAGCAATTAACCGGCAATAGTGGCGTGCGATGAGGAAAGCTTATGTCCAACAACGGACTCAAAACGCTGACCTGAGAGACTGGAAAAATCCCCACGTTTTACCCCACCGAGGTGTCCTGGCACATCGAACCTGGCACCCTCCCGATTAGATATCTGATGTTTACTCAGTTGATGTTTACTCAGTTGATGATGTTTACTCGGTTGATCATGTTTACTCAGTTCATGAGGTTTACTCATGTGGTGAGGTTTACTCCATTGATGAGGTTTATTCAGCCGATGAGGTTTACTCAGTTGATGAAGTTTGCTCAGTTGGTGAGGTTTACTCAGTTGAAGAGGTTTACTCAGTTGAGAGGTTTACTCAGTTGAAGAGGTTTACTTAGTTGACTGCCACACTCATCATGAGAGTTAGCTGGAAGACAGTCACGAATGCATGATAATCACAGATGCGGTCTTTTTTTTTTAAGTGGCATGTTTATTCACTTTCCTTTTACAATCTTAAAACACTTGTTTATCCGCAACCGGGCTTGCTAAGCCTGTCATAGATTCACCAGAGCCCCCATCTCCTCCCTCCCCCTTTAGCCGGATGCCAGAGCAGGACATTAAACTAAAACCCTTGAGAGATGAGAGTCTTAGAACAGCAGCAGGCAAACAAAAGATGAGACATGATTACAAACGACGACATCCGAGTGATGGTTACAGTAACACCTGTCGACCATTACACCCCCACAACAGTGGATCAAGTGGTTTGGCCACCTGGCAAGGATGCCACTCAACCAGACAGCCCTCCGTGTTTACAGTGTTAGTTGGTTGGGCTTTGGAGCCTAAGAAAGACCATGGCTGCGTCCTTGTCATTGTTAGTGTTAGACTTATTGTTATTTAAAGCCCAGCCGACTGCGTAGAGTTATATCAGGGCTATAACCGCTTCAAAACATACAAAACCTCAACAGGGAAAAATTGAAAAGAAAATTAAGTGCACATATGAATGCATTAGCGCACATAGTCTATGGACATGTCCCCAGCGTTGACCACTCTGTCCAGTTTATCGCACAGGGATTTTAAAAAAAAGAACACGCCTAAGCATACCTAAGGACATTAAAGCGTATATAAAAACAGGCTTAAATTACCTAAAATTGCTTCCACATATCTCGTTTCCATAGAGCCAAAAATGCACTTAATACATGTACCCAGTTATCAGTCCAAAGAGAAAAGTACGTAAGACTTTATCGAACACATACAGGTGAATGGACTAGCAAGGCAGACAACTATAGAAAGAAATGACAGAAAGCAAGGGAGGAAGAAAGAAACAAAGAGAGTGACAGAAAAGTGGAAAATTCTTGCACAGAATTTCCGGGATGTGGGGATATTATTTATACTGAAAGAGCCCCGGCATCCCCACAGGGGGGACCAAGGATGTGTTGGACAGACACACTGCAACTCATGTACTCCGCATGCATAAAATGTCTCTACGCCAGGCTTCCTTTTTAACTGCAGACTGTCCGTGTCATCTCCCCTCGACACCTGGCACAAGTGGAGGGAATATTTACAGTTACAATGTTTGTTTTTATGTCTTACTAAGAGAATTTAGAGAGGAAGGTTTGACGACAGAGACTGTGAAAAAAACTGCGCGCGCACACACACACAAAACACACACACGCGCGCGCGCGCGCACATACATACATACATACGTACAGACAGACACACACACACACACATACACAACACACACAGACACACATACACACACATACATACACAGACACACTACACACACATACATACACAGAAACACACATACATACACATACACACACACAATACACACACATGCACACCACACACACCACCACACACACACCACACACACACACACACAACACAAACACATCAACTCAAAATACACCAACACACACATCACACACACACAACAACACACAACACCAAACAATACATACATACATACACACAAACACACTGCAACAACATATATTATTACTGTAACACACTATTCACACACAAACACACACACCACACATACACACACACACACACACCAACACACACACACACACACACAGAAAAACACACGCACGCACGCACGCGCGCACAACACACACCAACACAGCACAGCACAACCAACATCACACACACACACACCTCTCACACACACACCGCAACACACAACGCGCACACACACACACACACACACACACACAAACACAACACAACACAACACAACACAACACAACACAACACAACACAGCACAACACAACACAACACAACACAACACAACACAGCACACACACAACACAACACAACACAACACAACACAACACAACACAACACAACACAACACAACACAACACAACACAACACAACACAACACAACACAACACAGCACAACACAGCACAACACAACACAAGCGATGAACAAAACTGGGGGGAAGCAGCAATATTGTGATGGACAGACAAACATTCAGACAGAAACATAAGTGCTGTCAGAGCCGTGTGACACCCCATCTCAATATATCGAAGACAAACCACTTTCATTAGCAAGGACCAGTGCCATCACTCAAGCCTTCCCCGATAATGCACTTACGCCATCTGAGGTTAACGCCATCTGAGGTTAGCTCCAAGTTTGGATAAAGACGGAACGATTTTTCCGATGCAGGAAAAGATCAGTCGTCATTTATATCTTACAATTAGTGGAAACGAGAGTGTCTCTTCTATTGCTAGCGTTTCTCTCGCAGTTTTGACATTTGTTTTCCCACAACTTTTCCGTCTCTGTCGTTGTTTGAAATTGTGTGGGTGAAAAGGGTGAACAGACATTGTTCCGGTGCTTTCAATTACGAGCATTTCCCCTGTTATAGTTTTGGCTGGCACCACCATCAAGTAGATTTTAAATTTTGTTTTATTTGATCATCCATTATAAAAAAAAAAGATCCTATTACTCAGAAAATTCTAAGGACATAGACTCATTGTTCCACTGCTTTCAATTACGAGCATTTCCCCTGTTATAGTTTTGTCTGGCACCATCAAGTAGATTCTAATTTTTTTTATTTGATCATCCATCAATTACGAGCATTTCCCCTGTTATAGTTTTGTCTGGCACCATCAAGTAGATTCTAATTTTTTTTATTTGATCATCCATTATAAATAAGATCCTATTACCCAGAAAATTCTAAGGACATAGACTCATTGTTCCACTGCTTTCAATTACCAGCATTTCCCTGTTGTAGTTTTGGCTGGCACAGCAAGTAGATTTCAACTTTTTTTGTTTTTTGTTGTTTTGTTGTTGTTGTTTTTTTGGGGGGAGTGTTGTTTTTTGTTGTTGTTTTTTTGTTTTGTTTTTTGATTTTATCATCCATTCTAAAAATCCTAGTATTCAGACAATTCTAAGGACATTAACTAATAAGATAAAAAAAAATGTACGCTAAAGCAGTCAAGTGGCAGAGAGGATAGTGCAGTGGAAAACATGTGATATAATGATATTAAAAATAATAATGTATTGATGATAATAATTATAATACTATAACAATGATGTTGATGATAATGATAATAATAATGATAATATAATAATAATTACAGTATTTCTGTGGCGCTAAATCTTGACAATTCAAATCAGAGCATACCCACTCACCAGACATATGCATGCGATCAACACAGACAACCTTACAACACGCGGAAAAAAAAATATACAATGTAAGGGCTCAGATCCCCCTAAATCTAAAACATAGTGGGATATTTTGCCCATGCTGGCTCCTACACCGAGGTGAACGTGCTACGGGTTCATTGGGAAAACTTGGACCATACATTGGAAAGCATTCTTACCAACAAATGCCTGTCAATTAACATCAGGAAGAGAGTTCTTGAATGTTATATTCCATGGACAGCAAAGAAAACAAACGAGACAGTCTTGATGGAGGCAGACACAAGTAGATCATTCATAAGGAAGATTAGGAAAAGGCAGGCAACATTCATAGGCCATTTTATGAGGAAAGGGGAATTGGAACATCTGGTCACAACGGGAAAACTGGAGGGAAGGAGAGCACCGGGTAGACCCAGGGAGAAGATACTAGACGGACTTGCAGAGTGTCTGAAGACAAGGAGGGTGGAAGAGATGCTTGAGGCAACAAGAGATAGAGACAGATGGAAGTCCATAATCGCCAACGCCATGCGGCAAGGCACCTGATGATGATGATGATGTGTAGGTGTCACGGATGGCGTCGCTCATATTTCCTTGCGACCCCACATCTGCCTGTATCTCTCAGGCCTGGTTAACTCCAGGATATAGATATAGTTCGAAGGAAATCGTTCAGTATTGCCCTGTGAAGAAATCTCAGTCTGAAATAGAGCTCATCATTCCCATTCTCATGTATCAGCATAGCTTTGTGAGAAATTGTCCCAGAAGTTGATAAAGCAAACAAATCAAAAGGGAGAAATCGAGGGGGGGGGGGGGGAACAGAAAAAGAACAGTGTATTAACCATGAAAATCTGCTCTGGTGTATCGTGAAATAAATCAAAAAGACTTGAGACTGAGTTACCTGTCTGGTCCATGACAAATCATACAATTTTTTATATTAATGAATGCAACTTTCATTGCGAAAATGAACTAAGTCTCCATAATTATGTCAATGCAGTTATGCTTTGATGCTGTTGTGTTTTGCATTTGTTTGCATTACTTGTTTAAACCTAATAATAAGAAAAGTTTGCAACAAAAAAACAATAACAACAACAAAAACAACAACAACAACAACAAACTAAGCCTTCATTCCTAATTTCCCTGCACCCCAACTCTAGTATCTTTTATTCCGTTTATGTACCGCTTGAGAAACGAAAACAGCCATGGGTCCGGTGTTCAAAATGTTGTTGGACAGGGATTTTCTCTGCCACCCATCTGAACTTGAGTAGTAGTCTTGGAATAAATCACTCAAACGAGAAGACTAACGAAGGCCCCGTGTGTAGCATACATTTAACACATCAAAATGAAACCACAACAGCAAAAACGTTGTCCCTAGCAAAATTCTAAAGAATGTCCACTGATTCAAACAAAAATAATAACTTGCTAAAAAAAAGAAAAAGATAAAAAGAAAAATCTTTGGTGCCCTATCATGATGTGCTTTCTCACAGGGATCAGCCCTCATTTCAACAACGGCAACAAAAAAATTGATTGTGACAAGAAAAAAATAATAATCCAGTCCAGTTACATCCATCTGGTTTTATCCTTAAGTCATAAAATGTTTTAGTTATTTTTTGTCTTCGGGTTTTTTTGTTTGTTTGTTTTTTGTTTTTTTGTTAATATAAACTCTTCCTCCTCCTTCAAAGTTGTCCCCTTCCCCCCTACCCCCCGAAAAAGACCTTTCTCAAATAACCAACTTAAAGCCAATCTCTCTTCGGTCTCTCGTATCAGAAAAGCCTTTAGAAGATCTTACTGTTGTACGATTGTGAGGCGTGGACAATCAGCACGCAAAGTCAGAATTAAATTGAGGCAATTGAAATGTGGTTTCTAAGAAGAATATTAAAAGTTCCATGGACAGCAAAGAAAACAAAAGAGACAGTCTTGATGGAGGCAGACACAAAAAGATTATTCATAATGAAGATTAGGAAATGAACAGCAACATTTATAGGACATTTTATGAGGAAAAGGGGAATTAGAGCACCTGGTCACAACAGGAAAGCTGGTGGGAAAGAAAATACCAGGTAGATCCAGGGAGAAATTATTGGACGGACCTGCAGGGTGGCTGTGGACAGAGAGGGTGGGAGATGTACTTGCAGCGACAAGGGATAGATTCGTATGGAGGGCCATGATCGCCAGCGCCATGCGGCAGGGCACATGATGATGATACATTAGATTATTTAGAAAGAAGAAATCATCTTCGTTCACTCTCTTAAATCTGGTTTTCATGGGAAATGTTCTTGACACACAGCTCTAACACGACTTGCAGATGCCTGGTTATCGGCAGTGAATGAATGCCAAGCTACTGGGACAGTATTCTCAGATTTTAAGAAAACCTTTGATCTTGGCCACGTAGACCATAACACTCTACTAAGCGAATTATGTTTGTCTTGTTAACCATATAGCATTTTCAGCCTTCGTTGTATGTTTGTCCTAATCATACAGCATGTTCGTTCTTCATATCCTGTCTCAGTAAACGAAAACGAAAGATATTTCTCAATAGATCATACACTTCTAAGTATCATCCGTATTGTGGTGTACCCCAAAGCTCTGTCGTAGCACTGTTTTGTGTTGCTTTGTTTTGTTTTGTTTGTGTGTGTGTGTGTGTGTGCGCGCGCGCGCGCGTGTCTGTGTCTGTATCTTATACACATACATTCACCAATACGTATATCTGTTTTAATTACTATTTTCTGTACAACATCCGTACAACAGTATTGTCTTTATATAACATCTGGACAATGACTCCACAGAACAAGACGTCAACACCAGACTCGGAAATGCCTGGGGTGCTCTAAATCAGCTGGACAAAATCTGGAAATCCAATCTACCAGACAACCTGAAAAGGAACTTCTTCCGAGCAACAGTAGAGTCCGTTCTTACATATGGCTCAATCTCTTGGACCCTAACAACGACATTGGAGAAGAAGATTGATGGAGTATATACACGAATGCTGCGTGCAGCCCTGAAGAAATCCTGGAGAGAACATCCAACTAACAAAGAGTTATATGGTAAGATCCCACCAATCACTAAATCAATACGTCAACAAAAACTGCGCTTTGCGGGACACTGCTGGCGTAGCAAAGAAGAACTGGTGGGGGATGTTCTACTATGGAGACCCAGCCATGGCAAACAAAGACCAGGACGTCCAAAGAAGACCTTCATCGACCAACTGATGGATGATACGGGCTATCAGTATGATGAACTACCTACTGAACTGTCTGACAGAGAAGGATGGAGGAAACGTGCCATGGATAGCCGAGCAAGCTCGACAAGATGATGGTGATGATGGACAATGGGCAAGCAAAGTCAGAACAAGATTACGACAGCTGAAATGTGATTTTGAAAAAGAATGTTAAGAGTTTCATGTATATATATAAAGAAAATAAAAAATTCTTGAAAGAAGCAAATACAAAAAGAACATTAATGAAGAAGAGTAGGAAAAGAAGCAAGAGAAATTTGAGCACCTAGTCACAGCAGAAAAGGTGGAGGGAAAAAGAGCACGAGATAGACCCAGGAAGAAAATGTACTTACAGCAACAACAGATAAATTCGTATGGAGGGCCATGATCGCCAACGCCATGCGGCAAGACACATGATGATATTGATGATTACTATTTCCCAGCGTAGGTTTCTCATTCTCTCTTTCAAACATAATAATAATAATTACAATATTTATATAGCGCAAAATCTTGATAGAAATCTAAGCGCTGAACATACACACGCACGCATGCACACACACACACACACACACGGCTATAAATGGGGAAAAAGAAGAAAAAGCAATGGAAAATTATAGAGAACATGTTATATACAAATATACATTACAATTTGAATCTGCACCGAGTGGAGACAGGCTGCAGTGGGGGTTGAGTGAGGTCAGGATTTTATGCAGAGGAGAAAAGGCGAGTTTTGAGAGCGGACTTGAAGGAGACAAAAAAGTAGGTTGCTGACGGACTGTTGTTAATTTTTGAGTTGTTTATTAATACATCTTTTATTATTGATTTATCGATGTAGTTTCTACCTCTGCAATTTTAGTTCCAGGCAGCTCTGTAGAATGCCCGTTGCGAAGTTGGGTGTGTGTGTGTATGTGGGAGAGGGGGAGGTTTCCAACGATTTTGATGTACTAATACGATGTGTTGTCTTCACACGGTACGCACGCGTGTGGGAGTGTTGTTTGTGTACGTGTGCGTGCGTGTGTGTGTGTTTATGTGTGTGCATATATGTGTGTATTATGTGTGCGTATGTGCACGTGTGTGTAATATATTACGATATGCCTTCAGATCAAATTTCCTTGCTATGTTGAAAAGAACAATTTTTTTTAAAAATCTTGAAACCTTAAGTTTTGGAAATCTTGAGATTAACAAAGGTTATTTTGGGGCTTTTACCCATAGACTTCTGGGGGGAAATCATGATCGTTGTTTTTTTCATTCATCTTCTTTTCTTCTTCTTCGTCTTCTTATTCTTATTCTTATTCTTCTTCTTTTCTTCTTCTCCTTCTTCTTTTCTTCTTCTTCTTCTTTCTTCTCTTCTTCTTCTTCTTCTTCTTCTTCTTCTTCTTCTTCTTCTTCTTCTTCTTCTTCTTCTTTCTTCTTCTTCTTCTTCTTTTTCTTCTTCTTCTTCTTCTTCTTCTTCTTCTTCTTCTTCTTCTTCTTCTTCTTCTTCTTCTTTTCGTCGTCGTCGTCTTCTTCTTCTTCTTTCTTCTATTTCTTCTTCTTTTTCTTTTTCTTCTCTTCTTCTTCATCTCCTTCTCCTTTCTTCTCCTCCTGATTCTCCAACTTCTTCGATTTTTCTTACCATCATCCACTTTCGCATGTTCTTCTTTCTGTGATCATCATTACTATCACCATTCTTCTCCTTCTATCCTTCCATGTTGGGTTATTCTCCCTCTTCTACTTGTTTCATCGCAATCGTCGTCGTCGTCGTCTCTTCAATTCGTCTTCTGTATTGTACTTGCCTGTTTTTCTTCTTTTCTACCTTCTCGTTATCTGTTGTCGTTATCATCCACATCTTGCCACTTTCGTCCTTTTTCTTCTTCATCATCCTTCTCTTGTGCTTCAGAGTAGCTTGAAAGAGAGTGGCGGTGTCAAAGAGTGCAGCGGCCAGTACTGAACCCAGTGACGCCGAAAGATGAGATTTTTGTTCTTAATTTTCCCTCATCTTTTCTCTCTCTCTCTCTCTCTCTCTCTCTCTCTCTCTCTCTCTCTCTCTCTCTCTCTCTCTCTCTCTCTCTCTCTTTCTTTCTTTCTTTCTGTCTGTCTCTCTCTCTCTCTCTCTCTCTCCCTTCTGTGTGTGTGTGTGTAGTGTTTGTGTGTGCATGCGTGTGTG
>JAPXFY010000026.1:30708666-30726166 GCA_030674185.1 Monoplex corrugatus
ACTGAGTGACAATGATTGGGAAATTGTGCTTTTTGCACATGCATGTTGTGTGGTCTGTCTGTCTGTCTGTCTGTCTTTCTGTCTGTCAATCTTTCTGTCTTTCTGTCTGTCTCACTGTGTCTGTCTCTGTCTGTGTGTGTGTGTGTGTGTGTGTCTCTCTCTCTCTCTCTCTCTCTCTCTCTCTCTCTGTCTTCTGTGTGTATGTGTGCGTATGTGTCTCTCTGTCCCTGTCTGTCTCTCTGTCTCTGTCTCTCTCTTTCTCTCTCTCTCTTTCTCTCTCTCTCTCTCTCTCGTTCTCTCCTCTCTCTCTCTCTCTCTCTTCTCTCTCCTCTCTCTCTCTCTCTCTCTCTCTCTCTCTCTCCCTCTCTTCTGTGTGTATGTGTGTGTGTCTCTGTCTCTTTCTCTCTGTCTGTCTGTCTCTCTCTCTCTCTCTCTCTCTCTCTCTGTCTTTCTGTCTGTCTGTCTCTGTATGTGTGTGTGCGTGTGTGTGTGTGTGTGTGTGTGTGTGTGTGTGTGTGTGTGTGTGTGTTGAAAAAGTGCACGTAAAGAGCTTTTCGGAAGCACGTTTCAGATATGTAACATCAGATCAACTTTCGTGAGTTAAAGTTTCAGAATTATTGGTACACTGTTGTATCCATACATGACTTCAGTACCTATAAGGTTTGTCTTTGAACAAAACTCTTTCCTTCATAAGTGATCAGTATGAGGGCCCTGTTAAGAAGGATGTGAACATATTGCAAACAATTTATTGAAATACAACAAATACGGAGAATACAAACTTCAGTGTAAGTTGATGTGTACATACAAACTTATATACGTACATACGCCCTATGTAGTTGCAAATAAGAGAGAGACAAAGTCACAAAGATGGAGAGACAGACGATCTGACAGTGATGATTTATGAGAGTGTAAGAGAGCATCCAGCTGGCTGTTCCAGAATGAGAGATACACACACACACACACACACACACACACACACACACACACACACACACACACACCACACACACACACACACGCACACACACGTACACACACACAACGCAGAGAGAGAGAGAGGGGGAGGGGGGGGGCAAAAGAAAAGGAATGATTGACGCGAACCAAGCGCCATCGAATCAGCATCAGTCATGTCCTTCCTGATCCCGTGACGAATTTATCACGTGACACGACATAGCCAATCAGAACATACCGGCCGAGTCGGCGTGCGTGAGGACTGGACCCAATTAACGTGTTGCCCTGGTCAGATCGACATTTGAGTGCACCAAGAAAAGAGGAGACGGTATGGGATAGAGACGATGAGAGTAAGAGAGACAAAGTGACAAGGATTGGGAAATTGTGGTTTTTGCACATGTATGTTGTGTGAGTCTGTCTGCCTTTCTGTCTGTCTGTCTGTCTGTCTGTCTTTGTCTGTATCTGTTGTGTGTGTGTGTGTGTGTCTCTCTCTCTCTTCTGTGTGTTTGTGTGCGTGTGTGTGTCTCTTTCTCTCTCTCTCTGTCTCTCTCTTTCTTTTTCTCTCTTCTCTATCTCTCTCTTTCTCTTCTTTGTGTATGTGTGTCTCTGTCTCTCTCTCTCTCTCTCCTCTCTCTCTCTCTCTCTCTCTCTCTCTCTCTCTCTCTCTCTCTCTTCTCTCTCTCTCTCTCTCTCTCTCTCTGTCTGTCTGTGTGTGCGTGTGTGTGGAAAAAGTGCACGCAAAGTTTTCTGAAAGCATGTTTCAAATATGTAACATCAAATCAAATTCTGTGAGTTAAGTTTCAGAATTATTATCCATACATGACTTCAATACCTATAAGGCTTGTCTTTGAATAAAGAGTCTTTCCTTCATATGTATTCACTTTCATTGTTTTCTTTTTCTTTCTTTTCTTTCTTTCTTTTTTTTCCTTTCTTTCTTTCTATCTGTCTTTCTTTCTTTCTTTCTTCCTCTCCTCTCTTTCTTCTTTTCTTCTCTTCTTCTCTCTCTTCTCTTCTTCTCTTTCTTCTCTCTTCTTACTCTCTCTCTCTCTCCTCTCTCTCTCTCTCTCTCTCTCTCTCTCTCTCTCCTCTCTCTCTCATCTCTCTCTACTCTCTCACTATTTATCTCAGCCTCCATGTGATAATCCATTTCTCTTTTCGTTGTCTTTAGCTTTTCTTTTTCATACTTTTTCTGTCTTATTCTCTGTTTTTATTTTATTTTTGTCTAATATTAATTTTAGTGAAAACACATGAACTGCACACACACATACACACCACGCACGCACGCACGCACGCACGCACACAACAACACTCACACACGCACGCACACACGCATGCACGCACCCCACACAACACACATGCACGCACACACGCACGCACGCACGCACGCACAAGGTGTCTATCAACCGACTTTTTCCCCATCTTTCTATCTAATTGTGCATTAGCGTCGAGCATGCTAAACACGGCAGAGTGTCGTTAGTGTCTTGTGTCTTGTTTGTGAGATTGTTTATTATGTTTGAAAGGAACGGGTAGGAATAATTGGATGGAAATAGGGTGGTGGGAGGTAGAAAGACTCATTACTAGAACATAAACGAATTAACGAAATAAATGACAGAATCGCCACCACCTGGCTTAAAATAAAAGGGAATGTCAGAGTAAGAGACACAGGGAGAGCCAAATAATTATTTAGTAAATGAATGTACACAGGGGGGGTGCAAAAGTAGGTATACAGTAAGTATTACATCATTATTATAATGCTTAATTCCGCTCTCGATTAGAGGAGTGTGTGAATACCGACGGCAAGCAGTTTGAGTATCTGAGGGATAAAGGCTGTGCTTGTTATTACATGTATATGCATATATTCATAAATGCAATGAGTATTGTACGTGTTTTCTTTTTTCATAACTGTATACCTACTTTTGCACCCCCCTGTTTAAGCGTAGATAAATGAGTGAATCCCCCCCCCCCCCCCCACCGTGGGGATGCCAGTAGCTCTTTCAGTGGCACCTGTGACGTTAGTGCATATGAAATTCGCTCTGAGCGCGGAGACGTCGTCTTGAGAAACTGAAACTCAGTGTAAATGGTATCCCCATCTTTTGGAAATTCTGTGCTAGAAATTTCCTCTTTTCTGTCGCTCTCTTTGTTTCTTTCTTCCTTCCTCTTTTTGCTTTCTGTCATTACTTCCTATCATTTTCTGCCTTGCTGGTCCATTCACCTGTATGTGTTCGATAAAGTCTCACGTACTTTCTCTTAGGATTGATAATTCGATGCATGTATTTAAGTGCGTTTTTGGCTCTAAGGAAATAAGATACGCAGAAACAATTTTAGGAAACTTAGGCCCGTTGTTTATGCATGTTTTCGGTGTCCTAGTTAGTTATTGTATTATAATTTTTATTCAGGTTTGTCTTTTTTAAATCCCTGTGCGTTAAATTGGACGGAATGGTCAACGCCAATGTCATCTCCTTAGATTATGTGTGCGAATGCATTGATATGTGTACTTATTTTCTTTTCTTTACTTATTTTTCCTGTTAAGCATTGTGTATGTTTTGAAACGGTTGTAGCCCTGATATGGCTGTACGCAGTCGGTTGGGCTTTAAAAACAACAATAACGATAATGAGTGAATGGGAAAGGGAAAGTTGCTGACTTTTTTTTTTCAAATAGATAAGGGTATGATTTTTGTTGATATGATTTCGAATGAACCCCTAATTCGATTTTCCACACTCTCAACGCATGGACAATTTTCCATATATGCGCTACACCCAAGTTTGCCGGTGTTGAGCTGGCAGACTCTTTGAACCTGTGCAGAACGCTACGGGCTTGCTGCAAGATGGTGAAATGGAAGCAGGGTGAAATGGGACTATTAAACACAACGCTACGCCATTAGAACTATTTGAGCATTAAGCTGCATAGCAAAAAAGGCCTATTAAACTATGTTGCGGGATGGCATTGACTAGAGACATCAGGATCTTGAGTGTATGGGAGTGTCAGGTCTTACACTGAATCCGTCCTGAGTGCTAGACATGTAGAGACTGTTTTGAGTTCTCTCTCTGTGTCTGTCAGTCTCTCTCTCTCTCTCTCTTTCTACTCTGTCTGTCTGTCTCTCTTCTCTGTCTCTCTTTCTCTGTCTGTCTGTCTCTCTCTGTCTGTCTGTCTCTCTCTGTCTGTATGTCTGTCTCTCTCTGTCTGTATGTCTCTCTCTCTCTCTCTCTCTCTCTCTCTCTCTGTCTTGTCTGTCTCTGTATGTCTCTCTCTCTGTCTGGCTGTCTGTCTCTCTCAGTTTCTTCTCTCTCTCTCTCTCTCTCCTCTTCTCTCTCCTCTCTCTCTCTCTCTTTGTCTGCTGTCTCTCTCTTGTCTTCTCTCTCTCTGTGTTTCTCTCTCTCTCCCCTCTCTCTCTTTTCTCTCTTTCTCTGTCTGTCTGTCTCTCTCTCTCTCTCTTTCTCTCTCTATCTCCCCTCTCTCTCCTCTCTCCTCTCTCTCTCTCTCTCTCTTTCTCTCTCTGTCTGTCTCTCTCTCTCTCTGTTTTCTCTCTCCCTCTCTCCCTGTCTCATTTTCAAGGCTGTGGTAGTTTTTACCAATAGTAAGTACAACAACCTTTTGTTTGAGTTGATGGATATTTGTTTGTTTGTTTATTGTTTTGTTGTTGTTTTCATTTTGTTTTGTTTCGTTTTGTCTTCTTGATGACACTGGAATGCTACCCTCCCCCCCCTGTTATAACGAAAGTTGAAATTTGAAGAGAAAAAAGATTAAAAACGCAGCATAGGAGAAGGGAATAGGTGTGAAAGAAATCCCCGAAGAGGCATTTAGATTTAGACAGACATACAGATCAGACTTACAGACAGACAGACATACAGACAGACTACAGACATACAGACAGACAGACTTACAGACGACAGATAGAACAGACTGACAGACATACAGACAGACTTACAGACAGACAGAAACATCTATGCTGTCAGAATCGTGCGACATCTCCTGTTGTCATAATGAAGATAAATTACGTCTATTAATTAACGGGAGCCGACACCATCGCTTAATCTTCCCTGCTAATGCATTCACACCATCTGAGGGTTGGGCCATTTCAGATAAAGACGAATGATGGTTTTTTTTGTGTGTTTTTTTTTCCAGATCAGAAATAGAAGCATAGTCATCATCAGTTTTGTATCTTACAAGGATTGGAACGGGAATGGATCATTCGTGCACTTTATTTTTCATTTTATTTTATTTTATTATTTTGTTTTTGTTTTATTTTAGTTTATTTTATTTTATTTTTTTTCATTTATTTTATTTTTATTTTATTTCGTTTTTATTTTGTGTATTTTATTTTATTTCATCACGTTTCTTAGCAACATTGACACAACTTTGCCAGCATGTTTCCTTCTTCTTTACTGCTTGAGATCGACAGGTGAAGAAGGTGAGAATTCGTTCATTGCACGTGTTCCAGTAACTTACAAGTTACGTTTGTGTGTGTGTGTGTGTGTGTGTGTGTGTGTGTGTGTGTGGTGGTGTGTGGGGCGTGTGTCGTGTGTGTGTGTGATTGTCCGCAGGTGGATCATAGATTCGTACTTTCTCCATCTAACAAGTTAAGTAGCAGCTGTGAAAACTATGGCATAAACTCATCATTAACAGGACAGAGGTTTATATCAGTTGGACGAACACCTGATAAACTGAACATCAGAATTAATAGGTAACAAGTTCACTAGCCTTTCAGAACTGGAAAATGGACCGAGAAATTGTGACTAGAGTCCCAAAAAAGTCCTGGATCCTCCTCCTCATCATCATCAGGTGCCCTGCCGCGTGGCGTTGGCGACCATGGATTTCCAACCATCTCTATCTCTCGTTGCCCCTAGCATCTCCCCACCCTCCTCATCCCCAGCCACTCTGCAAGTCCGTCCAGCATTCTCTCCCTGGGTCTACCAGGTGCTCTGTTTCCCTCCAGCTTTCCCGTTGTGACCAGGTGCTCCAAATCCCCCTTCCTCATAAACTGGCCTATAAATGTTGCCTGTCTTTTCCTAATCTTCCTTATGAGTGATCTACTTGTGTCTGCCTCCATCAAGACTGTCTCGTTTGTTTTCTTTGCTGTCCATGGAACTCTCAACATTCTTCTGAGAAACCACATCTCGGCTGCCTCAGTCTTGTTCTGGCTTTGCTTGCTCCTCGATCCTACACCATAGATACCCAAACTTCTGAGGCAGAGGAAGATTATGGTGGCAATAGAAAGACGGAGTGGCAGATGCAATCCACATCTTCAGCATGACTGCACGCCGGTGTTTCTACATAGCCACAGACCATTGGCTTCATCTCGCTATGACATCTATCGGCATGGGTGGATGGGGAAAAAATTAACACATTTCTTCACAGGTTGTTTTGCTCAGTTTACTCACACAATTCCAAGAAGATCATAAGAAAATCTGCAAGAACTAGACGTTTAACCCGGTTGCCATGCTTAAGTGGTTAGTGCAGTGGAGAACATTAGAAGTCAGCAGAAGGCGAAAGACACCCAAACAGATAAGGAGCTTAAGACAGATGGACGCACAGACACAGACAGACAGACAGACAGACAGGCAGGCAGGCAGGCAGGCAGGCAGGCAGGCAGGCAGGCAGGCAGACATGCAGACAGAAAAAACAAACAGAAACATCGATACTGTCAGTGTGACACATACTCTCAGTGTAAGGAAGACAAACCACTCACCTCCATTAACAAAAGCCAACACCGTCGTTCAGTTTTCACGTAGGCACTCTTGCCATCTGAGGTTAGCTCCAAGTTCCATAAAGACGAATGATTTTGTTCCCAATATAGAAACAACCGAGTCATCATTTTTATCTTACTGGGAATCAAACGGGAATGTGTCATCTCTCTGGCGTTTCTCCAGCAATATCAACACAACTCTTACAGCAATTTCTCCTAGTCCTCGTGGCTTGACAGTGTGGGAGGAAAAGAGTGAGAACCATTTATCAGACACTTTCCAATTACTTCCCCTGTTATATTTTCGGCTGACAAGGGCCAGAAGATTTTAGATCTTTAGTTTCTTTGTCTGTTCTTTTGCACTGTTTTCTCTCATCATGCTAACAAGAATAACAAGGAGAGCATTAAACTTCACGGTGGCAAAATGTTCAGTGCAGTGTACTGGTAACTGGGACCTGGGTTCGGATCATCATCAACATCATCATCATCATCATGTGCCCTGCCGCATTGCGTTGTCGATCATGGCCCTCTATACAAATCTACCCCTTGTCGCTGCAAGAACATCTCACACCCTCTCTGTCCTCAGCTACCCTGCAAGTCCGTCCAGTATTTTCTCCCTGGGTCTACCTGGTGTTCCGATCCTATCATTCCGAATCATTGTGGATTTTTTTTTCTCTTTTGGGTGGGTGGAAGGGGGGTGATACCCTGAGTTGAGTATGCTGTGGACTCACTTGGAAGACGGGGACCTCATGGTTGAGTGAAGTCAAGACGTAACAATTTATCAGCAGGAAACCCGGTCAAGAGAGAGTTATGGTAGTCAGGACGGCTCAGAACAAGAATAAAAACAAGCTGATCAATAGCAGACAGTGCGAGAACAAATGCAGCAAAACATGTTTTGCTCAGTTCAGAATTACTGCTCTTGCAGACCAGTGAATGGCCCAGAAAAAAACTCGTTGTTGCAAAAGCGTAATCCAGTTCCATAAATTCATCTTATCTCACTGAACTGTCATCAGAGGTAGGGTTTTCATATTTGGTATTATTAGAGCTGTTGTTGTTATTACCCTCCTGTTCTTTCTTCCTCATGTGTTCCCATGTCCTCCTTATTTTCGTCGTGTTGTTCTTTCATTATTATCATCACCATCAACGTTTTGTTGCCCTGTCTTGTGCGCTTTTTTTTTTTGCTTTTTTTTGTTTTGTTTTTTGTTTTTTGTTGTTTTTTTGTCATTACCCCCATGCCGTTAATTTTAGCTGTATAGTACACCTCCATACCCTCTGAAAATGAAGATAACCTTGAGAACAGGGCATAAAGGACCACAGAATCTGGAACAATATTCACACTGCTGTGATCATGAGGATGGGAAAATGATAGTGATGATGCTGTGGAGTTCCATGTCAGATTGACAGACACTGTGTGACAGGGCTGCACTTTATGCTTACTGTCATAATCAGGGCTTAAAACGCGGTTTGTCAAAAAAAAAAAAATAGAAAAAGAAAAAAATAAACCGAAAGGAGTTAGGCATCCGTGATCGGCTTACAAGCGTTCATAGCAACGGCGCGCAAGTTATGACCCCTGATTTTTCTTGGAAGAAGTTTCCGGTCGGACTTCTTGGAAAAAACAAAATGGCGGAGTGCGCAGACATTGTTCATGCGGGTCAGACTTTTGACGACTCTTTAATTAAAAACAAGTGGAAATGGGAGTGGACGCTTCAGAAAGTTGACGAAGAAGTCATTGGAGACTTTTCCCAAATATATCTTCCTGTAATAATTATGTGTTTACAGCAATTTTTATGCACTAAATATCTCTTGAAATTATGTCCAGAAAGCGCGAAATGGCATAGATTTACACTTGGTTTTTAGAAAATTTTCCCAGGGGAACATGCCCCCGGACCCCCCTAGTTCCAGTGGTTTTTTTCCTCCTCCTGTTTTAAGCCCTGCATAATACATCCTGATGTCAAGTAGACCCAACAAGTATAGAAATCTAGAAGACAGCAGCAGATGGAGAGCATCCGGAGGGAGAAAAGGAAGCTTAAAAAGCGAATGAAAACTGCCTCAGAATTCGAGAAGCAAGGGCTCCTGGAACTCTGGAAAGATCTGAAGGCCAAACACAATGCTCTCAGCAAAGTGGAATCAGCAAGGCGAAGAAAGAGCAAAAAGAAGAAGACTCAAGATCGTTTCTTCAAAGATCCCTTTGACTTTGCAAGAAAGCTGTTTGAACAACCCAAATCAGGGACTCTCACAGTGGGCAAGGAAACCCTAGAGCAGCATCTCAGGGAAACATATTCCGATTCTCAGCGCGAGGCACCACTTGAAATCCAAAATCTGGTTTGGCCTGCGCCAGAAGGAAAATTCAATAACAAACCACCAACACTGGATGAAGTGAAGAACGTAGTAAAGAAAGCCAGAGCCAAGTCAGCACCTGGACCAAACGGAATACCATACCTGCTCTACAAGAAATGCCCAAAAGTGCTCGAGTGGCTCCACAAGATGATTCGATCAGCATGGAGGAACCAGAAGATCAGCGACCAATGGATGAGAGCTGAAGGAGTGTACATTCCGAAGGAGCAGAACTCCAGCAGCATCAATCAGTTCAGGCCAATATCACTTCTGAACGTCGAGGGGAAAATCTTCTTCTCTGTTATGGCAGCAAGATTGACAAAATACCTGACTGAAAACAAGTATCTGGATATGTCAGTCCAAAAGGGAGGCATACCAGGAATGCCTGGATGCTTGGAACATGCCACGTTGATTTGGGATGCCATCCAAAAAGCAAGAACAGAGAAGAGAGACATTGACGTAGTTTGGCTTGATCTGGCGAATGCATATGGATCAGTTCCACACGATATGATCCAGCTGGCTCTTGAAATGTATCACATCCCAGAAAACATCCGAACAATGCTGAGGAAGTATTTCCAAGGGTTCTCAATGCGGTTCTCTACCAAAGAATACACCACGGACTGGATAGACCTAGAGGTGGGCATTGCAATGGGCTGTGCAATCTCTCCCATACTGTTCGTGTTGGCAATGGAAGTCATCTTGAAAGCTGCAATGAAGAGTTCAGGTCCAGTGAATCTGGGAGATGGATACCAGATGCCTCCTCTGAAAGCTTTCATGGATGACACAACAGTCTTGTCCACGGATGAGGAAGAGACACACCAAATCTTAAAGCAGCTGGATGAGCTGGTGGCCTCTTCAAGAATGAGGTTCAAACCAAAGAAATCCCGAAGTCTCTCACTGCGAAAAGGAAAAGTGGCAGATTCAGTCAAATTCATGGTAGCCAACCAAGCCATCCCCACTGTCACAGAAGAGCCAGTAAAAAGTCTCGGAAGATGGTATGATGACTCCCTGAAAGACACACAAAGGGGATGTGAAACCAAGCAAACAGCAGAAGAAGGCCTGAAGAAAATAGATAACTGCGGACTGCCAGGCAAATACAAAGTCTGGTGTCTACAGTTCATGCTGATACCAAAGCTGCTGTGGCCACTGCTAATCTATGACATTTGCACCAGCACAGTCGAAGCAATGGAAGCCAAAATCAACAAATACACAAGAAAATGGCTCGGTGTCCCACCTGGTCTCACTGATGTTGCATTCTACTGTCGTCAAGCAATGCTGAAGCTACCTCTGAAATCCATAGTGGAGGAATACAAAGTTGGAAAAGCAAGACTGTTGAGCATGCTGGAGGAATCGGAGGACAATATCGTGAGAGCAGTTCATCCAAAGCTGAGAACTGGCAGAAAGTGGAAAGTCCAAGAGGCTGTAAACAATGCCAAGAGAAACCTCAGCATCAAAGAAATAATTGGACACACGCAAACCAACAGACAGGGACTGGGAGCAACAAAAATGCAGTGGTGGTCCAAAGCCAAAGGGAAGGAAAAAAGAGACATGATCATACAGGAGTTGAAGGAAGAAGAAGATGTCAAAAGAGTGCAGAAGGCAGTCCAGCAAGGTCAACAGGGGCAATGGACAACATGGGACAGTGCACTCCAAAGAAGTCTCAGCTGGAACGATATGTGGCACATGGCTCCTCTAAGGATAAGCTTCCTCCTCAGATCTGTATATGACCTGCTCCCCTCGAATGCAAACTTAGTGAAATGGGGGAAAGCAGACGACCCAGCATGTCCGCTCTGTCAGAAGAAACAAACAGTGGAACATGTCCTAAGCTCTTGCAAAGTAGCGCTAGCCCAAGGAAGGTATACATGGAGGCACAACCAAGTTCTGAAAGTGATCACAGATGTGGTTAGCGAAAAAACCATGACCCCAAACGCACCAATTGCTATGACAACGTTCTACAAAGCAGGAGGGAAACAGGTCTGGCCCGAAAGGGCTATGACAACCAGCACATTGCCAAAGGGTCTTCTGGATGGAGCAGTCGACTGGGAGTGTACAGCAGACCTCCCAGAGTGGAGAAATTACCCAGATGTCATCAGCAAGACAGGCATGAGACCAGACATCGCTCTCCACTCTGACTCCTCGAAACAAGTGATTCTGATAGAACTCACTGTGCCATACGAAAGCAGAATGGAAGAAGCACATATCTACAAGACCGAAAAATACGCCGGTCTTGCCAGCACCCTGAAGAAAGCAGGTCTGCGGGTCAAAATCTTCGCCATAGAGGTCGGGGCAAGAGGGTTTGTGGGCACCTCCGCTTATGATCTCATGAAACAACTCGCCATTTCTGGGAAGAAGAGGACTAGAGCCCTTAAAGCGATGGCAGAGGCAGCAGAAAGGAGCTCAAGCTGGATCTGGGCAAGGAGGAACCAAAAAAGTGAACTTCATAAGGATTAAATTCCCTACAGATGATGTGTGCCCCGTTAGCACATTGGTAAAACCGCGTACCGCAGTTCTGAAGCGCAGAATCGCCCAGGTTCGATCCCCGGCGTGGGAAAAAAAAAAAATAGACAACAGCAGAAGGGCATCCAGGAGTCATGACCTGGATGTGGCCCGGCCCCCCGAGAGTGTAAGGAATTCAGGGCCGAAACACTTGTCTAAAGGGGGTTACTTCTCTGAAGACCTTCTGTTGTCTAGCTCTCCCTAGAGTTTCTTTCTACCTTCTACCTGTGTTTACAGCAATTTTTATGCACTAAATATCTCTTGAAATTATGTCCAGAAAGCGCGAAATGGCATAGATTTACACTTGGTTTTTAGAAAATTTTCCCAGGGGAACATGCCCCCGGACCCCCCTAGTTCCAGTGGTTTTTTTCCTCCTCCTGTTTTAAGCCCTGCATAATACATCCTGATGTCAAGTAGACCCAACAAGTATAGTACACCTGTGATGTTCATCAGGACATTTTTAACGTGCAACGTCTTCAGCGACACTTTGTAAAGTGGACGTGGTTCAGCTGTGTAGCATGCTCAGCTATGGGTTCCATATGAGTTGGTCATGGCCAAAACTCCTACAATGTTTGTTTTGTTTTGTTTTGTTTTTGGCTGATAGGAAAAGACAAGCAACATTTATATCACGTTTTATGAGGAAAGGGGAATTAGGGCACCTGGTCACAACAGGAATGCTGGAGGGAAGGAGAACACAGGTAGACCCAGGGAGAATATATTGGACGGCCTTGCAGGGTGGATGAGGACAGACAGAGTGGGAGATGTACATGCAGCGACATGGGATAGATGCATATGGAAGGCCATGATCGCCAACGCCATGCGGCAGGGCACATGATGAGGAGGAGGATTTCGAACCCACGTCCTTCCAGTCAGCGGTCTGTTACACTAACCACTTCGCCACGTTGACTGGTTCCTTCTTCTTTCGTCTGCTCTTGCAGCTTTTTCTTTTGTCTTCTTTTTTTTTTTCATCGTAATCGTCATCATCTCCTCGTTTTCATCTTATCTCATTCGTCCTCTTCTTTCTCCTTTGTATTCTTCTCTCTCCTCTCTTTTTTTTTTTTTTTTTTTTGGTTTTGTTTGTTTGTTCTTTGTTATTATCTTTGATGTTGTTGCCGTTGTCATCGTATTTATTTTGATCTGGTTTCTTTTCTCTTATATTCCTTCTTCTCTCCTTCTAATGTCCCTCCCCCCTGCCCCTTCTGTTCTTCATCCACCCTCCATTTCTTCTCCTTTCTTCTCGTCCATATTTTACATTGAGGTGGGTTTGTTGTTTGTGGTCTGCTGGGCTATAAACAAGATTAATGACGTCTTCCTCTTCTGTTTTCTGGTCGTCGTTTCAAAATTAGATCAATATTGGAAATAAAATACACTTAATCTGTTGTTTCTTATCCTTATATTATGTGTAATCATTCTTTATTCTTAAAAGGATCAGAGCGGATATCATGTGGAGAGAGGGAGGGGGTTGGGTGGAGGATTCTGTATGGTGAGTTGACTGGCTTAAAATCGGGACAAAAGATGAAATGATTGGGAGAATGTTTTGTATATTGGTCTGGAGGGCGGGGGGTGCGTGTACGTATCTGTGTTTGCTGTGTGTGTGTGTTTGTTGGTTCTTTGATTTAAGGTCTTTTTACTGTAAGTGATATTAGATGGTGTGTGTGTCTGTATCTGTCTGTCTGTCTGTCTCTCTCTCTCTCTCTGTCTCTCTCTCTCTGTCTCTCTCTCTCTCTCTCTCTCTCTCTCTCTCTCTCTGTGTTTGTGTGCGTGCGTGCGTTCGCGCGATTGAGCTTGCGTGTTTGCATATGTGTGTGCGTTTTTGTCTCTGTGTGTGCGTATCTCTCTGTCCTCTATCCTCTTTCAGTCTAGTGACATTTTCGGTTTCCTTGTTTGTGACGTCAAAGTTTCACCACATCTGTGAAGGGATAGGTAGGTGTTGCCGTCTAAAGGGTAGGAGGGTAAGCATTAGGGAGAGAAGTATGATATCATGTAGGTAAGAGGGAGTAAGAGGGAAGGTATAATGAAAGGGGAAAGGACCATGGTGACATATAAAAAAAAGTCCCAGGACTAGTGGTAAGGGTTCTCACAGGACGAAGGTGGGAGGGTGGAGGTTCAGGCAGGAGTCTTGCAGGCCGTGATAATGCAAGCGTGATGAGTAAACTATGATTAAGAATTGGATAGAATAATGATTGGTTATCGCAGAGGTTTGTTGTTGTTGGTAGTGGTGGTGGTGGTTGGTTTGTTGGTTGGTTTATTGGTTGATTTGTTGGTTGGTTTCGTTGTTTGTTCTGGTTTTTGTTTTATGTGTGTGTGTGTGCATTTTTACACGTTTTGCGTTATGGATATTAGAGACTTTTAAATTACGCGTCACGTATCCAATACGGGCCAGATATGTAACGTACAGACTATGTATCGCATTTTCTCCCAATTATCGATACTACCGCTTCGATGGGGACGTGACAACGTATGGAAGTCCGGTTATACGTGCTCTCGCCCATATCTAGTTTGGAACTGCATATCTCAAGTTTCAAGGTAAGTAATATTTTAGTTGTGTTTTGAAACCCTTTTTCTACCTTGTTATGTATGTCTTATGTCACCGAGTTTTAAACAATTCATGTACGATTTGCCTGAACGCACCAAGTGTCAGCAAGCAAAAGCCTGCTGCTGGGAAGTACGCATCGCCAGTTGACCTAATTAAAATTTCAAACAAAACTTCAGCTCGCAGGCCCGGTTCGACTGCAATTTAACTGTGAAATGCTATTTTGTGGACGTGAACGTTATAAATGTCATTAGTGACGATTTTTTTTTATTGTTTTTGATTATATGCTGATAAATATTCGAACGAAAAATGTATAATGGATGCCGCGTTTCAAAAAATCTAACACCAAGCTCTGACTTTGATCTATCCTTGCAGTTCACTGTCTGGTTTCTCATCAAGGCCACATAGGCCTACCCTGGTAAGAGAAGCTGGTGGGGAGCCAGAGTAGACTGTGTTTGCACAAGCAGCAGAAACTGATAGTGGTGATGATGATTATATTATTATTATATTTATTTATTATCATTATCATTATTATTATTATTATTATTACCAGTGTCGTCATCATCATCTTAATGAATTAATATGTAAACAAATAAAAGGACAAATGAAGTAAGTTTCCTACTGTTTTTCATATCTAAGTGTTCCCCATGCCAAATCAAGAAATCACACAACCCAGCTGCAGGGTGGTCTACAACCATGGAGTACCGGCAAGATTAAATACAAACAGAAGAAGAAAACAAAAAGACTGATTTTGACATTCAGAAAGATTAATGTGAAGAGAGAAAATATAGAAGTCCAGAAGCTGGAGGATGCAAACAGTCGCCTGAGGATTGAAGCACAACAAAGAGATGAACAAGCAACGCAGCTGATACGGAAGAGTTGGAAGAAAGGAAGAACGAAAAGAGAGGAAACGCGATGATGGAGTGACAGATTGAAGAGAGAAAATGCGATGGATATGGAAAACAAATTGATGGATGCCATGCTGCAATACAATAAAATACAATATAATACAATACTCCTTTATACATCCACATAGGAAAATTTGAATGTACATACACTGGACTCACACCACACGTAGATTATTCTCACAGCTACTCAAAACCACAATCACAACTTAATGACAGAACATAATAAAATAAAAACGCCTCAACATTTCAAACCAACCACAAAATAAAGCAGCCAATAATCTTGGCATATGCCATAAGTCTGTGCATAATACGCTCCCAACTCCCAACCCTGTCTCCCCCCTTTCCCATTTTCCATGCCCACACACACACACACACACGTACAGAAGAAACACACCATTATGAAGTCACAAAATGACAGGTGTGGTAATAAAGCAGGTAAATGTCAGACTTACGATAAGAATGACTGGGTTTGGTCCCTTTTGGGTACCTCCTGCCTGGTGAAAAAGGGTGGAGAACTTGTTAAGTTCTCTGGTCAGCATGTGCGCAGATCTGCCAGTGTCTGAAACCCCTTGGTGTGCATGCTATGCAGAAAATCAAATATGCACTATATAAATCTTGTAAGTCATGTTTTGTGTGTTTGGTGGCTTCTGGAAGCTTGGCCCAGCAAGCATATCCACCAAATCAGAGTATGCAGACTGCACCAAGACTGGTTTAAACATAACTGCGCATATACACATCTGAGAAAATCTGAACGCTATAGAAAGATCAGAAGGGTTTTCTAAAAAAAATAACACAAACTGAGCAGATCTGTGCCACTGAAAAAAAAAGTTAGCAAAGATCAGGGAAAGGGGAATGATTGTTTTGTACACGTTACCATTTTTTTGACTAATTAGTCATCTTCATTTTTATGGTAGAGAAACAAAAACAAAAACTTATATGTCTCAGAACATGTATAATCTTTCAGAATAGTATTCAGAATTCATTTTGTCACAATAAAGGATTCATAAGCCCATATAGTGAATATTTTCGTCACATGGAAAGTGTGTTGCAAGTGCATGATTTGTGCGTGTTGGGAGATACGTGACGTGTAATCTAAAGGTCTCTAGAATTTGATGAAGTAACTGTCGGTTGTATTTGTGTTCATTTGTTATCGTGTGCATTTCATATTTTTGTCAGTTGTTCGGAATTAGCCAAACCTGACTGATTTGGTTCCTCACTGTCGCTGTTTGTCACACGTCAGGAGCAGAAAATGCTTTGAGAGCTCAATCCTTGGTGTTTGTTTGGTGTATTTGATTTTAAAAAGTTGTACTTCCATTCTGGTGAGACCAGACTATATCCTCATGGATGCATTCACTGCTGATGGAAACCATGAATGACATTGATTCCCTATACAAACGAATTTTGATGTCGCCCCTTGAACGAAAGGTGTGGTAACCCCAGAGAATTTGAATCTCCTAGAAAAAAAAAAGAACCTTTTGAAAGTGCCTATTTGAGAAGGGGCGGTAAGTCATCATAGTTTAAGATTTTCTTTCTCTCCCTGTCTCTGTCTCTGTCTATCTCTTTCTCTGTGTCTCTGTCTCTGTCTCTGTCTCTCTCTCTCTCTTTCTCTTTCTCTCTTTCTATCTGTCTGTCTCTCTCTCTCTGTCTGTCTGTCTCTATCTCTGTGTCTTGGTCTCGCTCTCTCTCTCTCTCTCTCTCTCTCTCTCTTTCTCTCTCTGTCTGTCTGTCTCTGTTTCTGTCTCTTTCTCTTTCTGTCTTTTTCTCTCTGTCTCTCTCTGTCTCTGTCTTACTCTCTCTGTCTGTCTGTCTGTCTCTCTCTCTCTCTCTCTCTCTCTCTCTCTCTCTCTCTCTCTCTCTCTCTCTCTCTCTGTCTCTCTGCATGAATCAGTCTCGCCAGTGCCGAAGTTTGGATAACGCTGGTACAGTCTCAAGATCACAAATACAAGAGTACTAAACTGTACATATCTCATAATAACACGCACGATACAAGAGCCAGATATATTGATATTTGATGTGTATAGTCGAATAACAACTTTCAACAAGTCATTGAAGTTTCACTGACCTTGGCATATTTTCAAGGTCACCCGTATTTTTATCATCTACATGACATAAAGGGAAGATTGTCAGTATGACTTTCACCATCTGATGTGTTATGTTTAAACCAGCCAAACTCATCCATTATCTAAAAGGGGAGATTATTAGAATAGCTTGACTGTCTTGTTTCTGCACCCTTCATCTTTTTCTTTCTCATTCTCTCACTTGACTACATCTTACGGTAGGGTCTACCTGCACAGAGGTGGCTTTTGTGGTCTTCTGGACTATAAAGAAGATTGATTAATTAAGTTCTCCTCTACTTCTGTCTTCTTCTTGTCGTTTGAAAAGGGGTTTATGTTCGGAACAACAGAAACCTGATCTATCATTTCTTGTTTGTAACCGCAATGTCTTTGGGAAAAAAACAACAAAAAACCTTGACCGCCAGTGATTTTAGAATGTTAAAGTCCTCAGTGCCAGCTGTTTTGAAAAAGAAAAACAAGAAAAATGCACCTTCCGACTTCAAATGACCGTATCTTTCTTATTTCTCAACCGAATTCCTTTCT
>JAPXFY010000026.1:30731166-30736166 GCA_030674185.1 Monoplex corrugatus
GTTGCTCTTCCTTCCTTTCTTTCTTCCTTCCTTTCTTTCTTCTTTCCTTTCTTTCTTCTCATCCTTCTTTCTATCCTTTTTCTCTGCCTTCTTCTTTCTGTAACTTTCTTCCTTTTTCTTCCTTCCTTTCTTCTTCTTCTTCCTTCTTTCCTTTCTTTCTTCTTTCCTTTCTTTCTTCCTTTCCTTTCTTCCTTTCTTCCTTCCTTCTTTCCTTCCTTTCTTTTTTCCTTCCTTTCTCTTCTTTCTTCCTTTCTTTCTTCCTTCCTTTCTTTCTTTCTTCCTTTCTTTCTTTCCTTCCTTTCTTTCTTCCTTCCTTTCTTTTTCCTTCCTTTCTTTCTTTCTTCCTTTCTTTCTTCCTTCCTTTCTTTCTTTCTTCCTTTCTTTCTTCCTTCCTTTCTTTCTTCTCCCTTTCTTTCTTCCTTTCTTTCTTCTTCCTTTCTTTCTTCCTTTCTTTCTTCCTTTCTTTCTTTCTTCCTTTCTTTCTTCCTTTCCTTTCTTTCTTCTTCTTTCTTCTTCTCTTTCTTTCTTCCTTTCTTTCTTCTTTCTTTCCTTTCTTCCTTTCTTTCTCTTTCTTTCTTCCTTTCTTTCTTTCTCTTTCTTTCTTTCTTTCCTTTCTTTCTTCCTTTCTTTCTTTCCTTTCTTTCTTCCTTCTTTCTTTTCTTTCTTTCTTCCTTTCTTTCTTCTTCTTTCTTCCTTTCCTTCCTTTCTTTCTTTCTTCTTTCTTCTTCTTTCTTTCCTTCCCTTCTTCTTCATACTTTCCTTCCTTTCTCCTTTCTTTCTTTCCTTCTTCCTTTCTTTTTCTTCCTTCCTTTCTTCTTCCTTTCTTTCTTTCTTCTTCCTTTCTTTCTTCCTTTCCTTTCTTCTTCTTCCTTTCTTCCTTCCTTTCTTTCTTTCTTTCTTTCTTTCTTCCTTTCTTCTTCTTCTTTCTTCCTTCCTTTCTTTCTTCCTTCCTTTCTTTCTTTCTTCCTTTCTTCCTTCCTTTCTTTCTTCCTTCCTTTCTTTCTTTCTTCCTTTCTTTCTTCCTTCCTTTCTTCCTTCCTTTCTTTCTTCCTTTCTTTCTTTCTTCCTTTCTTTCTTCCTTCCTTTCTTTCTTCCTTCCTTTCGTTCTTCCTTTCTTTCTTTCTTCCTTTCTTTCTTCCTTCCTTTCTTTCTTTCTTCCTTTCTTTCATTCTTGGTTCTTTCTACCCTTTCTTTCTTTTCTTCTTTCTTTCTTTCTTCCTTTTCTTCTTTTCTTCCTTCTTGCTTTTCTTTTTTATTTCCTTCCTTTCTTTCTTCCTTCCTTTCTTTCTTTCTTTCTTTTCTTCCTTTCTTTTTGTCTCTCTTTCTTTTCTCTCCCTCTCCTCTATATCTCGCTTCATCTACATCTCATCTGTACCTGCTCCTTTTCCATTATGCAGACATGGTTTTTGTGGTTCCCTGGGCTGTAAACAAGATTAATGTAATACTCCTCTTCTGTCTTCTTCTTGTCGTCTCAGAGCTGGAGTGATGCTGGGAACAACAGATAACTGATCTTGTGTTTTCTTTTTGCCCTTGTATTGTTTGTAACCACTTCGTGTTCTAAAGAGAATCAGTGTTGATAATTTATCATGTTCAGAGAGAGAGAGAGAGGGGGTGGGGGGTTGTTGGGGGAATCAGGTAGGACGAAGATCCTGTTTGGCTAACCTGCTAGGTTTGGAAGTGGAAAAACTCAGAGAGATTGAGAGAGAGAGAGAGAGAGAGGGAGAAAGAGAGAGAGAGGGAGAGAGAGAGAGAGATGGTAAGAGTTTGTAGTTTGCGTGTGTGTGTGTGTCTGTCTGTCCTTGTGTCTGTCATTGTGTCTCTCAGTCTCTTTTCCTTTCTTCCTTCATTCCTTCCTTCCTTTCTTTCTTTCTTCCATCCTTTCTTTCTTTCTTCCTTCTTTTTCTTCATCCTTTCTTTCTTTCTTGTGTGTGTGTATGTATAAGAGAGGATTGTATTGTTCTTTAGCTTTTATTATTTCACATCGTTTGTTTGTTTGCTTGTTTGTGTCTGTCTGTCTCTGTCTGTCTCTGTCTGTCTGTCTGTCTGTCCGTCCACTGGCAACATACCACGACTAATGTCACGCAGACCTGTTTACCCTACGCATTATGCGTAGAAATCTACGCATTTAGGCCCCTACTACGCAACTACACATTTTCAAAACCTCACCACGCATTAAACTTTTTGCGACTACACATTTTCGTCATGCGCTCATTTTGCCTTGCGCTCATCGTTTGACACACTTGAGGCGCCGTGCAGGCAGCTGTGAAAGCTTACTGCATTCACTAGAGTTACCGCCCATAGAAGTTAGCGACCTAGTTTAGTTCACTGCCTGCGTGCGTCCGCGACTAGGCCTACTGCGCGTCTATCGTGTTGAACACAGTTTGGCCTCGTTATCGCCGTAGGCTATCAAAATGGCTGATTCTTCCAACCTGGAAAGCCATTGGGGAGCTGGAGGGTGGCCAGTTCAAAGAACTGTCCTGGTCATGAGGGGCATTGTCACCATCCCTCATAGCAGTGCTCACTGTGAGCGCATCTTTTCCTGTGTCAGGAAGAACCGCACAGATCAGAGATCCAGCTTGGCAGACACCACATTGGAAAGCCTTCTGGTCCTGAAGTCAGTGCCCCATGAGCCTGCAGAAGCTGTTCAGAACTGACAGCAAAGGATCTTGCTGCACTGAAGAGTGCTTACAGCAAGAAACTCAGTAACTAATTACCTTGTGCAGAACATGTAAATAGTGTATATATATCCTGAATTGTGACATTTTATCATGACTTGAACTAGTGCCAGTAGTGGAACTTCTGGAAGTAGGTGTGAAATGGACTTTAAGATATCATCATCATCATCATTATCTTAACACATTTGCATCACTGACTACACATTTTAGTTATCTGACTACACATTGCTTCTGAGTGGGGTAAACAGGTCTGAATGTGTATGCTCAATTTTTGTTGCAGTTGACGCTTTGAGGTCGTGGATAACAAGGATCACTCTACAGGTAAGTTATCCACTTATTTTGCCTTTGCAGGAGAAAAATCTGCATATGTCCTCTGTCTTGTTTTTCTTCCTCTTCTTTTTGTATTTCTTCTTCTTTTTCTTCTTGTTGTTGTTGTTGTTGTTGTTGTTCTTCTTCTTCTTCTTCTTCGCATTCTTCTTCTTCGCATTCTTCTTCTTCGCATTCTTCTTCTTCTCCTCCTCCTCCTCCTTCTTCTTCTTCTTCGCATTCTTCTTCTTCTTTGAATTCTTCTTCTTCTTCTTCTTTGAATTCTTCTTCTTGGCATTCTTCGCATTCTTTGCATTCTTCGCATTCTTCGCATTCTTCTTCTTCTTCACATTCTTCTTCCACTTCTACTTCTTCGCATTCTTCGCATTCTTCTTCTTCACATTCTTTCTTCTTCTTCTTCGCATTCTTCTTCTTTCGCATTCTTCGCATTCTTTCTTCTTCGCATTCTTCTTCGCATTCTTTGCATTCTTCGCATTCTTCTTCTTCGCATTCTTCTTCTTCGCATTCTTCTTCTTCTTGTTCGCATTCTTCGCATTCTTCTTCCACTTCTACTTCTTCTTCTTCTTCGCATTCTTCTGCTTCGCATTCTTCTTCTTCGCATTCTTCTTCTTTCTTCCTTCTTCTCCTCCTCCTCCTCTTCTTCTTCTTCTTCTTCTTCTTCTTCTTCTTCGCATTCTTCTTCTTCTTCTTCATCTTCTTCTTCATCTTCTTCTTCTTCTTCTCTTCACATTCTTCTTCTTCGCATTCTTCTTCTTCTTCTTCGCATTCTTCTTCTTCTTCTTCGCATTCTTCTTCTTCGCATTCTTCTTCTTCTTCGCATTCTTCTTCTTCTTCTTCGCATTCTTTGCATTCTTCGCATTCTTCTTCTTCGCATTCTTCTTCTTCTTCTTCGCATTCTTCGCATTCTTCTTCTTCTTCGCATTCTTCTTCCACTTCTACTTCTTCTTCGCATTCTTCGCATTCTTCTTCTTCGCATTCTTCTTCTTTCTTCTTTCTTCCTTCTTCCTCCTCCTCCTCCTCCTTCTTCTTCTTCTTCTTCTTCTTCTTCGCATTCTTCTTCTTCTTAGCATTCTTCTTCTTCTTAGCATTCTTCTTCTTCTTCTTCTTCTTAGCATTCTTCTTCTTCTTCGCATTCTTCTTCTTCTTCTTCTTCTTCTTCTTCTTCTCTTCTTCTTCTTCTTCTTCTTCTTCTTCTTCTTCTTCTTCTTCTTCTTCTCATTCTTCTTCTCTTAGCATTCTTCTTCTTCTTAGCATTCTTCTTCTTCTTCGCATTCTTCTTCTTCTTCTTCGCAATTCTTCTTCTTCGCATTTCTTCTTCTTCTTCGCAATTCTTCTCTTCTTCTTCGTAATTCTTCTTCTTCTTCGCAATTTTCTTCTTCTTCTTCGCAATTCTTCTTCTTCTTCTTCTTCTTCGCAATTTCTTCTTCTTCGCAATTCTTCTTCTTCGCATTCTTCTTCTTCGCAATTCTTCTTCGTCTTCTTCTTCGCATTCTTTGCATTTCGCATTCTTCTTCTTCGCATTCTTCTTCTTCTTCTTCGCATTCTTCTTCTTCTTCGCATTCTTCTTCCACTTCTACTTCTTCGCATTCTTCTGCTTCGCATTCTTCTTCTTCTTCTTCTTCTTCTTGCTCCTCCTCCTCCTTTCCTTTTCTTTCTTCTTCTTGTACTCTTCTCTTTCTTATATTCTGGCTTTATCGTTGTTGTCTCTTCAGCTTCAAACTTTTTTTTTCTCATCATCCTCCTTCTCTTCCTGTCGTTCTTTCCACTACCGCATTTCTTCCCTGTGGTCTTCCTTCTCTTCCTTCTTTCTTCCTTCTTTTCGTCTCCCATTTCATGCTAATCCACCCCCTCCTCGTACTTCTGTTGACCGGGCTGTGTGGTGTTTTGGGATATAAACAAGATTAATTACATCCTTCTGTCTTCTGGTTGTCTTTTGAAACACGATTAATGTTTGGCAACACCAAAACCCTGATCTGTTGTTTCTTCCGCTTATGTTTT
>JAPXFY010000026.1:30743666-30756166 GCA_030674185.1 Monoplex corrugatus
AAAAGTATGGTGGTTGAAAAGTTAGCATTGAAAAGTATGATGGTTGAAATGTTAGCATCAAAACGTATGGTGGTTGAAAAGTTAGCATTGAAAAGTATGATGCCTTTACCCATATATCAGGCCGTAATACTGTTGGTCAATACCAAAGACAAGCCAACCATATATCAGTCCCCTTCCCACCATCTATTCCAAGCATCTGCCCTTTCCCTTCAGAGTGCAAATCCAAACTCACTGTACATAGGCAACTTTTCCAAGCCTCTAAAACTAAAGTATCCACCCTCATTGCATCTGCAAAAACAAGCTATTTCCAAACCAAAATCCTGAATGCCTCCTCTTCAAGAGAACTCTTTACAACCATGAATCATCTCCTTGGCACACGAAAAGATTTACCTCTCCCAACAAAACACACAAATGAAGAACTCCCATCTGTATTCTCCAAGTATTTCACCACCAAAATACAAACTCTTCGTGACAGGCTTGACAGGACACCCTGTCAACCATGCCCACCTGACCCTTCCTTCTCTGGCACACCTCTTACTACTTTTACCCCAGTCTCACAAGAAGAAATTCCAACACAATCAGATCCATGTCGTTCAAAACCTGCGAACTGGATCCTCTTCCAGGTTCTCTCTACTCTGACTGTCTCTCTACTCTCCTCCCATTCATCACCCACTCTCCTCCCATTCATCACTGACATCATCAACACTTCTCTTCAAACTGGAACTGTCCCAGATTCTTTCAAGTCTGCTATTGTTCACCCTCTCCTCAAGAAATACAATTTAGACCCAAATGAACTGAAAAATTACCGGCCTATCTCTAATCTCTCTTTCTTGTCAAAACTCATCGAAAAAGTTGTCCTCAACCAGCTGAACTCTCACCTGTCTGCCAACAATCTCCTCAATCCTTTCCAGTCAGCCTACCGCCAGTGCCATAGCACTGAAACTGCCCTGCTACACATTCTCAACATTCTCCTCCTTGCAACTGATACTGGCAAAGTCTCTCTCCTCACACTCCTTGATCTGTCTGCAGCCTTTGATACCATTGATCATGGTATTCTCCTTTCTAGACTTCATTATACTTTTGGCATCTCTGACATTGCTTTCTCCTGGTTCACTTCATATCTATCAAACAGAAAACAAACTGTTCTCATTAATGGCACTTACTCTCAACCTGCATATCTGACCTGTGGTGTTCCACAAGGATCTGTCCTTGGCCCTGTTCTTTTCACTCTTTACACCTCCCCCCTGTCTACCATCATCAACTCCCACTCTATAAAACACCACTTCTATGCTGATGACACCCAACTTCTAGACAGTGACACACCAGACAATATACAGCGCCTCTTGACTCGCACACTGAATGTTACTCGGACATTAAGAACTGGATGACGTTCCAACAAATTTCAGCTTAATGACGACAAGACAGAAGCTATCCTCATTGGCACCCGTCAGAAACTTTCTCAGCTGCCTCCTCTTTCTCTCCCATTATGTAACACATCAGTCCCAATTTCTGATTCAGCTAAAAACCTTGGTGTCTGCATTGACTCTACCCTCTCCATGAACAACTTTGTTTCTCAAACTGCCAGATCTTGCTACTATCACCTCCATCGTATAAGCCTGATCAGGAAGTATCTCTCTGTCGAAACAACTGCAAAACTCGTTCTCTCCTTCATAATGTCTCGCATTGACTATTGCAATTCACTCCTGTCTGGTCTTCCTGCCTCCACCATTCACATCCTGCAGCGCATTCAAAGCAATGCTGCACGCCTTGTACTACAAAAGAAAAAAGCTGACCACATATCTCCTCTCCTGGCACAACTTCACTGGCTCCCTGTATCAAAGCGCATACAGTACAAACTAGACACCATGTGCTACAAAAGCCTCAATAACGCAGCCCCCGATTACCTGTCAAGCTTACTTGAGATCTATATTCCCTCACGTACCCTCCGCTCTGCCTCCGATCCTCTGACTTTTCGCTTTCCACGCACTAAGCTCAATACCTATGGTCCACGAGCCTTCTCTGTTTCTGGTCCACTTTCCTGGAACAAACTTCCTCTCTCTGTCCGTCAGCAACCTACTTTTGTCTCCTTCAAGTCCGCTCTCAAAACTCACCTTTTCTCCTCTGCATAAAATCCTGACCTCACTCAATCCCCTCTGCAGCCTGTCTCCACTCGGAGGGGAATCACATTGTAGTATATAATTGTATATAATATGCTCTCTATAATTTTCCATTGCTTTTATTCTTTCTCCCCATTTTAGCCGTGTGCGTGTGCGTGTGTGTGTGTGTGTGTGTGCGTGCGTGCGTGCGTGTGTGTCTGTTTTAGCGCTTAGATTTGATTTTATCAAGATTTTGCGTTATACAAAATAAAGTATTGTATTGTATTGTATTGTATTGTATTGGTTGAAATGTTAGCATCGAAAAGTATGGTGGTTGAAAAGTTAGCATTGAAAAATATGGTGGTCGAAAAGTTAGCATCAAAATGTATAGTGGTTGAAAAGTTAGCATTGAAAAGTATGGTGGTTGAAAAGTTAGCATTGAAAAGTATGGTGGTTGAAAAGTTAGCAATAAAAAGCATGGTGGTTCAAAGGTTAGCATCAAAAAGTATAGATGTTGAAAAGTTAGCATCAAAAAGCATGATCGTTGAAAAGTTAGCATCAAAAAGTATGGTGGTTGAAAATTTAGAACCAAAGAGTATGGTGGTTGAAAAGTTATCACATCAAAAAGTATGATAGTTAAAAAGTTAGCATGAAAAAGTATGGTGGTTAAAAAGTTAGCGTCAAAAAGTATGGTGGTTGAAGATTAAGCATCAAAAAGTATGGTGGTTGAAAAGTTGGCATCAAAATCTTGGACTCGTCTTTGTTGATTAACGCTCCTGTCCTTCTCTGGTTCCAACACTGTGGTGCTTCCAGACCTAATAAGATGCTGAGGTCAGAACAGCTCATAGACAGACAATGTGTTTCCCCCGGACGGCAGCTCCTCACCTTTCCCCCTCCAGACAATACATTTCTGTCATACTGCAATGTACTGCCTTCCCCCTTACTACCTGAAAATGTATGGATATTTTCCGTGTGTCTATGAAGACAACAATTCACTGACCCAAATGTGATTAGTTTGCAGTCTATTTATGAGATGCAATCCATCCAGTTGTTGCTGATGTAGTACCTTCTTTTCCTTTTTCTTACTGCGTCGCTTATTACTCCTGGGTTTTTTCTTCTTCCTTTCCATACTCCTCTTTTTCTTACTCCTTCACTTCTCCTCCTCCTCCTCTCTCTCCTTCTTTTCTCTCCTCCACTTCCCTTTCCTCTTTTTTCTTCGGATCTTCTTTTCCCGATTTTTCTTTTAATAATAATAATATATTTTATTTATATAGCGCAAAATCTTGACAAAATCAAATCTAAGCGCTGAGCGTATACATACATACATACCTACATACATATGAGCGTATACATGCATACATACATGCTTACATACTTACATACATAAATCTAAGCTGAGCGTATACATGCATACATACATACATAAATCTAAGCGTATACATACATACATACATACATACATACATACATACATACATACATACGTACGCACATGCATACATAATAATTACAATATTTATATAGCGCAAATCTCGACAAAATCAAATCCAAGCGCCGAAAAGAACACACACGCACACACGCACGCACGCACGCACACACACACACACACACACACACACACACACACACACACACACACACACACACACACACACACACACACACACACACACACACACATGCATGGCCACAAATGGGGAGAAAAGAATAAAAGCAATAAAAGCAAGAATAAAACCAATGGAAAACCACAGAGAGCACATCATATACAATTATATATTAAAACAAAGTGATTCCCCTCCGAGCGGAGACAGGCTGCAGAGGGGGGTTGAGTGAGGTTAGGATTTTATGCAGAGGAGAAAAGGTGAGTTTTGAGAGCGGACTTGAAGGAGGCAAAAGTAGGTTGCTGACGGACTGAGAGAGGAAGTTTGTTCCAGGAGAGTGGACCAGAAACAGAGAAGGCTCGTGGACCATAGGTATTGAGCTTAGTGCGTGGAAAGCGAAAAGTCAGAGGATCGGAGGCAGAGCGGAGGGTACGTGAGGGAACATAGATCTCAAGTAGGCTTGACAGGTAATGGGGGGCTGCGTTATTGAGGCTTTTGTAGCACATGGTGTCTAGTTTGTACTGTATGCGCTTTGATACAGGGAGCCAGTGAAGTTGTGCCAGGAGAGGAGATATGTGGTCAGCTTTTTTCTTTTTGAGTACAAGGCGTACAGCATTGTTTTGAATGCGCTGTAGGATGTGAATGGTGGAGGCAGGAAACCAGACAGGAGTGAATTGCAATAGTCAATGCGAGACATTATGAAGGAGAGAACGAGTTTTGCAGTTGTTTCGACAGAGAGATACTTCCTGATCAGGCTTATACGATGGAGGTGATGGTAGCAAGATCTGGCAGTTTGAGAAACAAAGTTGTTCATGGAGAGGGTAGAGTCAATGCAGACACCAAGGTTTTTAGCTGAATCAGAAATTGGGACTGATGTGTTACATAATGGGAGAGAAAGAGGAGGCAGCTGGGAAAGTTTCTGACGGGTGCCAATGAGGATAGCTTCTGTCTTGTCTGTCTTCTCTTTCTCTTCTTTTTTCTCTTCTTTTTTTTCTCCTGCTTTTCTTTCCCATTCTCCTCTTTTTTATTCTCCTCCTCTTCTGTTTCTTCTTCTCGTTCCATCTCTTCTGTCTTCTCTTTTTTTCCCCTCTCTTCCTCTAAGCTCTCCTCCTCTTTCTGTTCATCTGATTTTCTTGCGTCTTCTTTCACCTTGTCTTCTTTCTCTTCTTCTTTCTCCTCCTCTACCTCTTCATCATCGTCATCATTTGGTTTTCCGTTTCTTAATTCCCCGTTCTCTCCCTCTTTCTTTTCTGTTTCGTTCCTTTTTTTTTTTTTTTTTTGGTTTTGTTTTGGTTTTTTGTTGTTTTTTATTTTTGTTTGTTTGTTTTTTGTCTTGTATTTTTGTTGTTGTTGGTTTGGTTTGGTTTGTTTTGTTTGTTTTTTGTTTTTGTTTTTCTTTTTATTGGTTGTCTTCCTCGTACTTGTTTCCTCTCATGCTTCTTTTATTCAAAGGCAGGACGATTATTGGTAAGGGGATATTTTCATATCACTGATTAGTACAGAACTGCCAAAGATTATCAGATCACAAGAAATATGAGAGTGCTGATAGAGCCTGGCAGTCTGATTATTCTTATAACATGATCAAGCTTTGTTTTTGTTGGAGGTTTTGTTTTTCTCTCGTATTTGTTTTAATTTCGCTTCTCTGTCTTTTTCGTACGTCGCTGAAAATTGCTTTCGTCAGTATATTTTTCTCTTCAAGGGATTATCTTTCCTGCGTTCTTTGCCAGCTGTTTTCCCCTGTGTGGCTAATAGGTTTATCTGTTCTTTCTCCACCCCATTTCCTTCACGTTTATTGCTCCCCTTTCTTCGCATTGAAGAAGCGGATAAATAATGCAACGAAAGTGGAGAAGATAAGGGAAATTTTAAAAGCTTTTCATGGAAGAAATATTGGTCAGAGTAATTTGATAGAACTCACCCCATCCGATTTTTCATAAAAAAATATATTGGTCATAGTGATTTAGTAAACTCTTATTTTTGATAGAAGAGATATTGGTTACAGTGATTTCGTAAAAATCGCCCATCCCACTTTTCATAGAAGAAATATTGCTCACAGTGATTTCGTAGAACTCGTCCCATTCCATTTTTGGTAGAAGAAATATTGGTCACAGCGATTTAGTAAAACTCACCCTATCCCAATTTTGATAGAAGAAATATTGGTCACAGTGATTTGATAAAACCGTATTCCATCTTCAAAATATAAATGACTAAAATGAAAAAGAAAAGGAATAAAAACAAGAGCGTTTTTCGATTGAGGAGAGGAAAGATAAAAGCAAAATTTTATGACAATGAATGAAACTTGAGTGCTTTATTTCTTGTGATGTGTTGGTGAAAGTATGCCAAAATTCTGCCCATTTCCTTCCACAAAAGATGAATTAAAATGAAATGTAGAAGATGAACAAAACATGAGGGGGAACAGTCGGGCGAAGGAACATTCTTCCTTCTGTTATCGTATATTAACCCTTTGACGCCCGCACCCTGTCCACCAGCATCCTCCATTGTCAACCGTGCTAGCAAAAGCAAAAACTTCATCTGCAGGAAGCTGGCTAGGGTGAGGGAGTCAAGGGGTTAGTTTTTTTTTGTTTGTTTTTTTTTTTTTTTGTGCAGTTGGTGGATATGATGCGGGAATCAAAGGGTTAATGGATAATACTGCCTTCAATCTCTTCCCATGCCTCCTTTACCCCCGACAAGAAAAAAGTGAATTGTTTTGTTTGTTAATCAGGGGTTTAACGTCTGCACCCTCCAGAGTTGATACGGCTGACTTACTGCTATGAACCTCACCTATCGTTGTCATCACTTGTGATGGTAGATGCCGCAATTCCCCACGTGGGGATGCCGGGGGCTCTTTCTGTGTAAATAATATCCCCACCTTCTGGAAATTCTCAGCTAGAAATTTCCTCTTTTCTGTCCCTCTCTTTATTTCTGCCTTGTTTCTTTGCTTTCTGTCGTTTCTTCCTATCATTTTCTGCCTTGCTGGTCCATTCACCTTTTGTGTGTGTGTGTGTGTGTGTGTGTGTGTGTGTGTGTGTGTGTGTGTGTGTGTGTGTGTGTGTGTGTGTGTGTGTGTGTGTGTGTGTGTTCGATAAAGTCTCACAAACTTTCTCTTTAGGAGTGATGATTGGGTACATATGTAAAGTGCATTTTTGGTTCTAGCGAAATGAGATATGTGGAAGTATGTTTTAGTAATTTAGGCCTGTTTTTAGGTATGTTTCAATGTCCTTGGTTACGTTTGAATTTGTTTTCAGGTTCGTTTGTTTTTTAATCACCTGTGCGATAAGTTGGACTGTTGTCAACGCCAGGGGCATCTCTTTAGATTTTATGTGCGAATGCTTTGATATGTGTACTTAATTTTCTGTTCCTGTCTTTCCTGTTGAAGTATGGTGTATTTTTTTAAACGGTTTATATCCCTGATGTGGCTCTACGCAGTCGGCTGGGCTTTAAACGAAGATAACAATAAGCTGTCACAATCAGTGTTTTGACCAGTCACCTGTCAATAAAGTGGAAGGAAAAGAAGATGAAGAGTTGAACAGACGTTCCTGATGTAGGGAATAAATGGTTGAAATCTCTGGTAAAATCGTGCATATATATATACATATATATATATATATATGTGTGTGTGTGTGTGTGTGTGTGTGTGTGTCTGTGTGTGTGTCTGTGTGTGTATGTCTGTGTGTGTGTGTGTGTGTGTGTGTGTGTGTGTGTGTATACAGGGGGGTGCAAAAGTAGGTATACAGTTATGAAAAAAGAAAACACGTACAATACTCATTGCATTTATTATACAAACAAATGAATATTGCATATACATGTTATAACAAGCACAGCCTTAATCCCTCAGATACTCAAACTGCTTGCCGTCGGTATTCACACACTCCTCTAATCGAGAGCGGAATTAAGCGTTACAATAATGTTGTGATACTTACTGTATACCTACTTTTGCACCACCCTGTATATACCTGTTTTTCGGATGTATTAAGTGACACTGTGTCATTTAAAACTGAGCCACGCTTGTTTAGAAACAAGTGTATGCTGTGTTGTATTGATTTGTGTCATTCGCTATCTTATTGCATAACGCTGAAGGGTGTGTTTTGCAGTGTTACACTATGTTGACAGCCTGTCGAAACAGATTTTTAGTGTGATTTCTCTTGAATTCAATTCAAACTATTTTCTAATATATTGGAAAGAAATCAAATAAAACTACTAATATGGTGCCAGGTACATTAATGAAATACAGTATTGTGCCTCAATTACAAAAACACACTCTCTCTGTCTGTCTGTCTGTCTCTCTCTCTCTCTCTCTCTCTCTCTCTCTCTCTCTCCTCTCTCTCTTTTTATCTGTCTGTCTGTCTGTCAATCTATCTATCTATCTATCTATCTATCCCTCTTTCTCTCTCACACTTTTTCACACAACAAACACGCACGCGCACATTGAGGATGCCATCAGTGACCTCATTACACCCAATCTTCTGCCCCATCATCTTCCCATCACTACCTCCCCCACCCCACCCCCACCCACTCTCAGCTTCATCTCGTCTCAGATTTCTCATCAGGCAAGGGCTCCACCCCGAAGACAAACATTTGAGGCACACGCCCATGCCAAGCCAGTCGTCTGCACATCGAATGATCTGTCGGTGGTTATCCTCTTAAGGACCAAATTAGCAAACCTGAGGAGGTGACCGTAAGAACTGAACATCAAAAATGAATCTGTTAGGGTCATTACCAATCTTATAACAGTTGGGGCCTTGCCGATTTTTCAGCTGCCAAGTTTCTGTCAATGATTCACCATCTTCATTGCTCTTTTCTGTCTTTCTGATTAAATGTGTGTGTGTTTGTGAAGACCTTATCAGTGTTTTAAAAACGAGTGAAGTAAAAATCAGTGTTTCTGTGTCTAAATTAAGCGATGTTCAGGAATTGTTGGGCCGAGGTCCACATTCGTTCAAAAAGCATAGAGGATATCAGGAACAAAGTGATTGGCTTTCTCCCCCGTTGGGTTGCCGGGGGCTCTTTCAGTATAAACAGTATCCCCACCTTCTGGAAATTCTGTGCTAGAAATTTCCTCTTTTCTGTCACTCTCTTTGTTTCTGCCTTGTTGCTTTGCTTTCTGTCATTTCTACTTATTTTCTGCCTTACTGGTCCATTCACCTGTATTTTTTCGATAAAGTCGTACGTACTTTTTCTCCAGATTGATAATTGGGTACATGTATTAAGTGCATTTTTGGCTCTAAGGAGGTGAGATATGCGGAAGCAATTTTAGGTAATTTATGCCTGTTTTTATATATGTTTTGGTGTCCTTATGTATGCTTATATTTGTATTCAGGTGTGTTTTTTAAATCTCCCCTGTGCGATAAATGGAATGGTCCTACGCCGGGGGCATGTTCTTAGATTACGTGCGCGAATGCATTGATATGTGTACTTAATTTTCTTTTCTTTTTCTTTTTGTTGTTGTTGTTGTTGTTGAAGTTTTGTGTGTTTTGAAGTGGTTGTAGCCCTGATATGGCTCTGCGCAGTCGGCTGGGCTTTAAACAACAATAAAAGAAAGAAAGATTGGCTCTCTGACTTTTTCCTTAGTTCATAAACTTGTCGAGTTGTGGTGGGCCCATGATCTGTGTGGTTTTATTCAGTTTATTCCAATTCGTGACATGGGATTAGTTCTTTCCTACACGGCATGATGATTCGGAGACTCTGCTGATGTCAGCGTGTGTTTTATGATAACATATTGCTGCGCCAAGTCTGTTATCTGGCCATTGCAAACGATATTGATTGCATGAAAGTGGGTTTGTTTGGTGGGGATCGTGATGGTTGTTGTTGTTTGTTGTTGTTGTTGATGATGATCATGATCATGATGATGATGATGATGATGATGATATTGTTGTTTCTAGGTGTGAATAGTGTAAAGTTAAAGGTAAAGTTTATTTGATAATTCTCAGACATGGTGGAATAGAGAGGACAGTGTACTGATCTAAACTTTTCGGGGCAGCATTGTGAAGGTAATGCCTATCTCGTCTCCCTCACTGCCTTATCATAAATTCATAAATTCTTATTTCAGTTTCCCTTAAATTAGTTTCAATTGCCTTATCATGAATTCATAAATTCTTTTCAGTTTCCCTTTAATTAGTTCATTGCTTTCTCATGAATTCATCTTTTTTTTTTCCTTCAGTTATTCTCTTTTTTATTTGCGTCTTCAACACCATATAAAAAAACTGACTTTCAGAAAACACATTGTTTCATTTCTTCTTGTGTTTGTCTGTTTCAGTGTGATTTTTTTCAATGCTAGATTTTTTTTTTCTAAAATTGAAGTTTTTTCCCTAACTATACAGCAACCACAGAAATTATTGATTGTTAAAGGACTCTGAGGCCACGAAGCATCATTTGAAATTCTGTAAATCCATGTTGATGTGAATAGTTCCTTGCTCATACTAAAACTTGTCTCAGCTTTCAGAAGAAATAAAACACGAAAAAAGAATAAGAACTTATTATAATACAACTAGACATGACAGGCAGCACAATTTTCGGCCAACTGGCCTTTGTCAAGCTTTAAAAATCACAAACAAAAACAAACACCAGGTACAAAAATTAATACGCGTTCTATTCTTTTTTCCTGTTTTTTTTTTTCTTTTTTCTGGTTCTGTTTAATAACGCAGACAGTCACACTTGTTTTGGAATTTCAGACAGTATTGTCCTCTTTGCTTGAAAATTTAAAGACTAGTTTCAAAGTTTTAACAAGAATATAAAATTTTAAATGGAAAATCAAACAGCTTTCATGTTAGCGAGCACACAGCACACAGGTTTGGGAAAGAATAAATATTGATCTGTTGGATCCATGAAAACTTCACAAAACAACATCGGCCAAAACAAAAATCAAACAACAGCTAACAACGAGGGATGCTGTTTATGTGGTTGTCTTTCAGTACTACTTATTATCTGGAAGTTCAAAATAAGCACCAACACAAATAGAAGCCAGATCTTTATGTGTTTATTTGTTACAACCGTCAACCATCATAGCTTGTTATTTATCGAAGATTGTTCATTCGGAAAGGCTAGGTCCTGTTTTAGACATCATACATAAATGTTTGTTCTGTATTACATACATACATACATACATACATACATACTACATACATACTAACATAACTACGTCATTACTACGTTACCACATACATAATAATATTCTGCTAGCATACATTGATTCATTACATGACAAATTACATAACATACATACATAACCATATATAACGTTGCATGACGACGTACATGCACATAAATACATACATCCATATACATACATACAGTACATTCAGACACATACATACATACATGTATACGTACATACGTACGACGCATAATACTACATATATACTACAGTACGTACGTACGGCTACATAATACATACATACATACATACATACATACATACATACATACATACATACATCATACGTACATACATACACACATACATAATACTTGCGTGCATTTGTACATACGTACGTACACACATTAATATATAAATGCATTCTTGCTTAGACAAAACATTTTGAAAGGGGATTCATTGGCATCGGAAAAATGTTATTGTTCAATTAACATTAAATACAAAACCCATATTATGGGGAAGACGTTGTTGATGACGGAAGTAACTATGCACAATAAATTGATTGGTAAGTCTTCTAGCATGCTAAGTCAAGTGTTTTACAACTTAGCCATAGTGTTTGACACAGTGGTGTCATCCTTTCAACATTTCATTTTATATTTACTCGAAGAATGTTGTTGTTGTTGTTGTTGTCTTTTTTTTTCTTTCTTTTCTTCTTCTTCTTCTTCTTCTTCTTCTTCTTCTTCTTCTTCTTCTTCTTCTTCTTCTTCTTTCTTCGTATTATTTTATTATTATTATTTTTATATTACTATGTTATATTATTGTTATTATTATTATATTATAAGTAGCATTATTATCATCGTTAGTATTTTTTTCGATTATTGTTGTTATTATTGTTATGTTCTTACACAGTTTGCATTTCTAATGGGTGCTCATGCATGGTCTTTTGATGTTTCCATAAGCCACTGGACTCTGACATGACTTGCAAGATTTTCAAAGTGCGTTTTTGATATTTTGCATGCATCTACACACAAAGTGAAAAGTGGTTTCTTAAAACCATGTTAAGAGTTCCATGGACAGCAAAGAAAACAAATGAGACAAGTCTTGAATAAGGAGACACAGGAAAAACATTTTTGAAGAAGATAAGGAAACGACAACCAACATTTATAGGACATTTTATGAGGTAAGAGAATTAGAGCACTTAGTCACAACAGGAAAGCTGGAGGGAAGGAGAGCTCCATGTAGACCCAGGGAGAAACTACTGGACGGACTTGCTGAGTGGCTGAGGACGGAGAGGGTGGGAGATGTACTTGCAGCGACAAGGGATAGATTCGAGTGAGGGCCGTGATCGCCAACCCATGCGGCAGGGCACATGATGATATGATGATACACACAAAAGGGGTTTAGGCTCTAACAGGTCTGCACACATGACGACCTAGGACTTCAGAAAAATGTCCACTTTTAATCTCTTGGAGGTAGCCAGACTCCCCCCCCTCCCCCGACCGTAAGATGCCGGGGCTCTCTCGGTATAAACAGTATCCCCACCTTCTGGAAATTCTGTTGCAGAGATTTCTTCTTTTTTTCACTCTCTTTCTTTCTGCCTTGTTCCTTTGATTTCTGTCATTTCTTCTATCATTTTCAGCCTTGCTGGCCTTCTTCCTGATATGTGTTCAAAAAAGTCTGTCTTACTTTCTCTGAGGATGATAATTGGTACATGTATTA
>JAPXFY010000026.1:30763666-30766166 GCA_030674185.1 Monoplex corrugatus
TAGTGTATAACTGCTGGAACTGTCAGATTGCAAGAAGGGATATCTATACGTCGTCAGTTAGTGTATAACTGCTGGAACTGTCAGATTGCAAGAAGGGATACCTATACGTCGTCAGTTAGTGTATAACTGCTGGAACTGTCAGATTGCAAGAAGGGATATCTATACGTCGTCAGTTAGTGTATAACTGCTGGAACTGTCAGATTGCAGGATACGTCGTCAGTTAGTGTATAACTGCTGGAACTGTCAGATTGCAAGAAGGGATATCTATACGTCGTCAGTTAGTGTATAACTGCTGGAACTGTCAGATTGCAGGATACGTCGTCAGTTAGTGTATAACTGCTGGAACTGTCAGATTGCAAGAAGGGATATCTATACGTCGTCAGTTAGTGTATAACTGCTAGAACTGTCAGATTGCAAGAAGGGATATCTATACGTCGTCAGTTAGTGTATAACCGCTTAAACTGTCTGATTGCAAGAAATGTGAGGGTACTGATAGAATCTAGAAAGATGTCTTATTATTTTCGGTAGTATTGTTTGTTTTGTTGAGGCTGTGATTTTTTTTTCTCCTTTTGCTAAAATTTTACTGCTACGTTTTTTTGTAATTTGCATAAAATTGCTTTCATCACTATATTTTTCTGTACATATGATTATCTCTTTTGCGTTCTTTGCTGATTGTTTTCCCCTTAGTGGCTGAAGGGATTATCGGTCTTTGATTGTTTTCCCCTGAGTTGCTGAAGGGTTATCGGTCTTTGATTGTTTTCCCTTGAGTTGCTGAAGGGATTATCGGTCTTTGATTGTTTTCCCCTGAGTTGCTGAAGGGATTATCGGTCTTTGATTGTTTTCCCCTGAGTGGCTGAAGGGATTATCGGTCTTTGATTGTTTTCCCCTGAGTTGCTGAAGGGATTATCGGTCTTTGATTGTTTTCCCCTGAGTTGCTGAAGGGATTATCGGTCTTTGATTGTTTTCCCCTGAGTGGCTGAAGGGATTATCGGTCTTTGATTGTTTTCCCTTGAGTTGCTGAAGGGATTATCGGTCTTTGATTGTTTTCCCTTGAGTTGCTGAAGGGATTATCGGTCTTTGATTGTTTTCCCTTGAGTGGCTGAAGGGATTATCGGTCTTTGATTGTTTTCCCCTGAGTGGCTGAAGGGATTATCGGTCTTTGATTGTTTTCCCTGAGTGGCTGAAGGGATTATCGGTCTTTCTGGTTACTCTCTACCCCCTTTCCTCCTTCTGTCTCTCCTGTCTCCGCCCACAGAAGAAGTAGACAAACAAGACAACAAGAACAACAAAATATGGGAGAGTAGCATTTTAAAGCTTTCGATAAAGGAAAATATTAGTTACAATAGGTAAAAATGCAAGTGCACCCAATTACACTAAAATGAATGAAATTAATGAAATGAGGAGTGTTCTGAGCTTACGGTTTTTGTGCTTTGTATCTGCTTCTATGCTAGCTGAATGGGTAGCGCGAACTGTGTTAGATTTGAGAAGTTCTACAACACGGGAGATAATTCCTACGTGACTCTCAAGAGTTATGTTCTTTGATTAATATAATGAAATGAAGAAAAATTGTAAAAAAAAAAAAAAAAAACGGGAAAGGTTTTCAGTATAGGAGAGAAATTAGGAAAAAGCGAAAGTAGAAAAACTATGTGATTTTTTTTTTTTTCGTGTATTATTTGGTAAACTTGTTTGAACATTCTGTGCCTCTCACTCCGACCCTTACCCAAAAACTTAAGCCTTTCTGGATAAATGTATAAATGACTAAGACACGGAAGATGAAAAAAATGAGTTATGGTAAATACTGATAATTCAATTTAATAAACAGGTAAGACTACGCAGACATTCTTCCAGTTACGATTCATTAATTCCTTCCCCCTCCCCCTTCCAAAGAAAGTGCATAGATGGAGAATGATTTTCAAAAGACTATTGTGACAGAGCAAAAACAACGATTGAAATAACTGGTAAATCTGTAAATATACTCTGTTGTTTTTTTTTTTTTCTTGGTGGGGAGGGGGGCTCTGTTTTATTTCTTTTTTTTTTTTTTTTTTTTTTTTTTATAAGTATTGTGTTAAAAACTGGGTGATGCCCGTACAGAGATCTGTGTGTTTCCTGCATATCGTCATATTTGATAATGTCATCTGAAGTGCAGTTTATTGATTCGGATTTCATGTCATGTTGTGATCAGTAGTGATATAGTACATTTATAACTTTGTAAAACAGATTCTTTATACAGATTTTTTTCAGGGACCGTCCTTTCATTGCAGTAAATTCCTGTATGTGTGATAGACCATGCTTTACGAGGAATCTTGATCAGTTGTCTCACTCAGGTAATTCTCAGTCCACCACCTAAAGGTTTAATGGAGGGAGGAAGAAAATACCTTCCTCATTTTGGAATCAAACCTGAGATTATCTCAGCATGCGAGACGAGTTACTCTACACATTATCTCAGTGTGAGCTGCGCATGTAATTTAGTATGGCATCACAGAGGAATTTTATCTAAAAT
>JAPXFY010000026.1:30771166-30776166 GCA_030674185.1 Monoplex corrugatus
TCCCTCACCCTATCCACCAGCTTCCTGCATTGTCAACCATGCTACCGAAGTAAAAACTTAACCCTTTGGTTCTTCACCCTATCCACCAGCATCCTGCATTGTCAAACGTGCTACCGAAGTAAAAACTTAACCCTTTGGTTCCCTCACCCTATCCACCAGCATCCTGCATTGTCAAACGTGCTACCAAAGTAAAAACTTAACCCTTTGGTTCCCTCACCCTATCCATCAGCTTCCTACAAGAAGCTGCTGGATGGGGTGAGGGATTCAAAGAGATATTTTTTTGCAGATGGTAGATAGCGTGCGGGAGTCAAACGGTTAAGTCAAAGGGTTAGTTTTTTGCAGATGGTAGATATAGTGCAGGTGTCAAAGGGTTAAAGATTGTGTTGTAACAAGGCACGAGAGGGGAGCACCACACGCAAAGGTTGTTTCACCGGTGGGATAATTCTGACGTAGGTGTCGGCTGGCTTCAGGTCTCGAGAGGCGCTTGTTTTTGTTTGTTCCCTCTTCATCTTGTCTTTCTCTTCTAGCTGTGTCAAGCTGTAATGCGAAGTTTGAGTGACTGTAGGTTTAGTCTCTCGATGCTATCACAGACCAATCAGTTGAAACTGGAATACAAAATGAAGCAAAGAGGGTGCTCCTTGGAATCACAAGACACCCTCACTGAGATATACAATACCAACTCGTCCCTCCATTCGAAGCAAATGTCAGGATATCAGAAAAGTCACAAAACAGACAACGTAAGGCGCAAAAACAACGCAAGGCAGTCGGCTCTGACAGGGAAAGTCATGGACTGAACAGGCAGAAGAAATAACTATTGACCACTTCTGCGAGCTGACAGTGCTCAAGGGGACAAAATAATATTTTAAATTTCTAAATAAGACCCATGTTGATGTATTTTGCTGGCATATTGTAAATATTGAACAAGATTGAGGCAGCCGAGATGTGGTTTCTAAGAAGGATGTTGTGAGTTCCATGGACAGCAAAGAAAACAAACGAGACAGTCTTGATGGAGGCAGACACAAGTAGATCATTCATAAGGAAGATTAGGAAAAGACAGACAACATTTATAGGCCATTTTATGAGGAAAGGGGAATTGGAACACCTGGTCACAACGGGAAAGCTGGAGGGAAGGAGAGCACCGGGTAGACCCAGGGAGAAGATACTAGACGGACTTGCAGAGTGGCTGGGGACAAGGAGGGTGGAAGAGATGCTTGAGGCAACAAGAGATAGAGACAGATGGAAGTCCATAATCGCCAACGCCATGCGGCAAGGCACCTGATGATGATGATGATGATTGTAAATATGTTGAGATCGCTTATACTTTTGGTATGGTTTGGTTATCTCTGTCTTTGTACACGCACTGTTTTGTACGTAGCGTTACGTAGTCAAATATATCATCTGTTTTTGTTTAATCATGGGTACCAAATAATACTAATTCATCATTGAATAATGATCATCACAGTAATGCTATATCTCTTTTAAAACTATGGCTAATTCCACCCAGTAATATAAGGTTGATGTACAGGATGTGTGCACAGGATTTTGGTATGTATCAGCGATTCTGATTTTCGTTTTTCATCACATGGCATTTGCAGTGTTAGTGTAATATAGAAACATTGTGAGCGCAGACACTGTCTTGAGAGAACCGAAACTGTAACTTGTCTTCTTTCTTTTTCTTCTCCTATCGCCTGTGTCAGTTGTTTTTGTTTTTGTTTTTGTTTTTTGTTGGTTTTTTGTTGTTGTTTTTCTTTTTTTCTGGTTTTTTTTTGTTTTGTTTTGTTTTTTGTCTGCTTCTTTTTGTTCTTATTATACCTCATTTTCTTCCTCTTTATTCTTTTCCTTCTACTTCACCCCTTCTTTTTTTCTTTCGCTCTTTCTTCTTTTTCCTTTTTGGTCTTCTTCACCACAGCATCAAATGTTATTAACATGAAGTATTCTTCTTTTGGTTACAGGTGACGCTTTGTGGTCGTAAAGAAAAAGACAAGTAAGTTACCATCAGTTTTTGTTGTTGTTGTTTGTTTGTTGTTTTTTTTTTGGGGGGGGTTGTTTTTTGTTAAGAGATATATCTTCCTCGTACGTCCTTCGTGGTCTTCATTTTCTTGTTCTTCTGTTCCGTTGTCTTTACCGTTTTTCTTTTTTCGCCCGTATTCTCCCATCCACCTTCTCCTTCTGCTCCTTTTATTCCTCTCCATCGTCTCTTTTATGAAACAACTGCAGTTATAGCGTGGACTGTCTAGTTACGTTTTTGCTTAGACTATCTAGTTGTAAGCTTGAGACAGGTTGATAAGTTTAAATACCTGGGAATGATCATTTCATCAGACGGCAGATGCACATCAGAAATAGCCAGCAGAATCGGCCAAGCCAAAACAGCATTCAAGAAGATGACAAGCATTCTTACCAACAAATATCAATTAACATCAGGAAGAGAGTTCTTGAATGTTATATAGAACCAGTACTGTTGTACGGTTGTGAGGCGTGCACAGTCAACAAGCAAAGCCAGAACAAGATTGAGGCAGCCGAGATGTGGTTTCTCAGAAGAATGTTGAGAGTTCCATGGACAGTAAGGAAAACAAACGAGACATCTTGATGGAGGCAGACACAAGTAGATCACTCATAAGGAAGATTAGGAAAAGACAGGCAACATTTATAGGCCATTTTATGAGGAAGGGGGATTTGGAGCACCTGGTCACAACGGGAAAGCTGGAGGGAAAGAGAGCACCAGGTAGACCCAGGGAGAAAATGCTAAGCGGACTTGCGGAGTGGCTGAAGACGAGGAGGGTGGAGGAGATGCTTGGGGCAACAAGAGATAGAGACAGATGGAAGTCCATGATCGCCAACGCCATGCGGCAAGGCACCTGATGATCATCATCATCATCATTGAATGTATTTAGTTACTCTGTGTGGTATGTACAGTCTCCTTTGTTGTAGTAATCCACATGTAATCTGCGAGCTTTCGTGTATATTTTAACGCATCATCGATTTTTCAAGCATTATTAATTTAAGTTTTAAAACAATAATGTCATAAACGTTGGTGGAGTATGGGTTTCCATACTGACCTCGTACATGGTACATGTATACCTGAGTAATAATCCCTTGCCTGTTTCATCCCTGAATTCATCTTATCCGCAGCATTTACCGCTGTATCTGAATCCACAATCTTTTGCTTTCCGTTTGTGTTGTTTAGCTTTGTTTTGTTTTTGTTTTGTGTTATTTTGTTTTGTTTGTTTGTTTTTGCTGATCACCCGCACGTACTTCACACTTAACGTTAAATAAATCAGTTCTACTGCACATTTTCTGAAGGATCTGTCTGAAGAATCATATCACAGTTCAATGGCCATGGTAGTCAAGCAGGTGAACGTCGGATTTCCAATCAGGTTTGATCTGCCTAGGATTTCCCATCAGGTTTGATCTGACTAGGATTTCCAATCAGGTTTGATCTGACTAGGATTTCCAATCAGGTTCGATCTGACTAGGATTTCCAATCAGGTTTGATCTGACTAGGATTTCCAGTCAGGTTTGATCTGACTAGGATTTCCAATCAGGTTTGATCTGCCTGGATTTCTAATCAGGTTTGATCTGACTAGGATTTCCAATCAGGTTTGATCTGCTAGGATTTCCAATCAGGTTTGATCTGCTAGGATTTCCAATCAGGTTTGATCTGACTGGATTTCCAATCAGGTTTGTCTGCTGGATTTCTAATCAGGTTTGGTCTGACTAGGATTTCCAATCAGGTTTGGATCTGCTGGATTTTCAATCAGGTTTGATCTGACTAGGATTTCCAATCAGGTTTGATCTGACTAGGATTTCCAATCAGGTTTGGTCTGACTAGGATTTCCAGTCAGGTTTGATCTGCTAGATTTCCAATCAGGTTTGATCTGCCTAGGTTTTCCAATCAGGTTTGATCTGACTAGGATTTCCAATCAGGTTTGATCTGACTAGGATTTCCAATCAGGTTTGATCTGACTAGGATTTCCAATCAGGTTTGATCTGCTTAGGATTTCCAATCAGGTTTGATCTGACTAGGATTTCCAATCAGGTTTGGTCTGCTGGGATTTCCAATCAGGTTTGATCTGACTAGGATTTCCAATCAGGTTTGATCTGCTTAGGATTTCCAATCAGGTTTGATCTGACTAGGATTTCCAATCAGGTTTGATCTGACTAGGATTTCCAATCAGGTTTGATCTGCTAGGATTTCCAATCAGGTTTGATCTGACTAGGATTTCCAATCAGGTTTGATCTGCTAGGATTTCCAATCAGGTTTGATCTGACTAGGATTTCCAATCAGGTTTGATCTGACTAGGATTTCCAATCAGGTTTGATCTGCTAGGATTTCCAATCAGGTTTGATCTGACTAGGATTTCCAATCAAGTTTGATCTGCCTAGGTTTCCAATCAGGTTTGATCTGACTGAGGATTTCCAATCAGGTTTGATCTGACTAGGATTTCCAATCGGTTCGATCTGCCTAGGATTTCCAATCAGGTTTGATCTGCCCAGGATTTCCATCAGGTTTGATCTGCTAGGTTTTCCAATGGTTTGATCTGACTAGGATTTTCCAATCAGGTTTGATCTTCCTAGGATTCACTCACTTGTCGCTAAGGTTTAGATTATTCGTTCTCTAAGTTCCCAAACAGGTTGTGCTAGATTCCCGTAGTTGTCTAACCAACATCCCACTCTTTATGTTATTCCATGCAAATTCAGATCTGCACGTTAATATGCGCTAAGTTTCCAAGTCTGTTCTGAAACATAACACCAAACATCAAATCTGCACGTTAAATGCCCTCGATATCTTACCAGGTTTTCAATGGTAACTGATCACAAACAATCAAGATTTGATCTTAATGACCCTTACTAGTCGTTGCAAGGGTTAGTTATTGGTAACATGAAAACCCAATATCATCAATCTGCCGTTAAATTGCCCTAACACCTTCCAGGTCTAGTTTATGGACATGAAACACAAACATCAAATCTGCATGTTAAATGCCCTATAAGTCTTACCAGGG
>JAPXFY010000026.1:30781166-30791166 GCA_030674185.1 Monoplex corrugatus
GTTATTGTCAGAATATGACATTTTTTCCTGATTGGTTAAAGGTTGTTATTGATTATTGTCAGGATAAAACATTTTTTCTGATTGGTTAAAAGGTTGTGGTTGCTTATTGTCAGCAAATAACATTTTTTCTGATTGGTTGAAGTTTGTGGTTGCTTATTGTCAGCAAATAACATTTTTTCTGATTGGTTGAAGTTTGTGGTTGCTTATTGTCAGCAAATAACATTTTTTCTAATTGGTTGAAGTTTGTGGTTGCTTATTGTCAGCAAATAACATTTTTTCTGATTGGTTGAAGGTGGAGGCTAGGTACTTATTGAGCCAATTAGAACAGACTTCACACTTTTTGACAGGTTGACAGCTGTAAAGCCTGACACTGGTAATAGGCGGCTGGCACATTGCATAGAGCTGTCTGGAAACATCACCCGTTTCGCTCGCTTTATGACAATATGAAGCAGTACACTGGACCAGTCAAAATATAAAAACTTTTAGATTATTAAGGAAGTTTGACACTCTCTTAAAGCTGAAGATAGAAGTTGACTGTGGGTTTTGGTCGGTGACAGCAAATTTTGACACTTTTTTAATTGGCTTCCTGTGTTTCGTAGTGATGCATTCAAACAACCAAGAGAGGTTTCAGATTTTGACAGCTGTAAGCAGGATGCTAGTAATAGGCCTCGCAGCTATCGTTTCTAACAGCATTGAACGTCTGTTAATGCCCTATCGGTATACTCAGCCGTATCGGTATATTTCGTTAAAAACAGCATACACAACAATGTTTCATCATCATCATCAGGTGCCCTGCCGCATGGCGTTGGCGACCATGGACTTCCAACCATCTCTATCTCTCGTTGCCCCTCGCATCTCCCCCACCCTCCTCATCCCCAGCCACTCTGCAAGTCCGTCCAGCATTCTCTCTCTGGGTCTACCTGGTGCTCTCTTTCCCTCCAGCTTTCCCGTTGTGACCAGGTGCTCCAAATCCTCCTTCCTCATAAAATGGCCTATAAATGTTGCCTGTCTTTTCCTAATCTTCCTTATGAGTGATCTACTTGTGTCTGCCTCCATCAAGATTGTCTTGTTTGTTTTCTTTGCTGTCCATGGAACTCTCAACATTCTTCTGAGAAACCACATCTCGGCTGCCTCAATCTTGCTCTGGCTTTGCTTGCTGACTCTCCACGCCTCGCATCCGTACAACAGTATTGGTTGTATATAACATTCAAGGATTCTCTTTCTGATGTTAATTGATAGGTATTTGTTGGTAAGAATGCTTGTTTACGAAATCTAAAGTTTAACGTTTCAACCTACTGCTTATGAACGTGTACACAAGGAAAATTAAAAAGTCAGTATTAAGTTAGAAATGCACTTATTTAAAATTCTTTGGTTCGATTTGGCCTCCCTATCCTGACATACTTTTGGTTTCGTCTGCTTTTACAGCGAACGGTGATACTTTTTTTTTTTTTTTTTTTTTTTCACACCCAACAAATTATTCAAAGCGATTTCCTCGTTTCGGTAAACAGTCCTATTCCAATGTAATGTGCACACCCGAAAATATCTTTTTAAGTTATTCTACATGAACAAGTTGGTGATGTTTCTAAATCGGAAGGAATGTACATAAAACACAAAGTTGAATGTATTAATTTTTGCATGGCTATGCGCGCTGGTTGACCACCAGTGCCAGTGATGAGATAGATGTAACAGACCCGGTTGCCAGTGCTAAGTGTTCCTGGGGAGGAGTTGTTAGTCGGATGTTTGGGATGGAAAACACCTGCTTCCACACTGATAGGGCTGAGTATATCGATAGGGCTGAGCACACCGATAGGGCTGAGTATATCGATAGGCTGAGTATATCGATAGGGCTGAGCACACCGATAGGGCTGAGTATATCGATAGGGCTGAGTATATCGATAGGGCTGAGCACACCGATAGGGCTGAGTATATCGATAGGGCTGAGTATATCGATAGGGCTGAGCACACCGATAGGATGAGTATACCGATAGGGCTGAGCATACCGATAGGCTGAGCATACCGATAGGGCTGAGCATACCGATAGGGCTGAGTATACCGATAGGGCTGAGCATACCGATAGGGCTGAGCATACCGATAGGGCTGAGCATACCGATAGGCTGAGTATACCGATAGGGCTGAGCATACCGATAGGCTGAGCATACCGATAGGGCTGAGCATACCGATAGGGCTGAGTATACCGATAGGGCTGAGCATACCGATAAGGCTGAGCATACCGATAGGGCTGAGCATACCGATAGGGCTGAGTATACCGATAGGGCTGAGTATACCGATAGGGCTGAGCACACGATAGGGCTGAGCATACCGATAGGGCTGAGTATACCGATAGGACTGAGTATACTGATAGGACTGAGTATACCGATAGGGCTGAGTATACCGATAGGCTGAGTATACCGATAGGGCTGAGTATACCGAAGGACTGAGTATACCGATAGGGCTACCGATAGGGTGTTAACAAACGTGTTTGTGTTCTTGTGCTATGCAGTCTCCTTTAAACATGGGACATTGGTTCTTAAGATTAAAACGAAGCTTTGTTTGGCTCAGCTTTCTGTTTATTCACTTGTCGTTGGTGTTGTTGTTGTGGTGGTGGTGTGTGGTGGTGGTAGTGGGTGTGCTTGCCTGCTCTTTAGTTGGTCTATTCTAGGAAGTTGGCGGGGTTTTTTTGTTTTTTTTTTTCTGTGTGCCTACATTTGTAAGTGATGAAACAACGACTACTCATGCAGTCATGTCTCTCCATTGGAATTGTTCTGTGAGATGCACAAGCATGACAAGCGACATTTCGGACAACCCACCCCTGTTTTTTCATAGGAATGTACATGTAAACTGCAACAAAAACGTCCGTCTGAACGTTTTTTTTTCTCTAGTGTCATTATGCACATTCCTTTTACAGTTGTTGGCAAATCAGTTGTGCCTGTTCACATTTGTATGGTCGGGAAATTGTTGATTAAGGGCTGAAATGTAAATATGTACATGCAACACCACACACACACACACACACACACAACACACACACACACACACACACACACACACACACACACACACACACACACACACACAACACACACACACACACACACAGATGATATGTGTATATAGATATGTGCGTGTGTCTATGTGTGTGTGTGTGTGCGTTTGTGTATATGTGCACATGCGCACGTGTGTATTAGTTCTTAATAGCAACATGACCAACTTCAACGATAGTCTTTAGGGGTTTGTCGTGTTGTTGAATATCTTCGGAATTGAATATTATATCATGCTCAGTGTTCGAACTTGTATTTCAGAGAGATTGAATTTCCATGAAAATGCAACCTTTGTCTACTTGGTTTTTAGGGTGTGTTTATATCCCAGACATAGTCCTCCAGTGACTCAGTTGGACTACAGTTCATAATACAACTTTCAGTGGGAGCTAAAAGTTTTATAATAAAACTGTTCAGCTGGACTGCAGTTCATAATACAACTTTCAAGTGGACTACAGTTCATAATACAGCTGTTCAGCTGGACTGCAGTTCATAATACAACTTTCAAGTGGACTACAGTTCATAATACAGCTGTTCAGCTGGACTGCAGTTCATAATACAACTTTCAAGTGGACTACAGTTCATAATACAGCTGTTCAGCTGGACTGCAGTTCATAATACAACTGTTCAAGTGGACTACAGTTCATAATACAACTGTTCAAGTGGACTACAGTTCATAATACAACTGTTCAGCTGGACTACAGTTCATAATACAACTGTTCAAGTGGACTACAGTTCATAATACAACTGTTCAAGTGGACTACAGTTCATAATACAACTGTTCAAGTGGACTACAGTTACCAATAATACAACTGTTCAAGTGGACTACAGTTCATAATACAACTGTTCAGTGGACTGCAGTTCATAATACAACTGTTCAAGTGGACTACAGTTCATAATACAACTGTTCAAGTGGACTACAGTTCATAATACAACTGTTCAAGTGGACTACAGTTCATAATACACTGTTCAGTGGACTGCAGTTCATAATACAACTGTTCAAGTGGACTACAGTTCATAATACAACTGTTCAAGTGGACTGCAGTTCATAATACAACTGTTCAAGTGGACTGCAGTTCATAATACAACTGTTCAAGTGGACTACAGTTCATAATACAACTGTTCAAGTGGACTGCAGTTCATAATACAACTGTTCAAGTGGACTACAGTTCATAATACAACTGTTCAAGTGGACTACAGTTCATAATACAACTGTTCAAGTGGACTGCAGTTCATAATACAACTGTTCAAGTGGACTGCAGTTCATAATACAACTGTTCAAGTGGACTACAGTTCATAATACAACTGCTTCAAGTGGACTGCAGTTCATAATACAACTGCTCAAGTGGACTGCAGTTCATAATACAACTGTTCAAGTGGACTACAGTTCATAATACAATCTTCAGGTGGACTACAGTTCATAATACAATCTTCAGGTGGACTACAGTTCATAATACAATCTTCAGGTGGACTACAGTTCATAATACAATCTTCAGGTGGACTACAGTTCATAATACAATCTTCAGGTGGACTACAGTTCATAATACAATCTTCAGGTGGACTAAAGTTCATAATACAATCTTCAGGTGGACTACAGTTCATAATACAATCTTCAGGTGGACTACAGTTCATAATACAACTGTTCAAGTGGACTACAGTTCATAATACAATGTTCAGGTGGACTACAGTTCATAATACAATGTTCAGGTGGACTACAGTTCATAATACAACTTCAGGTGGATTACAGTTTATAATACAACTTCAGGTGGATTACAGTTCATAATACAACTTCAGGTTGATTACAGTTCATAATACAACTTCAGATGGACTACAGTTCATAATACAACTGTTCAGGTGTACCACAGTTCATAATACAACTGTTCAGGTGTACCACAGTTCATAATACAACTTCAGATGGACTACAGTTCATAATACAACTTCAGATGGACTACAGTTCATAATACAACTTCAGATGGACTACAGTTCATAATACAACCTCAGATGGACTACAGTTCATAATACAACTTCAGGTGGATTACAGTTCATAATACAACTGTTCAGGTGTACCACAGTTCATAATACAACTTCAGATGGACTACAGTTCATAATACAACCTCAGATGGACTACAGTTCATAATACAACTTCAGGTGGATTACAGTTCATAATACAACTGTTCAGGTGTACCACAGTTCATAATACAACTTCAGATGGACTACAGTTCATAATACAACCTCAGATGGACTACAGTTCATAATACAACTTCAGGTGGACTACAGTTCATAATACAACTTCAGGTGGACTACAGTTCATAATACAACTGTTCAGGTGTACCACAGTTCATAATACAACTTCAGGTGTACCACAGTTCATAATACAACTTCAGATGGACTACAGTTCATAATACAACTTCAGATGGACTACAGTTCATAATACAACTTCAGATGGACTACAGTTCATAATACAACTTCAGATGGACTACAGTTCATAATACAACTTCAGATGGACTACAGTTCATAATACAACTTCAGATGGACTACAGTTCATAATACAACTTCAGGTGGATTACAGTTCATAATACAACTTCAGATGGATTACAGTTCATAATACAACTTCAGGTGGACTACAGTTCATAATACAACTGTTCAGGTGTACCACAGTTCATAATACAACTGTTCAGGTGTACCACAGTTCATAATACAACTGTTCAGGTGTATCACAGTTCATAATACAACTGTTCAGGTGTATCACAGTTCATAATACAACTTCAGGTGGACTACAGTTCATACTACAACTGGCGAGTACTTAGCTATATCAAGTAAGAGAGCGAGCTTGACAGTTTCTCGTGTAACAATACAAACTGCAGATGATATTTTTTTATTATTTCTCTTTCTTCCAGTCACCACCGCCAACACGTTATCACCACCATTACCAGCACGTTTGAAAAGTTATAATCTTGGACACGTCTTCGTTGATTAACGCCCCTGTTCTTCACCGGCTCCGAGACGGCGGTGCTTCCAGACCTAATCAGCTGATCATTGACAGGCAATATATTTCCCTCACAGAGCTCTCCCTCACCTTTCCCCCTCACCGAGCCATATATTCTACCCACACTGCCATTTACCATCTTTCCTCTGCTAGTCTACCCTGAAAAAAATGGAAATTTTGCTTAGACCGAAGATGAGGCCTTCTGTTTTGAAATCAGTCCTTTAATAAATACAACGGTCTTTTTTTATGATGCACGATTAACCTGTCATTTTGCATCCCTTTTGTTTAAGCTCTACGCTGTTGACCATGGCTGTAGCCGTGGTTTTAGGGGTCGTCACAACTGATCATGTCAATATTGAACAGACGATGACTGTATTTTCTACTCGTTTTCCGTCTGCAAGACTATTATCTTGTATACTTTCGATAATTATTAGAATTTTTGTGATTGTGGGGGGTGGGGGCGAAGTTGTGAGGTTTTTAAGTTTTGGGTTTTCTTTTTTGGCGCCTGTGTGTATGTGTGTGTGTGTGTGTGTGTGTGTGTGTGTGTGTGTGTGTGTGTGTGTGTGCGTGCGTGTTTTCAAAAATTACAGGTATATCAAAGGGTTAAGAAAGGCACAGCCTATCCTGTTGCTGCTGTTGTAGTTTCTGTGTAATTGTTGTTGCTGTTGTTGTTGTTGCTGTTGTTGTTGTTAATGTTCTGTAGGTTAAATTGCATTAGAAGTGAATGGTTTTGATGGTTTTTGCTTGTTGTTCATTTCTGATAAATATGTTGTAGTTATGTTTTGATTGTGATTAGCAGCATTTGTATTCAGTTTCTCCTTTAGAGACAATAATGTGTCTGAGTCTCCTCTTCTTTTTTTTCTTTTCTTTTTCTTCTTCGTCTTCTTCTTCGTCGTCCTTCTCCTCCTCCTCCATGTTTCCTTTCTTCTCATTCTTCATTAATAATTCTTCGTTTTTGCAATTTTATTCTGCCTTCCTTCTTCCTTCGTTTACTCCTTTTTTCTTTCCACGTACAAAAGGTTTCATCTCCTTTGCTGAAGAAGGAAGATTGTAATTGAGGGATAATAAGCATATAACAGCAAAACATTGCCCTATCGGAAGAAATATGAGAATGCTGACATTGCATGCAACGTGGAAGACCAAAAAAAATGGGGAGTTCTGATAAAGGGTCACAGGCAGTTCAAATGGATAAATAAGCACAACTGTATGAACGTTCGTTTTATCACATATGATTTTGTAGTACTAAGTTCAGTTTTGCTGTCTTTTCTCCAAAAGAAAAAAAGAAAAGTATGGAAAGAAAAAGAAAATTTAAAAACTGTTTCTGATATAGGAAAATATGGTGGTTGTAGTAAGTGTGAAATACTCCCGTTATAGCTTGCTAAAACAGCACATAAACCTTCGGTAGATTGAAAATTTTGCAAAGGTTTTTCAATCACCCAGGTTATTCTTACCTGTATCCGTATTTTTGTTCCAATCTTCTTCTTCTTCTTCTTCTCTTTTTCCTCGTCTTTTTCTTTTTTTTTTTCCTTCTAGTTCTTCTTTTCTTCTTCTTATTCCTCTTCTTCTTCTCCTCCTCCTCCTCCTCTTTTTCTTCTCCTTTATCGTCCTCCAAAGTGCTGTTTGTCCAGAGCTGGTAGTAGATTTATTAAAACTCTATGCATAAATGACGGGAACTATTTGAATGTGAAATGAATCATTAGACAGACAGACAGATGGACCCGGTGATGCGTTTCAAACAGAGATTATGAAATCTGTTTTGCAGTTATACAAAAACAAGGGTCACCACAAAATGAAAATAATAAGACTGGCTAAGTTCTCTCTCTCTCTGTATATATATTTTTTTCTCTGTCTCTGTATCTTCTTTATCTATTTATCTCTCTCTTTCTCTTTCTCTCTCTCTTCTTCTCTCTCTCCCTCTTCTCTCTCTCTCTCTTCTCTCTCTCCCTCTTCCCTCTCTCTCTCTCTATCCCTCTCTCTCTCCCTCTCTTTCCCTCTCTCTCTCTCTGTAACCCTCTCTATCACTCTCTCTCTCCCTCCCTCTCTCTGTCTGTCTGTCCCACACACACACGTACACACACACTCGCACACACGCACATACACACACGCACATGCACATACCCGAAGAGAGAGAGAGAGTCTGAAACTAATGACTACACGCACAGAGAGAGAGAGAGAGAGAGACCTCTGAGACTAATGACTACCCTAATCTCACTCTACTTTACAACACCCCCCACCACCACCACCACCACTACTCCCATCCCCATCCCCATGTCTCGTTCCTGTCTCGTCCCAGATTTCTCATCAGGGGAGAGAACCACCCCAAAGAGTCGAACAATCAAGTTACCCGCCCATGCCAAAAACCGGTCGTCTGAAAATTGAATGATTTGTCGGTGGTTGCCCCCTCTTAGGACGAAATTAGCCACCTGAGGAGGCGACAGGGAAGGACCGGAGAGATCAGAAATGAATCCGTTAGGGCCGTTATCCATCTTTTAACAGTTTGGGGCCTTATCATATTTTAGCTGTCAGGGTCTCTGTCAAAAATTCAGCATCCTCCCATCACTCGCTGTGTGTCTGGGGGTGAAAAAGTGTGCGTGTTTGCCGTGGTCGTGTCTCTGTGTCTTTTGGGAGCATGGCTATCAGTTTCAAAGGGTTTTGAAAACTAGTGAAGTGGAGAGTGTGGGTGTTACTGTGTGTCTGAGGTAGGTTTGTCAGGGAGTGTTGAAGTCTAGGTCTGTATTCGTCCAAGGTGACCCAAGGAGCAAAGGTGACTGACCTCCTGACGTAGCACTGAGTTCGTAGTGAACTCAGGATCTGAGTGCGCGGGTTAACCCTTTCATCTCTACACCCTATCCACCAGCAAAAAAAATCCTTTGACTCCCTCACCCTATCCATCAGCATCCTTTGACTTTCTCATCCTATCCACCAGCTTCCTTGACTCTCACCCTATCCACCAGCTTCCTGCAGGAAGCTGGTGGTTAAGGGTGAGGGAGTCAAAGGGTTAAGTTTTGGTTTGCTAGCATAGTTGACTATGCAGGATGCTTCTTCTTCTTCTTCTTCTTCTTCTTCTTCTTCTTCTTCCTTCTTCTTCTTCTTCTTCTTCTTCATCTTCGTCTTCTTCTGCGTCTTCTTCTTCTTCTTCTTTTCTTCGTCTTCTTTGTCTTCTTTCTCTTCTCGTCCTTCTTCTCCTCCTCCTTGTTTCCTTTCTTGTCATTCTTCATTAATTATTCTTCAGTTTTGCATTTTTATTCTGTCTTCCTTATTCCTTCGTTTACTCCTTTTTTCTTTCCACGTACAAAAGGTTTTATCTCCTTTGCTGAAGAAGGAAGATTATAATTGAGGGATAATAAGCATATAACAGAAAAACATTGCCCTATCGGAAGAATCATGAGAATGCTGACATTGCATGCAACGTGGAAGACCAAAAAAAATGGGAGTTCTGATAAAGGGTCACAGGCAGTTCAAATGGATAAATAAGCAAAACTGTATGAACGTTCGTTTTATCACATATGATTTTGTAGTACTAAGTTCAGTTTTGCTGTCTTTTCTCCAAAAGAAAAAGGCAAATAAAGTATAGAAAGAACAGTTTTTTTGAAAAACGTTTCTGAAACAGGAAAATCTGGTGGTCGTTATAAGTGTGAAATATTCCCGTTATAGCCTGTTTAAACAGCGCATAAACTCTGAGTAGATTGAATATTTTACAATCAAGGTTTTTCAAACACCCAGATTGACTATTTTATATTTACAGTCAAGGTTTTTCAATCACCCAGGTTGTTCTTACCTGTATTGATATTTTCGTTTCAATTTTGTAGTGGATTTTATATTTACGGTCAAGGTTTTTCAATCACCCAGGTTATTCTTACCTGTATTGATATTTTCGTTTCAATCTTGTGTGGCCCAGACCTGGTAACGGAATTGCTGAAACTCTGTGCAGAAATGATGGGAATCTATTTGATTGTGAAATAAAATCTTCAGACAGGCA
>JAPXFY010000026.1:30796166-30798666 GCA_030674185.1 Monoplex corrugatus
AGATGTGTATTGGAGAGTAATTTTATTCTAAGGACATTGTATATAAATCGTGTTTTTATAACACGAGTCACTGAATACAGATGTGTATTTGGAGAGTATTTATTCTAAGGACATTATTATAAATCGTGTTTTTATAACACGAGTCACTGAATACAGATGTGTATTGGAGAGTAGTTGTATTCTAAGGACATTATTATAAATCGTGTTCTTTATAACATGAGTCACTGAATACAGATGTGTATTGGAGAGTAGTGTATTCTAAGGACATTGTTATAAATCGTGTTCTTTATAACACGAGTCACTGAATACAGACGTGTATTGGAGAGTAGTGTATTCTAAGGACATTATTATAAATCGTGTTCTTTATAACATGAGTCACTAAATACAGATGTGTTTTGGAGAGTAATTTTATTCTTTAGAACATTTATATAGAATCGTGTTCTTTATAACATGAGTCACTGAATACAGATGTGTATTGGAGAGTAGTGTATTCTAATGACATTGTTATAAATCGTGTTCTTTATAACCTGAGTCACTGAATATAGATGTGTATTGGAAAGTAAGTTTATTCTTAGGACATTATTATAAATCGTGTTCTTTATAACATGAGTCACTGAATATAGATGTGTATTGGAGAGTAATTTTATTCTTAGGACATTATTATAAATCGTGTTCTTTATAACATGAGTCACTGAATACAGATGTGTATTGGAGAGTAATTTTATTCTTTAGGACATTATTATAAATCGTGTTCTTTGTAACACGAGCCACTGAATACAGTGACTGAATGTGGTGTGTGTGTGTGTGTGTGCGCGCGCGCGTGCGTGCGTGCGTGCGTGCGTGCGTGCGTGTGTGTGTGTGTGTCAACATTGGCAGTATAGTTGAATGTACAAGCATTGTTCTGCCAACGCTGCTAGTATATCACCTCCATCCACAAGCATTTTTTCTGTCATTTTTCTTAGTAACGTCTCGGCACTTCACAGCCCGACACCACTGGGCCAGCTATGCTATGCTTGTACTTTTGCTGTCGAGGCGCTGTCTGAAGAAGACAGCCTATGACAGCCCCAGGTAAGGTAGACGAAGACCAGACATAAAGGGAGAAGATGAACTAGTCACGTGGTCAGCTTGTGCACCGTTCAATACAGGAGACTATCAGGGGAGAGTATACCCACACATATGTCTGCTCACAGATTATTATTGTTGTTTAAAGCCCAGCCGACTGCGTAGAGCCATATCAGGGCTATAACCGCTTCAAAACGTACAAAACTTCAACAGGAGAAAAAAAGAAAAGAAAATTAAGTAGACATACCAATGCATTCGCGCACATAATCTAAGGACATGCCCTTGGCATTGACCACTCGGTCCAATTTATCGCACACCTGAATACAAATTCAAGCATACCTAAGGACAACAAAACATATAAAAACGGGCATAAATTATCCAAAATTGCTTCTGCATATCTCACCTCCCTAGAGCCAAAAATGCACTTAATACATGTACCCATTTATCAGTCCTAAGAAAGAATACGTAAGACTTGATCGAATACATACAGGTGAATGGACAACGAAGACCAAAAATGTCAGGAAGAAATGACAGAAAGCAAAGGAGGAAGAAAGAAACAAAGAGAGTGACAGAAAAGAGGACATTTCTAGCACAGAATTTCCAGAAGGTGGGGATACTATTTACACTGAAAGAGCCTCCGGCATCCCCCCGAGGGCTGCTCACAGGTGCACATACGGTAGTTACCGAATCATCTAAAGGTGTGTTTCACTATTTCACAATCGGCAGGCTAGTGTTGCATTTGTGATACCAAGTTTTAAAATAGCAGTCGCCGTGGTATATTGGTTAACGCAACGGACTCTCGGCTGGAAGGTTGTGGGTTCGAATCCCCATCAGTACCTTCAAAAATTATTGTGGGATTTTTCGGCTCTAGCCGGCTCCTACCCAGAGGTGGGTGTGTTATGGGCTCATTGGGAAGACTGGAACCACACAGTCGAGTCTCATCCACTTCGCGGTTGCGTCATTGAGGGTGTTGCTCAAATCTTCTGACCAACAGCTCAGGTGTCTGTATCTCTCGGGCCCGGTTGACGCCATGATATATTATGATAGTAAGCGTAGAGTACAACCCTGTCACGCAGTTTCAATCCTAGATGGAACTCCATAGCATCATGATTGTCATCCACATCGACATCATGATCATGGCATGATAAAAACTGTTTCATCTTCTGTGGCCATTAAAGTGGCGTAGAAAATGGGATGGGAAAAAAAGGTAAGCACAAAGGTAACCCTGAGTGCAATGATCCTAAAAAAAAAATTTTTTTTTAATTTTAAAACACACAAAAAAACGTATTATATTAGGATTTTGATCGCAGATCTAGTCGCAGTTTGTATGGCTTTAAACTTATGGTCTTGACTTGTCCATGTCAATTTTTCAGGTTTTATTATATGTCGGTTACATGTCAGTGCTGAATCAGTAAATACTTCAAACAGGAAAGCGAGA
>JAPXFY010000026.1:30803666-30806166 GCA_030674185.1 Monoplex corrugatus
TGCAGAATTTTCATCAGTAACGACTACGTATGAGGTCTTGGCTTTGCAACTGATCATGTGTTTTTCATACTTTTTGTTTGAAAGACAGGCCTATGCGCGTTGGACGAAGGTTTTCTCCTGGCACTCCGGTTTTCCCCTCGGCTCCTTAGCTGTTGTTGGGTCAGAATGTAGTTTTCTTACTTTTCCAGACAGACTGGATTCGTTACACTTGGCAGAATCCCTTATTGTTACTCCGCCGTGTTTTTCGCATTCATTTATCTGATTCAATCGACCTCCATTTACTATGCATGTTTACTACTCCAAACTCCTCTCCAGATTTCCCCCCCTGGGGATGCCGGGGGCTCGTTTAGTATAAATAGTATCCCCACCTTTTGGAAATGCTGTGTTAGAAATTTCCTCTTTTCTGTCACTCTCTTTGTTTCTGCCTTGTTCCTTTGCTTTCTGTCATTTCTTCCTATCATTTTCTGCCTTGCTGTATGTGTTCGACAAAGTCTTACGTACTTTCTCTTAGGATCGATAATCGGGTATATGTATTAAGTGTAATTTTGGCTCTAGGCAAATGAGATATGCGGAGGCAATTTTGTTAATTTAGGCCTGTATTTATGTATGTTTTGGTGTCCTTTGTTACGTTTATATTTGTATTCAGGTATGATTTTAAATCCCCTGTGTGATAAATTGGACGGAGTGGTGAACGCCAGGGCATCTCCTTGAATAATGTGTGCGAGTGCATTGATATGTGTACTTAATTTTCTTTTCCTTTTTTCCTTTTGAAGTATCGTATGTTTTGAAACGGTTATAGCCCCGATAAGGCTCCACGCAGTCGGCTGGGCTTTAAACAAAAAACTGATATGACCTTTCCAAATTTGTATCTAGTTAATTTGCTGATTAGCTGTTCATTAACTTGTTGACCTGTTTGGTTGGTTCTTTGGTATTTTATTCATCTGTTTCTGACCTTCCTGTATTCCGTATAGCTCGGTTTTTTCCATGTGACTCATCTCCATCATTCTCTCCTTCCTTTTCATGTGTGATCTTGATATCACGGCTGTATTGCAAGAGCCAGTCAACGTGCTATACAAAAAACTTTATATAAAAAAGTGGCCCCCGCTAGAGTATTGAATCCACGTCACGTGCGACTACATCTCAGACCGAACCGGTCAATGATTGGTTGATATTTTCGATTAAACGGCAGACGTCTTGCGCATGCAATAAGTATGAACTTTGACTTGATCTAAAACGTCAAACTAATATCTACCACGGGTTTGGCATCATATCTCGAATGTGTACATACTCTCTCTTACAGCCTTTTACGTCTGGAAGCACATCTTTCCGGCGTGATTCCGTCCGGTTGTTCCAACGGTTAGATCTATCCCACATTTTTGGCACTGTTTTCAGTAGACTGGTGTTGAATGCAGACATAGACTGGTGTTGTATACAGACATAGACTGGTGTTGAATGCAGACATAGACTGGTGTTGTATGCAGACATAGACTGGTGTTGTATACAGACATAGACAGGTTTGAATGCAGACATAGACTGTGTTGTTCACAGACATAGACTGGTGTTGAATGCAGACTAGACTGGTGTTGAATGCAGACATAGACTGGTGTTGAAATACAGACATATGTGGTGTTGCATACAGACATAGAGTGGTGTATACAGACATAGACTGGTGTTGTATATAGACATAGACTGTGCTGTATGCACATAGACTGGTGTTGAATGCAGACATAGACTGGTGTTGAATACAGACATAGACTGGTGTTGTATGAAGACATAGACTAGTGTTGTATACAGACATAGACTGGTGTTGTATGCAGACATAGATTGGTGTTGAATACAGACATAGACTAGTGTTGAATACAGACATAGAGTGGTGTTGAATACAGACATAGACTGGTGTTGTATACAGACATAGACTGGTGTTGAATACAGACATAGACTGGTGTTGAATACAGACATAGACTGGTGTTGAATGAAGACATAGACTGGTGTTGAATACAGACATAGACTGGTGTTGTATAAAGACATAGACTGGTGTTGAATACAGACATAGACTGGTGTTGTATGCAGACATAGACTGGTGTTGTATACAGACATAGACTGGTGTTGTATGCAGACATAGACTGGTGTTGAAATACAGACATAGACTGGTGTTGAAATACAGATAGACTGTGTTGAATACAGACATAGACTGGTGTTGAAATACAGATAAGACTGGTGTTGAAATACAGACATAGACTGGTGTTGAAATACAGATAGACTGGTGTTGTATACAGACATAGACTGGTGTTGTATACAGACATAGACTCGTGTTGTATGCAGACATAGATGGTGTTGTATACAGACATAGGCTGGTGTTGAATACAGACATAGACTGGTGTTGTATGCAGACATAGACTGGTGTTGTATACAGACATAGACTGGTGTTGAATACAGACATAGACTGGTGTTGAATGAAGACATAGACTGGTGTTGTACACAGACATAGACTGGTGTTGTA
>JAPXFY010000026.1:30811166-30818666 GCA_030674185.1 Monoplex corrugatus
CTCTCTCTCTCTCTCTCTCTCTCTCTCTCTCTCTGTTTTGTGTTTCTCTTTCTCTCTCTCTCTCTCTCTCTCTCTCCTCTCTCTCTCTCTGTATGTGTTTGTGTTCTCTTTTTCTCTCTCTCTCTCTCTTCTCTCATCCTTCTCTTCTCTCCTCTTCTCTCTCTGTCTCTCTCTCTTTCTCTCTCTCTCTCTCGTCTCTTCTCTTCTCTCCTTCTCCTCGACCTCTCTCTCTCCTCTCGTCTCTCTTCTCTCTCTTTCTCGTCGTCTCTTCTTCTCTCTCTCCTCTCTCTCTCTCTCCTTTCGTCTCTCTCTCTCTTCTCTCTCTCTCTCTCTCTCTCTTCCTTTCTCTCTTTTTCGTCTCTTCTCCTCTCTCTCTCTCTCCTCTCTCTCTCTCTTTCTCGTCTTTCTTTCTCTCTTCCTCTCTCTCTCTCTCGCTTCTTCTCTCTCTCTCTTTTCTCTCTCTCTTTCTCTCTTCTCTTCTCTCTCTCTCTTCTCTCTCTTCTCTCTGTCTCTTCCTCTTCTCTCCTTTTTCTCTCCTCTCTCTCTGGTGTCCCTCTCTCTCTCTCTCCTCTCTCTCTCTCCCTCTCTCCCTCTGTCCCTCTCTCTACCTCTCCCTCTCTCCCCATCCCTATATAGTGTTATTGTAAGGTCTCTTTATAACAACTCCAACTGGACCTTATGCTCCTATCATTAAATAAGGAAGTGTTTTCTTAACATACTGTGCCACTCTTTTACTGTTAGAAAGTAATCCATATACATATACATGTGTGTGTGTGTGTGTGTCTGTGCGTGTGTGTCGTGTGTGGTCCCTCTCTCTCACCCTCCCCATCTATCTTTCTGGCTTGCTTGTTCGCTTTCCATTTTGAAATGTTTCTGAGGAAAGCAATGTGCTATTCATGACATTTCTGTTCTGTAGTTTCTTATTTTGGTGAAACTCTTGTCTGATAGAAAAAAAAATCGATGAACGGTTATGCAAGTTTGTGAAGTTTTAAAGAGTTTTTGATTTTACAGATAGAAACGTCTACTTGAATGTGATTAGGTGAGTTACGTCGTAAGAAGCATTTAGAAACTATTGTAAAGCATGGGAAAATGTGAAAGTGCTCGTTCCTGAGTTCCATTTCCAGACTTAAAAAGTGAATATTGAATTTGGTTTAGCCAGCGGTGTCATACAAGGTTGGGTTCTGTCTTGCCTGTTTTATGCCTGTTTTGTTCATGTATTTAGTTGCAACAAAATAACATTGTTCAGAATGGTGTATACGGAAGACCTTACCATTTGTTCCTTATAGTCACACAAACACACACGCGCGCCCATGCAATCTTACGCACGCATGCACGGACGTGCACATACATCACCATACATAAACACAATCTTTTGCTCACATGAACAGACACACACGCATGTTAGCACACACACATACACGGGCGTATATATATATATATATATATATATACTTTTTATTGTGTGTGTGTGTGTGTGTGTGTGTGTGTGTGTGTGTGTTGTGTGTGTGCTTGCATGTGTGTGTATGTTCATTGTTTGAGTGCTTGACTGGTGTGCATGTATAACCTAAATTTTCGACCGCGTAAGCTTTCACATGTGCATTAGTGTTTATGTGCAAATAGGTGTTTTACCAAGTTTTTTTTTTTTTTTGGGGGGGGGGGGGGTGGAGGGCAGTGGCTCTAAATTGTCAAAGAATCTCTTGACTATCGAATCATCATACAATCTTCATCAGATTTGATTCATTGCTACTTCAAACGTGCTAACACCGTAAACACTTGACGCATTTGAACCTTGGAACCAGGAATTTAGCTATTGGCAGGCAAACGTCTAAACCATTCTGCCACTCTTCTCCCTGTAGAAGCAGACGGAAAAAACAAACGAAAGGGAAACGGACAAAGACAGAAGTGTTTTTTAAATGTTCTTTCCCGGGAGAAGTTGGAATGCTCGAAAGAAAATCTTAGCGAATCCCGTCACGCATAAAAGTTGTCCAGGGCAAAACTGGAAGGAGAACACCTGTGAGCTAGGACGTGGCTCATGCTCGTCGCCTCAGTGCAGTCAGCAAAGCTCGAGGGTTTTGGAGGATATCAAAAGTAATGCATGTAGACAATTCCAGCGAGGGATGTGGGTCAGATAAAGTGACAAGTGATGGCATTGCCCTGACATGACGGATGACGACCATGTTGACCCCGTTTTGTCGGAAAACCTGTAATAGGCCACTTGTATGTCTGAAAATATCAGACGCTTTTCTTCGCATTTTCCCAAGTCTTATTTGACAGCATTCAAGAAGATGAAAAGCGTTCTTACCAACAAATGCCTATCAGTTGACATGAAGAAGAAAGTTCTTGAGTGTTGTATGGAACCGGTATTGTCGTACGGTTGTGAGGTGTGGACAGTCAACACTCAAAGTCAGAACAAAATTTGAGGCAACTGAAATGTGGTTTCTAAGAAGAATGTTGAGAGTTCTTTGGGCGGTAACGAAAGCAAACGAGAAAGTCTTGAAGGAGGCAGGCACACGAAGATCATTAATAAAGAAGATTAGAAAAAAAGACGAGCACCATTTATAGGACATTTTTTATAAGAAAAGACAAGTTAGAGTACCTGGTCACAACAGGAAAGCTGGAGGGAAAGAGAACACCAGGTAGACCCAGGGAGAAAATATTGGGCGGACTTCCAGGGTAGCTGAAGACAGAGAGGGTGGGAGATGTACTTACAGCGACAGGGGATAGATTCGTGTGGAGGGCCGTCTTCGCCAACGCCATGCGGCAGGGCACATGATAATGATGATGATATTCGCCAAAGAACGTCTTTCTTGAAACAAACATTCAGCATTCTGACACCAGGGGAATGTCCTTAATTTATATGCGCGAGTACATTGATCATCATCATCATCATCATCAGGTGCCCTGCCGCATGGCGTTGGCGACCATGGACTTCCAACTATCTCTATCTCTCGTTGCCCCCAGCATCTCCCCCACCCTCCTCATCCCCAGCCACTCTGCAAGTCCGTCCAGCATTCTCTCCTTGGGTCTACCTGGTGCTCTCTTTCCCTCCAGCTTTCCCGTTGTGACCAGGTGCTCCAAATCTCCCTTCCTCATAAAATGGCCTATAAATGTTGCTTGTCTTTTCCTAATCTTCCTTATGAATGATCTACTTGTGTCTGCCTCCGTCAAGACTGTCTCGTTTGTTTTCTTTGCTGTCCATGGAGCTCTCAACATTCTTCTGAGAAACCACATCTCGGCTGCCTCAATCTTGCTCTAGCTTTGCTTGCTGACTCTACATTGATATGTGTACTTAATTTTCTTTTCCAGGTTTCTTTTTCAGGATCAGCAAAGTGTTATAGGTGGTTTGAGATGATTATAGCCCTGATAAGGCTCAGGGCAGACAGCTAGGTTTTAAACACTACTAATGACAAGAGTTATCAGCTGTGTTACAAATTCTGTTCCAGTGCAGAGTGATCTTTAAAAGGCTGTCCGTTTAAGCCGCAAAGCGTGCCAAAAACCAGATAAAGACATTCTGACAGGTAACGTGCCGCGCCTTTGTGCCCTTTTCAAAATATATCCACTGGTATGGTTTTCTTATGGAATGTTTTCGACTTGATGTCTCTAACACGCACGAGCGCGTGCGTGCGCACACACACGCGCGCGCCCGCGCCGCGCGCATACGCACATACGCAATTATTTATAAGCGGTACAAAGGCACGCACGTATGCACACACACACTTTTACACACACACACACACACACACACACACACACACACACACACACACACACACACACACACACACACACACACACACACACACACACACACACACACACTCGTCTAAAAGCACATATGTGAATAGACGTTAAAAGAAATAATGAACAACACACACACACACACACCACACACACACACACACACACACACACACATACACACACATACACACACATGCACACATACACATATACAGATTCACACACATACACATACAACAACACACACACATACACACACACACATCACACATACACACACGTACACACACACACACATACATACACACATACACACACTACACATTCACACACCACACACACACACACCACACACACACACACACACACACACACACACACACACACACACACCGTGGGAGGGAGAGTTAATGGTTTCCGTGCAACTGACAATAAAAAATTTAAAAAAAGATAGTCAAGCCATTCAAACAATCTTCTCGTTTTATATACATGTAGAAATTATAATAGAAAATCCAGATGTCTTACTTTTTACGGTTACTGTGACCTGAAAGAAGCATACGATAAAGTGCAACTGACAAAAAAAAAAAAAAATAAGATAGTCAAGCCATTCAAACAATCTCATCTTTTATATAGAAATTGTAATAGAAAACCCAGATGTCTTACTTTTAACGGTTACAGTGACCTTAAAGAAGCATAAGAAAAAGCATAAGATAAAGTAAAACTGATGTGAAGGGACGGCAATGGTAGATTGTCGTAACAGTTAAAAAAAAAAGAAAAGAACAGCATTTCAAAATTGTGAGAAGTTCCTGAGAAAGTGCTGTTTACGCACCTTGTTGGGGAAAAAAACTGATTTAGGTACTTGTTTGTTTTTATGTATCTTTACCATGATTCCACCACCTGCAAACTGATGCATTCGTGACTCTTGAACGGTCTGCACTTTTGACCCAAGATTTGTTTTACAAAAATCCATACGGAGGAAGTTTGAGAAAATCGTGCTTGCACATTTCTCTCTCTCTCTCTCTCTCTCTCTCTCTCTCTCTCTCTCTCTCTCTCTCTCTCTCTCTCTCTCTCTCTCTCCTCTCTCTCTCTCTCTTCTCTCTCTCTCTCTCTCTCTCCCACACCACACACCACACACTTTCCTCTCTCACACGCGCACGCATGCACGCACACACACGCGCGCACAACATTACACGCACGCACGCACACACACACACACACACACACACACAACACACACACACACACACACAAAAACCCTCCAGTCGATATGAAACAATTATGTTAATGAAGACTTTAAAAAGGCCAAACACATGAATGCATTCCTTGGTTTTCGGCCACAAATTTTTTCACAAATTTCTTCGACAACAATAACAACAACAAAGCTAACACGAAAAACCAAGATATTACCAAGTTCAAAACCAGCCTCACACATTCCATTCATCTCTTTATTCTTCCAGACACTTCCAGGCCGTCAAGAATCCACCAGGTTCCTCACGATGGCAACGACCTTGGGTCTGCCTCGGTGTCTGTCGGTTCCACCGCTGCTGCTGCTGCTGTGGTGGGTGTGCTTGTGGGGGCTGGGTGCCGGCTACCCGGAGTACCAGACGGCCATCCCCAACGGCAACCGGGTGCCTCACCCCTGTGTGAAGGGGCAGGCGTGGCTCGGGGTGGGCCATAAGCGCCCGGCCGGTGGGGGTGACAGGAATCCTTTTGGTCTGGATTTCGCTGCCCATGGTTTGGTGAGTTCTGTTGTTGTGAGGAGCGTGGTGGGGTGGAGGATGGGGATGGGAGGATGTTTTGGGGGGTGAGTGGGGGTATTTGTGGTTGGTGGGGGTGGGAGGGGAATTGTGTGTGTTTTGTGCGTGTGTGTTGTGCGCGCGCGAATGTGTGTGTGTGTGTGTGGTTTTTGTTTTTGGTTGTTGTTGGGTTTTGTTTGTTTTGGTTTTGGTTTTTTTTTGGGGGGGAGGGAAGGGTTTGTGTCTCTGTGTGCCCGCATGCGTTTGTGTTTGTGTGTATGCGCCTGTGCCTATGTGAAAGCATGCGCTTTCGCTGACATAGACTCTTTTTCTGCCACTGCTGTTTCAATAACTGTAGCAAGCAATCGGAACCAATACAGTATGTTATGTGACGCCATGACCATCAACCATGAATCAACAAATAATATGAAACGCTTTGCCGACAGAAATGGACGCCAGAGTTGTGCCGGGCAGACTCGGACGGAGACGGACGCAGTAACGGTGAGGAACTGGGGGACCCCCATTGTACCTGGAAGGAGGGACTGACTCCTGACCTCCAGAGTGACATCTCTCATCCAGGTGAGTAAGAGAGAGAGAGAGAGTGTGTGTGTGTGTGTGTAGAGGGGGAGGTGTTGTGGGTGTGTGTTGTAAATGTGTGTGTGTGGGCGTGTGTGTGCGTGCTTGTGAATGTGTGTTTGTGTGTGTGTGGGGGGGGATGTTGTGTGTGTGTTTGGTGTGTGTGTGTTATGTCTGTGTTTGAATGTATGTGTGTGTGAGTGAATGAGTGTGTCTGTGTGTGTGTCTGCGTGTGTGTCTGTGTGTGTGTGTGTGTGTGTGCGTGTGAGAGAGAGAGAGAGAGATACCTCGCGTGGCTTGTCCTGTCTGTGTTGTCCGAAACCCATGTCTGTGTTGGTGGCGGATTGTCTACACTAGCACCACTCCTCTGTCCATCACGTCTTGAGTGGTGGTCCAGATGCTAATCTTTTGGAAGAGACGCATACATTTAGCACACGTACAAGATGCCATAGCAACCAAAGACAAAATTATGTTGGAAAATCCACAGTTGTACCTTCGGTTTTCTGCTGCGAATGTGGCAGAAAGTTATAGTTGAGAAGTTTATGTGCTGTCGTTGTTGGGTCGGGGCAAGTAGTTTGAAGGAAACGCACAGTGAGCCCACAGAGTTGTAAATTGTCCACAGTAATTATTCTTTCGATGGCTATATGCATGGTTAGGTTACATCTGGCGATGAATGTTGCTGGGGGTTATTTTTTTCAGTTCCAGTTGGTTGCCATGGAGCTTGGTAGTTAGAAGAGTTCTAATCGGCCATTTCTTTTGTCGCGCTATTTGATAGTGGCGACCTCGTTGCAGTCTGTTTTCAGCTGTCTAGTCCTCTTGAGCGCAGGAGTAGGTTGGTGATTGCGTCAGTTTGAACGTGTTGTTCATATGGGTTTTCAGCTGATTTGTGGCCGGTGCAGAATCTCAGTGCTCCTCTTCTCGCTGTTTCTGATAGTGTTGTCTGGTTGATTTTCCTTGGCTCTTTTTTTTTTTTTTCTTGCTCGTCGACCGTCTCGTTTCCTTGTGTCCTAAATTGGGATCCCCTGGAGGACTACTCTCCTGGTTCTTGACTACTTTTCTGGTCCTGACTTTCTGGAAGACATCAGATGGCGAAGCTTGTCATTTTCCAGGGTCTGGAGAACAGAAAGGGGATCTGAGAGGAAGACCACTTGATAGCATGTGTCATCTGTATTATAAATCATTAAAGGCTGTTTGCATGAGTGCCTCTGTTCCTGCTCAGTAGTTGGTGCAGTGTTTGTCTGTAGGAACACTGGCAGATGTAGTTTGAGTCCCTGGGAAGTTAATGAGGATATCAGGTCACCACTGGTCACTGTATTGGTGGCTGACCTATCGGTTTGTACAATGTATCCATGTTTCCTGTGGGTAAAGCTTTTCTGTCTTGGTCAACGTGAGACCTGACGTGCTGTGTCATTTTGAACTTCCGCTGAGATTACTTGGGTCACACTAA
>JAPXFY010000026.1:30823666-30826166 GCA_030674185.1 Monoplex corrugatus
ACTGTTACTGGAAGCAAAACTAATGATCCTGGTAGGATAGATTACCAACATCCACCTTTCTGTCGACTGTCTGCTTTGTCTGTGATGTGGTTGCTCCTGTTTCATATCGACCGGGAGAAAGGTGTGTGTACATGTCTGTCTGAATGTGACAGGAATGTATGGACAAGATTTTGTCTGGTCCGTGTGGATGGATATTGACCTAATTTCAGTCAAAGCTTGGGATTGTCAAGTAGTTGCTAAAGCGTAAGTTTGGAAGGTAAAGCTGTAAGGTCAAGGTCATGCGGACTCAAAAAGAAAAAAAAAAGAAAAAAAGAAGAAGAAAAAAGAAATAAAGAACGTGCCTAAAATTAGCCCTTTTTGAGGAAGGTGTGTGAACAGGAACTTCAGACAATAATTTTTTTTTTTTAATGTTTTCATTGTTGTTAACATCCAACCTTGTCCTTGTTGTGTCTTGAGTTTTATGTCAATCAAATGTTTTTGGTAGTTGCTGTGACCATGAAAAAAAATGGATCGAGACTTTTTTATTGTTGTTGTTGTTGTAAATATGAATGTATAAATAAGGAGACTATTAGAATGCTTCAGCCATCTTGTTTTTGTCTGTAATATGAATGTATAGATAAGGAGATTGTTAGAATGCTTCGGCCATCTTGTTTTTGTCTGTAATATGAATGTATAGATAAGGAGATTGTTAGAATAGTTCAGCCACTTGTTTCTGTCTGTAATATGAATGTATAGATAAGGAGACTATTAGAATGCTTCAGCCATCTTGTTTTTGTCTGTAATATGAATGTATAGATAAGGAGACTATTAGAATGCTTCAGCCATATTGTTTTTGTCTGTAATATGAATGTATAGATAAGGAGATTGTTAGAATAGTTCAGCCACTTGTTTCTGTCTGTAATATGAATGTATAGATAAGGAGACTATTAGAATGCTTCAGCTATCTTGTTTTTGTCTGTAATATGAATGTATAGATAAGGAGATTGTTAGAATAGTTCAGCCATCTTGTTTCTGTCTGTAATATGAATGTATAAATAAGGAGATTGTTAGAATAGTTCAGCCACTTGTTTCAGTCTGTAATATGAATGTATAGATAAGGAGATTGTTAGAATAGTTCAGCCATCTTGTTTCTGTCTGTAATATGAATGTATAGATAAGGAGATTGTTAGAATAGTTCAGCCATCTTGTTTCTGTCTGTAATATGAATGTATAGATAAGGAGATTGTTAGAATAGTTCAGCCATCTTGTTTCTGTCTGTAATATGAATGTATAAATAAGGAGATTGTTAGAATAGTTCAGCCATCTTGTTTCTGTCTGTAATATGAATGTATAGATAAGGAGATTGTTAGAATAGTTCAGCCATCTTGTTTCTGTCTGTAATATGAATGTATAGATAAGGAGATTGTTAGAATAGTTCAGCCATCTTGTTTTTGTCTGTAATATGAATGTATAGATAAGGAGATTGTTAGAATAGTTCAGCCATCTTGTTTCTGTCTGTAATATGAATGTATAGATAAGGAGATTGTTAGAATAGTTCAGCCATCTTGTTTCTGTCTGTAATATGAATGTATAGATAAGGAGATTGTTAGAATAGTTCAGCCATCTTGTTTCTGTCTGTAATATGAATGTATAGATAAGGAGATTGTTAGAATAGTTCAGCCATCTTGTTTCTGTCTGTAATATGAATGTATAAATAAGGAGATTGTAAGAATAGTTCAGCCATCTTGTTTCTGTCTGTAATATGAATGTATAAATAAGGAGATTGTTAGAATAGTTCAGCCATCTTGTTTCTGTCTGTAATATGAATGTATAGATAAGGAGACTATTAGAATGGTTGAGCCATCTTGTTTTTGTTTATTTTCCCCACTGACGTCAGTGTTTTGTTCCACCAAGTTTACATTTGCAGCCCCCGAACCCCCCCCCCCCCCACCCCCCCCCCCCCCCCCGAGATTCCAACTAGATTTTTTTTTTTTGTTGATACGTACGTACCGAGAGTGTAAACGCTAAAGTGAGCATTGGCGTCACGTTCTGCAGCGATATTCGCCAGTCCGGCATTTATGCAGGCTTTGTACGGGTTAGACAAAGCGGGAAGAATGGCTGTCTGCGGACGGCGTGCTTATCTGTCTGTTAGAACTTATGGTGTAGTTATGTATGGCATTGAGAGACTGTGATTTATGTTGTATTGTGTTTGTGTTTGTTGTTGTTGGGATTGTGATTTTTGTACGGGTTTTTGTTGTTGTTGTGTTTGTTGAGTTATGTACGTCATTGAGAGACTGTGATTTATATTGTGTTGTGTTGTGTTTGTTGTTGTTGTGATTGTGATTCTGTTGTGTTTGTTGTTGTTGATATGATTGTAATTTTGTTTTAGTTGTTGTTGTTGTTCGTGGTGGGGGTGGTGCTGGTGCTGCTGCTGTGTGTGTGAGAGAGAGACAGAGAGAGTGTGTGTGTGTGTGTTTGTATGTGTGTTTCCCTGTGTGTGCGTGTGTGTATGTATGCGTGT
>JAPXFY010000026.1:30831166-30843666 GCA_030674185.1 Monoplex corrugatus
GGTATTTCACAGTTAGTGCAACAAAATGTTTTAAGGCTTCTATGAGCAGCATTCTTATTACTAGTCCTCCTATACTCTGAGAGTGGTAGGACTTTAAACTCAACAAAACGAAATGAAACCCACATCATCTACTTCATAACATATTGGGATTCTGTCAGTTGTCAGTTATATACTTCAAGGCATGACACGAGTAAGTTGATGTAAATACGTACACGAATATGTTTGCTTATACGAGTCCAGAAAAGTCGTTATGTACTGAAATATTCAAGGGTAAGTTATCGTGCTTTAAATGAAAAAAAAAAATAATATAAGTGAATCGTAATTTGAAAGAGAACAAGTTCAAAGCTGTATAAGAAATAAATCGTCAAGCCATACTAGCAGTCTCTTTTTTAAACCTTTGACGTTTTTCCCATATTAGTGATTTTGAACTGCCATCTTCAAAAGTTTACAAAAGATGCTTCTTTTGAAACTATTTAAACTGTCCCTTCTATGGTATCATTTGCCCACTGAGAGTAGACATCATCATTCATCATCAGGTGCCCTGCCGCATGGCGTTGGCGACCATGGACTTCCAACCATCTCTATCTCTCGTTGCCCCAGCATCTCCCCACCCTCTTCATCCCCAGCCACTCTGCAAGTCCGTCCAATGCTATTTTCTCCTCCCTGGGTCTAACCCAGGATAGTAGCTTGTAATCATAATCTTTTTGCTAAACATATTTCAATTAGAAGTCTGGTTGCAGTGACCCAGAGTACCTTTTCCTGTTCTGCCCATTCAAAATTATATTTTTCTGATTTATCATCAGTCCGGACGTGTGGTCCAAAGTGGGTGAATCCTGCATGTGTAGCCAAGAAACATTTTATCGACAGAATGAAATACTCAAGCACCGTATCTGTTGTCTGTTGCAATCTACATGCTTATTTACAAGAAGAGCAGATGCAGATGAAACTAGGAAGTGAAGGCAAATTAGTTATCGTATACTAATGGTATTTGTCATGGTTAACAGACAAAAGGGTGAATTACAAGATGAAACACAGAAAGCAAAATTTCAAGATTGGGTGAAACGCAAAAGCAAAATTACAGGATGAAAATACATCAGAGAAAAGCAAAATTACAGGATGAGAAACAAAAACAGAAAAAAAAGCAAAATTCAAGATGAAACACATAAAGCAAAATTACAGGATGAAACGCATAAAGCAAAATTACAAGATGAAACACAAGAACAAAAGCAAAATTTCAAGATGAAACACAGAAGCAAAATTACAGATGAACGATAAAGCAAAATTCAAGATGAACAAGAAGCAAAATTACAGATGAAACGCATAAGAAATTCAAATGAAGCACAGAAGCAAAATTACAGGATGAAATACATAAAGCAAAATTTCAGAGATGAAACACAGGAAGCAAAACCATAAAGATGACACATAAAAAAAAATACAAGCCGTGTTTGCATGAAGGTATAAATGAAAAAAAAAAAAAAAAGCCCATGAAACACACACTGTAAACAGGATAGGGACGGATGAAGAATTGAGTGTGGATATTGATGTAAAGTCAGTTGAGATGTGAGTTATGACGTCAACAACAACAACGTCAGCGATAAACGGTTGAACCTTAAACCCTAAAGTAAACATACAGGGCGTGCAGTGAAATACAGTTAAGCAAAGACAGTTCAGATACGTCACGAAGTATCCAGAATCAAGACGACGATATAGCACTCGCTTAAACAATCTTTAAGTGGATAGAAGTTGGGGCCCAACAAACAACACGGAGAACAATGTTTTTTTTATATATAGAGTGTAATGTTTTTATACACCAGAAATGATGTTTGAATCGAGCAGCAAGATCATGTAGTTCTAGCGTAATGTGAGATGCTGCACGTGCGTGAGGAAGCACAGTGTGAACAGTAAGATACTCAATTCTTCTGCTTGCCAAATCACTGTAGAGATATGGACACGATGGCTGTGGACAATTGGCCGGTGAGGTTGGAGATGTAGAATTGGAAGGATGGAATCTTTATTTAATGTCTGTTCACAATAGTGATTTTACACACACACACACACACACACACACACACACACACACACACACACACACACACACACACACACACACACACACACCACACACCACACACACACACACACACACACACACACACAACACACAACAGTGAAAAGCGTAGACGTTAATCAAAGAACGAACGAACGAACACACACACACACACACACAACACACCACACACACACACACACACACACACACACACACACACACACACACAACACACACACACACACACACACACACACCCACACACACTGGGAGAGGGAGAAAAAGAAAAAAAAAGAGGGGGGGGACGGGATGGGAGGGGTAGTGGGATTGATGTAAGAGGGACAATACATTGAGATTCGAATTAGTTAAAGTGCAGTAATAACAGAAATAATTATAATCTTAATAAACCAGGGATCTGAGAATATGATACAGTAATATTATTTGTTGACAAAAATAATCTTCATAACGAATTCAAGATCTGAGATCAGTAGGCCTACCATGAAAAATCGAGATTTGTTAGATATCTCTATCATGTCAGAAAGGATAAATGATAGGACATTCAAAGAGCACATGGTGGACAGATAATGCTTTTGAAGATGTAAGACTGTGGTTTTTCCAAGAACTGTACAAAGTAAAGGATCCGATGGTGTTAAATTTTGGATTGAGTTGTGTCAGACAGAAATGGGATGACGTGTATACAGGCAAGAGGAATGGTAGTATAACAACAGGTGATTGTACTCGACAGGAACGTGGTGATGAGAAGTTATGGAAACGTATTTGGCAGTAGTGGTACGAAATTAACCCTTTGACTCCCACATCCTGTCCACCAACATCCTGCGTTGTTAATCATGCTTGCAAAGCAAAAACTTAACCCTTTGATTCTCTCACCCTATCCACCAGCTTCCTGCAGGAAACTAGTGGATAGGGTGAGGGAATCAAAGGGTTAAGTTTTTGCAGTTGATAGATAGACCGCGAGAGTCAAAGGGTTAAACGGTTAGTTTACAACCCTGCCATGGAATTGAATAGAGGCACGATCATGTCGGACAGGGCTGGACCCCAGTGTCCGTGGCACTGGGAGTATGCGGACTGTGTGGATACATTATGTTGCCTGCACTGTGCGGACTGTTCTACCACAACTTACACGTACGCATCTCATCTAACGTGTACATGGCTGTGGTGGGTATACTGACCATTTTAGACATGACCAAAGCCGAACACAGAAGAACTAAGAACAGGGCTGGGGGGGGGGGGGTGCATGTGACAGGAATGGGTTGATATGGGATAGGATTTAACAGTAATACTAAAATGACAGATCTCGGTAATGCAGTGTGATGTAATCATCATCATCATCATCAGTCCCGTAGTCTGGTTGACTGTTGGGGCACCACTGAAGATTTTGCAACCAACTTCCTCCACTCCTCACGGTCCTCAGCTTTCCGCAGAATGATATTCCATTCAAGGCCAGTCCACTCTCTGATCTTGTCTTCCCATCTTTTTCTCTGTCTGCCTCTTCGTCTCCCTCCCTGAACTGTTCCCTGCAAGACGGTCTTGGCCAGTCCAGATGATCGTGTGGTGATGTAATACATCAGAATAAAAAAAAAATGAGCCAGGTAGAGATCGTGAACACCAGTTGGGAATAGTAAGGGTTGGTCTGTGGAGGTCTGCTAGCATCAGTCCAACAGTTTGTTTAATTCTGTGTTTCTTTGGTCATTCCGTACTTGCTGCACTACGGGCTATCAAGGCTGGAAGGCTTTGTGGTTATGCTGGTTGATACGTGTTAGTCTCCGTGTGGTCCACAAACACAGGGCACATTGCACAGGTCTGTGTTGCTGGCCTGACAGTAAGTGTTGTATACGGTTGTTCTATTGCTGACATTAAACGGTTAAATCTCAGTTAGGAAAACGAGCTAGAGGTAAAGCAGCTGTTGCCTGTAACTCTCTGTCTCCCGTGTTGATATCTATGGAAGTGACCTGCTTCCAACTATATGTGACCTCCCTGCACGAAATCAGTCTTAACTAGCATTTTGGGCATTTTGAGATATACATATCACTGTAAAGTGTACATTCTGTTGATTGTTTTGGTACTTGAATAAAGCTTGTACTCAAAAAAAATGTAGAAGTTATGTATGTTTAAAGTCATTAAGTTGTATGACGGCCGTTTTGAGAAAACGGCCTCAAAAGTTTGTGTGTGCTCTCCTACACATTTTCCTTAAATTTCCTTATTTGGTGGCTTTGACCCGGTTTGTTTCTAATTTTCGCTGTCATTATCTGAAAGGTGCATTAAAGAGCTTTCCATTAGTATGTTACATGTGCTGGTACATGTACAGGTTACGGTTCATAATAAGAGACAAAAATAGGTACTTTTGGTAGGAAATTGCGTTCTTTCTGCTGCGATCAGTGCATTAAAATACGGATTTAAATTGATTAGCAATATTTTTTCAAGAAAAACATTTATGTGGGGGATAGATTAGAGTCTTCAGAAATCATTTTTGAGAAAAAGTCAAAACACCCCAGATAGACCCTCAGTCACCTTTTCAGCTCCTAGTGCTGTTCGACTGATGCGAGTTAAGACTGATTTCGTGGTGGGAGGTCACATATTGTGAGGTTATCAGAGCACAGTTCTTGGGATGACCAAATTCTTGAGAGCTATGGGAATTGCATTATGAATTCAATCATGGCATATATCTGCCATCGTCTGTCCAGCAAAGACTAGAACAGGCTTAAAGCGGTTGGGTCTTTGTGCTCGTTTTAGCTTTGATGGTTGTCAGCGTCCACAAAACAGCATGGAGGAATAACATGAAGGTACACAAGACACAGGTGGAGCCCTGAATCATCAGGTGGGGTGTGTTGTGGTGGCCAGTATAACATCTAATCAATTGCTGCCATTGGTCCCACAGCTGCATACACAGTGTTTTAGGGCTGGTAAGATTGGTTCTGGTTCACAGAGATATGTAGTCATAGGAGCCAAGGTTTTCATGATTATCAGTATTGAGTAAAAGTCTGGTGGGAGAGAAGCCAAATAAAACGAAACATGCAGACCTGTCAGCTATCATTAATCCGTGTAATCTGTGTTCCTTTTTTCTGTAGATTTTGCGTAGTGAGATGGTCAGGTTCACATTGACTGAGACAGGCTGTGATTGTTTTTTGTGCAGGTGTGGTGGAATCCGCTGTAGATATGACAGGTGTGGTATGGTTACAATCTACCTGTGTGTTGGTTTTTCTTCTCTGTTGTGGTTGGCGTGGTTCTTGTCTTTATGCAGCAGCTTTTTGAGTTGACTTTGTTGCTGGTCTAGAGCATGATTTGATGTGTTGGAATTTTGTTTTGTTTTTTTGTTTTTGTTGTTGTTGTTGTTGTTGTTTTTGGATTATAAGAAAGCCGTTTGGTCAGTCTCTGTTTGGGGTTTGTGTTCGATGTGAAATTTCGTTTCACACTTCATTCATGTATTTGCTGTTTATTTCTGTGGTTCGTTTGGGCGGTATCATAGTAGTGATCTGAGCTGTCTGAGTCTGGATGTTTTTTTCGTCTTTTGCGTTCGTTGATGGTCAGATAGTATCATGTCATGTAGCACATCTTACTTTGTTCCTTTGATGCTGTCATACATATAGAGGTTCTGTAACGTGTACAAAGTTGTGGGTGAGAAGGGATAGAAAGACGACTGCTGGTGATATTGAATAGATGTTGTTTTTTTAATGTTTAAGGCGAAGATATTTGCCGTGTTTCAACACACGTTGCAGTAATACACGTATTTCTTTTTGACGTTTAAACAAAGATCTCTGGTTGCCTTTTGCAAAGTTTGAATAATCTCTGGTAGATCACGGATTTGATTCTAAATATGCTGTCTTCAAATGGTCGTATGAAGGAGTTCAACTTTTTGTTATTCTTTTAATTTTAGTGTGACCTTTTGGACCAGGCAGATTTCGTCTCAAATAATCAGTTCTGTTAAACATTTCAACTTCAAGAAAAAGAGCTTCTCTGCCATGACTAAAAAAATCTTTTGCAGATTACTAGTAACTATTTGGCGCAAAAAAAGTTATGAAGCTATGAAGAATAATCATTGTACAAGAGCCAAGTAATTATGTGAAACAGGAAACTTTTTCATGCATGATGAGATGCAACTATCAGTGACATTAAAAACACAAGCTTACATGTATTATAAATTATCATAACTTCAGTTCCACCTCCAGCGTCAGGTCATTGCAACCAACACAACCCTCAAAATGCCACGCTGATCACTGCTTCTGTTGTCACATAGTGAAGGCACTCAGTACTAGTTTGTTGTTGTCCGGTTTTGTTGGTTTTTTTCCATTGGTTTGGATAGGGTTGTGTGTGTGTGTGTGTGTGTGTGTGTGTGTGTGTGTGTGTGTGTGTGTGTGTGTGTGTGTGGAGGTGGGTTGTATGTGTGTGTTGTTGTTTTTTTCCTAAGGAGGGTGTTTGGCTTTTTTTGTTATTATCATTGTTGTTGTTGTTGTTCGATTTTTTATTTTTGTTTGTTTGTTTTGTTTTGTTGTTGTTTTCTTCCCCATCTTTTGTACCGTTTCTGATATTGACCCTCACACTGTGTTTCCATTCTCGGGTACACCTTCAAATTCACCGTTGAAACTGAGGTCACCACAATAAAGAAAGGTCAAAAACTGTTAATAGAATCTATTTTTAGCCATGAAAACTTCAACTTTGGCCATGCAAATTTCTGCCTCACAAAATAGGTATAAAATAATACATTCCTTATTCAAGGCCTGATACATGAGAATGGTAATTTTCTTAATTACAGAACCTTAACAGAGAAAAACAGGATCCAGAACTAGTTTCTGCGAGTACTCAACCGGTCTAGTCTACGGATAATGAAAGAGTACAAAAGAACAAAATAAAATAGGGTCCAGAATGAATATCTCACAGAGTACTCGTGTGGTCTACAGTCAAAAGAACAGAAAAGTTATGAAGATGAAAACAGCCAGCATTTATGCAGTACATCTCTTAAAGTGATTTTCGGCTTGCGGAAAGAATCGAAGTCATACTGTAATGCATACTGGGAAAATTAAGACTTATTTTTCTACATACTGGAAAATTAAGACTTATTTTCTCTATCAGGGGAACTTAAAAACGAAGCCAATTAATTTACTGGGAAATAGTGCTGGGAAATACAGAAAAAACGAGATATATAAAAGAGTAGTTTCAGAATAGGATCATCTGTACACCACAAGTGACAAATCATCTGTACAACACAAGTGACAAATCATCTGTACAACACAAGTGACAAATTATCTGTACAACACAAGTGACAAATTATCTGTACAACAAGTGACAATTATCTGTACAACACAAGTGACAAATTATCTGTACAACACAAGTGACAAATTATCTGTACAACACAAGTGACAAATTATCTGTACAACACAAGTGACAATTATCTGTACAACACAAGTGACAAATTATCTGTACAACACAAGTGACAAATCATCTGTACAACACCAGTGGACAAATCATCTGTACAACACAAGTGACAAATCATCTGTACAACACAAGTGACAAATCATCAGTACAACACAAGTGACAAATCATCTGTACAACACCAGTGACAAATCATCTGTACAACACAAGTGACAAATCATCTGTACAACACCAGTGACAAATCATCTGTACAACCACAGTGACAAATCATCTGTACAACACCAGTGACAAATCATCTGTACAACACCAGTGACAAATCATCTGTACAACACCAGTGACAAATCATCTGTACAACACCAGTGACAAATCATCTGTACAACACCAGGACAAATCATCTGTACAACACAAGTGACAAATCATCTGTACAACACAAGTGACAAATCATCTGTACAACACAAGTGACAAATCATCTGTACAACACAAGGGACAAATCATCTGTACAACACAAGTGACAAATCATCTGTACAACACAAGTGACAAATCATCTGTACACCACAAGGGACAAATCATCTGTACAACACAAGTGACAAATCATCTGTACAACACAAGGGACAAATCATCTGTACAACACAGTGACAAATCATCTGTACAACACAAGTGACAAATCATCTGTACAACACCAGTGACAAATCATCTGTACAACACAAGTGACAAATCATCTGTACAACACCAGTGACAAATCATCTGTACAACACAAGTGACAAATCATCTGTACAACACAAGTGACAAATCATTGTACAACACAAGTGACTAATCATCTGTACACCACAAGTGACTAATCATCTGTACACCACAAGTGACTAATCATCTGTACAACACCAGTGACAAATCATCTGTACAACACCAGTGACAAATCATTGTACAAACACAAGTGACAAATCATTCTGTACAACACCAGTGACAAATCATCTGTACACCAAGTGACAAATCATCTGTACAACACCAGTGACAAATCATCTGTACAACACAAGTGACAAATCATCTGTACAACACAAGTGACAAATCATCTGTACAACACAAGTGACAAATACCATTTTAAGAACAGTGGGTACTATTGACAGGGGCTAACTAAACTGACATGAAAAAGGCAAAGATGCAGTAAAGTAGTACTGTAAAAATAGTGATTGTTTGGTTTTTTTTGGAAAGAATTGGAACGATCATTTAAAAAAAATAATGTGGAGAAAGTTTTAGACTGGTCTCAGACAATAAGTTTATCCTCTTTGGTACGAAAGCAAATAAAAAATAGATGAGGCGTTTCTCTTACAGTCTTTCTGGGAAAGTTATGTACAGGCTTATGAATGTAGAATAAATACAGCAAACTCTAGAGTACGTACAAGGGGGGGGGGGGGAGGCAAAAGTAGGTATGCAGTTATGAAAAAAGAAAACACGTGCAATATTCATTGCATTTATTATACAAACAAATGAATATTGCATATACATGTAATAACAAGCACAGCCTTAATCCCTCAGATACTCAAACTGCTTGCCGTCGGTATTCACACACTCCTGTAAACGAGAGCGGAATTAAGCATTATAATAATGATGTGATACTTATTGTATACCTACTTTTGCACCACTCTGTATAATTGAGAAACATGCAAGTCACCTAGAAACGAACTATTCAGTTTTGTTTTTAAATGAACATGGTTTCCACTTATTATTTTGTTAGAAAAGTGGTGCTGTCCTTTATGTGCTCTAACACATTGAAATTTGATTTAAAATTTAACACAAACGTGGTTAACAAATTTTTTTTAATCGGTGTCTGTTAAAGAAAAGAAAATCATCATCATCATCAGGTGCCCTGCTGCATGGTGTTGGCGACCATGGACTTCGAACCATCTCTATCTCTCGTTGCCCCCAGCATCTCCCCCACCCTCCTCATCCCCAGCCATTCTGCAAGTCCGTCCAGCATTCTCTCCCTGGAAAAAGAAAATAGACGATTTATAATCGCCTCTGTTTTATAAACTAAGGCTTCCTTCTGTCTCATAAAACCTGCCTACTCAACGCTAATGATTTTATCTGATGTCGAACACTGCAAACGGATAGAAAATATGTGCGACTGTCTGTGTACTGAAAAGATCGTTGTGTCATATCATAGTTTTCAATTTCACTGCCAATTTATTTTAGAACAAACCGTGTGATGATGCACTTTGCGTAGCTTAGGTAGATGTGGCAGTTGTTTATTATTGGTGTAATGAATGTTTTTATTACGTTGTCAGTTTAATCAAAGAACGTAACTCTTGAGAGTCACTTAGGAATTATCTCCCATATTGCAGAACTTCTCAAATTCAACACAGTTTGCGCTACCCATTCAGCTAGCATAGAAGCAGATACAATGCACAAAAACCGTAAGCTCAGAACACTCCTCTGAGTTGTCAGTTTAGTTTTCGTGCAGTTTGATGTGCTGAAAATTGAAATGTGAAACAAAAGTTTTTCAAGGAGGGAAAAAATGAGTTCATCATGAGAACAGGACGTGAAGGATCACAGAATTGTGGACAGTTTTTTCACATCATTATGATGAGAGATGGGAATGGAGATGATAGTGATAATGCTATAGTGTTCCATTCGGAATGAGATTGCATGACGCTTCCATAACCCAGCCGTCAGCCAGGCCCGAGAGATACAGACACCAGCGTGTTTGGTCAGGAAATTTGAGCAACAGCCTCAGTGACGCAGCCATGAAGTGTATAAGCCTCAGCTGTGTTGTTCCAGTCTTCCCAATGAACCCATAACAAGCGTGAACTCTTGGGTAGGAACCTTTGAGAATAAGCACCGTATTTCACACACACACACACACACACACACACACACACACACACACACACACACACACACACACACACACACGTACGCACGCACACACACACACACACGTACACACACACGCACTCACACACATACACACAAACACACACTCACTTATTCACACACTCACTCACACACACACGCACGCATACACACACACAGAGCATACCCAATAATACACACACAGAGCACATACACTGAAAACAGACTTGCCCAGTGGCTAGTTGAAAACAAAAAACAGACTTGCCAATGACTGGTTGAAAACAGACTTGCCAATGACTGTTGAAACAGACTTGCCAATGCTGATTGAAAACAGAAAACAGACTTGCCAATGGTGGTTGAAAACAAAAAACAGACTTGCCCAATGACTGGTTGAAAACAGACTTGCCCAATGGCTGGTTGAAAACAGAAAACAGACTTGCCCAATGGCTGGTTGAAAACAAAAACAGACTTGCCCAATGACTGGTTGAAAACAGACTTGCCCAATGGCCGGTTGAAAACAGAAAACAGACTTGCCCAATGGCTGGTTGAAAACAAAAAACAGACTTGCCCAATGACTGGTTGAAAACAGACTTGCCCAATGGCTGATTGAAAACAGAAAACAGACTTGCCCAATGACTGGTTGAAAACAGACTTGCCCAATGACTGGTTGAAAACAGAAAACAGACTTGCCCAATGGCTGGTTGAAAACAAAAAACAGACTTGCCCAATAGCTGGTTGAAAACAGACTTGCCCAGTGGCTGGTTGAAAAAGACTTGCCCAATGGCTGGTTGAAAACAGAAAACAGACTTGCCCAATGGCTGGTTGAAAACAAAAAACAGACTTGCCCAATGACTGGTTGAAAACAGACTTGCCCAATGGCTGGTTGAAAACAGAAACAGACTTGCCAATGACTGGTTGAAAACAGACTTGCCCAATGACTGGTTGAAACAGAAAACAGACTTGCCCAATGGCTGGTTGAAAACAAAAAACAGACTTGCCCAATAGCTGGTTGAAAACAGACTTGCCCAGTGGCTGGTTGAAAAAGACTTGCCCAATGGCTGGTTGAAAAGAAACAGACTTGCCCAATAGCTGGTTGAAAACAGACTTGCCAATGGCTGGTTGAAAACAGACTTGCCCGATGGCTGGTTGAAAGCAGACTTGCCCAATGGCTGGTTGAAAAGAGACTTGCCCGATGGCTGGTTGAAAAGACTTGCCCAGTGGCTGGTTGAAAAGAGACTTGCCAGTGGTTGGTTGAAAACAGACTTGCCCAGTGATTGGTTGAAAAGAAACTTGCCCAATGGCAGACTTGCCTGGTGGCTGGTTGAAAACAGACTTGCCTGATAGCTGGTTGAGAATAGACTTACCCAATAGCTGGTTGATAACAGACTTGCCCGATGGCTGGTTGAAGACAGACTTGTCCAGTGGCTGGTTGAAGACAGACTTGTCCAGTGGCTGGTTGAGAACAGACTTACCCAATAGCTGGTTGAAAACAAACATGCCCAATGGCTGACTTGCCCAATGATCAGTGCCCAGTGATCAGTGGAAAACAGACTTGGCCAGTGCTTCCTCATGTCAGGTCATAGTCGATTTTCTCTGTGTGTGTGTGTGTGTGTGTGTGTGTGTGTGTGTGTGTGTGTGTGTGTGTGTGTGTGTGTGTGTGTGTGTGTGTGTGTGTGGTGTGTGTGTGTGTGTGTGTGTGTGTGTGTTTAAACAGGTGAACGGTCGGCAGTTAGCGGATTATTTAACCGTTGAACTCCTTCACCCTACCCACCACTTTCCATCACCTCCCTGCGTTTGAACGTTTCCCTGCCTCACCCTTTGTCTGTCCATGGAACCCTCAACATTCTTCTTAGAAACAACACGGACAGCAAAAAAAACAAACGAGACAGTCTTGATGGAGGCAGACACAAGTAGATCGCTCATAAGGAAGATTAGGAAAAGACAGGCAACATTTATAGGCCATTTTATGAGGAAGGGGGATTTGGAGCACCTGGTCACAGCGGGAAAGCTGGAGGGAAAGGGAGCACCGGGTAGACCCAGGGAGAGAAAATGCTGGACGGACTAGCAGAGTGGCTGGGGACGAGGAGGGTGGGGGAGATGCTAGGGGCAACGAGAGATAGAGGCAAGATGGAAGTCCATGATCGCCAACGCCATGCGGCAGGGCACCTGATGATGATGATGACCCTTTGTCTCCACCTCCCACCAGCTTCAAGAAATC
>JAPXFY010000026.1:30848666-30853666 GCA_030674185.1 Monoplex corrugatus
CAATATTTATATAGCGCAAAATCTTGATAAAATCAAATCTAAGCGCTGAAGCAGACACACACGCAAGCACGCACGCACGCACGCACGCACACGCACGCACACCACACACACACACACACACACACACACACACACACACACACACACACACACACGCATGGCTATAAATGGGGAGAAAGAATAAAAGCAATAAAAGCAAGAATAAAACCAATGGAAAATTATAGAGAGCATAGCATATACAATTATATATTATAACCATGTGATTCCCTCCGAGCGGAGACAGGCTGCGAGGGGGGGGGGGGGGTTGAGTGAGGTTAGGATTTTATGCGGAGGAGAAAAGGTGAGTTTTGAGAGCGGACTTGAAGGAGACAAAAGTAGGTTGCTGACGGACTGAGAGAGGAAGTTTGTTCCAGGAGAGTGGACCAGAAACAGAGAAGGCTCGTGGACCATAGGTATTGAGCTTAGTGCGTGGAAAGCGAAAAGTCAGAGGATCGGAGGCAGAGCGGAGGGTACGTGAGGGAAGATAGATCTCAAGTAGGCTTGACAGGTAATCGGGGGCTGCGTTATTGAGGCTTTTGTAGCACATGGTGTCTAGTTTGTACTGTATGCGCTTTGATACAGGGAGCCAGTGAAGTTGTGCCAGGAGAGGAGATATGTGGTCAGCTTTTTTCTTTTTGAGTACAAGGCGTGCAGCATTGTTTTGAATGCGCTGTAGGATGTGAATGGTGGAGGCAGGAAGACCAGACAGGAGTGAATTGCAATAGTCAATGCGAGACATTATGAAGGAGAGAACGAGTTTTGCAGTTGTTTCGACAGAGAGATACTTCCTGATCAGCCTTATACGATGGAGATGATAGTAGCAGGATCTGGCAGTTTGAGAAACAAAGTTGTTCATGGAGAGGGTAGAGTCAATGCAGACACCAAGGTTTTTAGCTGAATCAGAAATTGGGACTGATGTGTTACATAATGGGAGAGAAAGAGGAGGCAGCTGAGAAAGTTTCTGACGGGTGCCAATGAGGATAGCTTCTGTTTTGTCGTCATTAAGCTGAAGTCTATTGTGTGTCATCCAGTTCTTAATGTCCGAGTAACACTCAGTGTGTGCCACAAGGTCTGTGATCGTGTGCTGGGTTGGACGACTGTCTTCCATGCAGGGGGCTTTCGTGTTCTTTTGGTAATGGAACGGAGGTGATTGAGTTTGGTCTGGTCAGCTTGTTTTATGCTGTCCCGCGGGTCTACTTGATGAGTGTGTGTGTGTGTGTGTATGTGTGTGTGTGTGCGTGTATGTGTGTGTTTGTGTGTGTGTTTGTGTGTGTGTTTGTGTGTTAGAGAGAGAAAGAGAGAGACAGAACGCATCCACAAAGAATAAAATGTGCGTGTTTGTGTTAGAGAGAGAGAGAACAAAGCGTCATTTGGGAATACTCTGTCTGTCTGCCTGTCTGTCTGTCTGCCTGTCTGTCTGTCTGTGTGAATTAATGTATAAACAAACAAAAAATTGTGAGTGGTACGTGTGTATATATCTCTCTCTGTGTGTGTGTGTGTGTGTGTGTGTGTGTGTGTGTGTGTGTGTGTGTGTGTGTGTGTATGTATGTGTAGGATGTGTGTGTTTGTGTGTGTGTTTGTGTGTGTGTGTTTGTGTGTGTGTGTGTTTGTGTGTGTGTGTTAGAGAGAGAAAGAGAGAGACAGAACGCATCCACAAAGAATAAAATGTGCGTGTTTGTGTTAGAGAGAGAGAGAACAAAGCGTCAATTGGGAATACTCTGTCTGTCTGCCTGTCTGTCTGTCTGCCTGTCTGTCTGTCTGTGTGAATTAATGTATAAACAAACAAAAAATTGTGAGTGGTACGTGTGTATATATCTCTGTGTGTGTGTGTGTGTGTGTGTGTGTGTGTGTGTGTGTGTGTGTGTGTGTGTGTGTGTGTGTGTGTGTGTGTATGTATGTGTAGGATGTGTGTGTCTGTGTGTATTTGTCAGTGAAAGTGTCATCAAGGAATACTTTTTTGTGTACGTGTGTGTTCATGCGTGCGTATATGTGTGTATGAGCGGCGCGCGCGCGCGTGTGTGTGTGTGTGGATCACAGAGCACGTGATATTTGATGTATGCAGAGGCGATCTGAAAGGTGCGGTGATGAAGATCCTTCAAAACAGCGATATGCATGGCTTTCAACTTTGTACCGGCAACAGGATTTGACTGGTAACCAGTGAAGTTCTTTGAGTCTTGGTGTGTACAGGATCATACCTTCTATTCATTAATGATTACACGTGCTACGTTGTTCTGAACTATTTGCAGTCGAAAATTGTGTTCTGCTGGTGAACCAGCCGGCACAGAAATGCAGTTATCTCACCAGAAAGTTACTGCAGCAGTGCTAGAAACAATTTTTCAAGTATTTGTTGTGTATACAGAGATCTCTGAAAGACAGGGCCCGCAGTCTGGGGGATTGTTTTGTGAAATCCGATAGCTCAGGTCAAGGTTTAAGATAAAATCAGATCAGGTCGAAGTTTTAACATTAAAACAAGATAATTCAGGTCAATATTTGACCTTTTGACTCAGGTCATAGTTCAGGTCAATATTTGACCTTTTGACTCAGGTCAATATTTGACCTTTTGACTCCCGCACCAACTCCACCGGCATCCTGCATTGTCGACCATGTCAGCAAAGCAAAAAGTTAACGCTTTGATTCCCTTGCCCTATCCACCAGCTTCCTGCAGGAAGCTGCTGCAGGAAGCTGCTGGATAGGGCTGGAGAGTCAAAGGGTTAAGTTTTTTTGCAGTTGGTGGATGGGGTACGGGAGTCAAAGGGTTAATATAAATTCAGATGGCTCGTGTCAAGGTTTAAGACAAAATCTGATAGGTCAGGTCGAGGTTTATCTTAAAATCAGACAGGTCAGGTCAAGGTTTAACATAAAATCAGATAGGTCAGGTCAAGGTTTATCTTAAAATTAAACAGGTCAGGTCAAGGTTTAACATAAAATCAGACAGGTCAGGTCAAGGTTTAACATAAAGTCAGATAACTAATGTCAAAGTTTAACTTAAATCAGATAGGTCAGGTCAAGGTTTATCTTAAAATCAGGTCAGGTCAAGATTTAACATAAAGTCAGATAACTCGTGTCAAAGTTTAACATAAATCAGATAGGTCAGGTCAAGGTTTATCTTAAAATTAGGTCAGGTTAAGGTTTAATATAAAAAAAATCAGCTCGTGTCAAGGTTTAAGACAAAATCAGATAGGTCAGGTCAAAGTTTATTAAAATCAGATAGGTCAGGTCAAAGTTTATTAAAATCAGATAGGTCAGGTCAAAGTTTATTAAAATCAGATAGGTCAAGTCAAAGTTTAACCAGCTTCCAGACGGAGGTCAGTTGCACTAAAACAGTGCACAACAGTGACCGGTTGTATCAGCTAAAGATGTTTCGCTGATGGAGAGGTCTTCGAGTAACGTGGTCCTTATTAATTCTGGCGACAACCTCTGGTCTGGTGATAGGAGAGTACCTCTTAGTTAGCACCATACCGTGTAACCAACCATCACGTGTTCTTGGTCAGAATACTGCTTCATTCTTGAGGGTGACGGGGGGGGGGGGGATAGGGTAAGAATAGGTCAAGGAGGGGGTAGGGTAAGAATAGGTGAAGTGGGTGGAGGGGTAAGGTAAGAATAGGTCAAGTGGCAAGCTGAAGTAATGGATGGAGTACCCTTACTGCTACCGCTTCCTGATTGAGTGTCTGCGAGAGAGTTCGTCAGTGATCAAGCACGGCAGCCACTGTTGAATTCGGTGCACGATGAAGTCTCTTTCTGCCTCGGGGAAAAACAGACGGACAAAATGCGGATTGAAGATGTGTTCATGTATGTCAGCTTGTGGTGAGGGAACGAAGAGAGACAGACAGACAGTACAGACAGACAGAGAGGGTCTCTGAGTGCGTGCGTTTGTGTGTGTGGGGTGTGTGTGTGTGTGTGTGTGTTAGTGTGACAGACAGAGAGAGAAGGTCTGTGTGTGTGTGAGTGCGTGCGTACGTGTGTGTGTGGGGGGGTGTTGTTTGTCTGTGTGAGTGTCTCTGTGTCTGTGTCTTTGTGTGTGTGTGTCTGTGTTCGAAACAATATGTATGTCAGTAATGCATCCTAACCATTTTGTGAATGGACCACAAGAAAATGTGTTCGAGTCAGACTCAGTTGTTCACCTGTTTTCGGCTGGTTTCTTATGCGACAACCGATATATAAAGAATTAGAGTTGTGGAAATCTTTAGAGAGATAGGAAAGAGTCCCCACCCCCACCCCCCACCCCCAGTTTGAGTTAGTAAAGGGACAACGGGGTTTTTCGCGAAGTCAAACTCATTTCATATCAAGATACCAGAAAAATCTTCTTGTTGCTGTTTGTTGATGTTGTTGTCTGGGTTTTTGTTTTGGTTTGTTTGTCGTTGTTTTGTTGTTGTTGTTGTTTTTTGTTTTTGTTTTTTTTCGCTTGTATCAAATTCGTTTAGGTTATTGGATAAGATTGAGTTTTGTTTGTTTGTTTGTTTGTTTTTGTTTGCTTGTTTGTTTGTCCTCTCTCGAGTTCATTTTTATTCACAGTGGTGGGGAGAATAATTTCTCTCATCTTTGTTTTTTCCCTCCCCTCCTCCCCCTCCCAGTATCTACGAGCGTCAATAAAATGTTGTTGTTTTTTCCTTAAATCCATTCTGTTCCACTGTCACAGACAAGGTTAGTTTCTCACTTAATCCGTCTTGAATTAGGTGGCAGAAGATAAATCTTTTGTCTCAGATCCGCCGTCAATCCAAACGGGAGAGACAGTAATTCAACCAATTACCCCAGCCGCCAACTAATTCGCCTTGAATTAAAATGACAGAGAGGGAAACTTTTCTCTTTAAATCTTTTTCGTGAATTAGTCTCCTTTTCTCAAATCCAGTTTCTGTCAGATGCCAGACTTCAGAAAATTATCATCATCATCTGAAGAAAAAATAAATCAAATTTACCACTGTGCCAATCCCGTATGACTCACAAAGCATAGATACAAACAGGAA
>JAPXFY010000026.1:30861166-30863666 GCA_030674185.1 Monoplex corrugatus
TTTATATCACTGTCTTTGTTTCTGCTTTGCTCTGTCAGCTCTGCCTATCATTTTCTGTCTTGCTGGCTTGTTCACCTTTATGTGCTCTATAAAGCTTTCTGTTCTATAAAGCTACTTTCTGTTACGACTGATGATTGGGTACATACATTAACTGCATTTTTCCCCGTGGGGATGTCGGGGGCTCTTTCAGTATAAATAGTATCCCCACCTTCTGGAAATTCTCTACTAGAAATTTCCTCTTTTCTCTCACCCTCTTTGTCTCTGCCTTGCTCCTTTGCTTTCTGTCATTTCTTCCTATCATTTTCTGCCTTGCTGGTCCATTCGCCTGTGTGTGTTCGATAAAGTCTTTCGTACTTTTTCTTAAGGTTGATAATTGGATACATGTATTGAGTACAACTTGGGCTTTAGGGAATTGACATATGCGAAAGCAATTTCAGGTGTTTAGACCTGTTTATATACATGTATATATTGTAGGTCCTTAGTTATTTTTAAATTTGTATTCAACGTATGGGTTTTTTTTTAAATCCCCTGTGTGATAAATTGGACGCAGTGGTCAACGCCAGGGGCGTCTCCTTAGATTATTGCGCGAATGCATTGATATATGTACTTAATTTTCTTTTCCTTTTTTTTCTTGTTGAAACATTGTGTGTGTTTTGAAACGGTTATAGCCCTGATATGGCTCTGCGCAGTCGGCTGGGCTTTAAACAAAAATAACTAATAACAGTAATCTGTCTTTGGAACACCCTTGGCTGTATTGTAATGACATGTGTGTCACGTTGATCTGGGCGATGGGGAAAATCTCCACACCTTTACCCACCAGGTGGTGGTGATCGAATTCAGGATTTTCCAATTGGAAGTGTGATGATTGCCTTCAGGACTACCGCCCTATTCGGTTTATGGTATCTGTAAGGTATGACTTAATCTGCATCCTGTGCGGGCTGTTGAGATACTGTTGGTATTCACTTACTTCTTTTTCTTTTCTCTTGTTGGTATTCACTATTTTCTTCTTTTTTCTGTTGTTGGTATTCACTATTTTCTCTTTTTTTATTTTTTTTCTCTTTTTTCTGTTGTTGGTATTCACTATTTTCTCTTTTTTCTGTTGTTGGTATTCACTATTTTCTCTTTTTTCTGTTGTTGGTATTCACTATTTTCTTCTTTTTTCTGTTGTTGGTATTCACTATTTTCTCTTTTTTTATTTTTTTTTCTCTTGTTTGGTATTCACTATTTTCTCTTTTTTATTTTTTTTTATTTTCTCTTGTTGGTATTCATTATTTTCTCTTTTTTTATTTTTTTTTTAATTTTCTCTTGTTGGTATTCACTATTTTCTCTTTTTTTTTTTTTTTTTTATTTTCTCTTGTTGGTATTCACTATTTTCTCTTTTTTTATTTTTTTTTTATTTTCTCTTGCTGGTATTCACTATTTTCTCTTTTTTATTTTTTTTTTCTCTTGCTGGTATTCACTATTTTCTCTTTTTTTATTTTTTTTTTTATTTTCTCTTGCTGGTATTCACTATTTTCTCTTTTTTTATTTTTTTTTTATTTTCTCTTGCTGGTATTCACTATTTTCTCTTTTTTTATTTTTTTTTATTTTCTCTTGCTGGTATTCACTATTTTCTCTTTTTTTATTTTTTTTTATTTTCTCTTGCTGGTATTCACTATTTTCTCTTTTTTATTTTTTTTTTTATTTTCTCTGTTGGTATTCACTATTTTCTCTTTTTTTATTTTTTTTTTATTTTCTCTTGCTGGTATTCACTATTTTCTTCTTTTTTATTTTTCCTCTCTTGTTGGTATTCACTATTTTCTCTTTTTTTTAATTTTTATTTTCTCTTGTTGGTATTCACTACTTTCTCTTTTTTATGTTTTTTTTTATTTTCTGTTGATGGTATTCACTATTTTCTCTTTTTTTATTTTATTTTTTTTCTGCCTTGGTATTCACTATTTTCTCTTTTTTTTAATTTTATTTTTTTTATCTTTTCTCTTGTTGGTATTCACTATTTTCTTTTTTCTTTTTTATATATTTTCTCTTGTTGATATTTGCTATTTTTTCTTTTTTCTTTTTTTTTATTTTCTCTTGTTGGTATTCACTATTTTCCCTTTTTTTTTTTATCTTTTCTCTTGTTGGTATTCACTATTTTTTTTTTCTTTCTCTTGAAAATTCTGGTACGGGGGATAGAGACATCAGCGGGAGGAATACAATCATACGGTCACATACCCTGAACCAGTAACAGCATATTAACCCTGGGTGGGTGGTTGGGGGTGGTGGTGGTGGTGGGAAGCGGAAAGGACTGAAGGTACCCCTGGTATTTACCAACTCCAGCACCCTCGCACCTAATCATCTGGGTCGTATGCATTGTGAGTCATCACACGAATGTGTCTAGAGATCGTTCTGGACAGACAGTGTCGTGGGGATCCACCGGTAGATAATAGTGACTTGTGTGTGAGGGGTTATGGACCACTGTGTGGTGGATGTCAGACTCAGTGTGTTGATGAAAGGTATGACT
>JAPXFY010000026.1:30868666-30883666 GCA_030674185.1 Monoplex corrugatus
TGGTTGACAATTCAGGATGATAAAGGACAGAGTCCGGGAGTCAAAGGGTTAAAGCTTGTGCCATGATCGTTCTGGATCTTCATGGCACCTGTGACGTTAGTGCATACGGAATTCATTACGAGCGCGGAGACCTCTTCTTGAGAAACTAAAACTGAAAAAAATAACTTTTTTTTTCTTTCTGCGATCTCTTTCTGTTATTTTCTGCCCTGCTGGTCCATTCACCTGTATGTGTTATGCTGGGTAACTCTCAGCAGATCCACTAATTTCAGCGGATGAACTCCTAGTTTCAGAGGGAAAAAAAAAATTTTCAGAGGAAATATTGCTGAATTATTGTATTTGCCATCAGGAAATGCATCCATAATGCCTCAAAATTACAGAAATTCTCCAGCTTCTGGGGGGGGCTACCCCCCAGCAGGGACGTTGCCCCTAGACCCCGGCCAATTTTCAGAGGAAACTATCTTCTTCTCTTACCCAGCCTGGTGTATGTGCCTTGCCCCTGCACCCCCACCCCGGCCAACTTTTCACAGTCTTTTTGACAATTTGCCATTCCCATCTCTGGTCTTTGTAAGGCGTGCATGCTGTGTGTTTTGTGTGTTTTCATAAGCCACCGGACGGTGACATGACTTACGGGATCTTTAACGTGCATACTCGATCTTCTGCGTGCGGATACCCATCACGGAGGCTTAGGCACTAACAAGTCTGCACACACTGACCGTGGACATCGAGAAGAAACCCCAAGTTTCCTCCCTTTACCTGTTAGGCAGCCGAGATGTGGTTTCTAAGAAGAATGTTGAGGGTTCCATGGACAGCAAAGAAAACAAACGAGACAGTCTTGATGGAGGCAGACACAAGTAGATCACTCATAAGGAAGATTAGGAAAAGACAGGCAACATTTATAGGCCAGTTTATGAGGAAGGGGGATTTGGAGCACCTGGTCACAACGGGAAAGGTGGAGGGAAAGAGCACCGGGTAGACCCAGGGAGAAAATGCTGGACGGACTAGCAGAGTGGCTGGGGACGAGGAGGGTGGGGGAGATGCTAGGGGCAACGAGAGATAGAGGCAGATGGAAGTCCATGATCGCCAACGCCATGCGGCAGGGCACCTGATAATGATGATGATGACCTGTTAGGTGGGAGATACTCTAGCACACATCCTACACTCATTCGTACCTTTAAAAAAATGAAGCAGCACCATGGTGTATACCGTGTGACGAGCCGTTGAGCATCAGTTACCTCCTCCTTAATTGCTGGGACTTGTACGATGTGATACAAGAGCACTACACGGCGGGCTCCTTAAAAAAATCTCTTTCAAGACGTCTCTCCTGATACAATTTTCCAGTTTTTACAAAACATCAGTAGATTTCACCTGATATGATTTTACGGCTGTTTTTTCTTTATTTGCATTTTAGAATTGCAAGGTTAACGGTGAGCATGATTTTAAACTGTTGTCATTATCTTAACCGGTTTGTCATTTTTGACGTGGTGTTAGCACTGATATGGCTGTAGTAGTCGGCTGGGCTATAAGCAATATGGACAAAATTGAAGCCGGATCGAACCCCAGATCTTCCGATGGGGTGTCTGAAATATCACCCACCCAGTGAATCTCCCTAGGTCCCAACGCTACCACCATCGTACTTGGGATCACCATCAAGTGCTCTGCCACATGGCGTTGGCGATCATGGCCTTCCGTACGAATCTATCCCTTGTTGCCGCAAGCACATCTCCCACACTCTCTGTCCTCGACCACTCTGCAAGTCCATCCGGTATTTTCTCCCTGGGTCTACCTGGTGCTCTCTTTCCCTCCAGCTTTCCTGTTGTAACCAAAGTGCTGTAATTTCTCTTGCTTCATAAAAATGTCCTATAAACGTTGCTTGTCTTTTCCTAATCTTCTTCATTAAGGTAGAAAGAAACTCTAGGGAGAGCTAGACAACAGAAGGTCTTCAGAGAAGTAACCCCCTTTAGACAAGTGTTTCGGCCCTGAATTCCTTACACTCTCGGGGGGCCGGGCCACATCCAGGTCATGACTCCTGGATGCCCTTCTGCTGTTGTCTATTTTTTTTTTTTTTTTTTCCCACGCCGGGGATCGAACCTGGGCGATTCTGCGCTTCAAAACTGCGGTACGCGGTTTTACCAATGTGCTAACGGGGCACACATCATCTGTAGGGAATTTAATCCTTATGAAGTTCACTTTTTTGGTTCCTCCTTGCCCATATCCAGCTTGAGCTCCTTTCTGCTGCCTCTGCCATCGCTTTAAGGGCTCTAGTCCTCTTCTTCCCAGAAATGGCGAGTTGTTTCATGAGATCATAAGCGGAGGTGCCCACAAACCCTCTTGCCCCGACCTCTATGGCGAAGATTTTGACCCGCAGACCTGCTTTCTTCAGGGTGCTGGCAAGACCGGCGTATTTTTCGGTCTTGTAGATATGTGCTTCTTCCATTCTGCTTTCGTATGGCACAGTGAGTTCTATCAGAATCACTTGTTTCGAGGAGTCAGAGTGGAGAGCGATGTCTGGTCTCATGCCTGTCTTGCTGATGACATCTGGGTAATTTCTCCACTCTGGGAGGTCTGCTGTACACTCCCAGTCGACTGCTCCATCCAGAAGACCCTTTGGTTCTTCTTGTGTCTGCCACCTTCAAGACTGTCTCATGTGTTTTTGGTGTGGGTTTTTTTGTTTTTTTGTTTTTTCATTTGCTGTCCATGGAACTCTCAACATTCTTCGTAGAAACCACATTTCAGTTGCCTCAGTCTTGTTCTGACTTTGCGTGTTGACTGTCCACGCCTCATAACTGTATAACAGTATCGGTTCTATATTATAACACTGAAGAACTCTCTTCCTGATGTTAATTGATAGGCATTTGTTGGTAAGAACGCTTTTCATCTTCTAGGATATCGCTATGAAAAGATTTACCCTCTTCATTTTGTTTCTTTGCTCCTGCAGATAGGAGAGATAGGCTAAATGAAGAAAACTGCACTGGGCCTGAGTACAGTCACGCACCTTGCGTCAGTCAGTATCAGTACATTGAACCCACGAGGGTTCAAAACGGCCCTGTTATCTACCTGTACACCATACCTTATCATACAAAACAGTTTCTGTCTTGTCCTAACACCTCCCCTTCCACACACACGCGCAAGTGCGCGCGCGCAACACACACACACACACACACACACACACACACACACACACACACACACACACACACACCACACACACCGCGACCCTGAGCAAGCCTGATCGTTCTTATGTTCTGATTGCTTTTCTCTTGGTCGTTAGATTGTTTGATGTTACCTTACATGTATATGATACAATGCCTTTATGATTTCGTAGATTCTTCCACTCCATAGAGATCTCTTTATCTTACCTTGTGTACACAACCAACACAACACAACACAACATCACAACACATACACATGCACACAAACACACGCATTCACAAGCGCGCACACACACACACACACACAACTCAGGTTCATACACACACACACGCAATACATACACACGGCGAACACACACACTCACACTCACACACACACACACACACAAAACACACACACACACACACACACACACACACACACACACACACACACACACACACACACACACACACACACCACACACACACACCACCACTCATACACACACATACGCACACACCCACACGCGCGCACGCGCCCGGCACACAAACACACTACACACACACACACACACATAACACCACACACACACACACACACACACACACACACACACACACACACACAACACACACGAGAGGCACATGATGATAATGACGATGATGATGATGATGATGATGATGATGATGATGATGATGACATGATGCATAGTTATATATAGACACGATGACATATACTATAGAATTGACCCACCCACTCATCCAAAGTACAGTCCAAGAAGGGAAAGAGATCTTGTCCGATCGGGAATCAAACCCGAGCGCTTATGGTTTCTCAGGCAAATGTTTTCACCGGCGGGCCACCCGTCTCATTCTCTGAGGGGGGGGGGGGGCGTGGGGATGAAGCTTCCCGTTTTGTTCTTTCTTTCCACTTTGAGTCCTGTGACAGATAATGAAAGTGAGAGGAAGCAGGGGTAGGTATATAAACAATGACATCTCCTGCTCCGGTATCAGTATGGTGACCCTAGGGGGGCCTTAAGGTACTCTCGTGGTTGGCACCTTTCCAACGAATAGAGGTGTGTGTGTGTGTGTGTGTTGTCTGTCTGTCTGTCTATCTGCGTGTCTGTGTGTGTGTGTCTATGTAATGTTTCTGTATATGTGTGTGTGTGTGTCTGTGTAATCTTTATTTATGTGTGTGTGTTGTGTATGTGTGTGTGTTGTGTGTGTGTGTGTGTGTGTGTGCGTGTGTGTGTGTGTGTAATCTTTCTGCATGTTGTGTGTGTGCGCGTGTGTGTGTGTCTAGTGTGGTGTGTATGTGTCGTGTGTGTCTTCGTGTGGGTGTGTCTGTGTGTGTCTCGTGTGGTGTGTGATGTGTCTTCGTGTGGTGTGTATGTGTCTGTGTGTGTCTTCGTGTGGGTGTTATGTGTCTGTGTGTGTCTTTGTGTGGTGTGTATGTGTCTGTGTGTGTCTTCGTGTGGTGTGTATATATATAGGCATATATGCACATAAACGTTTAGATATATAATCCCGTCCCTATCTCACCTCCACCACTCATTCCCACTCAAAGAAACTGATAGCGAAAGGGTAAACTTTGTACTTTTGTGGACGAGAGATTCATTACACTCGGACTGTTCCGTATGCGCTCCACCCAAATCTGCCATCATTACATGGCAGGCAGACTTACTGGGCGTGTGCAAAGCCATATGGGCTGGCAAGATCCTGACATAGGGAAAGTGTGAGAGGGACGATTGAAACCCTAAACTGACACCACCAGAGTGATTGAAGCGGTAAAGTGGACAGCGAACAACAGGGCAGTATTTAACCCTTTGACTCCCGCACCCTGTCCACCAGCATCCTGCATTGTCAACCATGCTAGCAAAGCAAAAACTTAACCCTTTCACTCCATCACCCCATCCAGCAGCTTCCTGCAGGAAGCTGGTGGATAGGATGAGGGAGTCAGAAGGTTAAGGAGTTTTTTTGCAGCTGATGGATAGGGTGTGGGAGTTAAAGGGTTAATGTGTATGTGAAGAGAACATATAGCGGCCTTGAGACAAACCTGGCTCATAAAGGTCGTGGATTGTTTCGTCTGTAAAGTATGTCCCCAATCTGCCTACTGAAGCTCAGTCTCTTGTGTGCAGAGATCGTGGCAAATACGTATTGCTTTCTCCTTTTTTTTCAAAGTGAGTATATGAAAACCATGCTGGATAAGAAAAATAAAAACCAGCAAACTCCGTCCCAACAGTCATACGCTCTGCACCTGTAGGTATTAACTTCAGGGGATGGTTTTGTCTCAAGTTAATGCTGTCTCACCCACACCACAACCACCATCGTCATTCACTTACTCACAGAGGATGAGTACATGAGGTCAGTCATAGAAAACCCCATAGAAATTGCTTGAGACAGACCTCCTGTGTACAGGTCTCAGATTATCTTGTGTCGAAAGAATGTTTCTGTATTATAGTTAATATTTATTTCTTTATTTTTTTATTTTATTTATAACTGTTTTTTCGGGTTTTGGTGCGGGGTTTCTGTTGTTAGGTGTACAGTTTGCCTATTGTATACTGTTGCTGTAAGTTATCTTATGTATACCTGTTTGTGCATATACCTTATTGTATACATGTTGATGTACAGTATCTTACCTTTGTAACCCATTTGTATACTTATATACACTTATTGTATACCTTTTGTATACAGTACCTTATGTTTTACCTGTTTCTGTACAGTATCTATTGTATACCTGTTAGTATACAATACTTATTGTATACCTGTTTGAGTACAGTACCTTATTGTATACCTGTTTTAGTACAGTACCTTATTGTATACATGTTATGTACAGTACCTGTACTGTATACCTGTTATAAAATACCTTATGTATACCTGTTATGTATACAATACCTTATTGTATACCTGTTAGTATACATATACCTTACTGTACAGTGCCTTTTGTTTGTTAGTACAGTACCTGTTTGTATACCTGTTTCTGTACAGTACCTAATTGTATACCTGTTAGTATACAATACTTATTGTATACCTGTTTGAGTACAGTACCTGTTGTATACCTGTTACTGTACAGTACCTATTAGTATACCTGTTAGTATACAAAACTTATTATATACCTGTTTGAGTACGGTACCTGTTGTCTACCTGTTGTGTATAATACCGAATTGTTTACCTGATAGTCAAAAGTACCTATGGTATACCTGTCCTTTCCACTCTACCGGCACTACTACTCTATCATCACCATGACAGCTCGTACAAAAATGACGTGTGGTGCGATCTGTAAGGAAGAGAAGACAAACACATGAAGCAACCTTCACACAGGCTCCTTCTGTTACAGGTCCTGGGTTATCTGGTTCCCGTAAGAATAGGGTGTAGTGTTTCTGTGCCTGCTGACTAAGGTGTTGTGTCATGTATACACGTGGAAGATCCACGGGACAGGTTTTCTATTCTTCTCCGTTCGTGTTATCTAGACTGCGTGAGGGACACGTGGAATGGAAAAAGCAGCGGGCGGTACCCCCACACCCCCACTCCACGCATCATCCTCAATACAACAGTAATCTTTGCGGGAAGTTAAAGTAATGTTGACTTCATGTATACCTACCTTATTGGGTTACTTTGAGAACACGTATCCATTCGCTGCAAAAACTGACTCTACTCCCTCACCCTCTCCACCAGCTTCCTGCAGGAAGCTGGTGGAGAGGGTGAGGGAGTCAAAGGGTCAAGGTTTTGCCTCGTTGTCGTTGATGACGATGCAGGATGCTGGTGGACAGGGTGCGGGAGTTAAAGAGTTAACGAAAAGCATCCTTGTGTATATCTGCCCTGTTGGCACACCCGCCACTTCCAACGCTATCATCGCTCAGAAACGATGACATCTGAATATTCTTTGGGGGAAGAAAAGTACACCTGGATTGTCTTCATTGTATACATCGTGGATTATCTGGCTTCTTTTAAGAACAGCGTATCTTTTTCGCTAAAAGCTGAGATTCTCTCACGCCAACGTAGAATGCTGCAAGAATGGGTTTGTTCTTATCGTTGACAGTAACATGAAATAATGGCAGACGAGCGGAATAAAGAAACCAGCGGCAGGCCCACACACAGTCGTATTGTTGTTGGTGTTGGTGGGTGACCCTCCATAACGAGGAAGACCTCTGAGGGCTGTCCGGAATTTGTGTTTATTGTGTTGGTGGGATGACCCTCGATAACGAGGAAGACTTGTGAGGGCTGTCCGGAATTTGTGTTTATTAGTGTTGGTGGGTGACCCTCGATAACGAGGAAGACCTGTGAGGGCTGTCCGGAATTTGTGTTTATTGGTGTTGGTGGGTGACCCTCGATAACGAGAAGACCTGTGAGGGCTGTCCGGAATTTGTGTTTATTGGTGTTGGTGGTGACCCTCGATAACGAGGAAGACCTGTGAGGGCTGTCCGGAATTTGTGTTTATTGGTGTTGGTGGGTGACCCTCGATAACGAGGAAGACCTCTGACGACTGTCCGGAAATTGTATTTAGGACCTCCGTGCATGGAAGAGGCTATACACACAGTCATACTCATGTTTCATCTGCAGGACAATGACTCTAGGGGATGGAAGGGTAGGGGGTATCAGTTAAAATACTCTGTCATTTTATGAACGAAAGCAGCTGTACGCACACCATCATCACCTTCCTCCTGTGGGGATGCCGGGGCTCTTCAAACATAACTGAGGACGTTAAAACATATGTCAAAATGGACCTAAATTACCTAAAAATTGCCTTTAAATACCTGTTAAAAGTATCCCCACTTCTGGAAATTCTGTGCTAGAAATTTCCTCTTTTCTATCGCTCTGTCTGTTTCTGCCTTGTTCCTTTACTTTATGTCATTTCTCATTTCTCTGTCATTTTCTACTTGCTGGTCCATTCACCTATATGTATTCGATAAAATCTTACGTACTTTCTGTTAGGATTAATAATTGGGTGCATGTATTGCGTATGTTTTTGGCTCAAAGGAAATGTGATATGCGGAAGCAGTTTTTAGGTGATTTATCCTCCTTTTTATACATGTTTCAATGTCCCTAGTTAATTTTGAATTTGTATCAGTTATGTTTAAATTTTATTAGGGTATGTTTTTTAAATCCCCTGTGTGATAAATTGGACGAGTGGTCAACGCCAGGGGCATTCCCTAGATTATGTGCCGAATGCGTTGATCTGTGTACTTAATTTTCTTTTTTCCACTTCTCACCCACCTGTTGAAGTATTGTGTACTCTTTGAAACTTTTTATTTTTGAAACGGTTACAGCCCTGATATGGCTCTACGCAGTCGGCTGGGCTTTAAACAGCAAAACAATAGCATCACCATCTTTCTCACTCACAAACATAAAGTCTGACCATTTTGAAAGGTAGAGTTAGGAATTTGTTCAACAGGGATTGTTACACCTGCACAGTTCCATATGCGCTTCACCTAATTGCCAGCAGTCCTATGGTAGATTCCCTAAACCTGCGCGAAACCTTACACCCTGGCAAAGTCTTGAAATCAAGGGGAGGGGGGTGATGAAAGAAGGGACATGAAACACTAAACTGACACCACCACAATGATGGCAACATTCAGGTGAGCAGTGAACTGGCCAGGTTTCCAAAGCCTCAGCTGGAATTGAACTCTAAGACATCAGATCTTTTTAAGTCCACAGCTGTATCAAAGGAACCAACCAGCTGGGTAAAAAAAAACAGGCACACCCAAGGGTTTGAACCCAACATGCTTTCGTTATGAGCATGGGGGATGCTATCCATGCCTGACCCCTGACCTTGTGCTTGTTGCCACATTTTGGTAAGACACCCGATATCATAGCTGGCTCTACGACCTTTCGGCTTTCACCCCCCACAGCCAGTGCAGCGCAAACAAACAGAACAATAATGAAAGGTGGGAACTCGGGGACACGACCACATTCGTCGTCTTGGGTGGTGGAATTGGGTGTGGTTCTTGGTCTGGTGGCGTTTGGGTCGTAGATGTGTGTTGTGGTGGGTGTGAGTGTGGGCATTTGTGTGTTCTTTGAGTGCTCTCGATCTCTTTCTCTTTGTCTCTCTGTCTTTGTCTGTCTGTCTCTGTCTGTCTGCCTCTCTCTCTCCCTCTCTCTCTCTCTCTCTCACACACACACACACACACACACTCACACGATCTTTCTCTATGTCTCTGACTCTGTCTGTCTCTGTCCCTCCTCGGTCTCTCTCTCTCTCTCTCTCTCTCTCTCTCTCTCTCTCTCTCTCTCTCTCTCTCTCTCTCTCTTGCTCTCTGTCTGTCTGTCTCACTCTCTGTCTCTCTCTCTCTCTCTCTCTCTCTCTCTCTCTCTCTCTCTCTCCACACACACACACACACACACACACATCACACAATCTCTATGTCTCTGACTCTGTCTGTCTCTGTCCCTCCTCGGTCTCTCTCTCTATCTCTCTCTCTCTCTCTCTCTTGCTCTCTGTCTGTCTGTCTCACTCTCTGCTCTCTCTCTCTCTCTCTCTCTCTCTCTCCACACACACACACACACACACACACTCACACAATCTCTATGTCTCTGACTCTGTCTGTCTCTGTCCCTCCTCGGTCTCTCTCTCTCTCTCTCTCTCCCCTCTCTCTCTCTCTCTCTCTCTCTCTCTTGCTCTCTGTCTGTCTCACTCTCTGCTCTCTCTCTCTCTCTCTCTCTCTCTCTCTCTCTCACACACACACACACTATGTCTCTGTCTCTTTCTCTCTCTCTGTCTCTCTCTCTCTCTCTCTCTCTCTCTCTTTCTTTCTCTCTCTCTCTCTCTCTGCCTCTCTAACACACATATACATACACGTATTCCACACACACACACACACACTCTCTCTCTCTCTCTCTCTCTCTCCCTCTCTCCCTCCCTCTCTCTTTCTCTCTCTCTCTCTCTCTCTCTCTCTCTCTCTCTCTCTCTCTCTCTCTCTCTCGCTCTCGCTGTCGCTGTCTCAGTCTCAGGACGCTGAGCCAGGTTACTGTCATTTTGTACCTAACTGCTGTCAGCTTGAGTTTGTGTGTCCCCGTCATATCAGTGTCTCTATCCCTAAGGTTGTCTGCACTTGCCATCAGACTGCAGGGTGGGCCCCCAATTATCGCCTCATCCGAAACTCTACCGCCCACCATTCAGGTTGGGAGTTGGGGGCGGGGGGCGTATCTGTCCGACAAGGATTTGAACTTGAGCCCACTGGCTTTTTCTGTCACTTCTTATGTAGATGTTTCATCCACAGGGGCCCACACCCCACTACAGCGTGCACACGCCCCCCGCGCGTGTTTGTGTGTGTGTTTTTCACGTTTTCGCTGCCCCTCCCCCCTTCGACTCCCTCACCCTATCCACAAGCTTCCTCGTTTTTGCTTTGCTAGCATGGTTGGCAATGCAGGAAGCTGGTGGATGGGGTGAGGGAGTGAGAGGGTGAAGTTTTTATGTCATTGCAAATCACACCAGAATGATGGAAACATTAAGATGGGCAGCGAAACTTGCCACGTTTTAACCTTACGGGCTAAGATTGAACTCGAGACACCGGATCTTGAGTCCACGGCTGCATGGAAAGAACCAAGCAAACTGCGTTATCATAATAGAATGTGACTTATCAGTTGGGTATTTTTCTTCTTCTTCTTCTTCTTCTTCTTCTTCTTCTTCTTTCTCTCTTTCTCTCTCTCTCTCTTTCTCTCTCTCTCTTTCTCTCCAATGTGACAGAGTTCACTGCAGTTTGATAGTATAACTTGTATGAATGTATAAGAAAACCTGATCTCCTCCCCTCCCCTTCCCCATGCATGTATTGTGGCCTAATGCCGATGTACAATAAACATTTTCTGAGTTCTGAGTTCTCTCTTTCTAGCGCTCTCTCTCTCTCTCTCCTCTCTCTCTCTCTCTCTCTCTCTCTCTCCTCTCTCTCTCTTCTCTCTCTCTCTCTCTCTCTCTCTCTCTGCCTGTGTCTGTTCTATCCCTCTCTCTCTCTCTTGCTCTCTCTTCTCTTAGTCTCTCGCTCTCTTTCTCTGTCTCCTCTCTCTCTCTCTCTCTCTCTCTCTTTCTCCTCTTCTCTCTTTCTCTCTCTCTCTCTCTCAATCTCTCTATCCTCTCTCTCTCTCTCTCTCTCTTCTCTCTCTCTCTCTTCTTAGTCTTCCTCTTTCTCTCTCTCTACTAGCTCTCTGTGTGTCTTTCTAGTGTGTGTGTGTGTGTGTGTGTGTGTGTGTGTTCATCGTGTTTTAAGTAGAATAGTAAAGATGGTCGGGGCAGTTGGAGGAAGGGAAATGTATCGTTTTTAAAGGAGACACTACGATCCGCTCCGTTGAACGTTGAGGTCGTCAAGAAGGGGCATAACCTCTGCTACAGCATTAAGCACGAGTTAGTTACCCTGGTTCACCGCCGTTTTTTTATATGATCTGAGACTTAACAGCGTTTTCTTCTACCTTGCGTGCCCGTCCACTCCGTCACATCCCATGTACTTGGGTGGGTGGGTGGTGGGGAATGACCTGAGAGGGTGAAGAATTACAGAGTGAGCTGAGAAAACTGGATGATTCCAATTTACATCGAGTGCTTTGTCTGGCCATGAGTTCTTGAATGTTATACAGAACCGATAATGTTACACGGTTGTGAGGTGTGGACAGTCAACAGGCAAAGCCAGAACAAGATCGAGGCAGCCGGTTTCTAAGAGGAATGTTGAGAGTTCCATGGACAGCAAAGAAAACAAACGGGACAGCCTTGATGGAAGCAGACACAAAAAGATCATTGATAAAGAAGGTTAGGAAAAGACAAATAACATTCATAGGCCATTTTATGAGGAAAGGGGAATTAGAGCACCTGGTCACGACAGGAAAGCTGGAGGGAAAGAGAGCACCAGGTAGACCCAGGGAGAAAATATTGGACGCACTTGCAGGAAGGCTGAGGACAGAGAGGGTGGAAGATGTGCTTGGGGCGACAAGGGAAAGATGCATATGGAGGGCATGATCGCCAACGCCATGAGACAGGGCATATGATGATGATGATGATCAAGTGGGCTCGTTTGTGTGCATGTATGTTTCACTGTTGCCTTTCTTCTTTTTTCTTCTGCCTCAGTTCATGGTTTATTCCGCTGGCTGGTGTTTTTTTCAATATAGACTCGTGGATTGAAGATCTTATCTTTCGTGTTCAATCCTAGCCTGTGTCATTAAGAACTGGCCTCTTCGCTGCCTTTATTACTGTTTCCATCAGTGTGGTGGTGGTAGCGTTTTGTTTCATAGATCCCGTTGCCCACCCACTCACCATTTCGACATTTTTTTCTGTGCGTGGGATTTTGCACAGAGTGGGGGCGTCTGCCGGATAACTACTGGCAGACTCGGGTGGAGCGTATATGGAGTTTGTCTGAGTGTGATGAATCCCTATTGAACAAACTCCAAACTTTGTTGATCGCTTGCTTGCTTGCTTGCTTGCTTGCTTGCTTGCTTGCTTGCTTGCTTGCTTGCTTGCTTGCTTGCTTGCTTGCTTGCTTTTACTGTGCATGGGGAAACTGAGGAATGGTTCGTTGTAATCTGAAACTGGAGTTGTGGTTAGATGTCTATGTGCATTTGCCCATCGGTCTGATTTGTTTGTATGAAAAAGTTCGTGTCAAGGATCACAAGATGGAATAGGGAAATGGGAGAAACTATCAGCATGGCTTTCCTACATCATTTTTGTATCTGAACGTGGAATGGAAAGACTTATGGTGGAGGGGGAGGGGGATGATAAACAAAGGGATGATAAACAAAGGGGTGGTAGGAAGTATTGGAGGGAGACGTTTGACCTGGGGCGCCCTTGTATTAACCCTTTGACTCCCGCAGCCTATCCAGCAACTGCAAAAACTTAGCCCTTTGACTCCCTCAACCTATCCACTAGCTTCCAACAGGAAGCTGGTAGATAGGATGAAGGAATCAAAGGGTTAAGTTTGTTTGTTTTGCTAGCATGGTTGACAATGCAGGATGCTGGAAGGACTGGGTGCGGGAGTCAAAGGTTCTGTTTTGTTTTGTATATTTTAAAGTCCTACCATTCTCAGCATATACGAGGACTAGCGAAAATATTGCTCAAAGAAGCCTTTAAAATTGTTAGTAGCATTGTGAGATACCGATGCTTTATTCGGTTCTCCTTGGATGCCGACGCCGGGAGTCAAAGGGTTAAAGACAAGCGGGTGAGGATTTCTCCTGCAAAGTCAGAGTATTATTATTACTCCAGCGATGTTTCAGGGCCTTGTGATATCCTTCTGTTGTTCGTTGCAATCTTATTGGGTACCTGTCCATTTTGTGGGATGAGGATGGTAAAGCAGGGAGGGAGAGCACATGGACACTGCCGTCGTGATGTTGGTTTGGGCTAGATCTTTACCACCTGCATCACTCCCCAGGGCAGATGCACATCGGAAATAGCTGGCAGAATCGGCCAAGCCAAAACTGCATTCAAGAAGATGACAAGCATTCTTACCAACAAATGCCTATCAATTAACATCAGAAAGAGAGTCCTTGAATGTTATATACAACCAATACTGTTGTACGGATGCGAGGCGTGGACAGTCAGCAAGCAAAGCCAGAGCAAGATTGAGGCAGCCGAGATGTGGTTTCTCAGAAGAATGTTGAGAGTTCCATGGACAGCAAAGAAAACAAACGAGACAGTCTTGATGGAGACAGACACAAGTAGATCACTCATAAGGAAGATTAGGAAAAGACAAGCAACATTTATAGGCCATTTTATGAGGAAGGAGGATTTGGAGCACCTGGTCACAACGGGAAAGCTGGAGGGAAAGAGAGCACCAGATAGACCCAGGGAGAGAATGCTGGACGGACTTGCAGAGTGGCTGGGGATGAGGAGGGTGGGGGAGATGCTAGGGGCAACGAGAGATAGAGATGGATGGAAGTCCATGGTCGCCAACGCCAAGCGGCAGGGCACCTGATAATGATGATGATGATCACTCCCCAACGACCGTTTAGGTTATAGAGGAGAAGACTGCTCTTTTACTTAACATGCTATCCACTTGAAAAACGGTCATCTCACTAGACGATAGATGTACATCAGAAACAACCAGCATAATCGGCCAAGGCAAAACAGCATTCAAGAAGATAAAAAGCGTTCTTACCAACAATTGCCTATCAGTTACTGTCAGGAAGAGAGTTCTTGAGTCTTATATGGAACCGATACTTTTGTACGGTTGTGAGGCGTGGGCAGTCAACACGCAAAGTCAGAACAAAATTGAGAAAACTGAAATGTGGTTTCTAAGAACAATGTTGACAAAGAAAACACACGAGACAGTCTTGATGGAGGTAGATCCAAGAAGATCATTAATAAAGAAGATTAGGAAAAAGACAAGCAACATTTAAAGGACGTTTTATTTATGAGGAAAGGGGAATTAGAGAACCTGATCACAACATGAAAGCTGTAGGGAAAGAGAACACCAGGTAGACCCAGGGAGAAAATATTGGACGGACTTGCGGGGTGGCTGAAGACAGAGAGGATGGAAGATGTACTTGAAGCCTCAAGGGATAGATTCATATTGAAGGGCCATGATCACCAACGCCATGCAGCAGGGCACATGATGATGATGATCCACTTGCTTTCCCTAAAGCCAGTTTTTTCGCTTGGTTCATGTGAATGCAACATCATCAACATGCAAGGGCTGTGTTCTGCCAAGATCGTCAGGGCAAGGGGAATAACTGCCTGTCTGCTCGTTAAGCCCGAGTTATCCTTCCTGCATGCCTACTAACACTTTTTGTATGGTCTGTGAACTGTCAGGAGGCGGTTTGTGCCTTACTCTTTCTCACACACTCTCCCGCTTCCTCCCCTCCTCCCCTCACACACACGCACATTTTTCTATTCTTTCCTTTTTTTCCTTCCTTCATTCCGGCTTACCGCATCTTTTCAACGCACATGCCTGCTTACGCACGCGTA
>JAPXFY010000026.1:30886166-30918666 GCA_030674185.1 Monoplex corrugatus
CGGAACAACAATAATGTTATAATATGACAGTGCAGTGAGAAGGCAGTTGTAACGTAGGGCGCCCCGGGATTCGAACCCACAACCATGTGACTCCAACGCTCAACCAATTGAGCTGCTGAAGCCCGCAAGAACCAAAAGGAAGGTGGTGGTGTGGTGGTGGTGGTGGTGTGGTGGTGGTGTTTAATTTAACCCTTTGACTCCTGCAGCCTGTCCATCAGCATCCTTCATTGCCAACCATGCTAGCAAAGCAAAAAAATTTTTCATAGGGTTATGTTTTTTGCAGTTGATGGATAGGGCGCAGGAGTCAAAGGGTTAAATTGACCTACGTTGTAATCGGGTCTAGGACTGAACTTCAATTTGTTTCATGTTTCAGGAGTGTGTGAGCCAGTGACCACACCCGCCTGTCAGACGGCCAACAGCTGGATGAAATGCATGCCTGGCAATTTTCAGTGTAGTGCCTTCGATGATAAAGGTCAGTTTTTGAATGATTTATATTTGTCTGTCTGTCTGTCTGTCTGTCTGACTCTCTGTCTGTCTGCCAGGCAATTTTCAGTGTAGTGCCTTCGATGATAAAGGTCAGTTCTTGAATGATTTATATTTATCTGTCTGTCTGTCTGTCTGTCTGTCTGTCTGTCTCTCTGTCTGTCTGTCTGTCTGCCAGGCAATTTTCAGTGTGGTGCCTTCAAAGATAAAGGTCAGTTTTTGGATGATTTATATTTGCCTGTCTGTTTGTCTGCCTGTCTGTCTGTCTGTCTGTCTGTCTGCCAGGCAATTTTCAATGTGGTGCCTTCAAATATAAAGGTCAGTTTTGGGATGATTTATATTTGACTGTCTGTCTGTCTGTCTGTCTGTCTGTCTGTCTGTCTGTCTGTCTGCCTGTCAATTTTCAGTGTGGTGCCTTCAAAGATAAAGGTCAGTTTTTGGATGATATATATTTGACTGTTTGTGTGTCTGTTTGTCTGTCTGTCTGTCTGTCTGTCTGTCTGCCTGTCAATTTTCAGTGTGGTGCTTTCAAAGTTAAAGGTCAGTTCTTGGATGGTTTATATTTGTTTGTCTGTCTGCCTGTCTGTCTGTCTGTCTGTCTGTCTGACGTCTCGGGTTCAATCCCAGCCCGCAACTTTAATTGAAATCTGGTCTTTTCACTGTCCATCTTAATTAATGTTTCCATCGTTCTGGTGGTGTCAGCTAAAGGTTTGATAGGTCCCTTCTCTCCTTTTCCCCCCGTTTCAAGACCTTGCCAGCGCATAGGGGTTTTCTGCAGGCTCAGGAAATCTGTCAGATAATTGCTGGCGGACTTGGGTGGAGCGCATATGGAGCTATCCCTGCGCGGTGAATCCCTCTTGAAATAACACCAGTTTGTTTTGTTTGTTTGTTTTTTGTTTGTTTGTTTGTTCGCTCCTGGTCTGCCTTGCTCGCTTGCAAAGACTCTGTCTCTGTCTCTGTCTGTCTGTCTCTCTCTCTCTCTCTCTCTCTCTCTCTCTCTTCTCTGTCTCTCTCTGTCTCTCTGTCTCTCTCTCTCTCTCTCTCTCTCTTCTCTCTCTCTCTCTCTCTCTCTCTCTATATGTCAACCACACTTGTAAAGCAAAACGCTTCACCCTTTGACTGCCTCACCCTATCCACCAGCTTCCTGCATGAAGCTGGTGGATAGGATGAGGGAGTCAGAGTTAAACAGGAAGCTGATGGATAAGGTGAAGGATTCAAAGGGTTAAGTTTTTTGCAGTTAGTGGATATGGTGCAGGAATCAAAGGGTTAAAACTCCAGATTTCTTTTCTGGTCGAGCGAGAGGGAGAGGAGTGCCTTGATGTTACATGGAAACCGCACAGTTGCATCTGTGATTTGCAGAGGAGATGTTTAAAAGCACCTACACCTAGCCTAGGACGCGCGAGGCTCCAGGTTTGAATCCGACAGGTAATCCCCACCCACACCCCCACCCCCACCCCCATCCACTGAAGTGGTTGATCATATGCGGGTCTTTTTTTGATGAGACAATAGACAAAAATGTCGCGTGTTTCTTTTCACATAAAGAGCCCGCTACAACAACAACAAAATAAATAAATAAATAAATAAATAAGATAGATGGTCGAGCTATTCTAACCGTCTCCATTTTATGCAATAATTGTTACAGAAAATCCTGAGTTTTTATTTTTCGAGGTCACTGTTTTTGTCGTGAAGAAGCGTTGGATAACGTACAACTTGACCTGATCAGAGGACAGCGGTAAACTGTCACAACAGTTGAAACAGAATGCAGATAGTCAGATGTTTCAGAGAATGTGCTGTTTACACACACACACACACACACACACACACACACACCCGCGCGCGCGCACACACACACCACCACCACACACACACACACACACACACACACACACACACACACACACACACACACACACACAACACACACACACACACACACACACACACACAACTCGCCCAACTTCCAAAACCAACTCGCCCATCTCTCATCTCACATACGTTTTTTTTTTTTTTTTTTTTTTTTTTTCGTCTAATATCACTCATAGTGAAAAGACGTTAAATCAAAGAACGAACACAAAAGACTCATCATTTTGGCGATTTTTTTCTGTCCCACTTCTTGTTGTTGTTGTTTCTTTCGTTTTTTGTTTTGTTTGTTTGTTTGTTTTTTGGGGGGTGTTGTTGTTGTTGGTTGTTGTTGTTGTTTTGTTCCTGTGAATGACTATGGCGCCATAACTACCAAACCTGTGTGTTCGCGACTCCTCAACAGGTCTACACTGTTCATCCATATCTATTACAGATGCGTCCAGAAACACCGGAGAAAATCTTGCTCACTCATTTTTCGTCACACACACACACACACACACACCACACACACACACACACAACACACACACATACACACACGAGAGAGAGAGGGGGGGATCGATATAAAGCAATTTCCTTTTTTTTCTAAGCAAAAAAGAAAATAACGGGGGGGGGGGGGGGGGGGGGGGAGGATCCCGAAAGTTGACACTTCGTATCATGGTAAATTCTCGATGCTTCCATAAAATGGTCATATGTGGTGTTAAGTTATGGAATCATCCGAGCCCTGTGACACATGTTGAGAAATCTAGAACTGACATTGCTTTAAAAGTCTGTATTAATCGGTACATTTATTGCATCAACCATCCACCCTCAACCCCCTTTGGGTTGTTGGTACTAATTTCGCATGGGCGCGTTGTTATGGTCAAAGAGAAACAACTGCTGCTGTGTAGTTGTATCAGCCGAGTTACCTCCCATGGAGGTGTCTCCCATTATCTTAGCTGGGATAGCGACGTTAGGAGTAAACACGTCATTGCCTTCAACCAGCTTTATGAGGACTGTAGCCACTCTTCTCCTTCTCTGCTTTACCTTCCTCATCATAAATAAAAGCACGTATTGATTAGTAACTGACGGATTAGAGGCTGCACATTCGTGAAGTGATCAAAGATAATGTGTCGGCCTATTCTCTCTTAGGTGTTAGTAGGGTAGTAGTCATCCATTTCTAAACCCAGCAAGCAGTCTGCGATCCAGGCCTCGGTGGTAGTGGAGGTGGTGGTAGTGGTGGTGTGTGGTGGTGTGTGTGTGTGGGGTGTGTGTTGTGTGTGTGTGTGTGTGTGTGTGTGTGTGTGTGTGTGTGTGTGTGTGTTGTGAGCCTATTCACAGATCTGCGCCTGTACGGACTGGGCTCACTAAGCGATCCTCTATTAGAATGATCTGGCATCTTATCAGAGTGCTTGTTGTATATAATAATGTGAAACAACGGACTCGGACTCCGTTCAGGTTTATCGTGTCAGGTAAAGTAGCTAAGAAGCAAATCGTCTCCAACAGGTGGTTTGTCATCGCTGTCGCTGTGTGTTAGTGTAGACCCTCTGTGGGCGAGGACTATTTGTAAAAGAAAAAGCGTCGGTTTGCTTATGCCACTTCTCCCCCCCCCCCTCCCCCAATTCTTCTTCTGTTCTTGTTGTCATGGCATTGTCCTAACGGCCATACAGCCACTTGGAATTGATATGAACGAACGCGGGTTGTTAAGTCAGTTGAATACAGCAGAAATAAGCAGCGGGCCAGTGGAGAGGGTGTGTAGGGTCTCATCTGTCTCGCCTGTCTTATCTGTCTCACCTGTCTCACCTGTCTCATCTGTCGGCATCACCAGGTTCGGTGTTGGCCGCTGCGCGCTTTGACACCACCACCTCCCTCCAGGCCACTCTGTCTTGACTTTTGTGGACAAGTTTTTGAATATTTAGGCCACTAATTATTGGTTAGGTTCTCCATGTGTGAGATTGGAGGTCTGCCTTTCTTCCTTTTTGCCACTGGTTTTCCTTGAAAGATGGTTGCCATGAGGTCCGTGTACTTGTGTGACACATGGCCAGTGTATTTTAGTCTTCTCTTGCTGATGTCTGCTGGAAGTTTTTGGTGGTATCAAGTTCTTCCAGGACACTTTCATAAGTTCTTCTATCTGTCCGTTTGACACGTAGTAGTCTCCGATAAAACCACATCTCTGCAGCCTCAATTCTAATGCAATCAGTTTTTCTCAGAGTGCAGGCTTCGCAACCATAAATCATGACTGGCCAGATCAGACATTTTAGAAGTCGAACTTTCAGGCCATTTGGTATGCCTCTGTCTTTCCAAATGTTGTTCAGTTGGACCTTTTCTTCTTTTTTTTTTTTTTTTCCTTTTTTTTTTTTTCATTCCAAGTCTTATTTTGATGTCTTTGGGGTGTGAAGGTTAAATGCCACTAAAGCGGGGTGGGACAGCAAAAAAAAACCAAACAAACAATCACTCTGTGGGTACCGTTGCCCTACGTTGGTGTGAGAGCAGGTCAAGAGGGACTCATCGCGCTCAGGCAATTCCATACGCACTTCATCCAAATATGCCAGCAATTATCTAACACATTCCTTGATCCAGCGCAAAACGTCATGCGTTGGCAAGGTCTTAAAATGAGGGGTGGGGGTTGAGGATGAGGAATTTATGTTGCGTGATAGACCCTTGACTGACTTTTTCAGTCTACGATGGTTGGGGCACCTATTTGGCTTGTTTTTTTTTTTAAGTTGAACTGTTGAGCGGTTTTGGGTTTGGATATTAGTTTGTTCGTTTTGTTGTTGTTGTTGGTGGTGGTGGTGGTGGTGATGGTGGTGGTGTGGTGCGTGTGTGTGTTTGTGTGTGTGTGTGTGTGTGTGCGCGCGCGCGCGTGTGTGTGGTGGTGGCGGTGTGGGTGCGTATGTGTGTGCGTGTGTGTGTATGTGTGTACGTGTGTGTGTGTGTGTCAATGGCTGGAAATCCTAAAGCTAGCTGGAAAGAAGCAAGATCTCCATTATTTCACTCTCCATTGATTTTACAAGTTGCCTGTACCAAGATAACCAACTCACCAATAAACCACAGGCTTTTTATTCACATTTTAATATCATCGCTCTCTCTCTCTCTCTCTCTCTCTCTCTCTCTCTCTCTCTTCTCTCTTCTCTCTCTCTCTCTCTCTCTCTGCTCTCTCTCTCTCTCTCTCTCTCTCTCTCTCTCTCTCTCTCTCTCGCTATGTATCTATCTACCTGTCTGTCTGTATATACATCTATCTGTCTATCTGTCTGTCTATCTATCTACCTACCTACCTATCTATCTATCTGTCTATGTATCTAAGTGTATCTGTCTATTCTATCTGTCTGTCTATCGATCGATCTGTCTATCTATATCTATATATATATATATCTATCTGTCTATCTATCTACCTATCTATGTATCTACGTATCTACCTACCTATCTATCCACCTACCTATCTATCCATCCACCTATCTATCTACCTGTTTACATATCTATTTATCTGTCTATCTGTCATGAACAGACCTACGGAACATGACACTCCGACTTCCAGCCGGCACGCCAGTACCAGCCGAAGAGACAACGTACAGCTGCATGTTGTTCCGGGCACCTGATGACGCCAGCTACCACCTGGTGGCCACCCAGCCCCTGCTGAACAACACGCAGGTCGTCCACCACATGTTGCTCTTTGGCTGCAGGGATGCTGGTCAGTAGACTTTTGCACATCACACGTTGAGAAATGTGTGTTTTACTCAGAAATGTTGTTTGTCGTCTTCTTTGAAAAATGTGTGCTGTACTCAGAAATGTTGTATTGTTGGAAAATGTGAGCTCTGCTCAGAAATGTTCTTTCGTTGAAAAAGATGTGAGCTGTTCAGAAATGTTCTCTCGAAAAATGTGTGCTTTGCTCAGAAATGCTCTCTCATTGAAAAATGTGTAATCTGCTCAGAAATGTTGTCTCGCTGATAAATATGTGATATGCTTAGATCTGCTCTCTTATTGAAAAATATGTGATCTACTCAGAAATGGTTTCTTATTGAAAAATATGTGATCTGCTCAGAAATGGTCTCTTATTGAAAAATATGTGATCTGCTCAGAAATGTTCTCTTATTGAAAAATATGTGATCTGCTCAGAGGTATTTCAGTGAAAAATATGTGATCTCTGAGAAATGTTCTCTTATTGAAAAATATGTACTCTGCTCAGAGGTATTCTCTCAGTGAAAAATATGTGATCTCTCAGAAATGTTCTCATGATTTCTAATTTAAGGGGTAGGCATTACCAGTTGGTACACTTGTAGGGTAATAGTCCATTTAGGTCTCTCTCGTTCCTGCAGAATTTGCGCACGAACATACAGCCGGACAATACAGTTTTTGACAACCTTTAATCTTAACACTCTATCCCTGACCGTAACCCTCACCATTTGGACTGGCAGTCTATTCACGGAGAAACCCATTCCTATGGGTGAAGGGTTGGGGTTGGACTAGTGTTAAGATTAGGACTGGTTAGGTCGTGTCCCTACGCAAAATCCGCGAGAAGGCTCCAAACTATGGCATTACCTGAAAGTGTAAACTGACAGTCGCTTAATATTTGTACATAGCTCCAGCTGTAAGTTGTCAGCACTTTGTTTGCATTTGCAATGTTGTCTGTTTTACTGATTTGATGGAATGTCTGTCAGCTTACTACAGAGAGACTTACTACAGAGATATGTTTTGACGACAAAACATTTGCAGTGCAGTCTGTTTTACTGATTTAATGGAATGTCTGTCAGCTTACTACAGGGAGATGTGCAGACGACAAGTTGCTGCTTGTTATTGCTGTAGTTGTTACAGCAGCTGCTGGTAGCTGTGATGTAGCAAATTTTGTAATGTGTTTGTTACATTTACTCAGAGAACCTAAAAGTGTTAGTCAACCATAATTATTATTGCGAGGTGGTTTAAACAGACACAATGAATCTCACAGTCCTGAGGTTTTAGGTCCTGTGTTGGTAGGGACCTCAACATTTCCCACGACCAGCGTAAAAAAGTAAAAAAGCCAGGCCAAGCTCATCCTGTGTTTGTTTTTGTTCTCCTTTCGCCCACCTGAACTGACTTAGGTACCTGTTTATAGCTGACCGCCCCTGGGCCATGCACACAGTTTTTCTCAGGGCAGTCTGGCACCTTTGTAAAGCCATGCTGTCAGAGTGGAAGATGGGTTACTTTATACCTGAGAACGGAGCACACCACGCTGAACAAACATCTTTTTTAGAAAAATGAAGAGTTGTTCCTTTCCCAGTGTGTATCCTTATGGAGAAGCAGAGCAGGACACGAGCCACATCCTACAGGTCTGCGAAAATCTCCGGCTGTTGAGGGAGAAGATGTGGACGGCCTTTGAAGAGAAACTGTACGGTCCTGTGAATGCTTGGCAAACGACAGCCAACATTATGACAGAAGCTGGTGTCCAGGTGTAACGGCAACGAGAAGAAGTTGTTCTGCAGTTGTTCTGCAAATAGTTGCGTCCATGACTATTATACTGTATTATTTTTGAGAATGTAGAGGAGTCGATCCAGTCCTGATGATGTGAGACAGTGCAACACGCCAAATACAGAACTGTTGTTTTGTTGGTGATGGTGGTGGTGGTGGTGATGGTGGAGGTGATTATGATGATGATGATGATAATGGCGGTGATTATGTTACTGCTGTGCCGATGATTGTCTTAATACGCGTTTGGCTTTATTATTTCAGACAACGTGCAGGAGACCAGTCAGCCCTATCGGTGTGAGATGGTGCCACACGCCAAGTGTCAGGAGGTGATTGTCACCTGGACCATTGGCATTAAGGGGGACTGTCTGCACAAAGACGCCGGCTTCCGTCTGGGACAAGGTGGATACAAGTTGGTCGCTCTGCAGGTGAACGAACACTTATCATTCTGATTAAATCAGGATCCCTTGAAAAGTTTTGTTTGTTTGTTTGTTTGTTTGTTTGCTTGCTTGCTTGCTTGCTTGCTTGCTTGCTTGTTACAACTTCTAGATCCCGGATATCATCCGGCTTTCGGATTTAAAAGAACTTCTCCGTAATAGAGAAATATAATTTGTATTTGCTACTTCTGGTTTTATTTGTATTCCATAAAAGTTCTATTATCTCTAAATGCAGAACTTCAGTTTACTGTTGCTGCTGACCAGCAATGGGTAATATAAATTGACGTTTAGAATGCCCAAAACACACCACAGCTAAATCTGTGTAACAGGGGAACAAATAATAAAATGTTTTTTAACCACTTCAGTGTATTTCAACAAAAGTTCAACATCTTACATGTACCACGTATAATGGTACACCCATACATAAACATAAACAGACATAAGTACTGTTTTTGCCACTCCACCCAGAACAGGTATCCTCTCTGTGCTTATTACGCGAGTGCTGTTGTTTTTGATGGTATATGGAATAAACACCTAGAGCGCAACTCCATAAGTCTTCCGAGACTGAAGGATGCCTATATGTATGTTGTTTTTGATCGATTTATTTGATTCCGTGTTAAATCAGCACCCACTTCAGGTGGTATAGCCGAAAGGGATAACCATCTCAAGGAAGTGGTGAAAGAGGAAGGGGTATTTAATCCTACCAGGACACCAGTTATGCCAAGATGGGCAATTTTGTCAAATGTTGTGTTTCAGTGAACGAAGAAAGTACGCGTTTTGATTTGATTTATACCTTAAGATTTAGTGCAGTATGAATAGTGTTATCAGTATTGTCTGTAAGAAAGCCGGTTTACTTTAATGCATCGCAGGTTTGAACCCACAACCACTGGCATGTGAATCTGACTTCAACCAACAGAGTGCCTCCCGTAGACTTGCCGGGGGCTCTTTCAGAAAAAAAGTACCCCCTCCGTCTGGAAATTCTGTGCTAGAAATTTCCTCTTTTCTGTCACTCTCTTTGTTTCTGTCTGGTTCATTTGCTTTCTGTCATTTCTACCTATCATTTTTTTGTCTTAATGGTCTATTCACCTGTATGTGTTCGATAAAGTCTCACGTACTTTTCCTTAGATTGATAATTAGTACATGTATTAAGTGCGTATTTGGTTCTAGGGAGATGACATATGCGGAAGCAATTTTAGGTCACTTAGGCCTGTTTTATATACGTTTTCGTGTCCTTAGGTATGCTTACATCTGTATTCAGGTATGTTTTTTAAATCCCTATGCGATAAATTAGACGGAGTGGTCAACGCCAGGGGCATGTCCTTAGATTATGTGCGCGAATGCATTGTATGTGAAGTTAATTTTCTTTTCTTTTTCCCTGTTGAAGTTTTGTATATTTTGAAGTGGTTTTAGCCCTGATACGGCTGTACGCTGTCGGCTGGGCTTTAAACAAGAATGACAATAACAATGTGAATCTGACACTCAAGCAACAGAGCTGATGAATCCAGAACAGTTGTTAGTTTGATACAGGTGGTATACATACATGTGTGAGAGTAAGCGTGCGTGGCCTGTTTAAATAACTTCGGCTTGGTTTGGTTTGGTTCAGTTTTTACGTCGGCACCCACCTCAGGTGATATGGCCGTCGGGGATAACCATCCCAGGGAAGTGGGAGAAGGGAGACTTCTCTGATCCTATACTGACACTACCAGAACAACATTGATGTTAAGATGGGAACAGTGCAGTGAGAAGGCCAGTTTTAATGTAGCGCAGCCCGGGATTTGAACCCACAAACCATTAGCATGTGAATCCTAGGCTCAGACCAACTGACCATAACATTGGCAGTACCTGTGAACGAATGTACAGGGGGGGTGCAAAAGTAGGTATACAGTAAGTATCACATCATTATTATAATGCTTAATTCTGCTCTCGATTAGAGGAGTGTGTGAATACCGACGGCAGGCAGTTTGAGTATTTGAGGGATAAAGGCTGTGCTTGTTAATACATGTATATGTAATATTCACTTGTTTGTATAATAAATGCAATGAGTATTGTACGTGTTTTCTTTTTTCATAACTGTATACCTACTTTTGCACCCCCCTGTATATCTGAAAAAACATCTTTTGACAAAAAGCCAGTCAACACGGTAATGTTTATAATACAATAAAATGACCTTGTTATGCCAGGTCCACTGGAACAACCCCAACAAAGCGTCTCAATACACGGATTCCTCCGGTCTGGTGATTCACTACACACCCAACTTACGGCGTTATGATGCCGGCATCCTGGTCTTTGGCCATCTCTACCTACAGGTATGTTATATGCCGACTTTTTAACGATGTTAGTAATGATAATAATAGTGATAATAACGATAATAATAATGTAATAATGAAAATGATAATGGTAATAATATAATGATAATAATAATGATAATGCCATCAGGTACGTGCACGAACATCCATATTGCATATATGCACACGCACGTGTTCACTGGCTGATATACACCGGTCGATCTGAATAAAGAGATACATATACGCACACACCCACACGTATACACACACACGCACGCGCATATACACACACATAACACACACACACACACACACACACACACACACACATATTATGAACGTTCGTGTACTAACCACGCACTACCACACACTACCACACACACACACACACACACACACACACACACACACACACACACACACACACACACACACACACACACACACACACACACACACACACACACGTGCACGTAGGCACATTCACACATGCATATACACGCAGAGATAAGTTACAACATGACCAAACTCTGGGAAAGTTATAACCTTTAATATCAAACTGCAGCAGTTTTGTAGGTAACACATCAGATTTGGTATCTTTACCCATAGCTGTGAACTTGTTAACACGTTCAGTTCTTCTTCTTCTTGTTGCCATCACACGCTGAGACCAGTCCGAGCGATGAATGTAGTGGTCGCCTGCAGTGACGCCACTGGGCCGTACAGCTTGTCCTCAGTGGGGGTCGGCTCCGGCCACACCTGCCTTCTCAGCCGCCGGAAGTTCCCGCAGTCTTGCAGGATGTGGTGCGTGTCCTGCTCTGCCTCTCCACAGGGACACATTGGGGATGGCACAACCTTCAGTTTCGAGTGGAGGTGTTTGTTCAGCCTGTTGTGCCCTGTCCGCAGCCTGAAGATGGTAACCTGCTCAGGTCTTGTGAGCAGGTGGAGGCTGTCTTTCTGTGCCGGGGTTCGGAACAGAGCTTTGGTGATGGTGTTAAGCTCTGCAAGGCTTACGGCGTTGTCGTCTTGTTCTTGCTCGGCACCGAGTTTTGCCAGATCGTCGGCTTTCTCGTTTCCCTCAATGCCGCAGTGGGAGGGGATCCACTGCAGCACGGTCCGAAGGCTCTTGATGTTGTTAAGGGCCTTCTTCAGTGAGGGTAGCCTGTCGCTATTGTATGCCTGCAACACAGAGAGCGCGTCTGTAAGAAAGACGACCTGTGTGGTCCGGTCTGCTCTCGAAGCGATGGTGTGTGCTGCCTGGGTGAGCGCATCTACCTCTGCCTTGTAGTTGGTGCAATGAAGGCCGGTCGGTAGCGCCTCTTCTGCCCGTTCTCCACTGGGGTACTGGATGTGGACCCCAGCACCTCCACTCTTGACGGCATTGGTGGCCGAGCCGTCTGTGTACACCCTGATCCACGATTCTGCAGGGTATCTTTCCTCAAGCGTTGCCAATGTCAGTGTCTTCAGGACTTGGTCGCTGTGTTCGCCTTTGTTGCTGATATAGGGAATAGTTGTTTGGACAGTTATGGTCTCTTCTCTGTCTTCCCAAGGCGGAGCGTCGAGGGAGAAGGAGAGGGGAAGGACCTGGCTAGGGAGGGTCTCTTGGTGCTTCCTATTCAGAGCTCTGGTCTCCACAGCAAAACTTGATCGTTGTAGTCTGCCTGATGATAACATTTGGAGCCTTTCTCTCATTGGATGATTCTCTGAGCATCTGAATTTGTTGGCCTGAAGCATTGCCTTCTGCTCTCTTCTCTTGGTAAGTGGTGGAATTCTGGATGTTTCTTCCATCTTCACTATGGGTGTTGTTTTCATGGCACCTGTGATGACTCGAAGTGCCTGGTTTTGGACTTTGTCCAGGGTCTGGAGGTGCGTCTTGGCAGCTGTCATCCAAGAGCTAGACCCGTACTCAAGGTGTGGTCTTACGGTACCTTGGTACACTGACTTCAGGATCTTGTCAGTTGCGCCCCACGTTGTTCCTGCCAGTTTCCTTAGGATGTTGAGCTTCCTTCTGGCTTTTCCTTCTGCCTGGTTGATGTGTGGTTTCCAGGTCATTCTCTTGTCAAAGGTGACACCAAGGTACGTCTGTTGGTCTTCGTACTTCAGTGTGGCGTTTCCCAGGGTGAGTTTTCCAGGCTTGGCTTTTGATGACAGCGTGAAAAGAGTGGCAGTAGATTTCTCCCTGTTGACTGTCACGCACCAGCTTTCAGCCCATGCTGCAACATTCTCCAGGGCGATCTGCATCCTGTATGTTGCTGTTGTTGCATACTCCTCGCTGCACCAGAGTACCAGGTCGTCTGCGTATAGCGCTGCGTTGACGCCTCTTGGTAGTTCTGCTACAATGTCGTTGATGAAGAGTATGAACAAACTGGGTGAGAGGGCGCCTCCCTGGGGAACTCCCTGCCTTAGCAGCACCTTCTGGCCACAGTGACCGTCTACCGCCACTCTCGCTCTTCGATTGTGCAGGTAAGATTTGGTCCACTGGAACATGTTGCCTTCGATGCCGCAGCGTAGGAGCTTGACTAGGAGACCATCTTTCCAGACCTTGTCGAACGCCTTCTGAAGATCAATAAAGACCGTCAGGACAGCTTTCTGGGCCTGAAAAGCATCCTCTATGACCTGGGAGAGGTGGGTCGTTTGGTCTTCTGTACTTTTATACTGTCTGAAGCCAGCTTGCTGTGGGGCGATGATGCTCTCTGTCTCCAGGTAGAGTTGTAGGCGCTGGTTGATGATGCGCTCCAGGGTCTTACAGACACAACGGTAGCTTTGGGCTTTGCTTTTGTTTTTGCCACGTTTGAGGATGGGAATCATAGTGGCTTCTCTCCAGCACTGTGGTACCTGGCCTTGCTTCCAGCTGAGGTTGAAAATATCTAGAAGCTTCTTAACAGCGATGTTACCCAAATGTTGAAGCATTTCATTTGTGATCTTGTCGGGTCCCGGAGACTTTCTCTTCTTCAACTTCCTGATGGCCATGTTTAATTCTGCCAATGTGATGTCAGTGTGCATGGCGTCTGGTACCTCCTTTTCTCCTGATCTTCTTTCCCTCTCTTCCTGTCTTATCTCTTTCTGCCGGTGCTGGGGTATGGTGGTGTTACTTTCTGCTGCATATGCTCTTGCAAAGTTGTTAGCTGCAGCCCTTCCTGTTAGTATGTTTCCTCCATCTTCCAGGGTGATCTTCTGGCCTTTGGTACTTTCGTCGTTCAAGGCCTTTGTCAGCTTCCAAAGCTTAGTTGTGTCTTTCTCCATGTTGAGGCTTGCTGTTTTCTCTCTCCAACTTCTTCTTTTGCTCTCCAGTTTGGTACGTAAGAACTTTGCCTTTCTCTCTTGAAGCTTGATGTTGTTCTCCTGGCTGGGGTTGTTTTCAGCCTCTGTTCTTGCCTCCGTCAGAGCATCATGCGCCTTCTGCAGCTCACTCGTCCAGTAAGGGGTGTAGTCTTTTCTTGCGCCGTTGGGTATGCACTCCTTGGCTGCCTGGGAAATGCTGTTGGTAAAATCTTTGACGACATTGTTGATGTTCCTGTCTTTAACTTCTATATTCTTTGTCAGCTCGTTGGTGCGTACGCTGAACAATCCCCACTGCGCCTTCTTATAGTTCCATCGCGGATGTTGTGGTTGTCCTGGTGCTTTTGCACGCATGGTAAGGACAACCGGGCGATGGTCACTTCCTCCAAGCTGTTCTTCTACCCTTCTGCTGATCTTTCTGTGGATGTCATCAGTGCAGAAGGCCAGGTCTGGAGTTGTGGTGGTGCGCCAGCGGCGGGAGTAGAAGGTAGGCGTGTCCGTGGGGTCATTAGCAAGAATAAGGTGGTGTTCATCTTGCCAGGCTTCAACTTCTTCTCCTCTGTTGTCCATGTTGTTATATCCCCAGCTCTGGGACCGGCTGTTGAAGTCTCCAGCGATGAGGAAGCCGCTGTCTGGGACCTGGATTGTGTCAAGGGACAGCATCTTGTCATCGGGGCAGTAATAGTTGACGATGGTAAATGTGCTGTCTTGGATGACGACCTTGACTTCTATATATTCAGCTTCGCCCGTGAGTTTCTTGACTTCAGTGGCGTTGATGTTATTTCTAACCAGCGTCATCACTCCTCCCTTTGATCTCCCTTTCCGTCCATTCAGGAACACCTGGTAGCCTCTGATCTTGAACGGCTTTCCCTCTTGCAGATGTGTTTCCTGAATGCAGCAGATGTTGATGCTGTTCTTGTGAAGGAAGTGCTGGAGTTCTTCCTTCTTGTTGGTGACCCCTTCTGCATTCCATTGCATGATGTTGATGTCAGGGGTCTCCTTGACCTTGCTTGGTCTTCGGCCAGTCGCTCTCCTTGCTTGTCCCCTGGCTCCACAGGACAAGACGAAGGGACCTCCAGTAGCTGAGGGTGGGCTCCTTTGAGGCCTGGAGCCCGGCGTTGCAACCTGCCTGGGGGGTCCTCACAGGGCGAACACCATATCGATAAGATTGGTCCCGACGTGTCATCATGGCATGGTTTGCGTGGTACCGTGATCCGTTAAAGTGCGCTGTCTCGCTCAGTACCGCCGGCTTCAGCACTTGAGGTTTCTGTCAGGGTTACCCCACCCTTAGCTCCTGGTCAAAAGACCAAACCTGGGAGCACAGGTAGCAGAGGTTTTGACGCGCCTCTTCCTCGCGTGATGCACCCGTATGAGCACATAGGGCATTTGTTAGCCTACAGTGCCACCTGTAGACCACCCCGCTCTGATAGGTACACCGCCAGTTGGTCCGGGACAGCTTATTCGTCCGAGCAAGCTCGACTTAGATCACTGCTAACCCTTATATCTAAGGGATATCCCCCTATCCGCCACCTGGGGACCCGCCGGGATGGGGATGGTCGCCCCGCTGCCTCATTGGAGGTAGCCTGACCCCGGAACACGTTCAGTTACAACACACATACACACATGCGCGTGTGTGTCCGCAGCGTACGCACGCACACACAGAGGTGTATACACACATTCATAGTCATGAAGGTACGCGCATGAGCATACACGAGCACGCTGGCATACGCACTCAAGTCAATTCTGGACTGACTTTTCAATTTCAGTGTCTCAAAATGACGTCTCCTCGCTAGGACTGAATTCCATATGCACTAACGTCACAGGTGCCGTGTGACGGAGAAGATCCAGAATGATCATGGCACAAGCCTTAAGCCTGCACATAAACCCACGAGCTGGCCAGGTCGTAAGGTCCTACCTAGATAATTCCATGACCCTGTGGTCGTAGGGAAGTGAGGTGGCAGAGACGTCAGCTTTTTTCGGGGCCGGGGCCACGAGGGCGAAGGACTCACTGTGACAGGGCTGTACTCTAGGCTTCCTTTCATAACATACATCCTGGCGTCAATCACACCCAAGCCCTCCCCGGGGGGGGGGGGGGGCTCTTTCATTATAAATAGTATCCCCACCTCCTGTAAATTCTGTGCAAGAAATTTCCTTTTTTCTGTCACTCTCTTTGTTTCTGCTTTGTTCCTTTGCTTTCTGTCATTTCTACCTATCATTTTCTGCCTTCCTGGTTGATTCACCTTGTGTGCTCGATAAAGTCTTGCGTACTTTTTTTTAGGATTGCTAATTGGGTACATGGATTGAGTGCATTTCTGGCTTTATGGAGGTGAGATGTCTGCAGCAATTTTAGCCCGTTTTTATATATGTTTTGGTGTCCTTAGGTATGCTTAAATTTGTATTCAGGTGTGTTTTGTAAGTCCCCCGTGCGATAGATTGGACGGAGTGGTCAACGCCAGGGGCATGTCCTTAGATTATGTGTGCGAATGCATTGATCATCATCATTATCATCAGGTGCCCTGCCGCATGGCCTTGGCGACCATGGACTTCCAACCATCTCTATCTCTCGTTGCCCCCAGCATCTCCCCCACCCTCCTCATCCCCAGCCACTCTGCAAGTCAGTCCAGCATTCTCTACCCGGTGCTCTCTTTCCCTCCAGCTTTCCCGTTGTGACCAGGTGCTCTAACTCCCCCTTCCTCATAAAATGGCCTATATATGTTGCTTGTCTTTTCCTAATCTTCCTTAGGAGTGATCTACTTGTGTCTGCCTCCATCAAGACTGTCTCGTTTGTTTTCTTTGCTGTCCATGGAACTCTCAACATTCTTCTGAGAAACCACATTGATATGTGTACTTAATACTTTCCTTTTTTTTCCCCTGTTGAAATTTTTATGTTTTGAAACGGTAGTAGCCCTAATATGGCACACCCAAGAGATATACACACACTTGCAGGGTTGCTGAAGAAATTTGGGCAGCATCCTCAGTGAGGCATCTGTGAAATGGACGAGACTGGGGTCCACAGCGTGCTAGAACCAGGGTAGAGGCCAGTCATGGAAAAAAAATCCCACAATAAATTTTTTTTGATGGATGGAGGTTCGAGCCCAGAACCTCCAGTCATGGGAAAAAATCCCACAATACATTTTTTTGATGGATGGAGGTTCGAGCCCAGAACCTCCAGTCATGGGAAAAAATCCCACAATACATTTTTTTTTATGGTAGTCCTTTGCTCTAACCACTTTACACTGGTCAAGCGATGATGATGATGATGATCTTGATCATGTTGTCTCACGTTCGATTCTCAGGTGGACCCAATGACGAAGCGGTCGACAGAGGGCAACAGCAGTGTGTACGGCCTGCAGACGTACACCTCCACCTGCCCACAACACTGTCTGAGGGAGATGTTCAACTCCACCATCTACATCACCACCGCCATCAACCACATGCACTACCTCGGTCAGTTACTGGTCATGTCGTCAATTACATTGTTCTGTCTTGTTACACTGGTCTTTGCCTTCAACCACATTGTTCTGTCTTGTTACTGTTCTTTGCCTTCAACCACATTGTTCTGTCTTGTTACACTGGTCTTTGCCTTCAACCACATTGTTCTGTCTTGTTACTTGTCATCAGTCACATTGTTCTGTCTTGTTACTTGTCATCAGTCACATTGTTCTGTCTTGTTACTTGTCATCAGTCACATTGTTCTGTCTTGTTACTTGTCATCAGTCACATTGTTCTGTCTTGTTACTTGTCATCAGTCACATTGTTCTGTCTTGTTACTGGTCTTTCCATCAGTCACATTGTTCTGTCTTGTTACTGGTCTTGTCATCAGTCACATTGTTCTGTCTTGTTACTTGTCATCAGTCACATTGTTCTGTCTTGTTACTGGTCTTGCCATCAGTCACATTGTTCTGTCTTGTTACTGGTCTTGTCATCAGTCACATTGTTCTGTCTTGTTACTGGTCTTGCCATCAGTCACATTGTTCTGTCTTGTTACTAGTCTTGTCATCTGTCACATTGTTCTGTCTTGTTACTGGTCTTGTCATCAGTCACATTGTTCTGTCTTGTTACTGGTCTTGTCATCAGTCACATTGTTCTGTCTTGTTACTGGTCTTGTCATCAGTCACATTGTTCTGTCTTGTTACTGGTCTTGTCATCAGTCACATTGTTCTGTCTTGTTACTGGTCTTGTCATCAGTCACATTGTTCTGTCTTGTTACTGGTCTTGTCATCAGTCACATTGTTCTGTCTTGTTACTGGTCTTGTCATCAGTCACGTTGTTCTGTCTTGTTACTGGTCTTGTCATCAGTCACGTTGTTCTGTCTTGTTACTGGTCTTGTCATCAGTCACATTGTTCTGTCTTGTTACTGGTCTTGTCATCAGTCACATTGTTCTGTCTTGTTACTGGTCTTGTCATCAGTCACATTGTTCTGTCTTGTTACTGGTCTTGCCATCAGTCACATTGTTCTGTCTTGTTACTGGTCTTGTCCTCAGTCACATTGTTCTGTCTTGTTACTGGTCTTGTCATCAGTCACATTGTTCTGTCTTGTTACTGGTCTTGCCATCAGTCACATTGTTCTGTCTTGTTACTGGTCTTGCCATCAGTCACATTGTTCTGTCTTGGTCAGGTACTAGTCCTACCATGAACTACACTGCATAATCTTGGTGGCATGGTGGTGGTGTGTGCTGTGTGACGTGGTGTGTGTTGTGTGGCGTGATGGGTGGAGTGTGATATGTGGTGTGATGTGTGGTGCTGTAGTGTATGGTGTGGGTGTATGGTGTGGTTGGTGTCTGCTGTAGTTTGTGGTGTGGCGTAGTGCGGTGTGGTTTTGTATGTGGCATGGAGTGATGTTGTGTGTGGTGTGTGGCACGGTGTGATGTGTGTGGCATGGTGTTGTTTGTGGTGTGGCGCGGTGTGATGTGTGTGGTGTGGTGTGATGTGTGTGGCGAGGTGTGTGGTGTGGTGTGTGGCGTGGTGTCTTGTTTGTGGCGTGGTGTGGTGTGGTGTGGTGTGTGGCGCCACACACCACCCCACCCCACACACCACACCACGCCACACACCACACCACACCACACACCCCTCGCCACGCACCACGCCACACATACGCACCACGCCACACACACCACGCCACACCATGGCGTGGCGTGGTGTGGTTTGGTGTGTGTAGCGTGGTGGTAGTGGTGTGGAGTGTGGGGGGTGTGTGCTTGTGTGTGTGTGTGGTGTAGTTGGTTTGTGTGTGGGTGGTGTTTGTGTGTGGCAGGTGTGTGTGGCTGGTGTGTGTGGTGTGGTGTGGCAAGGTGTGGTGTTGTGCGTGGTGTGGTGTGTGTGGAGGAGTGTGTGTGGCGTGGTGTGTGCGTGGTGTTTTTGTGGTGGCGAGGTGTGTGGTGTGGCGTGGTGTGGTGTTGGCGAGGTGTGGTGTGTGGCGAGGTGTGTACGTGGTGTCTTTGGTGCGTGGCGAGGTGTGTGTGTGGTGTTGTGTTGTATGTGGCGTGGTGTTGTTTGGTGTGTGTGATGTGGTGTGTGTGTGGTGTAGTGTGTGGCGGTGGTGTGGTTTGGTTTGGTGTGGTGTGTGGTGCCATACACCTCGCCAACACCACACCACGCCCCACACACACACCACACCCGCATACACCCCCACCACACCACGCCACACACCACCGCCCAAACACACCCACACCACCCACACCACCAACCTCACCCCACCACGCAACACCACCCACCACCCCCCCAACCACCCACCACACCCACACCACACCCACCCACCACACACAGCCCACACACCCACACCAACCCACACCACCACCACGCCACCCCTACACGCCCACCACACCACGCCACACACACCACACCACGCCACCCACACCACCCACCACGCCACACACACACCACCACACACCACACCACACCACACCACACACCACACACCACCCACCACACACCACCCACACACACCACACCACCCACACACACCACCCCACCCACGCCACACACCACACCCACGCACACAACCACACCAACCCACACACACACACCCACACACACCACTCACGCCACACCACACCACCACCACACACACACACGCACACACACACCCCCAACACACACCACCCAACACACCACGCCACACACACACACGCCACACACACATCACGCACACCACGCACACACACACACGCCACACACCACACACCCACACGCACACACGCCACACACACACACCACACGACACACACCACCACGCCACACACCACGCACACACACCACACACGCCACACACACTCACGCACACCACACACCCACGCACACACCACAACACATCACGCCACACACACCACCACGCCACACACCACACACGCCACACACACACACGCCACACAATCACGCCACACACACACCACGCCACACACCACACACGCACACACAAAACGCACACGCACACCACCCACACACACACACGCCACACACACACACGCCACACACACACACGCCACACACACAACACACGCCACACACACACATCACGCCACACGACACACACGCCACACGACACACCACGCCACACGACACATCACGCCACACGACACACCACGCCACACGACACACCACGCCACACACCACATCACGCCACACGACACACCACGCCACACACCACATCACGCCACACACCACACACGCCACACCGAACACACCACGCCACACACCACATCACGCCACACACACCGCCACACGACCACACCGACACACACACGCCACACGACACCACCCACGCCACACGACACATCACGCCACACACCACATCACAGCCACCGCCCACACACCACACACACGCCACACGACACACCACGCCACACGACACACCACGCCACACGACACACCACGCCACAACACCACATCACGCACACACACCACATCACGCCACACCGACACCACCACACAAACCACGCCACACGACACACCAACGAACCAACACCAACCACAGCCACACACACAACCACGCCACACACCACACTCACCGCCACACCACGCACACACACCACACGCCACAACACACACGCACAACACACACCCACACGACACACACGACACGACACCACACCACCACGCCACACGACACACCACGCCACACGACACAACCACGCCACACGACACATCACGCCACACCACCACATCACGACCACACACCACATCACGCCACACACCACGCCACACCACCACGCCACACACACACACCACCCACACACCCACGCCACGCCACACATCACGCCACACACCACACCACGCCAACACACACCACACCACGCCACACATCACACCACACACCCACCGCCACACCCACACATCACGCCACACACCACATCACGCCACACACCACACCACGCCACACGACACCATCACTCACACCACACACCACACACCACACCACACACACAACGCCACACACCGCACCACGCCACACACACCACACCACACACCACACACACGCCACACCACACACCACACCACGCCACACGACACATCACGTCATGCCACACGACACATCACGCCACACACATGATACACACCACACACACCATACACACACATTCTAAAATCATCCCTTTCCTTCAACATTATCATGACGTCACTTGATCCTCTTCTATGCGACGTGACCCTGAACAACCTCCCAGCAGCGAACGGGTCTATCTTTACCAGGGGGGACAAAAAGGGGGGTCAGGTCGGTGACGTCCCCTGTCCCATGACCAACACTTCGTGGCAGCGCCTGAAAATAGTGCACCGAGGGATGAGAAAGGCTTGCCTGTACTACTGAGTTTGCTGGGGATATACGAGGGTCGTTCCAAAAGTAATGCCTCCGGAATCGACGAACCCATCTCCTAACTGTGCTGACATCAACTGCCTCGGCTCCCTAAACGTTCATCAGGCGCTTGTGAATGTCGATTGGTTCAACGTCTTCTGAGTGGAGGAATTCAATGACGCATCTCTGCTTCTGACGCACGTCCATGACAGGGGTTGCTTTCTTAGACTGTCACACCGTCAATATCTGCAACAGAAAGATGTAAATTTCAGGTTATGAGGGCGACAGTTCAGTCATCTTAACAATGCCATAAGCAATCCCCTCGGATCCCTTGGGGCGGAATAAAAAAAATAGGAGGCATTACTTTTGGAACGACCCTCGTAGTTACAAAATGCACTTTTGTACTGTGTGCAGGCAAGCATCAGCTGATGGAACTTATCCGTGATGGCTCCAAGGTGGAAGATCTGGCCTGGGACCCCAAGTTTGTCTACGACAGTCCTACAGCTCACAGGTAAAGGAGGCTTTCTTTTCCATCCATTATCATAAAGTTATCAAAGTCATGACAGCATCGTAAAGAAAATGTCCCAGATTCTGTGGCCCTTCATGATCTTGCTCTTGTGGTGGCCTCTGTGTTTTAAGTTTCCTCTGCCGTTTCTACACCTGGGGTAAATTTAAGTTGGGGTCTTGGGTGTCACTGGTTAATGAGGGATGTCAGTGGAGGGCCGTAGTAGTGATCCCCTTTCTGGAAATCTTGATCGTTCTGGCTCTCTGCAACTGAACGATTTACTGTGGTTAACAGTGGCCTTAGTAGGCTGTGTCCTTAGTATGTTGGGATCAGAACAGGTACTGTTAAGTTCCACCGAAGTCACCCTGTTGCAGTGCAGGGTCTTCTCCGTTTAGTGGCCATGTCACAGCTTGATATCTGTGGCTCTCGTGGTGGCGAATAATGAAACTTATGGTTAATTGTGTGTCGTGGACCTGGAATGAGCAGTGTGGGGGCAACGCCACTGAGATGGCACTCAGAAATGTTGGGACAGCAAATAAAAATGAAATAAAGAAAAGAAAAAGAACAAAACATTTTCTTATGTTGTGGCGTTTTTATGTTGTGTATTGTGTTGTGGCGTGCAGTGATTAAAGGGAAAATGACACATAAGAGAAATAGAATAAAAATAATTCTAGATTTTTTTTTCTTGGTTTTCTCACGATGATAGTTTCAGAAGTCAGTTACACCTGTGTGTGTTGGTGTGTACAGCTAGCTGAAAAGTTGGTCACATGGAATACATGGAAGACAGTATGTATAACATGGTCAGTTCCATCTCAGTAAGGATGTGAACTCATTCTGCTATTTTTGACACTATGTCTGCCCATGTCAGTCTCTTCAAAATATAGAAAAAATTCCAAGGCAGGGGGGGGGGGGGGGGAGGTCGTGGAGAAAATGTAAACTATGCCTGTACTTTAACTATCAATTCGAGGGGGGGGGGGGGGGGTCTTTAGTGGAAGAAAATGTAAACTATGCCTGTACTTTAACTATGAATTTTCGAGGGGGGGGGGGGGGGGGGTCTTTAGTGGAAGAAATTTAAACTATGCCTGTACTTTAACTATCAATTCGAGGGGGGGTCTTTAGTGGAAGATAGTGTAAACTATGCCTATACTTTAACTATAAATTCGAGGGGGGGGGGGGGGGGTCTTTAGTGGAAGAAATGTAAGCTATGCCTGTACTGTTTCAGACTGGACCCACCAGTGGCCGTTCACCCAGGGGACGAGATCAGAACCACGTGCACCTACCGCAGACCTGCGTCCGGCCAGCCAGTGTGTTACGGAGAAGCCACCTCCGATGAGATGTGCTTCGGGTTCCTGACCTACTTCCCTAAAGAGCCCTCTCTCCTGCAGCCGTGGTGCACTTCCCGCCGCTCCATGATTTCCTGCGAACGCACCATACCGGCCCTCTGGGACAAGCCCATCGCCGGGTGTGCCTGGAGACGCTTCAGCCGCCCCCCTAGCCAGGAAGCCATTACGCTCATCCGGAACGTTCTTGGCGCTTGCTACACCGCTACTGCGGAACTGGTCTGTTCTCCTACCTGCCGTACGGTGCTGGAAAAAACTCGCCAGCACCCGTGCTTCGTGGGTGACATGGGCTACTACATCATCAGCAAAATCCGGCAGTATTCGGAACACGGGGACGCCTTTGCTCGAGCGTGGTTCACGTGCAACTGTGACAGGGACTACGACTATTGTGAGAGGCAGAGCTTGGCCGGGGTGATGGGGCAGGACAAGGAGAAGCTGTGCGAGCAGCAGGGATGGGCAGGGGCCATCACTGATGGTAGCACGTCTGGGTGTTCGCCCCTGGCGGCGCTGTTGTGGCTGGTACTGCTGGTCACGTGTGTGTGTGTGGCGCGTGGTTCCGATTGGTGGCCGTTGTTGTAGCAGACAACGGGGGAGTAAAGTGAAGGGGGGAGGGTGTGTGTGTGTGATGATGGTGATGATGAGTGGTGACGTGTCGCTCATTGTGTAATGCAGCAAACGTTATATTACTGACTGACTACCTGTTGGACATCATAATGGGGTTTGTCAGGTTTTGTGTGTGCTGACTTGTTTGTGTAGCTTGTTTGTACAACTTTGTACAAATGTTGGTTTGTTTGTACAAATGTTGGCTTGTTTGTACAAATGTTGGCTTGTTTGTACAACTGTTGGCTTGTTTGTACAAATGTTGGCTTGTACAAATGTTGGTGTGTTTGTACAACTGTTGGTTTGTACAAATGTTGGTGTGTTAGTTTGTTTGTACAACTGTGTTGTTTGGTTTGTTTTTCGTTTGTAAAACTGTTGGTTGGTTTGTCTGTTCGTTTGTAAAACTGTTGGTTGGCTTGTCTGTTCGTTTGTAAATTTCTGTTGTCTGTTTCGCGTTTGTAAAACTGTTGGTGGCTTGTCTGTTCGTTTGTAAAACTGTTGGTTGGCTTGTCTGTTCGTTTGTAAAACTGTTGGTTGGCTTGTCTGTTCGTTTGTAAAACTGTTGGTTGGCTTGTCTGTTCGTTTGTAAAACTGTTGGCTTTTCTGTAAAACATTTTTTGTGTGTAAAACTGTTGGTTGGCTTCTTGTAAAACTGTCTGTAAAACTGTTGGCTTGTTTTCAAACTTTTGTGCTCGTTTGTGAAGCTGTTTGTTAGTGAAAATGTTCCTCGACTTGTTTGAAAATCTGTTTTGTTTTGTTGCTTTCTTTGTGAACTGTTTGCTGAAAACCTCGGTAAAACGTTTGTCTACATAAGTGTTTTTTAAACGTTTGTTTGTCGGTTGATTGGTCTGTACTGTTAAACACGTGTGATTTGTTTGTGATCTGTTAAGATCTGTATTTACATACATGAGCAAAATGTCTGGCTGGGGTGGTGGAAACGCGCTTGAAAGGGGCTTGTTCTTACAACAGTCCATATTTTGGTAGTGGGGAGCAGGCTGATTCTGTTACTAGTTAATTCGTTCTTTCTGAGGAAAGAGAGCATTACTGTGACTGACTGTAAAAGGGAAACATGTTATACATGTGCATTCAATCCGCTGTAGAAATTGCACAGGTTATATATCTGCTGTATACCTGTATGTACGGTTTGAGTGGTTGTTGACGAAAATACGACGTTAACGATTTTTTTTTTCGGTTGTTTATGATAATAAAATGTTACCGCAAGTTGTTTAAGGACGGATGTTAAAGTGTTTCCAAATTTACAGCATGAATTTGGAGTATTATATTAACACAAATGCTAAGTGTTTCTTCGTCTTCAGACAAAGCAGAATGAACCCTGGTCTTGCCCATCAATTGTACTATAAACGTCAAGATCACTTACAGAATCTGAGAATCAGAATCAGAACAACTGATGTGTATAGTGGCCCAGTGGTTTGAGTCACTGCCTGGAAAGCCACAAAAGTACCGGGTTCAGTTCCCAGTTCTCCACTAGACTTTGAGTCTAGGTACAAGTCCACAGGATGAAACCATACACTGAGGTCCTTGTGTAAAGCATAAACTTAGCGCACGGTAACAGAGGAGTTGTTGTTCCTGGTAAACAATCCACCGAATAATCAAAAAATACTTGCTGTATAAACGAAGTGGCTGCCAGCATTCCCTGTTGCGCGGATCGTCAAAAAAAACTTGCTATATAAACAGAGGGGCTTCCTACGTTCCCTGGCAAATAATCCACCGGATAATCAGAAATACTTGCTACATAAACAAAGTGGCTTTCAGCGTTCCCTGGCAAATAATCCACCAGATAATCAAAAAGTACTTGCTACATAAACAAAGTGGCTTTCAGCGTTCCCTGGCAAATAATCCACCAGATAATCAAAAAGTACTTGCTACATAAACAAAGTGGCTTTCAGCGTTCCCTGGCAAATAATCCACCAGATAATCAAAAAGTACTTGCTACATAAACAAAGTGGCTTTCAGCGTTCCCTGGCAAATAATCCACCAGATAATCAAAAAATACTTGCTACATAAACAAAGTGGCTTTCAGCGTTCCCTGGCAAATAATCCACCAGATAATCAAAAATACTTGCTAATAAACAAAGTGGCTTTCAGCGTTCCCTGGCAAATAATCCACCAGATAATCAAAAAATACTTGCGATATAAACAAAATGGCTGCCAACGTTCCCTGGCGAATAATCCACCGGATAATCCAAACAATACTTGCTAGGTAAACAAAGTGGTGACAGCGTTTCTTGCAAGTAATCCACGAGATCATCAAAAATACTCATATATAAACAAAATGGTTGCCGCATTCCTGGCAAATGAATAACACCAGATACTCAAAAATACTTGCTGCTGCATAAACAAAATGGCTGCCAGCGTTCAAGTAAATAGGAACCAGAAATACACAATAGAATCAGAATGCATACTTAATATTTTTTATAAAAAAAAAAAAGGCTGCCGCAAATTTTTGGTCACCGACCTTTGTCAAGGGAATACAAAAGCCAACAAAGAATAAATGCACAATACTTAATTGAAAAAAATAGTAGGCAACTGCCTTAACTTGCAAGTTGCAATGTTTTCTCAGATGCGTGTAGTGCACGTTGTCCGACTTACACTCTGAAAGCGTTACAGTGCCGCACAGTCCTGACGGGTGTGTATGCTGGTTATTTAGTGTATCCACAGCCATCAACACTGACAGAACACACATCGGACATATTGATTGGAAATCACGTCCTAATCACTTAACTACCTGACAGGAAACACTCGGACATATTGATTGGAAATCCGACGCTATACATTAACTACCCTGACAGAGAACACACACTCGGACATATTGATTGGAAATCCGACGTCCTAATCACTTAACTACCCCTGACAGAGAACACACACTCGGACATATTGATTAGAAATCCGACGTCCTAATCACTTAATACCCTGACAGAGAACACACACTCGGACATATTGATTAGAAATCGACGTCTAATCACTTAACTACCCTGACAGAGAACACACACTCGGACATATTGATTAGAAATCCGACGTCCTAATCACTTAACTACCCCTGACAGAGAACACACACTCGGACATATTGATTAGAAATCCGAGTCCTAATCACTTAACTACCCTGACGAGAACACACACTCGGACATGATTGGAAATCGACTCCTAATCACTTAACTACCCCTATCATCAGGAACAGTTTGTAATACGTAGCATTGCAAGTGATAGAGACCCTCATAACTCTTCATTTATATCCCCTAGTCTACATAAAAGCGAAGACGGTAGGAATAATAAGGTATAAGCTGAAGGCAATCATTTTGTACGCAACTTTTCCATAAATAGCAAGCAACCGCTTGCAAACATTAAAAGCTGCATCGTGTAAACTGACCTTTACAGAAGAGGGTAAAAAAAAAAAAGACTATCTTGTAGAAATCAACGAATGAATGTGTGCCATATTTGCAATAAATATTTATACGGGAAACACTGATGTCTATGCAAATAGGTATGTCATTAGCCTATATTGGTTGTCGTCTGTATTCGTATGATACCGATATGGTCTACGCTGTTATGTTACTTGTATATAGATGGCTCACAATGAATGCTTCGCTATGCTGGTGTATTCACGCTGACGCCGGGCCGTCGCTAGCAACAGGAGCCAGTCATTGGCTGGAACTTCAGCGCATGTCAGCATCCTCTGTGTGATTATGCGAGCTGGCGGTAACTGTTCTTGCGGAAGCCGGCCAGTACCAGCAGGTAACTGGCAGCAAAAAAGATCTGCAACATGCACAGTACTAATGCTGACTGGCCGGATCAAGCGGGCGGCACAGTCTGGCGGGTCGAGGGTGGGTGGGCCTGGAGAGTGAAATGTGCCCCTGCTGAGTTAATTTAACCCTTTGACTCCCGCACCCTATCCACTAACTGCAAAAACTTTAACCCTTTGACTCCATCACCCTATCCACCAGCTTCCTGCAGGAAGCTGGTGGATAGGATGAGGGAGTCAAAGGGTTAAGGTTTTGCTTTGCCAGCATGGTTGGAAATGCTGGATTACTGGTGGACAGGGTGCAGGAATCGTAGGGTTAACGGCAGCAGACACTGTTCCATATGACAGGCAGAAGGAAGTATCCAGCACACCAGTATTTGTGTAACTCAGAAGCGGTACAATATTTGGAACTGTTTTAATTGGTAGGTAATTCATTCTTTCTTCGATAAAGTTCGATTTTGTTTTGTTTGGGATCTTTTTTTTTTTTTACCGGTTCTCAACCAACTCCTACCCAGAAGTGAGCAAGCTATGAGCTCCCTGAGAAGACTGGGACCACAAGTACATGTACGAGTTTGATCCACTTAAGAGATGCGTCACTGAAGGTGTTACTTAAATTTCCAAACCACACTGCAGGTGTCTGTCTGTATGTCTCAGGTCTGGCTGACGTAAGGACATGTTATGAAAGTAAGCCACAATGGTACTCTATAGCACCATGACATATCATACCCATCGTTTCAGTATTGTGGAAAAATTGTATAAATAACGCAGAAATGGGACAAAAGAAATGTTCGGTTTTTGAGTTTTGTTAGACAGTATCAGTTACGGTTGTTTTATCGTATTAATTAATGTAGTTATAGGTGTGCTTGGTTATTTCCCGTTTACCAGTCATTATGTATGAACAGTGGTGCTGTGTCTGACTGACAGTAAATGCTAGGCAGCAACTGGCCGGCGTTGGCGTGAATAATGTATCTTTTTGTTTGTTTCTATTTCGTACTTTTGTCTGTTTAATCTTGTATGATGTCTCTTTGCGTTTGAGCGACCAATTACATCAGGATTTTTAAACTGTTGACTGAACATTGTTGTGTTGTTGTGTTTATATATTATAATGCATGCGTATATCACGTAAACGTCAAGATTATACCGACTTGTATGTTGTCTTTATCGTTTTGAGAATACCTGATTGTTGTCTTTTAGTTCATTCAGTTTAGCGAAATATCGAGTGCGTGTGCGAGTGTGTACGCGCACGTGTGTGTTATAACGCTCGTATGTACATAATTGCTTGAACGAGTGAGTGTCGTGCTTGTTTGTGTGTGTGCATTCGCACAGGTTTACCTATGTGTGTGCGTGCGTGAGTGTGTGTGTGTGTGTGTGTGTGTGTGTGTGTGTGTGTGTGTGTGTGTGTGTGTGTGTTTTCGTTCTTTCGTGTAGTATCTTTTTGCTGTAAGTGACTAAACGGCGTGTGTGTGTGTGTGTGTGTGTGTGTGTTTTCGTTCTTTCGTGTAGTATCTTTTTGCTGCAAGTCACTAAACGGTGTGTGTGTGTGTGTGTGTGTGTGTGTGTGTGTGTGCTGTGCGTGCGTGCGTGTGTGTGTGTGTGTGTTTTGGTTTGTGTGTGTTTTCGTTCTTTCATGTAATATCTTTTTGTTGTAAGTGATTAAACAGTGTGTGTGTGTGTGTGTGTGTCTTTGTGTCTGTGTCTGTGTCTGTGAGCGTGCATGCGTACATACGTGTCTGTGTGTGTTATGTGTGTGTGTGTGTGTAATCTGCACGTACATCTGCGAGTATCCAAGATACATACTGACTTGCCTGCGTGTCTGTCAGTCTGTCTGCTTGACTGTCTGTTCATGAATGAGTTCGTATTGACGTATGCATGTGTACATGTATGTATGCAGGCGACTGTGTCCAGGCCTGAATTTGTACAGTACAACATGTAAAAGGTAAATGTCTGCATGATCTGTTCTGTGCCACTGTATCCTTATATTCATTGTATCGTACAGATTTTTCAACAAGTGAAATAAAACATTATGCAGGGTCACTTGTTTTTGAACATCTCTCTTTTGGGTATGCGTTGTTGTATTTGTGTGTGTGTTTGTATGTGTGTGTGTGTGTTTGTATGTGTGTGTGTGTTTGTATGTGTGTGTTTGTTGTGTGTGTGTTTGTATGTGTGTGTTTGTGTGTGTGTATGTGTGTGTGTTTGTACGTGTGTGTTTGGTGTGTGTATGTGTGTGTAGACAGCGTGACTTAAATGTGCACGTTCGTCATGTTCTATTTGTAGTACTTCATTGGACGGGAGGGGGGGGGCATCTCGCTCTCTCTCTCTCTCCGTTTCTGTCTCTCTCTACCTCTGTCTCTCTCACTATGTATGTATGTATATATGTGTGTATGTGTGTATGTAGTACGTATGTACGTATGTATGTACCTTCTTATGTACGTACGTATGTATCTATGCACATACGAACTCACGTAGGTGTGTGTATGTATGGTTAAGAGTGCATGTGTGTGTCTGTGTTTGCGTGTGTGTGTCTTGTGTTTGCGTGTGTGTGGTGTCTATGTGTGCATGCGCATGTGTGTGTATGAGTGTGCGTTATTATGTCTGTGCAGATTGTCCGCACGCGCGCGAGCGTGTGTTTGTGTCTGTGTCTGTGTGTGTGTCTGTGTGTGTTCTGTGTGTGTGTGTGTCTGTGTCTGTGTATGTGTGTGTGTGTGTGTCTCTCAAGCTGCCGTTCTGTTTTAGTCTGTTTGTGTCTGTGAATTGTGATCAAGCCGTTTTAAAATTCTAACGATCCTTTCGCTTTTCATCTCCCTTTTCTTCTCAGATTTAAACTAGGACATTTGTGTTTAAAGATTGGCTGAAATCTTTCATAAACACGACATATAGCATCCACCATCGATGTTCGAAATCTTACCAATCCCAACTACTACAGCTAAACAAAAAAAAGTCTGCAAAGACATTAACACAACCAAACGATTAGATCCGTCGCCAGACTTAACCATACACGAGTTTCTTTCTTTCTTTCTTTTTCTTTTCTTTTTTTCATTTTTTCTTTCTTTCTTTCTTTTTTGTGTGTGCGTGCGTGTGTATTGTGTGTGTGCGTGTTGTGTGTGTGTGCGTGGTGTGTGCGGCGTGCGTATATGCATGTGTGTGTGGCGGTGTGTGTGTGTGTGTGAGTGTGGTGTCTGTGTGAGTGTGCGCGTTGTGTGTGTGTGTGTGTGTGCGTACGTGTGTGTGTAGTGTTGTGTGTGTGTGTGTGCTGTGTGTGGTGTGTGTGGTAGTGCGTACGTGGTGGTGCGTGCATGCGTGATGTCGTGCGTGCGTGCGTGCGTGTGTGTGTGTGCGTGCTGCGTGGTCGTGTGTGTGTGGTGCGTGCTGTGGTGTGTGCGTGCGTGTGTGCGTCCGTGTGCGTGTGTGTAAGTACAAAGTCCTGACATTTACATCACCACATACAATTACTAGTAAATCGTTGTACTCACTTCCCACTTCCAGCAAGCAACCCTCCATTAGTAGAACACCACTGTCTCCCTCTCTTCTCCTTCATATGCACAACTTCAGGCTGGTAAGAAACATCCAACAGACAAACAGTCAGTCACTGTTGCCAACAGGGTTCTGAAAACGAGGAGGACAACGATGTTAACAAATTCAGTTTAAACTCTTGTGATGTATATGCACAATTGCTACCTCACAAGACATGCAACACCAACCAACAATCTGCAATAGACACTATAAAACAACTTCGCTCCTGGACTGTCAAACACAATGTGTGATGGGATTAACGTTTCCATGATATATTTTGTGAAAGTCTCTACCAGCAATACAATATATTCTGTGATCAGGGATAGTATGTCTAACCCACCTTGAATACTGAACAAACCTTCAACGTTAAATGAAATAAAGGTAACAATGCATTCTCTTTGATATACCCAGATACATATAAAGTTTTTAATACATTTACCAGCCACTTTGGTGTAATGGTTATCGAAACGGACTCCTGACTGGAAGATTGTGGGTTCGAATCCTCATCAGAAGAAACATTGTGGGATTTTTCGGCTCTAATTAGCTCATTGGCCACATGCCGAAGCTCAAGCTTCGGTACCCTGACGTCATACAGTGACGTGCTGAAGCTAAAGCTTCTGCAGATATCAAAATTATTGTGGTAGTAAGGAAACTAAAGGGAAACTACACACGATATTAGATGAACCATTTCTTTTTCCGCAGTTCTTTCCCCTAGCCACTAATTGAACACAAACCGTGATTTTTTCGCACCGATTCCAACAAAGGGACAGAGGACGACTTTGTGGAAACGGTAGTGTATAATGTGCCATTTGACTTTAAACTGGTTCTTAAGGCTTATGGAACTTTATTGTACTGTGAAAACATCTTAATTCCTGCCTGTGGATTAGCTGATACATACATACACCTTACCAATGTAAGCATGTGTACTGTTCAACATTTTTCTTTTTGTGTTTTGTGTATATACTTTAAAAATACACAAAAAACAAAATGGAGGCTTTCATGAAAAAGCAGTAAGTAAATCTAAAAAGTAGACATAATAAACTTTAAAATGATGTATAATATGTCTGGTTTTATCATTTTGTGTAAGTCTGCAGAATTTTTAAAATATGTTCAAAATACCGTGTCACAGCACAGTGATCTGGTCTAAATGACCACGTCTCCATTCAGCTCCGGTTCCTAACCAGACTTGGGCGTGCTATGGGTTCATTGGGAAGACTGGGATCACACAGTCCAGTTCCATCCACTTCAC